>OZ004708.1:71137359-71737359 GCA_963924515.1 Vespertilio murinus
TCTCTCGTAGATGTTTCTAGCTCTCTATCTCTCTCCCTTCCTCTCTGTAAAATATCAATAAAATATATTTTTTAAAAAGAATGAAGTAGGATGCTTTAGAAAAAACTCAATTAAAAGAAAGTTGTTTAAAAATACTATCAAAATAGGTGTGGCAAGACCACTACATAAGATTGGGAAGGGTGATTGTCAGGGTCCGGAGAGTGAGGAATGGGGAATTGTTGTTTAATGGACATAGAATTTCAGTTTTGCAAAATGAAAAGAGTTCTGGAGAAGGATGGGGCTGGTGGTTGCCCAACAATGGGAATGAACCTTTAAAAGATGTTAAGTTGGTAAATTTTATGTTAGATGTACTTTACTACAAATAAAAAGGAAAAGGAAAAATAATACTAGTAAGAAATAAAAACCTAGATAAATTTAATGCTCAGGTTGCTTCACACATGTTTAAATTCTCCCTTGATTTTAAAGAAGCCAAAACTGGAAATCATTGGTAATAATAAAAAAAATAAAACACTTAGTACTTACTCAGTATGAGCCACAGCCCTAAGCACTTTATAAATATTAGCTTATTTAATCTTCTTGAAGAACCGATAAGAAAGGTTCTATTATACCCATTTTAAAGATGAGCACAATTAGGCACAGAGAGGTTAAATGGCATGACCAAGATCACAACACCAATAACGAGCAGAATCAGAATCCAGATGGAAATCTACTCCACGCTGTGCACTCAACCCGCACTCTGCCAAGGAAGGATCAGAGGAGGCACTCTAGGGGGAGGACCCACCATTAGAAAGACATTGACCCCAAGTTCAAAGGCTGGCACAAGAAAGTACATTTATTTATGTTTAAAAAAACAGTAAGGTTTCTGCAAATCTCTCCTTTTTAATGATTCACCGTCCTTTATTTTTTTTCATCCTTCCTTTGATCAATATCCCTAATGAACTCATTATCAGGCAAAAGAAGCAGCGGTGAAGAGTTTTCTACTCCATTCACTCTAACAAGAGCCAAGGATACTGCTCAGCTAGGTAGCCAGCAGTCAGCCCTCACTGGGAATCCACATGATGGAGTGGGTCAGGTGCTAAGCTCACAAGGACACAGTAGTCCTTCCACAAACACCAAGGAGGCTCTGAAGTCAGCTGATAATGATATGCATGTTTTATAAGACAAAATGTAGGCTGCACTGTATTAGTGGAAACTACGAGAATGTCTGGATGCATCCCACGGTTCACTGGAACAGAAACTCCTGTAAGAAACCTTTCCAAGCAAAGAGAAACCTCTTGTGTGAGCATGTGTGTGTGTGTGCACGGGCACATATACACACTAATGCAATATAGTATACAAGGTATGTACCTATGTACATATAATGTCTGCATCTATAATTTGAATCGGCTGGCTTTTCTGGGCTAGGTTTAAGAAAGCTCCTGGAATTAAGAATTGGATTTTCCCTCCCTTTGTCTTCAGAAACAATCTGCAAGCTCAATGCATTATGGGTCAGCTCTACTGTGTGTGTGTGTGTGTGTGTGTGTGTGTGTGTGTGTGTGTGTTTGTGAAGGGTGTGAAGGGTGTGAAGGGTGTGAGTGAGAGAGGCAGGTTAAATTAAATCCAAGTCTTTTCCTCCACAAACTACACAGAGAAGTTGGAAGCAATCTGCTTTTCTCCAGTTTTTGGTGGAGAGCCCTGAACTCCAGGACCAAAAATACAGATTTGGTGGCAAGAAAGTGAGTTGATAAGAGCTGTACTATGTTAAGATTAATGTAGCAGCCCTGTGTGGGCTGTTCGGGGGGGGGGGGGAGGGTGTCTCGAGGCAAAGACAGTGATGAAAAGGACATCGCCACTCTTCTGTGTTTACCTTCATCTGGTCACTCACTGATCAGAGAACGGACTGGAATGTATTGTGGGCCCTGAATCACCTGGGCCCACAGAGACCACTGGGCTGGACACCAAATGGGGCACAGAATGAACATCTAACTCCCAAATGGTGATAGTGCTGGCAAATATGAGCTTCTCCAGGTCTGTTAACATCAAAAACATCTGGAAAAATGGATTTTATAGTTTTTACTTGGTAGAGATATCCATTATGTAGGTCAGTATAAATTATATTCCTTGACCATCAAAATAACTAATGAAAATAAGTGCAAATGACTTTCAAAATGTAAATCTGAAGCTGCAGAAACATCGCTAACTACCTCTGTGCTATGTTCCCTATCTTGGCCCTTCTGCAAATTAGGAATAATTGTACTCGCCAGACACTTACTTCAGAGGTTGGTGAGAGGATAATGTGTGTAAAGCTTGTTGGTTTTTGTGGATGAAAGGTTTTTGATTAGTACAAATTATGAATTATTACTATTCATTAGAAATAACAAATGCATTATTTCAGCTCCTAATGCATCCCTGACATCTGCATGCCATTGTGCACAGGAGGATGATCTTGGAGAACATACCCTGTTCCCTGCACTGCTATTGATAAAACTGCACCCCTCTACCTTAAAAAGAATACTTCAGAGAAGCCTGTAAAACCTGAAAAATAAGTCCCATAGTTCTTTGTCCCTTTATCTAAAAAGCAGGAAAAAAATATATAATTAGAAACGTGGATAAGAAGCCTTCAGCATTGTGCTTGGTTATAAGCTTCAGATGTTTGGATCCCAGCTCAATAATGGCCATCGTCTTGATCAGCGCCCCTTCACAAAGCAGGCTCCTACTTCACACACAGGATGGGGTCAAGGTCTCCGGCACAGAGAATAAAGTGGAATTCTCCACAGAGGAGCCACTCCATAGAGCCTGACTATTGTGTAGATGTGATACCATTTTCCCCTGGGGCACATGCCAGCAATCATATCTTAAAAAAACATTTCCTACCTATACTAGTAGCCTTTTCTAAAGTATGTTATAAATGGTGTGCTTGCTCCTGTATTCACTGCCCTTATTGTTTCAGGATCCTGCTTTCTCAAAATCATCAGTCTAAGCCTGTGTGCTAGTCAGCAAGTACTGACATTCTCAAGGTTGTGTCATCTCAGTCTATTTGTGTGTAATTATCTATGAGGGTGGAAATTGGAAAATTATGTTCATGTCAATGTTCTCCATTAATTTTCATTACATTGATCCTTTTTAATAAAAAAGTTAAACTTTGTTATGCAACATTTCCAATGACAGAGAGGGAGAGAAGGAGGAGGAGGTGAAGGAGGAAACAGAGAGGATAAGTAGAGAGGGAGAAGATTAAATAAGAATTGGCAATACAATTTAAACTAAGTAGTTTAGAGCTATTATAATTTACTAGAGACCCGGTGCACAAAATTCATGCCCAGGGAGTGCGGGGACGAGGGTGTCCATCTTCTCCAATCTGGGACCCCTTGAGAGATGTTTGACTGCCTGTTTAGGCTCGATCCTGTAAGATATCCCACTTACAATCCAGGACTGCTGGCTCCCAACTACTCTCCTGCTTGCCTGCCTGATTGCACCTAACTGTTTTTGCCTGCCAACCTAACCACCCCCTAACCACTCCCCTCCAGCTTGATTGATGCCTAACTGCTCCCTTGCTGGCCCAATTGCCCCTAACTGCTTTCTGCTGCCTGCCTGTTTCCCCTAACTGCCCTCCCCTGTAGGTCTTGTCCCCTCCCCAACTGCCCTCCCCTACAAGCCTGGTCCCCCTCAACTGCCCTCCCCTATAGGCCTGGTCCCCCTCAACTGCCCTCCCCTACAGGCCTGGTCCCCCTCAACTGCCCTCCCCTACAGGCCTAGTCCCCCCAACTACCCTTCCCTGCAGGCCTGGTGTCCCCCCACCCCCCACCAATTAACCTCCCCTGCTGGCCTGCTCACCCCTAAATGCCATGCCCTGCTGGCCCAGTCCCCACCAACTAGCCTCCCCTGCAGGCCTGCCCCCCTCCCCAACTGCTCTCCCCTTCAGGCCTAGTCCCCCCTCCCAACAGCCCTCACCTACAGACCTGGTCACCCCCAACTGCCTTCCCTTGCAGGCCTTCCCCCCTCCCAACTAGCCTCTCCTGCAGGCCTGGTACCCCTCTACTGCCCTCCCCTGATGACCCAGTCACCCCTAACTGCCCTCCCCTGATGGACTGGTCACCCCCAACTGCCCTCCCTTGCAGGCCTGATCCCCCCAACTGCCCTTTCCTGCTGGCCTGATTGTCCACAACTGCCCTCCCCTGCTGACCATCTTGTGGTGGCCATCTTGTGTCCACATGGGGGCAGTCATCTTTGACCACAGTGGGTAGCCATCTTGTGTGTTTGAGTGATAGTCAATTTGCATATTACTCTTTTGTTAGATAGTATTGGCTATTTCAGTAAAAAATGCTTTCTTCTTTGGTAACAACTTTATTGAGGTAAAATTCACACATTATACAATTCACCCATTTAAAATATACAATTAAATCGCTTTTAGTACATTCACAGGGTTGGAGAACCATTACCATAATCAATTTTGAAACATTTTCATTACTCCAGAAACAATCCATACCCTTTAGCTCTTGTCATCCAAACCCTTCTATCCCTCCAGTCCTGGGCAACCACTAACCCATATAATTTATGTCTCTAGAGAGTTCCATACTCTGGACTGTTCAAATACATAGAACCATACACTATTTGGTCTTTTGTGATTGGTTTCTTTCACATAGGTTAATGTTTTCAAAGTCACCATATTATTGTATGTATCACTATTTCATTCCTTTTTATTGTCAAATAATAATCCATTGTATGTATACATCACATTTTCTTATCCATACACCAGTTGATGGACATTTGCGTGGTTTTTATTTTTTGGCTATTATGAGTAGCCACATAATGCTACTATCAACATTCAATTACATAAGCCTGTGTGTGGACACAGGTTGTCATTTCTGTTAGAACATATATCTAGGAATAGGATTGCTGGGTAATATAGTAACTTTGTTTTTAACATTTTAAGCCTATTATATATCAGTATCAAAATACTTTAAAAATTAAATAATTCAAAAGGTAAAAATCACAATAAAAATTTTAAAATACTTAAAACTGAATTATAGTGGAAACTCTACAATTAAAACTATTGGGAGGCAGCAAAAGTGATTCTTTGGTATAAATTTATAACTTTAATTCAACTGTATTATGAGGAAGGAGCAAAAAGTAAAAATATCAATGAATGAAGGAACAAGTTATAAAGAGAACTACAGAATAACACAAATATATTTGGAGGAAGGAATGAAAAGAGGGAAGCATAAAATAATGAAACATAAAACAAATGTTCAATAGAAAACCATAATAAATCCAAAAATTTATTTAAGAAAAGAGAAAACACAAATAAATAAAATTTGTAATCTTTGTTGCATCTGTAGACCATAGCTACAGATGCAACAAAGATTAAAATGATGAGATTAAAAGTGTCTGCAAATATAATCCTTAGAAAAAAATATAACTTTCCCAAAACGGCCCACAAAGAAAGAAAAAGGCTAAATTCTCTTTAATAACTAATTTTTTAAAACTAGATTTAGTTTTTAAAAAAATCTTCCCAAAAGGAAAACAATGAGGCCTAGAGGCCTTTACTAGTACAGGTAAATTCTATAGAAATGGATTATCCAAACCTTACATAAATTCAAAATAATAGGAAAAAGGGGGAGGGGGGCGGGTAGGCAAGATACAAAATTCAGAGACCATAAGGAAAAATATCAAGAAATTCAATCACATTACAATGAGGAACTTCTCATCAAAGATAATGTAAAGAATTTTTTTAAAGGAAAGCAACTAAAGATAAGAAAAATATTTGGTATAAGTAGAACTGTGAAAGTATTAGCATTCGGCAATCATAAAAACTCCTTAAAAGAGTTTTCCAGAAAGAAAAAAAAACAAAATTCTCAAAAGGATTTTTAAAAAAATTATACCTTGCCCAGCTGGCATTGCTCAGTGATTAAGCGACGAATCAAACCATGAACCAGGAGGTCATGGTTTGATTCCAAGTCTGGCACATGCCTAGGTTGCAGGCTCAATCCCCAGTAGGGGGCATGCAAGAGGCACAATCAATAATTCTCTCATCATTGATGTTTCTATCTCTCTCTCTCTCTCTCTCTCCCTTTCCTTTTCTCTCTGAAATTAATAAAAATATATATTTTTTAAAAATTTGTACCCTGAAATAGGTCTATAATACCTTGGAAATCAAAACCTACAGATACTCTTAAACTCAAAATTCCAATAAGGACCGGTGTGACTCGGTTGGTTGGGTGTCATTCCATGCATTGAAAGGTCTCTGGTTGGATTCCCAGTCAGAGTATATTCCCAAGTTGTAGGCTACATCCCCAGTAGGACTCCATTCAGGAAGCAGCTGATCCATGTTTCTCTTTCCCTCTGCCTTCCTACCTCTCTAAAATCAATAAAAAGAGCCCTAACTGGTTTTGCTCAATGGTTAGAGCGTTGCCTGCGGACTAAAGGGTCCCAAGTTCAATTCCAGTCAAGGGCATGTACCTTGGTTGTGGGCACATCCCCAGTAGGGGGTGTGCAGGAGGCAGCTGATCGATATTTCTCTCTCATTGATGTTTCTAACTATCCCTCTCCCTTCCTCTCTGTAAAAAAATCAATAAAATATATTTTTTTAAAAATCAATAAAAACATATTTTTACAAAACTTCCAGAAGGAGTCTAAGATATTCTTACACTCAGGTACCAGGAAATGTGCAAGGATGTACAAAGCAACACTTTAAAATTGTAAAGAAATGAAAACCACCCAATGTCCAGCTATAGGGAAGTGAAAAAAAATAAATTGTAGCATGGCTATCCAATAATATACTCTCAGCAGAAAACAGTGATGAACTACGGCTATGTGGCTTAATATGGATGAATCTCAGGAACAATATGCTGACTGAGAAAAATAATTCCTGCACAAATCTGTAGAGTACAATGCCACTTATAAAATGGTCCAAACAGGCAAAAGTAAATAACAGGATGCTTTGGGATATACGAGCATGTAGTAAAACTACGAGGAAAAGCAAAGGAATAATAAACACCATGTTCAGATAGTGAACAAAGCTGAGGATGCAAAGAGAAAGGGGCAAGCTAAGAACTTCGACATTATTTGTCAAGTCCTAGTTCTTAAACCGATGGGTTCCTTTTATTAGATTTTACATATTAATTCACTTTATATAACCTCTTTCATGGATCAAATATTTTGTTTTATTTAAAAAGAAACATCTGTAATGCCCTTAAAATAGCAGCCTTATATCTGTTCTTATTAAAAGAAACTATGGATATTAACCTTTACTTTTCATTTTAAGAACAAGTTATTAGAACCATTCACCTAAGCATTTAACTTTAATTATACATATGAGTGCATGAGTTAATTATAAGTCTACTAATTGTTTTAAAAGTTGTACTGTGTCAATCTAGACTGAGAGTAATCATTTTCATTATAGAGGGTATGATGCAAACTTCCTTTTCCTTAATATATTAAAAACTACTCTTCAAAAGCCTTATAAATAATAAAACCCAAAAGATGGCTTGGATGTTGTTCAATGACTCTTAGAGGGTGTCTGCTAGGAAGTTAAATGGTTGCTTTTGCAGTAAACCTTAAAATAAACTATGCAGTTTCCTACCACAGGCCATGCCTTCCTGGATTAATTAGAAACTCAGACCATGAGGTGCAAGCTGTATTGTTCATGGCTGGTGAGGTCCAAAGGCCTCCCAATAATGGCCTTCTGAGAACATTATTCTAACCTCTCTTCCTAACCGGGGCCTGCCTCAGGTCAGGAAGCTCGGGGTGGCAGAGGAAGGTGTGGTTGGCTTCTTCATGCTCCACCTTATCCTTCTTCTCTGTCATTCGGACCCTTCCATGATTGGGCCCTGAGAGAGGAGACAGGAAAGAGAGAGCTCAGCCCTACATAGTAGGTGACATCTGTAATCTGGTATGGGCTGAATTGTGTCCCCTGAAGGTCCATGTGCTGAAGTTCTAGCCTCAGGTACCTCAGAATGTGCCCATATTTAAAGTGTGATCTTTAAAGAGGTAATTAAGCCCGGGTGGTGTGGCTCAGTGGCTGAGGGTCAACCCAGGAACCAAGAGATCATGGTTCAATTCCCTGTCAGGTACATGCCTGGGGTGGGGGCTCAATCCCCAGTGGGGAGGGCACAGGAAGCAGCCAATCAATGATTCTCTCTGAAACATCATTGATGTTTCTATCTCTCCCTTCCTCTCTGAAATCAATAAAAACATTTTAAAAATAAATAAAGAGGTAATTAAGTGAAAATGTGGTAAATTGGGTGGTCCCTAATTCAATATGACTGGTGTCCTTACAAAAAGAGAAGATCAATACAAGACACACACAGAGGGAGAATGAACTTAGGTGCTTGGGGTTCAAAGATAGGATGTGATTCAGCTCCTGCCCTAAAGAAATTGTAGTCTCAGAATTCTCCCATCAGTGAATCCCAGGCTCTGCCAGTCAGAAGGTGGTTTAGGCTTTTCAATATAGAGATTGGTTTCAGGGGTATAGCAAAGTGGTTAGATAGTCATATACTCTAAAAGGTGCCCCCCCCAATACTTCCAGCACTTAGGGTAGGTTTGACTATGCTAACACCTCACAACCACTGCACTCCTCTGTTCAGTGATGGCATAGTCATAGGCACGTGAACAATTCTCCAACCAAAGAAATGCAAGAGGATGCCTTCTGAGAGACTTCTAGGAAACTCTCCTTCTTACAAAACACACACACACACACACACACACACACACACACACACACACACACACAAAACCAAACCAAACCAAACCCCCAAACAGAAAAGTGGACTATTAACCCCCTTTTCTTGACAGTGGATACTGAGGCTGAGGATTTAGATGCCTGAAATAGGGCAGCCATCCAGGGCCAATGAGGGAACGCTGTCAAAGCTGAGAATAGCAGAGGAGAAAAAGCTAGGAAGAACCTGAATTCATGATGATTTTTTTCTTCAAGCCACTGAATTAACTACCCTGGAACTTCTCAACTTCTAACTATGCAAAAAATACACATTCCTATTTTTAAGCCAATTTCCATTGAGATTTCTGTTACTTTCTGCCAAAAGTATCCTAAATAATCTACATATTGGATCTCATTAAATCCTCATAACAATGGTGTGAAACAGGCACTTTATAACAGAAATAGCTACAAGTTAAATGGCTGTGCCAAGGTCATATGTCTATAAATGGCATAACTGGGTCTGAAATCAGGTCTGATTCCAAATTTGGTGTTTCTGCCCATGAAACCTGATGACACACACACAAAAAGCCTGGAGCAAGAAAACATACTGTCAAATCATCCTGACATCCTTACCGTGTCTAACGAAGGCGGCAGTGCCATCATGGAAATACAGGCTAGCCACCGAGCACAGTGCTAATTCTGTCAAACACCCCAGGACTTTGATGGAATCACATAACATTTCTCAATTAGGAGGCTCATATTCTTTAACTGTAACTTACAAATGCATTCAAGACAAATCTGAAAATGGTTGGTGCCAACTTTATTTATACAACTTGTGTATTGTGGGTAATACACAAGAAACCAGATAATAGCCCGGCTTTAAGGAATTTGTTCATCTGAGAATCTGAATCATGGATATGTGAAATAAGTAAAGATACATACTAAGAGCTCCATCATATATATTAGCCTGTATGATGTCAACAATGGCATAAAAGATGCTAAAATTAAATGGCATAAAACACAGCTTGAAACTCAAAAGTAATATGGATCCAATGCTCAGGTGCTAAATATCACTCAATAGTCAACCAAATATCTCATGCCTCAACCATATGAAATTACTAATATCCAACCAACCATTTTGTACTACAAAAATTGCAATTCTGTATGTCTCAGCCATTCAAGGCCCAGAGATATGGCAGAAAATGAAAAGCATTTGATGCTGTGGGAAAGTCAGAAACATAAACTGGCAATGACAATACCATGGACCAGTGCTCAGTAGGAGTGCTGGTGGGGTCAGAGCACATGGGGATACACTAAAGCCAAACTTGTGAAGGAGATGCCTAAACTGAGTTCTCAGTAGGAATTTGCTTTGATAGGACTGATTTCTGAAACTTCTAATAATATTTATTTTTACTGATTTTTGAGAGAGAAAGAGAGAGAGAGAGAGAGAGAGAGAGAGAGAGAGAGAGATTGATTGATTGGCTGCCTTCCACACACACCCTGACCAAGAACCAAACCTGAAATCTGGGTATGTGCCCTCACTAGGAATTGAGCCTGAGACTTTCTGGTGTATGGGACAATGCTCCAAGCAACTGAGACACCCAACCAGGGCAGGATATTTAGTTTTATTTTTTATTTATTTAATTTTTAAATATATTTTACTGATTTTTTTTTACAGAAAGAAAGAGAGGGATAGAGAGTTAGAAACATCGATGAGAGAGAAACATCGATCAGCCACCTCCTGCACACCCCCTACTGAGAATGTGCCCACCTCCTGCACACCCCCTACTGGGGATGTGCCCACAACCAAGGAACATGCCCTTGACCGGATTCGAACCTGGGACCCTTCAGTCAGCAGGCCAACGCTCTATCCACTGAGCCAAACCAGTTTTGGCAGGATACTTAGTTTTAAATAAATGTTCATATTCCCTTCGTATTTTACCTAAGCTATGTCTAGAGAGCCGGTGGTTTTATATTAATTGATTCTTTTATCAGGGTTATGGTGAGTAGCTGACACAGAAGACATGTGGCTTGTGCTTTAATCATCACCCATCCATCAAGGTAAGAATTAGAATCTCAACTTTTACTAATGAAGACAGTCTCAAACAGATACTCAGGATCATGTGGCCATTTAGAAGCAGAGCTTGGAAAGAATTGGTGGGGTATAAGAAAAAATCAACAGCAAAATCCCCATATAATCAGTGGCCTAAATGCTCTTAAAAAAACTCAATAACCAAGAAAAAACTATTTTAAATTGTACTTTAAGGCAAAAATCTATTCTGATTACTGAGCATGCTCACAAGACCACCATAACACTCTGTCTGACTACCACTCAAAGTATGTCAATAAGACGTAGACCTCCGGTAAACTTCAAAGGTCCAAGCCAGAGTCAGAACAGTCAGAAGGGGGTTTAGAGATGGCAAGGTCCTTTGAAATCAACTTAAAAGACTATTTGAAATGTTTAAAGCTCCATAAATGATAATCATTTCAGCACTTTCTTCCAGGAGTTACCATGAAATTGTAGGAAGGGAGAGCTGAGAATAAAACAGGGATGGCAGCAGATTCTGCAAACTCTTCAATAGATAGCAAATTCATTGTCCTCGGAGGTCCATCTACATTGCATTTCCTCGCTTCCTCGGCAGCTGGTGTGGCCACGTGGTGGAGCTCTGCCGAGAACACGAGAAGCCACGTGTGCCACTTCTGAGCAAAGGCCTTCAAGCAGCAGGTTTTCCCTCTCCATGCTGTCTCTGCCCATCTGATGGGCTAGATGGGGATGACAACAGGGTCACAGAGACAGCAGAGTGACAAAATGGAAGCTGTCTGACTCCCAAAATGACCACAGAAGAAAAGCTGTCCTCTGACCAGGAATGCCTGCTTTTGACTGTTACATGAACAAGAAGCAAATCTTCATTGTGTTTGAGACTGTTCATTTCAGGAGTCTGTTTGATATAGCAGGTACTCCAAACCCACAGATCATGGCATAATCATGTCAAGAAGCAGGTGTCTTCTGCCTCCTGTGTAATAAAGTGATTTATGGAACAGATGCTGAGAGCCAGGTACTACAGACAGAGCCCTAAAGAGGCATATCTCTGATCTAGAGCAAGGGGCACCCCTGTGGGCCCTGGCTCTCAGGTCAGCATCCCTCAGGCCAAGGATGATACCTCAAAACTGTTTTGGAAGTGATGTCTGAAGAATAAGTAAATATATGATCCAATTGATAATAACCTATTTAATAATACCATGAACATGAAAGTTATAAAAGATATCAAAACATTGGGGAAAGTTATAAAAGATATCAAAACACAGGAGGGAGAAATGGAAAAAAAGTTATAGTGCTTGTCCCTGGCATAATATGTATTACTCCTTGGTAAGGGTTTCTATCACCTATCTAATGAGTTCTTAAAGGGAAAAAAAAAAATTCTATATGATAAAAGCCTAAATGCTAAGGGTCCAGTCGTCTGCTTGTCCATTCAACCAATCAAAGTGTAATATGCTAATGATATGTTAAGCCACTCATCCACTCGCTATGACATGCACTGACCACCAGCAGTTGACCAGTCGACCAGTCGCTATGATGTGCACTGACCACCAGGGGGCAGACACTCCAACTGGTAGGTTAGTTTGCTGCTGGGGTACAGCAAATCGGGACTGAGAAAGATGGGCTGGACAGACCCTGGAGCTCACCTGCGGCCCCTCCCCAGCTGGCCAACCTTCTACATCCCCAATCGTGCACCTATGGGGTCCCTCGGCCTGGCCTGTGCCCTCTCACAATCTGGGACCCTTCAAGGGATGTCAGAGAACCAGTTTTGGCCTGATCCCACAGGCCAGGCCAGGTCAGGCCAGGCCTTTAGTATATAAATATGTAGCCAAAGAACTACAGATAAGATGACCATTTATGTATAAGAAAGAGGTCTTTAAGTATTAATCCTGTTGCACCTTTAAACTTTTCTTAATAAAGATCATTTTAGGCATACACATGCAAATGAAACAGGGCTGAGGAACAAGAATCTTGACTTAATGTCTACATGGACTAAAAACCATTGAAACAGAACATGTCTGGAGTTTTAAATACAATTAAAGTATATGCAATAATACCGAGTTATTTGAGGATCTTTGACTTCCAGAAATTATCAGATTTGATCCAAATATTAATAAATTTAGTTCTTTATACTCTACACTTGATAAAGGGGAAAAGCAAGAGGACAACACTAGGAGCAGATCCAGTGAATTGTATTTTTAATGGAATAAGAAAACTTAGAAGTTGGATGTTTTGAATGATAGGATGAGGTGGGATTTTAGAAAGCTTCCTGTTCAAGTTCCTAATTTAATACAAGAGGAGATTTAGGCACACAGAGGCTGAGTCGTTTTCCCAAGGTAACACAGCCATTTGGTAGGAAAAAAGTGGACTAACTTCTGGTTTGCTGACTCCTAGACTTGGGTTCTTTGGCTCTGACAGTATCAAAGAAAGATCAAACTTAATCTCAGAAAAATATTTGCACCATACTTTCAATTAGCTAAGTCATACTAGGAGGAAAGATGTGTGGTCTTAGAATTAGTAGCATCTTAAATTGGCTATTTGGCATTGTATAAGAATAACTTCATTGATCTTAAAAGAATTGTTAAAGACATTTTAAAAACATTGTACTTATTTCTTCCACCATCACCACCAGTTATTATAAAAATTTAGGTCTCAAGTAATGAGGTATATACTTTCTTACTTAAAAAGCTAATATTATTTTTCATCATCATAATGGTTATGTACCTCCAATTATACTCTGTAAAAAAAATCAAATCCCTTTTATTCTACCTTTCTTAACCCTGAAGGATATTTCACCAGCAGACATAATTCAGATGAAAAAATAATCCTTTCTTTATGATTTAAAAGGAGCTGTAAATCCTACGCAGACCTCAGGGAGGTACGGACAAAGGGAGACAAGAGGGGAGCACTCATTTGCTTATTAGGTTTCCATAAAAAATGAAGAATAACAAGCACATCTAAATCTGCCCACAACTGAAGCCACTACTGAAACATTAAAGACTCTTCTTGTAGGCAAATTGCAATCCTCTAACTTTCTGTTGCCTCCCATACATACGTGCTGCTCCAATCGAAGAGACATTATTAATAAAGGAAGAGATGGCTACAAATTAAAGCAAGCCCTACTTAATCACATTAATCCAGAGCAAGTCAAAGGCTTCAATTTTCGAAATAATTTTGGGCTTAATGCCTCGGAGATGGGCAGACTGCTCCATTGAGGCAGCAGCTGGTCCAATTTAAACTGCATTGTGAGGCTGGAATTGTCAGATCCTTACAGAAACAAGGAAGCCTGACAGTTTTCAGGATGCAACCAAAACTGCTGAGACAAAGGAAATTGCAAGAAATTGAAAGGGCCCTGTAACAATTACAAGGCGGCCCACTGTTGGTGGTTGTATATGATTAACCGACTCACACTGTCGGATGGGGTGGCATGCACTCACTGCTACTGTGCCCCCAGCCATTGAGCCCCAACAGCTGCTGCTGGAAGTACAGTCATGGAGTCACTGCTTTGGGTTACGGATTAGAAAAAGGCCTGGCCATAAAGGAAGAGAGTAGGGACCAGTGTAGAGGCCACCTTACGAGGCTGCTAGCCTCCCCCATAGAAATGGCAGCTGCACCTCTAGACAGGTACCACCGAGAAACAGGGCAGGAGCATTAGAGGGACGGAAGGAACTAAACTCTGTGTTCCACGAGCAATTATCTTAATGATTTTCTAACTTAATTATTTTCAAAAGTAAAAAGTAGGTAAAAAAAATAAAAAGTACTGGGTTGTGAATCAAGAGATCTGATTTCTAATTCCAGATGTGTAACTCTGGCTGTGCGATGTTGAGCAATTTGCTTTATTCTCTGGCTTCTGCTTTTTTTCATAAATCAAACCAAGATTCCAGCTTTGTGTTACATGGCTTATACATGGGGTTGAGCAACTCCAAATTTCCCATAGCATCCCTTACATTTATTTACACATTTTCTAATGTCCTGGGAAACGCCACTGCACAGTGAAGAGCTCACTATCCTTAGAACCTATTTCACCACTGAACAATGAAGGGGCCTTACTGAGGAAACGATTTACATGATTTCACTTGTTTCAGCACTCCACATTTTTAAAATTCCTAAGCATCAAAAAGAAAACACATCCGATTCAAACAGTAAAATAATAGCATTAACTCTCAGACAAGGCTTGCACTGAGGAGAGAAGCTACGGCAGACAAAGAAGACCAAATCCTGTCCTAGCTCCTCTGCTTAGACAACTGGAGGCTAAATTTCTGAAACTTCAGTGTGGAATCACCTTGGAGTCACTTAGCTCATTATACAGCATGTTGGGTTTTCTCATTTTAGCACCCTGGTTGTTTGTGGCTTTATATAGTCTCCTTGCTGATATTACTCCTGCCTTTGACATATTACAAGAAATTTTTAGAAAAGGAATACCTGGGATATAAAAGACAGCAAGTAAAATTATTCTAATATTTAAACCAAATAAAAATAATGCATTTGTATGTGGGTCAATTAAGTCCTATATTAATGCAATAGCCCTAGGAAGACAGCCAGTAAACACTGGTCCAAATAATGAGTTTTAAATGAGTGAAATAACTTCATTAAATTCTAAAGCAATTCAGAAGAGGATGGATTGGCAGATGGATGGATAATAGTAGATAAATAAGTGATGGGTTGATGGATTGACTCACAGGCACACCTCACATTAGGTAACAGAGGTGGTCACTAAAAGTCCATAGCTTCTCCAAATTGAGCACCCACGTCAACCGCCTATAACCCAGCTGAATTCCTTCAAGTTGACAGAGAAGCACATGACTCTATTTTCTCAATCTTAGTGTCAGGCTACTTATAACATTTGGAGCTAAGCATCCAAATTCCTCAGGGAATATTCCAAAATCTTCCTCCCTAACCTTTCACCAGTCTTGTTCTCTCCAAGCAACACACAATGATTTCCTTCCTCAGTTATTCAAATATCTGAAAACAACTAACCCACTCCACCATTTCCCACTACACCTACCTAACCAAGCCTCTGACTTTCAGAATCTAAGGATACTTACATGTTAGAAGGCCTCTGAGTTTACCAGGTGTGGCAGTTAATTAAGTCATTGCCTCTCAGCTCCAAATCCACCCTTCCTTCCTGCTCTGTGATAATGGAGGTGGGCTCTGTGAACATCTCCTTTGCTAGATGCCATGACTTTAAGCCTTGTCACTAGAGGGCGCTGGAGGGACACTAGAGGAGGATTTTTTCTCTTCCAAGTCCCCCTTCTCCCTCCCGCCCCCACCCCCCACCCCTGTGGTGATTTCCTCAGAGGGCTCCTCAGGGCACAGCTCTCTCCAGCCTTCCCTTTCTGTGCAGCAGCTTCCTCTCACAAGGCTCAGGAGGCCACCTCACCCATGGGTAGAATGCTGCTTAATCCTGTTGACTCCTTATTGTCAACTCCCAATTCTCTATATCATCAGGTTGTGCTCAAAATAATTTAAAAATTTGTATTATCTGCAAATGAACCTTCATATGTACAGTATATTATCTACTTCAGTTCAGAATACATTTACATAGTCATAATATGACACTGTTTACTGATTTACTAAAAAACTTATCTATAATAACAAAAGAGTAATATGCTAATTAGACTAGATGAAGCTGGGGCCTGAGGGAAGCCCGGGTCTTAGATGTCTGCAGGTGGCTGGAGGAAGGAAAGCCCAAGTCCTGGGTGCCAGAGGGAAGCACAGGTCCCGGGTGCCAAAGGGAAGCCAGTGCCAGTAGCTGGGGAAGGAAGGCCTACTCTTGCACAAATTTCATGCATCAGACCTCTAGTATAGTTATATAGGAAAATGAGAGGAGGCAAGATGATGAGAAGGGGGTCAGTGGTATGAGAAAGTGGTATTATAATCCTATTGAGGATTATAATAATTACTAGAGCCCAGTGCACAAAATTCATGCATGGGGGGGGGCGGGGGTTGTCCCTCAGCCCAGCCTGCACCCTCTCCAATCTGGGACTCCTCTCATAATCCAGGACTGCTGGCTCCCAACTGCTTGCCTGCCTGCCTTCCTTATTGCCTCTAACCACTTCTGCCGGCCAGCCTGATCACCCCCTAACCACTTCCATGCCAGCCTGTTTGCCCTCAACTTCCCTCCTCTGCCAGCCTGGTCACCCCTAACTGCCCTCCCCTGCAGGGTTGATTACCTTCAACTGCCCTCCCTTGCAGGCCTGGTGCCTCCCAATTGCCCTCCCCTGCAGGGCTGATCACCTTCAACTGCCCTCCCTTGCAGGCCTGGTCCCTCCCAACTGCCCTCCCCTGCTGGCCATCTTGTGGTGGCGATCTTGTGTCCACATAGGGGCAGGATCTTTGACCAAATGGGGGCAGCCATATTATGTGTTGGATAGGATGCTTGTGTCATCGCCATGACGACGATGCAGGCATGCTGCACTGCCCCAGCCGTTCCGGGCCTCTGGGCAGCATAGGAAGGTGGAAAGGCAGCTCTGGTTAGAGCAAAAAGGCGCTCCAGCCCTAGCAAAGGTGGTGCCGGAAGCCAGGGGAAGAAAGGCCCATTTTTGCACAAATCTTCATATTTCGGACTTCTAGTATGTATATAAGTTCTTTGGTTAATCTCTTCCACCCCCACCCCCTTCTATCTGAGTTGTAACAGTCTGTTCCATGTTTCTATGCCTCTGGTTCTACTTTATTGATCAGTTTATTATGTTCATTAGACTCCACATATAAATGAGATCATGTGATATTTGTCTTTCTCAGACTGGCTTATTTCTCTTAGCATAATACTCCTCAGGTCCCTCCATGCAGCTCTCTTTTTTATAGCTGCATACTCTTCCCTGGTGTAAATGTACCACAGCCTTTTTATCCACTCATTCTTTGATAGGCACTTGGGCTGTTTCCAGATGTTAGCTATTGTAAATAGTGCTGCTATGAACATAAGGGTGTACATATTCTTTCTGACTAGTGTTTTGGGGTCTTAGGAAAGATCAGACCTAAGATGTGAGACTTAAATGAGTATTTCGGTTCATACTTCTATAGTAACAAAGTTTTTTTTTCTCTTTCATGTTCTAACAATACTATATAACATTTGCCTTGCACTTTTAAAAATTATTATTGATTTCAGAGAGGAAGGAAGAGGGGGAGAAAGATAGAAACATTAATGATGAGATAGAATCACTGATTGGCTGCCTTCTGCACACCCCACACTGGGGATGGAGCCCACAACCTGGGCATGTGCCCTAACCCAGAATCAAACCATGATTCATAAGTCAGTGCTCAACCACCAAGCCATGCCAGCTGGGCTGACTTGTCTTTTTTAACACTCAGAACAAATCCCTGAGGTACCTAAGAAAATAATTTTCCCAGGATCACACAGAAAGCAAGTGGGAGCAACAAGACTGAGAGCTAAGTTTTCTATTTTCAAATCACGCCTTTGTCACTGTGCCCTTTGCTTTCCCACAGGTAACACTTCAGTGTATGCATCCAGAAAACTCAAATTAGCAATGTTGTCCCAACCTTACAAAAGTGATCATATAATCATGGGTAATATTTTTCATAAACAGGTACATATTCTGTCGTATTTATGATTCGGTTCTAAGTTCTGTTTCTTTAAGAAAAGAAATTCCTTTAAGCTTTTATTTTTCCACTGAAAACTAGTTGACAAAGGGTTTCATCTTACAATGAAACCATTTAAATAACTCAGAAAAATTGAGAATAGCTCACTCGGTGGTATCATTCCTTTGAGCACAATTGTTTGGATGAATTCTACTCTTTCCCATTATCTGAACACAACGTGTGGCGGCAAATTGCATTTGGTGGTAACAATACATCTACATTGGCTAGAACTCTATTTTCAACTGCCAATAAAGACTCCAGAGAAGCAGTCAAACCTGGAGACAAATGACTGTGTGAGGAAGCACAGAGAGCACCTGCAAATGGGTTCGTGGGTGATGCCTTATCTATTTGTAGCAACTGTGTTCAAATCAGCATCTTTTCCAGAAAACTAAAAATAAGGGTTCTAAGAGGTGGGAAAAGGTTACTACTATAAAGTTGTTGGATAACAAATGACAAGAGGTTAAACTGTATCTGAATTTCAGGAGGATAACATGAAATAATTCTCTTCAATTCTCAGCTAGGTACATGGAGATCCACTTAATGACTGAGTGTGGCCTACTGAGAAAACCAGCTAGTGGTCTTGCTCAAAACAAATACTGGGTCACACAGCCATATGAAGATCCCATGATGTTGAAAGAAGAAGTCACCAATTTAAAAATTTTTGATCAGGATGATTTTTTAAAATTCTTCATTTTAAAAACGCAGAACTTGTTTGCACATATACTAAGCATTCAACAACAATTTACAGAGATCTTACTACATGTCAGGCGGCAATCTAGTTCATGACAGCAAAGTAGAAAGACAGATGGTGACTGAGGTAAATGGAAAGACAGTGCTATGAGGATATAATGGGTGTGCCCAGTCTTACCTAGGAAGCACAGCTTGGAAGGCGAAGTCAGATGAGTTATGACTGCGATAAAGGAATAATATCTCTCCTTATCGCCTCTACTCTTTTTTAGAAACCATTTTTCAGTAACATACTTTCCACTCACATGCCTCGAGTGCCATTAAGAGCTATTTTGTTAGATGAGAATGAAGTGTTCCCATTCTGTTTAAAAATAAATAAATGAATTGCTTGCCGTAGTTAGAAACAATGTGCCACATGTGCATCTCCTCCATTAGGCTCTGAGTTTCCTTAACACGGTGAATGTCCTGCTCATCTTCATATTTATTCATTTAGTTGTTTGTTCATCAAACATTTATTAAATGGCACTAGGGTTATAAAGATAAATTAGAGGTCTTGGCCCTGAAGAAACTCCTGCTCCAGGCAAAGAGAGAAGCAATCACTGTGATGTAATAAGTTCAATGAAGGAAATATGCAAGGGGCATGAGGATATGGAGGAATTGGAGCGCTAACCTAGCTCAGAGTCTGGGGATAGGCTTGAGGAAGAAAGCTGGAGAAGGTAAGGCCAATTCTCACAATGCCTCAAAAAAAAAACAAAAAACAAGTGCAAGTAATTTTTCTCTGTATGAAAAGATGAAAGACTACATGGCTCCCACTTATTAATAGTGTATTGTGCAGGGACAAGACACATTTTCCCAGAATGCCCATGGATACATTAAAAAAAATATTCTTCTCACGTTGCAAAGGAGGGAATTGATGTTGGGAGAGGATAAGCAACTTAGCCTCAGTAAGGGGCTGACCCCCTATTCCAGTGCCCTTTTCTGTGTGTCTTTACTGCTTTTCAGAAAGCACGGCTGAATCATGGGGCCCATGAGGAATTCCCAGGAAGAATGACTGACTCCAACCCTGGATGACTGTGTCATGGAACTTCAGTCGTACACTTACATACATTGGTCAATGGGATGATGGGAAGAATTCCTCCTCTCAGGAATTACAAAGACAAGCACAAACAAAATTCCAGCTACCCTCTTTAACCCCATTCAGTCTCTTGGAATGGACTTCTTCCGGGTCCATGAGCTGAGGTCTTCAGCCACAGCAACCTCCCCACTCACTGGGTCTCCACAATAAGAGCCCAAACAAGCTTCTCTTTTGGCTATTCCTATGAATTGCAGCGAGAAGGCCCCACATTGTTTGGGATATAATTACATGATTAAGCCTTGCATTCGCTCCAGGAACTCTAAAGTACCATAATTACCATAACAGGAAGGGGTGGGGAGTAAACAATGTGCAATCATGGCTGTTGATAAGGTTTTAAACTTGAGTCCTGGACTATGCTGGTCTCCATTAAAGGGAAGAGGCATACTTACTCCAACTATGTTCATATCAAGAAACACAACAAGTTATAATCAAGAATATAACAAAACACTGATTGCCCTTAATGACCTTATTATTCTTTCATTAAATGTATTATGAAAACTGGGCAATGTATTTTAGTGGATTTGTTGAGCGATGTACATATTTAATGTATGGTTGACCTTTGCATTTAAATATTATATCTTTGGTAGAAGAGTCCTATAACCATGTGTGGATAAAGAGACCATATGGCTTTACTACACTGCCCTTATGTCAAAAGACTGGGAGAAGGAGGGAGGAGAGGGGAGATTTGAACCATAAATAAAAATTTAACAAAAAAATGAATCACAGACCTAAATGTACATGTTAAAATATACAAATTCTAGGGGGGCGGGGGGATCTTTGTGAACTGAGTTAGGCAAAGATGGCCAGTATAGATGGCCAGTAAGTACACAAAAAATCCTCAATATAATTTAGTCATCAGAGAAATGCAAATAAAAGCACAGTGATATCATTACACAGCTATCAGCATGGCTACAATTAAAAATACGGACTAGCCGAAACCGGTTTGGCTCAGTGGTAGAGCGTTGGTCTGTGGACTGAAAGGTCCCAGGTTCGATTCCGGTCAAGGGCATGTACATTGGTTGTGGGCACATCCCCTGGTAGTGGGTGTGCAGAAGGCATCTGGTCGGTGTTTCTCTCTCATCGACATTTCTAGCTCTCTATCTCTCTCCCTTCCTCTCTGTAAAAATATCAATAAAATATATATTAAAAAAAAAAAAGACGGACTAGCCCTAGTCATTTTGGCTCAGTGGGTAGAGCTTCAGCCTGGGGACTGAAGGGTCACAGGTTCAATTCCAGTCAAGGGCACAGGCCTGGGTTGTGGGCTCGATCCCCAGTAGGGGGCGGGCAGGAAGCAGCCAATCAATGAGTCTCATCACTAATGTTTCTGTCTCTCTCTACCTTTCCCTTCCTCTTTGAAATCAATTAAAATCTATATTATATATATAAACCTAAGTGACTGGCCAACCAGCCAGCCATTCGGCTGACCAGTAGCTAGGATGCACAATAACCATCAGCAGGCAGATGCTCCAAACAATAGCTATAACATGCACTTACCACCAGGGGGTCATATGCTCAATGCAGGAGTTGCAGAGCTGTGATGACTTGGTAGCTGAGGTTCTCAGGTGATGCACCAGGAACCAGAAAGGAGGAAGCCTGATTTTGGGTGCATCATCTGAGAACCACCTTCTTGCAACCTGGGACCCCTCAGAAGTTATCAGAGAGACAGTTTCAGCCCAATCCCCACAGTCCAGGCCAAGGTACCCCACTGGTGCACAAATCCATGCACTGGGCCTGTAGTATATTAAAAAAAACACAAAAAAACAAAAAAAAAAACACAACAAAAAACAAACTAAAAAAAACACCTGACTATAGCCTGGTGAGAGTAATTCAGTTGGTGAGTGTCATCCTGTGTACTAAAAGGTTGCCAGTTTGATTCCTGGTCAGGGCACATACCTGGGTTGTGGGTTCAGTATGGTCAGAGCATGTACTAAAGGCAATCTATTGATATTTCCCTCTCACATCAATGCTTCTCTCTCTCTCTCTCTCTCTCTCTCTCTCTCTCTCTCTCTCTCTCTCTCTTTCCCCCTCCCTCCTCAGGTGAAGATTTTAAAAAATAATAATAATAAATTTTAATTTAATTTAAAAATGACTGAGTATACCAATATACCAAGTCTTGGTGAAGATGTAGAGTAACTAGACTCTCATGCACTGCTGGAAGAAATGTAAAATTGCACAAGCATTTTGGAAAACAACTTAGTGATATCTTTAAAAAGTTAAACATATGCCTATCATATGACCCAGTCATTCCATTTCTAGGTAGTAATCTAAAAGAAGTTATGTCCACACAAACACTTGCACATGAGTATTTATATGAGTATTTATGGCAACATTACTGATAATGAAAACAATCCAAATGTTTACCAACAGATAAATTGATGGTATATATATATATACAAACAGATAAATTGATGGTATATATACACAATTGTCACAGATAGGAAGACACAGATTTTTCAGAAAAATGTACTCAGCATTAAGAAAATGCCTTGAACACACATAGGCATTTTGTGTGTCTTCCTGTGTCTTCCTAGGATAATGTGATCTCCTTCCCCAAACTCTCCCATCATGCTAGAACCCAGGTTTTTTGGTGTGTGTGTGTGTGTGTGTGTGTGTGTGTGTGTGTGTGTGTAAATCTTCACCCAAGGATACTCTTCCCTTTTATGTGCACATGATTTATTGATTTTTAGAGAGAGTGGAAGAGATGGGGAGAGGCAGAGAAAAAGAGGACTTCGAACTGAGTAAGACACACTGATTGGTTGCCTTTGACATGCACCCTGCCTGGGGCCAGGGATCGAGCCTGAAACCGAGGTATGTGGCCTTGACCAGAATCAAACCTGGGGCCTTTCAGTCTGCAAGTCAACGCTCAACCACTGAGCCAGACTACCTAGGTCAGAACTCAAGTTTTTGATAGAGTGAATGGTGGGCATTAAAAGACTTGGGTTGGGTAACAGGGCCACTAACTGTCTGCATGTGATGAAGGCAAAGGACAAATCAATGATAACTCTTCAATTTTTAGTTTGAGTTACTATTAAAAAGATTGGAGGCTATTAATGGAAAATCAGGAAAAGTTAATTTAGGAATTACAGTGATAAAGAGTTTAGGCTTAGCCATGTAAATCAATGAACACCTAACTTAGAAGTAATTTTTTAATAAACCACTGAAAATACGATAACTTTTCTAGACATAGCATAAGGGTAGGGCAAGATGAGCTGTCATGAACTGTATGCAGGCAAGACAATCAGCACTAGCCCAGGGTGGGTGGGTAGCCACAGGCAGGTACCAAAGTGAGCATAAGTCAGGGAGCACAACTGGGGTCAGCTACTACAATCAGCAGAAGCACAAAATGACCAAGGGGACAAAAAAACAAAAGACAGAAACCTAGTGTAACCTAGTGTCAAGGTCAACAGACTCAAGTAAAAAGAAAAGGTGTGAGAACTAGGGTTCAGGCATGGCACGAATACAACTGACTCTGGGGAGACTAACAGAATCTGCTTTGAAATTCACCACCCACTTTCCCAAAACCACTCTGATCTACCAATGCTTGACACAAGCAATTAAAAAGTACTAGATGCTCTGGAAAGAAACTGGTAAGGGAGTGAAAAGATAAATCACGAAATGGGAAGACATATTTTCAAGTCACACATCTGATAAAAAAATAAAATACTAGTACTTTTAAAACTTAATAAGAAAACAAGCAACCCAAATATTAAAAATGGGCAGAAGTCTCAATAGACACCTCACCAAAGAAGATATACAAATGTCTAAAAAGCATATGAGATGTTCAACCTTACAGGTCATTAGGGAATTGCAAACAAAACCAACGAGATACCACTACATACTTATAAGAATAGCAGAAATCCAAAACATTGACAACATCAAATGCTGGTGAGGATGTGGAACAACAAAGAGAAGTCTCTGTTCATTGCTGGTGGGAAAGCAACATGGTATGGCCTCTTTGGAAGACAGTTTGGCAGTTTTACATAACCTTACCACATAAGCCAGCAATCACGGTCCTAAGGAATTTACTCAAATGAGTTGAAAACTGTTGTGCACACAAATGCCTGCACACAAATGATCATGGCAGCTTTTTTTCATAGTGTCAAGAATTTGAAGCAACCAAGATGTTTTTCAATAGATGAATGGATAATCTATGATACATCCATACAATGGAGTATTATTCAGTGATAAAAAGAGATGAGCTATGGTAACAACAAAAAGACATGTAATAACCTTAAATGCACATTGCTAAGTGAAAAAATCCAGTCTGAAAAGGCTAGATACTGTATGATTCCAACTGAATGCCATTCTGAAAAAGGCAAAACTATAGCTAGTAAGAGATCAGTGGTTGCTAGGGATTTGGAGGTAGGAAAGGAGGTAAGAATAGGTGGAGCACAGGAAATTTTGAAGGAGTGAAACTATTCTGTATGATAGTGAGTTCCTGATATTATGCATTTGTTTAAACGCATATAATGTATAACACGAAGAGTGAAACCTAATGTGAACTACAGACTTTAGTAAATAGTGGTGCATCTACATTTGCTCATCAGTTATAACTAATCTATCAAACTAATGTAATATGCCAAGAAAATGTAAAATGTACTGGAAGGGGGGCGGGAGACAGGTAATATGGGAATTCTTTGTACTTCCTGCTCAATTTGTCTGCAAACCTAAACTGCTATAAAAATTAAAACTTATTTTTCAAAAAAGCAATGGATGTACCCT
The DNA here is from genome assembly GCA_963924515.1 of Vespertilio murinus. Taxonomy (NCBI): domain Eukaryota; kingdom Metazoa; phylum Chordata; class Mammalia; order Chiroptera; family Vespertilionidae; genus Vespertilio; species Vespertilio murinus. The sequence goes on from OZ004708.1 coordinate 71,162,170, forward strand.
TTATGAAAACACAAACAAACCTGCCCCACTTACCCCTCACTGTGTCTGGCACCTAGCACAGCGATACTCATTGAGTAGGTAATTAATTTTTAAGTTTCCAATAGAGAACTCCTGAGTATTTGCATTTACTAAATGTATGTAAAAGTGTTGAGTGTGTAGCAACTTAAAAATATGCCAATTCATTCATTGTATCATCAAATGAAAAGGTTATCAGTACCATTAGAGCAGACCATAGTTGTTGTGGTAACACTTATTAAGCAAACTAAACATAGCCAGAGAGAATAATTTTTGTTTAGTTTTAATACTATTTGGTTTTTAAGTGAGTATTTCATCTTGCATTTTATGCTATATTTTGAAAATTGAGTCATTTCCTATAATTAATTAGTTTCAAGGAAGTTTTTATTTTGCAGTCTGTGCTTAGGGTAAAAATTCAGCATTAAGAAAATTTAATTCAAATATATTTTGCATATATATCAAATATCCACATGCTATTCCTTTCCCAGTGCTCTGTCATGATTATGGCATTCAGAAATGACATAACATCAGGTTTTACAAAGATGAGTGAAACACAGTAAGTTCTCTTACAAAAACAACAACAACAAACATGTCTTAAACACACATGCACAGAGACAATGAGATTTCCTTTGTTCCCTTACTGAAGTTCATTTGCATTCCTCCCCACTAGTGCATGATCCCTTTCATATCATGGACACCCTAGTTCTACCTCTGTCCAGGTATGTTGTCATTGGGTCAACCTGGTGTGCCCTTGGATTTCCTTGTAGGCACTGTAGTCCTGGGTATCCAATTTATGTGATGAATCATCCATCTGCTGCCCTAACTCCAGGCTACGTGACCAGCCCATCTGTGCTTATTGACATTACAGGCTGCCTTGCTTAAATGCAAAAATGCAAGTGCTGCTAGAGTTGTGGGGTCTCTCTCTCTCTCTCTCTCTCTCTCTCTCTCTCTCTTTCTTTCTCTCTCTCTCTCTCACACACACACACACCCCACACACACACACACTCACACACACACCATACATTTGGAAACATTGCTCCTTCTCTGTCCCAGAACACCATGCCCTATTCAGCTGGCCCAGGCCTAGTGATATTAAATAGCTTTTGCTTGCTTGTCATGTGTGATTCTTCATCTAGAAGTGGACCATTCATTCTGCAGCAACTGTTCCAAATTACTGGGTGAGCAGCATTCATCATCACCCATCTACACACAGCCACTGATTTCTTCCATCTCTTTGCCATTTATTCTGACAGATCATATAGTTATTGCATTGCTTTCATCTTGGCTGTATGTGCTTCCAATCTAGGATGCATTTTCTTTTCTAGAACCCCTGTGTCTTCCAGAATCTCAGGGAAATGGGTTTAAGCCTCAAGTGTCTGCATTGAGGTTATAAAGGGCATAGCCCCAAAGCACAACCACGAGCAACAGAAGCCCCTAAGTATGAGGGTTTCTGGGAGGCGACGGGAGAGAGGCGAACAGAGCCTGAAGAAACCAAATTCAGAAACACCAGTGAGCAGAGCAAAGCTATAAAACCAAAGGGGGAAACCCTGGAGAATGGCAATCACATTTTTTTTAAGTGAAGATAAGGTCCAGGAAAGATCAACATCTTGATTCTCAACTCAGCATAGCTGATCACTTTCCTATATTCTCTAGTATAGTATGTATCACTGGAGTAGAATAGTCAACATGGTCTTTTCTTAACTTTCTCAAATGCCCAGAAGATGCTTTTTCACTACTGGATTCTCCATGGGTAAGGAAGGGAAAGAGGGAGGGACCATGACTTGTGAATCCCATGTGGAGGAACGAAGAGCAGGAAGCAGGTCACTGCAGACTGGAGAGTGATGTGGGTACCTAACTGCCTGGTTTCATCATATCCTTTGGCACTTACTTGCATGAGTAAGTAAGCTCCTCACAGTTGTTACAGGCTCCTTTCACCAGTGTGTGAATTAACTCCTCTTCATGTGATTGGATTCCATTTTGTACATTCAATGTTTCAAATATTCTCCAGAAGCTATAAAACTCTATTTATTTAGCTTTTGGCATTCTCCAGAAACTATCTGTGTAAATTGTGTCACCTTGCTACATTCCAACAGATGCTGAGACAGAGATCCTTGTAAAATTCACTCTTATCAGTAGGTGGCCAGAATCTATTTTTCACGGAATTGAGAACTTCAGTAGACTTGACAGGTTCAAAGGTAACAGATGAACGTGTTTATCTGATTTTTTAACATTTCCTTCTATAATTGACAAGTTCTGTGCTGAAAAATCTGAGACAAAGTATGGTTTTATCTAAATCACTATACTCTGAACCATCAGAAGTTTCAAACTGGTAGACATAAACAAGTGCTTCCTTGAGTTCTGTGAAGGAGAAGACTCCTTGGACCTTTTTCATGGTGTTTTCTCATTCTTCAGCAAACCAGGATGCATCATTTGGAACTCACTGCAAGTGCCCCAGGAGCTTCCCAAAGCCATCAAGCTGGATCTCCAGCCTCTGCCTCCTTTAATACACTGTGGGCACCTAACAACTCTGACTTATTCGATTAGCATTGGCTGGGTGCCTGCTGTGTGCAAAGCACTGCTCCAGGTGCAGAAAGATGAAAAGATACAGTCCCTGCCCTCCAGGAAAATACAGTCTAATAGGAGGAGAGTCTGCATGTAATAACAAGATCTACTCCCGAAATAGCCATGAATTTCAGTTGAGTGTTTGGTTTTTCTTATTTTGGGAGGCTGTTATATAGCTTTCTGAACATACAGTTCTCTCCATTGTAACCACCTGTATTTCTAATTCTCTTTCAGGGAAACTTAATTAAATACTCAAGATACCTTGGATGTATTAGTTCTGGCTCTGTCACTGACTGGTTACATGGATTTAGACAAAGCAGATAATCTTCTGGTGCCTTGATTTTCTCATCTTTAAAATAGGTATTCTAGCACCCACTTGATATAAGTGTTGTGATAATTAAAGAATTTAGAATTATGCCTGTTAAGTCCTCAAAAATATCAGCCAATCTCACATTGAAGGACCACCAAAATATCTAGGTAGTGACTGCATAATTTCACCCCCTACTTCTAAACATGGAATGCTTATGTTCACCTCTCTACTGTACTGTCCTGGCTAGAGAGATCAATGACATCAAGAGTGGCCAGTCCAAATGTGAAACCATAGAAAACATATACATTGCTCTCTCCTCTGGTTCCTGGCACAGAGCTCCTAAAACCCTTGTAATTTCCTAAATGATCAGAGCCCCAGCAGTACATTTTATCCTAATATTTGCTCTTTCATCCTGGCTCCTGACAGCTCCTAAATAGCCTGGAATTCCTAGGTTATAGGAGTGTCTTTGGGATGAATCTGGGTGGGCTTCTAGAGAGCTCCAGATGGGAACTGCTCACCAGACAGACCGAGTCAGGAGGAGAGGTTTGGAACTTTCAGACCCAACCACTCCTCCAGGAGAGAAGATTGAGATGATGCTTGAACATACCTTTGTGATGAAGCCTCAACAAAAATACCAAAAGTACACAATTTGGAGAGCTTCTGGGTTGTTGAACACATCCACATACCAAGAGGTTGGCATAGCCCAACTCTATAGGGACAGAAGTTCTTGTGCTTGGAACCCTATATCTCTCATCCTACATATATCTCTTCATCTGGCTATCCACTCAGAGCCTTTACTATAGCATTTATAGCAAACTGGTAGACATAGTAAGTGCTTCCTTGAGTTCTGTGATCCATTTTAGCAAATTACTAATCCCACGAGGGGGTCATGGGCACTTCAATTTACGCTTGTCTGTCAGAAATACAGGTGACAACCTGGGATTTGAGTCTGGCATCTGAAGTGGGGACAGTGTTGTAGAACTGAGCCCTTAAACCTGTGGGACCTGATGCCAAATCTAGATAAAAAGTGTTGGAACAAAAATGAATTACAGAACACCCAGCTGGTGTCACAGAATTGCTTGATGTGTGGACAACTCACACATCTGGTCAGAGGTGAAGTAGGGTTCAATAGAATACTGAGAGGAGGGGAGGGACCCAAGAGTGATTTTCTTATACACAGAAAAACAAAATCATGTCCTAGGGAAGATAATGAATTTTTGAACCAAAGCAAGTCCTCTTTTAGACAGTACTCATCAAAGACTTGAGAAATTAGCCCAAAGATTGAGATAAAGTTTTATGTATTTGATACCTATACACAAATGGCAGGTCATCAGGGTGCATTAATTTAAAATAACTGAAAAAAAGCTCCTTGACAAACAAAACAGAACTCATGAGCTGATGAAAAAAATCTAAGCGGCTTTATGCATGAGATCTAAGGTCTCTAAAAACAAATTTTTACTGATTTAAGGGTATTCCATTATTTAATTACATTGTTCTGCCTGGAGATGGACAAGGCCTGCTATCTTCCTCTTACCTCTAGGCTGCCCAAGGACCTTTTCAAATCACTTATTCCATCTGTTCAGGCAGGTGCCTAGTCTCACCTGAGGGCAACAGTGTTCCCATCTTCCATAACCCTGCATTTATCTCTGAACCCAACCACCAAGAATGCAATGGCTCAGGATCTTTTTTTTTTAATTAATTAATTTTTATTGGGAAAACATTAGCTAATAACATGATATAAATGTCAGGTGTGTGACATTATAATTTGATATCTGTATACTCTATTGCATGCTCATCACCAACAGTCTAGTCTTCATCTGTTACCATATATTTGACCTTCTTTAGTCATTTCACCCTCTCCAACACTCCTCCCTCGCTTACTGTCTAATATAATTAAAATGTTGATTAAAATGTGTGTGTTTTTCATCCTTTAAAAATTCTTCACTGAACTAATATAAAAGAAACACGCAGAAGCCAAAACAAGGTGAAAATAAGAACCCCTGAAGAGATCCATGCTACAAAGCTCTGAAGTTTCTTCTGAACCTACTTTGGTAGCTAGCTGCTTGGGGTGGGGAAAGGAGGGAAGAAGATGAGGCCTACAGACCCCCAAAGTGAGTAATATAATAGGAACCCCCACCCCACAGAGGTATAACTCCAAAAAGCTACACCCTCTACATACAACTAAACAGAGAGCCTAAACCAGTTTGGCTCAGTGGATAGAGCGTCAGCCTGTGAACTGAAAGGTTCCAGGTTCGATTCTGGTCAAGGGCATGTACCTTGGTTGCAGGCACATCTCCAGTAGGGTGTGTGCAAGAGGCAGCTGATCAATGATTCTCTCTCATCGATGTTTCTAACTCTCTCTTCCTCTCTGTAAAAAATCAACAAAAAATACATATTTTAAACAGAGAAAGACACCTGGCCCATTGAAAGGGCAGCATTACACACACACACACAGGTACTCTAAAGGAGGAAAGAAAGCTACTTTCCCCTAAGAGCTTATAACCACCCACCACCCACACATACTTTTTTTTGTTACCTAGTGGCCCACACAAAAATTTAAGTAGAGAGTTTAACTTAAAGTGCTGTTAGTGGACAAAGTCCCAAGTTCCTGGTATTGACTAATAGGAATCCTCTGTTGTGGGACATCCCTTCAACCCAGGCCTCCAGATACCTCCATCTAGAGTCCTTGCTTTGATCTCTCTGCTGTATGGTTAAAAACCAGCTTCCCAGGTTTATAGCATTATTCATAGTTATCCAAATTTGGGAGCAACCAGATGTCCTTCAGTAGATGAGTGGATAAATTGTGATATATCCAGACAATGGACTATTATTCACAGCTAAAAAGAAACCAGCTATCAAGCCATGAAAATACATGGAGGAACCTTATATGCATACTAGAGGCCCGGAGCACGAAATCCGTGCATGCAGTGGAAAGGGGTGGGGGAGGGGGAGATGAGGGGAGGGAGATGTGTCCTTCAGCCCAGCCTGCATCCTCTCCAATCTGGCACTCCTCGAGGGACATCTGACTGCTCGTTTAGGCCCGATCCTACTGAGATCAGGCCTAAATGAGCAGTCAGACATCCCTCTCACAATCCAGGACTGCTTGCCTGCCTGCCTGCCTGCCCCTAACCGTTTCTGCCTGCCAGCTTAATTACCCCCTAACCATTCCCTGCCAGCCTTACCAACGCCTAACTGCTCCCCTGCTGGCCCAATTGCCCCTAACTGCCCTCCCCTGCAGGCCTCGTCCCCCACCCAACTGTCCTCCCCTGCAGGTCTGGTCCCTCCCCAACTGCCTTCCCCTGCAGGCCTGCTCCCACCCAAATGCCCTCTCCTGATGGTCTGGTCTCCCCCAACTGCCCTCCTCTGCCAGCCCGGTCCCCCCCACTGCCCTCCCCTTCAAGCCTGGTCCCCCCCACTACCATTCCCTGCAGGTCTGGTCCCCACCACCACCCTCCCCTACTGGCCTGGTCTTCCTGAACTGCTCTACTCTGCTGACCCAGTCACCCCATAGCTGCCCTCCCCTGCTTGCTTGATCGCCCCCAACTGCCCTCCCCTGTAGGCCTGGTACCCCCAACTTTCCTCCCTTGCGGGCCATCTTGTACCCACATGGGGCAGCCATATTTGACCACATGGGAGAGGCCATCTTATATGTTGGAGTGACAGTCAATTTGCATATTGCTCTTTAATTAGATAGGATAGAGGCCTGGTGCATGGGTGGGGGCCAGCTGGTTTGCCCTGAAGGGTGTCCCGGAGCAGGGTGGGATTGCCTTGGGGCATGGGGTGGCCTGGGCGAGGGGCCTGTGGTGGTTTGCAGGCTGGCCACAACCCCCAGCAACCCAAGCTCCCAGCCCCTCCAGCCTCTCCTTAGTTTCTTTTTCAGTGCCTCTTGAGTGGATGCCAGGGCTGGGTGGAAGAAGGTATCTGGGATTTACTTATCTTCTATAATTGAAACTTTGCAGCCTTGAATGGAGGCCAGGGCCAGCTGGAAGCCTAGGTTTCCCTGTCAACGCAGGCTCCCAGTGCCTCCTTGAGCAGAGGCCAGGGCCAGCCAGGCAGACATGTAACTTGGCTTTCTCCATCATTAGGGGCAACCTAAGCCTCCTGCTTACTCCAGCTCTGTGGCCACTGCCATCTTGGTTTAATTTGCATGCTCACTCCTGATTGGCTGGTGAGCGTGGTTTGTGGGCATAGTGGATGTATGGTCATTTTGTACGTTTATCTTTCATTAGATAGGATTACTAAGTGAAAAAAGCCAATCTTAAAAGACTACATACTGTATGCCTCTAATTATATGAGACCTGTAAAAGGCAAAACTCTGAAGATAGTAAAAATATCACTGGCTGCCAGAGATTGGGAGTTTTAGGGGGTATGACTAGGCAGAGCACAGAATTTTGTAGGGCAGTGAAGCTACTTTATATGATACTATTATGATGAATACATGCTATTATATATTTGTCTACACTCACAGAATGACAAAACCAAGAGTGAACTCTAATGTAAAATATAGACTATGGACACATAATGATGTGTCAGTATAGTTTCATCAACTCTAACAAATGTCAGCTATTAATGTGAGGGCAGGAGGTATGTAGAAAATCTCTGTACCTTCCTCTTAATTTTGCTAGGAACCTAAAACTGCTCTAAGAATAAAATTTATTAATTTAAAAAGGTGTTGAAGATCAGGAAAAATAGTTTCTTCCCAATGCCCACCCCACTTCCCACCCCCAACCACCGGGATGTGGCTTCACCCTCTTATATTATTTCAAAAGTGGACATATGGTTTTCCCTGGAACATTTTCAAATTATCAAATACAACCCAAAAAGCCTCCAAGAAGGTGACAGATACTTTTTACTTGTGCACAAAGATACACAAGTTCAGTGACCTTTTTTCAACCCACCCTTCAGAAGCAAAGCAGGTCTGCTGACAGGGGTGCAGATCATACAGTAGCTAACAGTTTCTTACCTCCCCTGACTGAGGAGGAGAGGGAGTGATTTCAAATAAGTGCAATCAAGGAGCCTGAACTGAAACTTAACAGGGGAGAAGCACAGTAAATGGGAGAAACTGGATGTTCTGGGCACCTTGGCTGTGAGACCCAAAACTCAAGCAAAACTTCCTATGCGTAGGGCCTCTAAATGCCTTGGTACATCTCTAAGCAGGCAGAGAATAAAGTGGTCTCTTTCTCATGCCTTCCAGCATTTTTTCCTCTAGATGACCTCCCACAGGATTCTGGGAATTTCAGTAACTTCCAATGCTCAGCCTTGGACAGGCACAGGTGTTTAGTGTGGTGGGGAACACTTCTCTGCACCATGCATTTCAGCCCAGTCTGCAGTCAGTGGTCCCCAGTCTTCAACTGCTGTCTAACTTAGCTTCAAGGAGACACCCCGCTGGCCTGAATAAATAGGACAATGTAAGAAGAAGGATTCCTCCCCCTCCTAATTTTTCTAACCAGAGTATCTTGGACACTGTTTTTATATTAGACTTCTGCGCAAAAATTTTCCCTGCAGATTCTAATGCTTAATAAAAGTTTTAAAAATCTCTGGAACAGATGATATGTAAGATTCAACCAATTGAAGGAAAAAGAAATCCACGGTCCATGTTACTACAGATCAGGTAAGTTCGTCTTAGTATTCCAGACAATCAGATGCTTTTAATAAACCATTTTCAAAATTCTATTTATTACTAAAAAGAACTTCACAGCTTAATTATCTTTTAAAGTATCCCAAAATGCTCAGGAAAGGAATCTAAAAATTATCTGAACAATCTGAAATATAAACCCTATTTCTTTTCAAAGGAAGTACTCTTCAAAGAGACTGCTGGAAACTCTAATTAGCCAGGACCACACTGAGCGCTTACTGTTCCGAGCGCTTTGCACTGCTGTCTATGGAGCAACAATGCTGCTCTACTTCACAGGCCTGGGAGAGGTCAGCCTGGGAAAAGGTTTTGTGGGTTTTATAAACTAGCAATTCATATAAGCTACTATTGTAATATCTACTGAGAGAATTTTGTTATAAACTCTTCTAAAACTAAGATGGGCAATATATTAGTAAATCAAGTCACCAGTTCTTGTGATTTTTTTTTAAGGACTATCTATATTAATAAAAGGGTAATATGCAAATTGGTCAGGACACCCTCACAATAACAACCGAATAGCAAGCTGCATGGGGCAACCAGGCCAGCAGGGGGGTTAGTGAGGGACAACCAAATGACTGAACAGCAGGCTGTATGGGGTGACCAGGCCAGTGGGGGGTAAAGGGAAAGGGAGGTAGAAGATAGAAGGGGCCATCAGGCTGGCAAGGGGGCGGGAGCAGTTAGGGGCAATCAGGCAGGTAGCACTTAGGAGCCAGCAGTCCCAGATTGTGGGAAGGATGTCTGACTGCCAGTTTAGGACCAATCCCCAGGATCAGGATCTTCTGAACATCATTCCAGACATCCTTCTGGACTAAGCTGTGGTGGCAGGAGCCAAGGTAGAGGCAGTTAGGGGCAATCAGGCAGGAAGGTGAGTAGTTAGGGGCAATCAAGCAGGCATGCAGAGTGGTTAGGTGCAATCAGGTAGGCAGGCAGGTTAGCGTTTAGGAGCCAGCAGTCTCAGATTGTGAGAGGGATGTCTAACTATGGGATAGGGCCTAAACCAGCAGTTGGACATCCCCCAAAGGGTTCTGGGCTGGGAGATGGTGCAGGCCAGGCTGAGGGACCTCCCATCTTGTGCACAAATTTTGTGCACTGGGCCTTTCTTCCATACTAATAAAAGAGAAACATGCAAATTGACTGTACCCCCACTATATCCATAAGACATACCCACCAGCCAATCAGGAGCAAGTATGCAAATAAACCCAACCAATCTGTTGGTTAATTTGCATATCCAGGTGCAGAGCAAAGATTGAAGGCAGTGTAGAAGGAAGCCAAGGGCTGCAGAAGGGATGGAAGCTGTGGAGAAGCAAGTGGAGTGGCGGAGAAGGGAGGGAAGAAGGCGGGGCAGCAGAGATGGCCAAAAGAAGCCCTATTCTTGCAGGAATCTTCCTGTAACGGGCCTCTAGTAATAATAATAATAGTATTAGAGTAGAAAGCAATGTTTCCTTAACTAGAGGAAAGAAGAAGAAAAAAAGGGAAGGGGAGGAGGAGGAAGAGGAAATGACAAAAAAGAAGAGGAAGGAGCCCAGCAGGCCTGGCTCATGGATTGAGTGTCGACCTATGAACCACAAGGTTGGGGAAAAAGCCTGGGTTGTGGGCTCAGTTCCCAGTGTGGGGTGTTCAGGAGGAAGCTGGTTAATGATTCTTTCTCATTTATGTTTCCATCTCTCTCTCCCTGTCCTTTCTCTCTGAAATCAGTAAAGTATATTTTAAAAAAGAAGAGAAAGGAGACAACTACAAATGAAAGGATTCCATCTCAGGTGTGGACAAGTAGTCCTCTTCAGAAAGCTCCTGTCACAGAGAACTGATGAGCTCCCATTGTAAAGATTGGAGACACTGAGAGCAGTCTTATCCTTTGGTGCTTCCTGTTAGGCCCTGAAATTCCATGCTTCAGAGGCCAGGATTTACTAGGCAGAGCCTAGCCCACAGCTGAGGGAATCAGTGGTTTGTAACTGACTCATGTGCTGGTGAGGCTCAGGAAAATCAGAGGCAGGCCCGGCCCACTCCATTCCTGCTGAGCCATTCACCCACACAAGGGCCACTGTGTTTTCCTATGAACCCCTCTGTTGCAATTTTAGCTTGGCAGATGGAGAAGTAATTGACCCATATTTTTATTTTTAATGTAACTTACAAAAAAGAAAAAAAATTTTTAGTCTAGGACTCAGACATTTTAAAGTAATTAAGACCCACAGTATCACATAAAATTCCTAGAGAAGCTCAACCCTCTATAAGATTATTTTCTCACAGTCCATTATGGTTCCATTATATGTGATTTGAAAAAAAATCAGTGTAGGCACATTCATCTTTAATAATGCTTTTGCAATTATGTTTTAAGAACTGCTTGCTATAGCAAATTCTTTTTAATCTCCCTTCTAAATCTTTGAGAATATAATCCTGAAACAATGAAAGAATAACCTATTTCTAGTGCTGAATGAGTATAAAGAATGTTTTTAGTATTGTTCCTATTAATTTTATTCATTTTCCATTTAAAAGACCTACTAGAATTTTACTGTCAGATGTGATGAAATATTGACATATTTAACTACTTAAAGTCTGTTGACCTTTGACTATCACACCTGTGCCCAGCAGTGCTTTAAGCTGCTCAAGGAGAGAGGTGAATTGAATAGCTAAACAAGCTAGAGAATAGGAAAATATCAAGGTCATGTAAAGAATATACTGCACATGCAATAGACTTCAGAGAATCCATAGACCATCAAAATTAATTTGCCACTACTCCATTTAAATGACAAAGAATAGATAGTGGAGTCTTTGGCCAATAGATCCAAAAAGAAAAAGAAAGCATGAATGCTTCCTCTACCGTCTGAGACTATAGGTTTTGTTGTCTCATGGTTTGGTGCTTGCCAGCTTCCCACCCTTTGAAGCTACATAAAATCCTCCTGTGATGTCTAATGCCCGGTTGAAATATTTGGCCAAACTCAAAATATCTCTTGCAAAGTATGCTTGTGTCTATTTTTTTTTCAACTTTGGGAACTTTTCACAATCCTTTAGCGCCGTATTTCCATCCCTATAGGAGCATGAGAGCCACGTGATTCTGTCAAGTCACTGCATAAGAGTCCCCAGTATAGTGGTTCTAATTTTAGAGTCCAAGGATGGACTTATGTGTTGACAAAAAGCTGCTCTGGGTTCAGTAACATTGAATGAATGTACACTTTACTTATCACAATGGTGTTTCCCTTACAAATTGAATACTGGGAAAAGGCGTGAGTGAGATGATTATTAAGGTCTTCAGGCCATGATCGGTGGCTAAATCAATTTGCAGGCTGTTTGTCCTAACTCTGCATGCCCTAGGGATCCACAACCCAGGCTGGAAATCAGATCTGCAGAAGCTCTGAAAGAGAGTAAGGCAATAAAAAACTTATTTAATGATTTCTCTTCCCATTCCTAGATCTGGGGAAAATAAGACATGCCAAAACACTGGCTAACAAGAGAGGCTCCTGAACGCTCTACTGTCACATGTGCCTCAGTCCTGCTCCTGGCTATCTTGGAGAGCGCTGAGAGCGTCTAGCAGATTTAAGAACTATTAGAAACCCTCAGTATTATTTTATTCAGCGGACAGGGGGAGGGAGAAAGGAATCCAATCTAATGGAAATTATAACCAAAAAATATTATCTTGAAATCTTAACATTTCAAACTCAAAAGTCACCTCCACTCTGTATCCTTGATCACCATCCTTACTTAAAAGAGCATAATGTACCCAGATTTTTACTTCCTTTTAGGATTCTAGCAACAGCATTTTCTGGGGAGACAAATTTTAGCCCTTCTTAAATCCATCTCCCAAATCACTTTACCTCATCCTCAGTATTCTGTAGTTTTCAAGCATCTTAAAGAAATTTCTAAAATAAAATATTAGTCAGAACTATAATATATCTATACTAATAAAGGCGTCAGATGCAAATTGTCCATATCTTCATAATGCCCACAAGACAATCTGGAGTATGCAAATTACCCAACAAAGATGGTGGGTTAATTTGCATACATAGGCTCTGAGTGGTAGGGGGCAGGAAAGGAGGCTTGCATCATTTCCATGGTGACAACGCAGGCATTCAGCACCATCCCAGCTGCTCTGGGCCTCTGGGCAGCATGGAAAGACATAAAGGCAGCTCCAGCTCAGAGCAAAGGCAGTGGTGACAGCGAGGATAAGGAAGGTCCATTCTTGCATGAATCTTCATGCATCAAACCTCTAGTAATATAATAAAAGGGTAAATGAGTTCTCCAAGCAGCTGAAATCTTTGTTATTTAGCTAAAACACTTCATTGTTGGTGGACTCCCTGAAGCACTTTACCGGATTCTATGGTCACTCACTCTGAAAGCCACTGGACTAGAAGATAGTTAAGTCCCTCCTAGGTCTGAAATGCCTTGATTCCCCCTACACTATGGTCTATGCCCCAGGACTTCTGAGGGTGGCCCTTGTCAAGAAGTCAAGCTTGTCTTCTCTGATAATTGATGCTTAGAAAATAAAACCAGTTTTCCCATGACTTATACTTTGTCCTTCAGATGATGGGTCTATTCACTGAACAAATCTGTCTTGAATAGCTGGATTGGTTAAAGTAGCTGTATTTAGTTCTAGAAGTTGTAAGTCATAAGCCCCTTGACAGTAGGGCTTGCTTTCTGCCTGGTGATTTGAGAGAGAGAAGCATTTTCATCATGCCTGCTACAAGTTCAAGGTCAATTTTATGTCTACTATACTAGTAAGAGGAACAAAAACTGATCCTATTGCTCATAGCAAGAAATGAACATCAGAATTCTTGAATTTTCAAGGATATGTCAATAACTTAGTAATTTATCTTGAGTGACATTGAAATGAGTACAATAAGATTTACTATGCACTAAAAAGAGATTTAATGTAGTCTGTGAGGAATTCAGAAAGAGTTTTACATTGCTTGATAAAATCTGCTAATAACAACTCATCACTACTTTGAAGAAGAATGAGATCATTAATCTCATGTAAGATACATAGACATGGACATGCACCCAAACACTTCAGAAATTAAGTCAAACTAAAAAAGTATACTGAGTTCTCTATATTAGTGAGGAATTATGCAATGCTTTGTTACAGCTCTTAGGAAATAAAGATATGCATTTGGAGAAAGGGGTAGATATTCTCTACTAGGAATCCAGTAGAAAAAGAAGAAAATAGCTACATTTGAGCCATATGCACATTCTTTGGGCTGATCCTGTTCCCTGCCAAGCCATGCTCCATGACCCATCACTTTTATCTTTAATATGCCCAAGAGCTACGGTAATAGAAAGTATATGTCCTCAATTCTCTAGCATACTTTCTATTTGAAATAATTTTATTTTCAAATAAGAGCCTCACAATAATTTTATTGGCTTCATTAAGCATCACTGCCTCCATTTTATGAGAGGAAACTGAGTCCAGGGGGTAAAAATGACCTGGATATCTATACCACCAGAAGGTGACATGAGGACTCCCACACTCTGCTCCCCACAGACCCAGACTCCTGCTTAGCATTTCTGTTGAACATGTTGCCTGAAAATCCACTGGAGTATTCTGTTGTAACAGAAAAATATCTGGGCCTCAGATCTTCTGTGATGATGGGTAAATCTCACTCATGAGAAAAAGTTGTACACTCCATTTCATGCTTCTGGCTTCGGTGCCACTTGGCAGTGCAGATTTCTAAAAGCTTTTGAATAGACTAATAGACACGGAATTGTTCTGAACATCTGTAAGCAAAATATGAAAATGTATTACCCAGTGAATGAACATCCTGAGTTTTCTTGCCAGAAGTGGGGTTATTTGTGTATTAGGCTAATGCACTGAAATTAACCCAGAATGCTTATCTATGGCAGAATGTCTTTTCATATTTTCATCTGTATAGTAACTACTATAAAATGTAAGAATAATTCTCTATCAGGGTATTCAGGAATGTGAATAGCTCAATTACTTCTAAAATTAATGTAGTAAAGCAACAGCATGTCCATTAATCAGTTGGTTTGCATGGTTTGCATTGCAAATGTTTGGGGAGTGTGTGTGTGTGTGTGTGTGTGTGTGTGTGTGTGTGTGTGTGTGTAAAGCTAGGTCAGCACAATTCTTTAAAACAAATGTGAAAGATCAAGCTTCCTTTTGACTATAGAGGAAGAATTCTAGAAGACAGGTATTCACATTACTCAACTTTGTATCAGAAACAAACTTCTGCCAAAACCGATTTGGCTCAGTGGATAGAACGTTGGCCTTCAGACTCAAGGGTCCCAGGTTCAGTTCCGGTCAAGGGCACATCCCCAGTAGGGGGTGTGCAAGAGGAAGCTGGTCAATGATTCTCTCTCATCGATGTTTCTAACTCTCTATCCCTCTCTCTTCTTCTTCTCTGTAAAAAAATCAATAAAATATATTTTTTTAAAAGAAACAAACTTCTCCTAGTGCCTAGTACAATGTATATGGTACATTCCCAATAAATGGGGCACTTAATTCATTCAAGAAAGGCCACATGAAATGTAGGCTCTTCATGGCTATTCCAGTCCAAGTGTCTATGGGTTCTCTAGTGCAGGCATACACAAAGCTTTTATGGTACACCAAATTAATGAATGAATCTTTGAAATAATTTTAGGAACAGAATGGTGGCCACTAAGACTTAAATTGCTTCTCAGCACAGCTCTTAAGACAGATATGAAATACAACAAGAAAGAGTAGCCAAACTGTGGCTGTGGCAATGTAAGCCCCATCCAAGCTGAGAATGGGCTCCTAGTGCAGGAGCTGCAGCTCTCAGAGCTCAAGATTCAGGCTTCAAACACCCAGAAGCTGCAAGTTTCTCAGCCTTTGAGCTCTGGGCTCAGTGCTAATTGATGAATCCAAGGAAGGAAGGAAGGTTTAAATGCCTGTTACAGAAGGAAACTTAAGTAAAACAGGAAACTTAAGTAAAATGTGAGGGAGGAGGAGTGTTCTGCAAAAGGCAAGGAGGCTGTCACAGCCTTTAGAAAATCACAGAGGTCTGGCTTCTGACTCAGTTTCCAAGACCAAAATTCCACTCTTATCATTTAATTCAACCCAAGGTTAATCCAATGTGGAGAGAAGGACCCTTGTAGGCTAAACTCACAATAGACTGAGACATACATCTCAGAATGGCATTTCATTTTGAATTTAAAATTAGATTAGAATTTTCTGGCTGACTAGCCTGGTCCCTTTATTTTATTTCTGTAAAAATGTCCACAGGAGGACAAAAGATGAGAAGTATCTATAGAGTGTGATCAGAACAAGAGGAATTAGTGATAGAACTTAAAGGTGTCTTGGTATCAGGCTCTGGAAGTCTGTCCAGCAGCCAAACTTTACAGAGCAACCCACAGGGTGCCAGCAGGACCCCTCCTTTCCCAGGTTGGTCTGGCTAACCAGCCTCCCTTCTGAGGTCCTATTTATTTCTCTTTTACATATGGCAGGCACTCCATCAGGTTACTCTGAGGTCTTCCAGACCTAGAAGCCAGCTCTCTCCTAAGTGACTGCCTATCTCCTCTCTGATGCATTATAGACTTACTTTATACACTCATTCCCAAAGGGCAACTTTATTGAAATTCTTGAGGAACAGTTGTCCCCTTGTATCTTCTACATATGTTAGGCTCAAGTCAGACCCAGATCACCTAGTGTGGAGCAGACCCATTGGTGAACCATTCATGAATGTTCTGCTTACATCTGAGACAGAATCAACCCTATCCATGTATATCATTATGAGACTCACCTGCTCTCCTGTCTATTAGAAACAGTATATCTTTTCTATGTGCCTAATGCAACTCCAGCTCAGATTTCAGAATTACAGGCCCATCAATAGCCACAAAGAAAAACCATTCTGACATTAATCTGCATCCTGTCTCAATGCACATCTACTTTTATGCTCATGTACACACTGGCACACTCATTCGTTCCCTGAAGCTGTGCAAACCCACTAGCAAGCAGGCATAAAAAACTATAGCCAATGGTTCTGATTCCATACTTGTGTGCCTAGGCAATGCTTGTGGAAGTTCTGACATTTGTCATCATGTGATTGATGGGTTAGTGGTAGGAATTGGGGGAGTGGAATAGCTTACCCTATGGATTTTGAGAACTACCCCTCTATTTATGACACTTGCCCCCAAAAAACAAATGGTACCTTAGGCTCAAGTATACTGCTATATGAGAGAAGGAATTTGGCAAGAAATTCAGATTCTTAGGCTTCTTTTCTTGAATGAATGAATATATACATACATACATACATACATACATACTTTTACAAAAGACTATTGGGTTGTGGACAAACTTAATTACAAACACAAGAGTAAGCAATTTTGAAATTAACTCAAATACTGGAGCATAGACTAGTATTTCTCTCACATGAAACCTCAGCAATTATTATGCATCTTAGTGGAGACTTGGTTTTTCTCCCTTACAAGTCAGACCCCTCCAGGGCTGACTTGTTCAACAAGGCTTTGAGCACCTGAGGCTTCAGTGGGGAGGCCCCACCAGTGTAACTTGCTTTCTGTCTTCCCCATCCTCATCTCGGTCAAAAATCTT
The DNA here is from genome assembly GCA_963924515.1 of Vespertilio murinus. NCBI lineage: Eukaryota > Metazoa > Chordata > Mammalia > Chiroptera > Vespertilionidae > Vespertilio > Vespertilio murinus. The sequence goes on from OZ004708.1 coordinate 71,179,201, forward strand.
TAATTAGCTGGTTATCATAATTACTCTAGCTGGGGACCTTGTTTGTTCTCCTTCCCTGCTATTCCCAGGGATCTGAAGGCTCTACCACTTCCGTGCCAGAGGGACCTTTCTATCACAGCTTCTCTCTGCCTTTTTGTTTTTCCCTTTCATGATCAGGAAGAAAAAAAAGAAAAAGAAAAAGAAAGAAAGAAAAAAGCCTGGGGAAAGAAATCATCTCTCCTTCTGTGTCTGGCCAAATCAGAAAAAGTTTCCATGACAACCATGCTTCCTGATGCCACCACTAACTTAGTGTTCACAGGAAATAGACAGTCCTTTTCCAAGCTCCATGGTGCCCTTACTTCACCATTGCTAAAGGCCTCTAACACACCAGTGTCTGTATGAACTGGATCTTAAAAGGATCTTTTCCTCATAGTAATCATTAAAAAGCACATTAATATACTAAAAGATATAGTAGAGACACCGATATGAAAAAGAACATGTGACATGGTAGGAGGAAGTGTGGATAGAGAAATGGGGAAGCACTGAGACATAATGAGAATTGGGTGCCTTACACCATGGTCAATGTCCTCAATTTTGAACTAAGAGCTAATGAGGTTGGAATTCCTCCTACATATGACCCCTGGGTTAAGGGAGTTTTTCTCTCTGACCCCTAATATCCCCTCTGTAAAAGACAGAGACTGAGACACTTCATGGGACTGTTTGAAAGATTAGATGATTAAAAAAAAAAGATGCAAAAAGTGCTTATTACAGTGTCTGGCACATAGTAGGAATTCAACAAGGGGAATTATCATTATGAAAGTGAAGAGTTGAATTAGAATGAGTCTGAGCAAATAAGCAATCACAATATTCTAATTGATTATTAACACTTCATTAATAATAATATATAATTAGATATTGAAGATTTTCCTAGCAATCTTTTCTCTTACGCTATTAAGCCATATCTGTAATTACAGGAATGAATCTATTTATTTCTGTTCCTGAGATTTAAGGGGATATACTGGTACCTGGGCGATCTCCAGGGTTCATCTAAATCTCTTTATTTATAGTTCTGCATAAGCATTTGTATAATTTTGAAACAGAAGCAAAGAAAAAATGGATTAACCACTAAAGTATTTGTTTGATATTCCACATTCTCAACAGCAATCAAGAATATTTCAATTCTTGCCCTGGCCAGTGTGGTTCAGTTGGTTGGGCATCATCCCATGCCCAGAAAGGTTGCTGGTTCGATTCTGGGTTGTGAGTTGTGAGCTTGATTCTGTGTAGGGGTCATGAAGGAGGCAGTTAATTGATGTTTTGATCTCACATCAATGTTTCTCTCTCTCTCTCTCTTCCTCCCTATCTAAAAATCAATAATTTCTTTAAAATTTTTCAATTCTTCTCTAGAGGCAAGAAAAACAAGATCATGTATTTATATAATATTTTCATTGTGTCACAGCTCAAATCTCATTTCAAAAACAGAATTCATGTTGTATAAAACATTTAATATCTCATTATTGAACTAATTCCTATATTCCAACTCCTCCTGACCCTCATTTACAGTGCCCTCAAAAAGGTGAGAGGGCCCTCACAAAATAAAACCAATTCAAACTTTTATTTTTAATAGACAAAACTCATTTTGCATTTTCAAAATCTCATTTCTGTCAATATATGTAGATAAAGTCTTCCTATTAAGAACTCTTAAGAGTGAATAAAATGATCTTTATAAATGTGTTTTACAGTATGAACATTCCTCAAAAAATTAAAAAGAGAATTATCATATAAACCAACAATCCCGCTTCTGGGTATATATCCAAAGAAAATGACATCATACCTTGGACAGATATTTGAACTCCCACATTCACTGCAGCACTAACCACAATAGACAAGATATGGAAACAAACTAAAAATTTGTCCACAGGTGAATGGATACAGAAATTGTGTGATATACAATGGAATATCATTTAGCCTTAAATATTAAAAAATCCTGCCTTTGCAACTATATGGATAGACCTAGAGGTTATTAATGCTAGATGAAATAAGACACACAGGAAAAAAAAGCACTATATGATCTCACTTATATGCGGCATCTAAAAAAGTCCAACTCATAGAAGCAGAGAGTAGAATGGTAGTTCCTAGGGGTGGGAGTAAGGGGAAATGGGGAAATGTTGGTCAAAGGGTACAAACTTTCAATTATGTAGGATGAATCAGTTCTAGAGATCTAATGTACACCATGCTGACTATAGTTAATAATGCTGTATTGGAGAGAATTAAAAATGGTGGCAGAGTAAGTGGATGCTGCACAGACATGCTCCCAGAAACAAATTGGTATTACAACTAAAATACAAAAAAAACTTCCCAAACTTGTGTGACATTTTCTTTTACCAGGTTAGGGAAGTTTTCTGCCATTATTTCTTCAAACACCTTCTCTATGCCCTTCTCTCTTTCTGCCTCTTCTGGCACACCTGCTATCCTAACATTGTTACGTTTCACATTGTTCCACAGCTCCCTTAAGCTGTCCTCCTGTTTTGTTTTTGTTTGTCTTTTTATTGTTTTTTTCTTTTTGATTCTCTGAGTTATTTTTTTCAACCCTGTCTCCAAAATTTATAGGGAACTCATACAACTTAACAAATGGAAGATAAACAACCCAATCAAAAAATGGCAAAGAATCTATATAGACACTTTTCAAAAGAGGACATACAGAAGGCCAAAGAAACATATAAAAACATGCTCAAAATCACTAATCATCCAAGAGACACAAATCAAAATGGCAATGAAGTACCATCTCACACCTGTCAAAATGGCTATTTATCAACAAATCAACACCTTGGCGAAGATGTGGAGAAAAAGGAACCCTCTTGTACTGCTGGTGGGAATGCAGACTGGTGCAGCCACTGTGGAAAGCAGTACGAAGTTTCCTCAAAAAATTAAAAATAGAACTCCCATTTGACCCAGTAATTCCACTTCTAGGAATATATCTTAAGAAACTAGAAACACTCATCAGAAAGGATATATGCACCCCTATGTTCATAGCAGCACAATTTACAATAGCTAGGATTTGGAAACAGCCTAAGTGCCCATCAGCAGATGAGTGGGTTAGAAAATTGTGATTCATGTACTCAATGGAATATTATGCTGCTGTAAAAAAAAAAAGAAGGAACTCCCACCATTTGCAACAGCCTATATGGACCTGGAGAGCGTTGTGCTAAGCAAAATAAGCAAGTTGAAGAAATATAAACATAACATGACCTCACCCATTTGTGGAACATAATGAACAAAAATAAAGCCAGAGGGAAAAATATTTTAGAATATAATAGACGTAATCCTGTTATTTGCAGATTTTTAATATTTCCCACAACTTTTGTGCTATTATACTATGTTAGTACAGTTTTGGTAATATTATTATATTGAAAATCTTTTTTCTTGAAATAGTCATGTTTATTGCATGTAACATTACGTTTCAAATAATTTTTCTTAAAAAATAAAATGATAGAAAATATAATAATAATAATAGTAATATTGTATTGAATATTTGAAAGTTGTTATAAGGGTAGACCATAGGTGCTCTCACCACACACACACACACACACACACACACACACACACACAAAAAGTATGTAAGGAGACAGATATGTTTATTAGCTTGATTATAGTAATCATTTCACTGTATAAAATAACACTGTAAATATATACTATTTGTATTTTTAATTAAAAAATATTTAAAAGGAATAATGTGTTTTAAATGTTACCTGAGGTGGCAGAAAAGTAAAGAAAGTCCTTGAAGGCCAGAAACAGAAAATAAATCCACAGAGAGTATCTAGTTAGAGTTAGAATTTGCCACAGGGAATGTGCCTATTTATCCAACAAAACATATTTTCTATAATAGGCCAGATGATAAATATTTTAAGTTTTTCAGGGAGTATAAACTCTGTCACATCCACTCAACTCAGCCATTGTATCATGAGAGCATGCATAGATAGCAAACAAATAATGAATATGGCCCTGTTTCAATAAAACTTTATGTAAACAGGTAGCAGGCAGAATTTAGCCTTTAAGTCATAGTTTTCCAGTTCCTTCTTTATAGCCTGGCTTTTAATAATTTTCCCTCAAGAAAGCATGTCTGGTATATGACACATTTGTCCCATGTGGTAAACTGTTCTAGGCATGGTCACAATTTCCTCATACCTCCCTGTACACATGTCTTGGGAGATCCTCTCACAATGAGCCTGGGCTAGACCATTTGACTTGCTATGGCTAATGAGACAATAATAAATGTAGCATCAAAAGATACTTGAAAGTACTAGCAGAATGGGGCTTGTCCTCTCTTGCTGGTCCTGAATCCATCAATGTGAATTAGCCCAGGCCAGCCTGCCAAAGACACATGGTCCATCATCCGCATTATCACAGTCAATAGGAAACATTAACTGACAACCAGCACCAGTTGCTAGACATATAAATGAAGCCATCCTAACCAACTAGCCCCAGGCAACCTACCAGTTGACTGAAGTCCCATGAGTGAGTTTAGATGAGAACAGCAGAAGAGCTGCTCAGCTGAGCACAGCCTAAATTGCTGAACTACAGAAGCATAAGCTAATACATGATTGTTTTAATTATTACATTTTTGGGGTTATCCTGCAGCAAAAGCTAAATTACACATTCCATAGGAAGTTTATTATCTCCTAAAAGTAAAAAGTGAAAGTCAAAAAATTAACTACAGAAATGGGGAATAGAAGACTAAGGAAGCTCACAAAAAATGTATTTCCATTTTTAAGATCCTATCACCTGCCAGCAGGGATAAGCCCTTCCTTGTTCCCCCTCATATGCTGGAGCAAATTCTTCCTACCTGAGCAGACTTCTTGGTAAGTTGGATTGGAAGTGTAGCCTCCTGCATAGCCAACTTGAGTTGAATATACTCCTTTCAGGGTCCAAAATTTCCTCTCTGCTCCCCAGAAACAGCCCATTCCTAAAAAAACACAAAACATAGATATTGATTAGTCCTTTATAAAAAACTAGAGGCCCAGTGCACAAATCCGTGCACATGTTGGATCTTGCTGGCCCACCCCAATCGGGGCTGATTGGGACAGGCTGGCCTGGGGGAGGGGCCATGGGTGGTTGGCCAGCTATACCTGCGCCCCCCCCCCCCCCCCCCCCGTCAAAATCCTGGATGATTGAACTCCCGCCAAAGGGGATAATTGATTGCATGTTTTATTATATAGGACTAGAGGCCCAGTGCATGGATTCATGCACCAGTGGGGTCCCTCAGCCTGGCCTGTGCCCTCTCATAATCCAGGACCCTTCAGGGACTATTGGACTGCCAGTTTCGGCCCGATCCCCACAAGCCAGGCTGAGGGACCCCACAGATTTGTGCACTGGGCCTCTAGTATGCATATAAAATCTTTGGCTAATCTCTTCCAGCCCTCACCCCACCCCCTTCCCTCTGAGATTCATCAGTCTGTTCCATGTTCCCATGCCTATGTATTGAGCATCTGCCCCCTGGTAGTCAGTGCATGTCATAGCTATCAGTCAATTAATCAAACAGTTGATTAGGCATAGATAGATAGATAGATAGATAGATAGATAGATAGATAGATAGATGATAGATTGATTTCACATATGTGCTAAGTTTTTTAATTTTTTTCAAGTCATAAACCTTTATGTGATAGATCACTGCTCCTCAAAAAGAGTAATTTGCAGAATTCTACCACTGAGTTTAATGAATGAGGAAAAGAGAGAGCAGAAATGCAGGAAAGGTAGGAACAAAAACAAAGAAACTCACAAAAATAGCATTACCTTCAACTAGCAAACATGGTGCTCAAACCAGTAGATTCTGGATTCCTTTGAACATATGAAAACTAAGTCTCATCTCTCATAAATGCACATACACACATCGAAAATGATGACTTATATTTTCGTGGGCTCTCAAGAGCCCTCATTTTCTACCATGAGTTTTTAACTGTGCACAACAGATATCTGTGACCAATTTCTAGATGTAAACAAGATGCCTGCCTCACTCCAATTTTATATGGCATTATTAAGTCATATATAATTAAGATCTCGGTTGGAACAACAGTTGGCAAATTAATATATACCTCCTACTATGATTACTAGATTTGTTAGATCTAATGACAGAGCTGAAAGAAAAAGTAGATGGAAGTTTACTGAAATTCTTGACAATTGTTAATTTTCTACTTTAAATATTCAAAGCAACAATAACCAAAAAACAATGTGCATAGCATTACATATTACACAAAAATATATTTGCTCAAATGTGATGGAAAATATACTAACCAAAGTTAAAATATACAATAGAACCAAATGATGAAACTTAATGCAGTAAAAAAAATTACTGTTGTAATAACAATGCAACATGGAAATATGTATATGCTTATGTGATTATTGCCTAAAGCTAAATTTACAAAGAAAAAACAATTATGTGCATGTTTTTATTACAACTATGAAAATATATTCATACCAAAGTAGGCTAGGAAAAAATATATTTATAACTATAATTGTATTACAATGATGAGAATACAGAAGTATTTTTTTTTCTTTTCAAGCTTTTCTGTAACTGAGTCATATTACTTTAAAAGTGTATACATTTTTAAAAGGAAAGCAAAAAATTCAAAGGAAAACATAAGCATATGCATTATTTGAGTCATACTGTGCTATATAATTCTATGCTTCTGTTTGCAAAGGAAATGTCTGCTACTAATAGATATAACTAAATATTTACTGAGTATTTATAAAAATTGAGTATCCTCAAGTCTCTGGAACAGGATTCACTATTGCTTTAACTTCATTGCATTCCTGAGATGCGGGAATTATGTTAGTCAGGGTTCTCAAGAGAAACAGAACCCATAGGAGATAGATGATAGATGATAGATGATAGATGATAGATAGATAGATAGATAGATAGATAGAGATTTATTATGAGAAACTGGCTCCCACAATTATGTAGAGGTTGCCCAGCTGTAGTCTGAAAGCTAGAGACCTAGGAAGCCAGTACTATAATTTGTCCAAACTCAAAGACCTGTTCACCAGGAGCACTAATGTTGGAGGGCAGGAGAAAATGGATGTCCCAGCTCAAACAGATGGAGTGAATTCACCCCTCCTTTGCCATTGTGTTCTACCCAGGCCCTCAAGGGATTGCATAAAGTGAGAGGTGTCCTTTACTCAGTGTACCAATTCAAATGCTAATCACTCCTGGAAACAGCCTCACAGACACGCCCCAAAAAGAAGTTTTATCTGGGCATCTCTTAGCCAACTCAAGGTAGCATGCAAAATTAACCATCAAAGGAACAACAAAATCTCTGGAGAAGAATGGGTAGAAAGTGCTCTGAACGGCATTATTGAGCATAAAAAGCCACAAACGCATCCAGGAGTTGTACAATGTCCCAAGCTAAAGGCACCTTGGCTCCTGAAGTTCAGAAGTCTGCAGTGTGATTTGAATAAAATATTTCCATATTGCACAATATTTCCATATTGTTAGTTACAGTGATGGTACCAGAGAGCACTACAAGTATTCTACACACAAATACATGACTGGCTACTTTAGCAGCCTGCCTACCCTGACCATTTTGGCTCTGTTCTCAGTATTTCCTGCAATTTTGGGGTGAGATCTAGGGGTTTTATCAGACTCAGATTTCATCCTTTGCCAAAATTATAGGGGATACTAGGTTGTTGTTTTTTTTAAAAAAACTGACATGGGCCATTGTGTAAGTTTAAGGTATACAATGTGACAATTTGACACATGTGTATATATATTATAAAGTTGTTATAATAAAGTTAGTTAACACATCCACAACCTCACATAATTACATTCTTTATAGTGAGAACATGTAATATCTACTGTCTCAGCAACTTTCAAGTACAAAGAACAGCATTATTAACTATAGTCACCATGCTAAATATTAGATCTCCAGAACTTATCCATCTCATACAAGAAATTTGTACCCTTTGACCAACATCTTCTCATTTCCCTTACTTCTAAGCCATGGACAATCACCATTCTAATCTCTATTTCTATGAATTTGACTTTTATTTTAGATACCAGTATAAGTGAGAACATAGAGTATTTGTCTTTTCTCTATCTGAATTATTGATACTTTTAAGAGAGAGTGAAAGAGAAGGGGAAAGACAGAGAGAGAAACATCAATGTGAGAGAGATACATCAATTGGTTGCCTCCCTCATGTGCCCGGACTGAGGCCAGGGATGGTGTCTGTAACCGAGTTATATGCCCTTGACTGGAATCCAACCTGTCAGTTAATGGGCCTATGCTCTATCCAATGAACAAAACTGGCCAGAGCTCTCTTTCTGATTTATTTTACATAGCATAATGCCCTCAAAGTCCATCCATCTTGTCACAAATGGCAGGATTTCCTTCTTTTTTATGGCTAAATAACATAACTCTGTGTGTGTGTGTGTGTGTGTGTGTGTGTGTGTGTGTGTGTGTGTAAGAGAGAGAGAGAGAGAGAGAGAGAGAGAGAGAGAGAGAGAGAGAGAGAGAGTATATCCCTATCAATCTGTTGATGGACACTTAGGTTATAGATTCAGATATCTCTTCAAGATAGTGATTTCATTTCCTTTGGATATATACCCAGATGTGGAATTGCTTCATCATATGGTAATTCTATGCTTAACTTTTAAATAACTTCCATACTGTTTTCTATAGTGTCTTACCAATTTACATTCCCACCAATTAAGGTCCCCTTTTCTCCACATCCTTACCAATACTTGTTATCATTCATCTTTTTGGATTTAGCCATTCTAACAGGTGTTAGGTGATATGTCACTATGGTTTTGATTTTGCATTTTCCTTATGATTAGTGATGTTGAGCATCTTTTCATGTATGTCTTCTTTGGAAAAGTCTATTCGGGTCCTCTGCCCACTTTTAATAAAATACATGGAAGTTTTAATGGTTTACAAATATTTTCTCCATATCATTGCTTCTTCATTCTGTGGATTGTTTCTGTCACTGTGCCTAGATGCTTTTTTATTTGATATAATCCCACTTGTTTATTTTTGCTTTTGTTGCTTGTGCTTTTGGTGTTACAGCTAAAATATCATTGCTAAGGCCAATGTCAAGGGGCTTTTCCTCTACATTTTCTTCTAGAAGTTTTATCATTTCAGGTTTATGTTCAAGTTCTCAATCTATTTCAAATTATTTTTTTATAATATTCATTTTTTCAACATTATTTATTTGAAAGTCTACCTTTCCTCCACTGAGTATTTTTCACTTCACTGTCAGTTTTCACTTGATCATATATGTGTGGGTTTATTTCTGGCCTCTCTCTTCTATTCTATTGGTCTATGTGTCTTTTTATGGCAGTTGCTATTCTGTTTTGATTACTATAGCTTTGTAGTATAATTTGAAGTCAGGAAGTGTGATGTTTCCAGTTTTTTTCTTCTTTCTTAAAATTACTTTGGCTCTTCAGGGTCTTTTTTGGTTCCACACAAATTTTAGAAGTTTTTTTTTCTATTTCTGTGAAAACTGCCATTGCATTTTTGGTACTGGATTTGATATGGGATTGCACTAAGTCTATAGAAGACTTTGGATAGTATAGGCATTTAAACAATATTAATCCTTTCAATCCATGAACATGAAATATCATCCCACTTATTTGTGTCTTCTTCAACTTCTTTCATTATTATCTTATAGCTTTCAGTGTACAAATTTTTCACTTGGGTAAATTTATTCCTAAATATTTTATTGTTTTTATGCTATTATGAGTGGGAATGTTTTCTTTATTTCCCCTTCAGATATTTCATTGTTAATATATAGAAATGCTATTTATTTTCATGTGTTGATTTTATACCCTGCAACTGAATTCATTGATTAGTTCTAACAATTTTTGATGAACTCTTTAGGATTTTATTTCATTTTACTTATTTTTTACAGAGAGAAAGAAAGAGGAATAGAGAGTTAGAAACATCGATGAGAGAGAAACATCGATCAGCTGCCTCCTGCACACCTCCCACTGGGGATATGCCCACAACCAAGGTACATGCCCTTGACTGGAATTGAAACAGGGACTCTTCAGTCCACAAGCCGAAGCTCTATCCATTGAGCCAAACCTGTTAGGGCTCTTTAGGATTTTCTATACGTAAGATCATGTTATGTGCAAACAAAGACAATTTTACTTCTTCCTTTATGATATTATGCCTTTTATTTCTTTTTCTTGCCTAATTGGTCTGGTTAGGACTTCCAGTATAATGTTAAATAGGAATGTTGAGATTAAGCACTCTTGTCTTGTTTCTGATCTGAACAGAAAAGCTTTCAGTGTTTCACCATTTAGTATGATGCTAGCTATGGGTCTGTCACACATGACCTTTATTATGTTGAGGTATAGTTCCTCTATGCCTTCTAAAATTTGTTGAAAGCTTTTATCATGAAAGGATAGTCAGCTTTGGCAAATGTTTTTTCTGCATCTACTGAGATTCATGCAATTTTTATCCTTCATTATATTAATGTGGTATATCACATTTATTGATAAGCATCCTTGCATCCCACTTTATCATGGTATATGATCTTTTTAATGTACTACTAAATTTGGTGGGAATCCATGCCTCATCCTAACATTAATGAGAATATTTCAATAAGTATGAGATTTGTTGCATATTTTGACAGATATCTTTTCTCAGACAAGGAAAGTGTTCCTCCATTTCTAGTTTATAAAAAGCTTTTTATCATGCATGAGTTTTAAAAATGCATGCATTCTTTTGAGATGATCATATGTTTTCCCTGTTTAATCTCTTACAGAAGTATATTACATTTATAGATTTTTCTGAACCACATTACAGTAAAACTTACCTACTAATGCATTTTAATATTGAAGAATTACTTTTGCAAACATTTTATTTTTAAAGTTTCCACTTATGTTCATAAGAAAGATTTGTCATGATTTTATTTCCTTGAACTATCTTGGCCAGAATTAGTATCAAGGTTATATTGGCCTCATGAAATAAATTGGCTTTTCCCCTCCTATGTAACATTAGAAAAGAATTATTCATTCCCTGAAGTTACAATAAAACTTTCTGAACAACCCCTGTCTTTAGAGAGGAGAAGGGAGGGACTAGGGTGACTTTAATTGTTGCACTGTTTTTTATTTATTCAAGTTTCCTATCTACCAGATACAGATTTAAAAATAATGATTATAAGGATACTCAAGGAACTTAGAGAAAGATGAACTCAGTTATAACTTTAACAAACAAGTAGTAAGCATTAAAAAGAACATAGAGACTACTAAAAAAAAGAACCATTCAGAAATTAAGAATACAATAGCTGATATGAAGAATACTGATACCCTAGAAAAAAACAACAACAAAACATATGAAGCAGGTAATTAGAAACATATGATCTTCCAAAACTGAATCAAGAAAATCTAAACAGATTGATTTCAGCCAGCAAAATCAAAGCAGTAATTAAAAAAAACTCCCAAAAACAAAAATCCTGAATAATATAACTGCACAAGTAAATTTTACCAAATAGTTAAAAAAAAAAAAAAAGAATTAACACCTATCCTTTTCAAACTATTCTTTAAAAATTTCAAGAGCAAGAAAGAATCCCAATCTAATTTTAGGAGGCCAGCATTATCCTGATTCCAAAACCAGATAAAAACGTTGCAAAGAAAAGCAAGTATAGGCCAATACCTCTGATGAATATAGATGCTAAAATCCTCAACAAAATATTAGCAAATCGAATCCAGCAATACATTAAAAAATCATATACCATGATCAAGTGGAATTTATTCCTGAAATACAAGTTTATTCAATATCTACAGATCAATTAATGTGATACACCATATAAACAAAATGAAGGATAAAAATCATATGACCATATAAATTGATGCAGAAAAAGACATTTGACAAAATCCAGCCTCCATCTATGACTAAAAAAAAAACCCACACCTCTTACATAGTGGGAATAGAGGAAAGATAACTCAACAAAATAAAAGCCATAAATGACAAACCTATGGCTAACAGCATACTCAACAGGGAAAAACTGAAACTGTTTTCCTTAAGGTGAGGAACAAAGCAGGGATGTCTACTTGCACCACTCTTATTTAACAGTACTGGAAGTCCTAACCACAGCAATCAGACAAGAAGAAAAAATGCTTTTCCTGCATCTACTGAGATTCATGCATTCAAATTGGAAAGGAAGAAGTAAAACTGTCTTTATTTGCAGATTATATAATATTATATAGAGAGAACCCTGAAGATTTAACCAAAAAACTACTAGAACTGATAAATAAATTCAATAAAGTTTATGACACAAAATAAATAAGCAAAAACCAATAAGATTTTTATACCAATAATGAACTATCAGAGAAACTAAGAAAACAATCACAATTACAATTGTGTCCAAATATATGTATATATAGGACCCAATTGACTAGAGAGACATCCTATACACTGAAAGGTCATGGGTTTAATTACTGGTTGGGGAACATACCTAGGTTGCAGTTTCAGTCCCCAGTTGAGGCGCCTATGAGAAGTGAGAGGCAGCCAGTCAATCTCTCTCTCTCTCTCTCTCTCTCTCTCTCTCTCTCTCTCTCTCTAATCAATGAATATGTCTTTGGGTGAGGATTGGGGCAGGGGGAGGGAGAGATGAATTTAACCAAAGAGGTAAAAGACCCATCTACTGAAGAAAAAAATTAAAGATGCAAATAAATAAAGTATATATCATGCTCATAAATGAAAAAATGAACATAATTAGAATATCCATACTATTCAAAGCAATTCCTATAAAAATACTAATGGCATTTTTCATATAACTAGAACAAATAATACAAAAATTGATAAGGAACCACAAAGATCCCAAAAAGCCACAGCAATCTTGAGAAAGAATGAAGTTGGAGATACCGTGCTACTTGATATCAAACTATACAAAATACAGTACATAGATGATGTATTACAGAATTGTGCAACTGAAAACTATATAATTTTATTAACCAATGTCACCCCAATACAGTCAATAAAAACTAAGGGGGAAAAAACCCCACTATGCTACAAGGCTATAATAATCAAAACAGCAAGTACTGGCATAAAAATCAGACACTTAGCTCATCAAAGCAGAATAGAGAGCCCAGATATAAATCCATGCCTATATACGGTCAATTAATATATGAAAAAAGAGACAATAATATACAAAGGGGTAAAGGTAGTCTATTCAATTAATGGTGTTGGGAAAATTGGACAAATACATGCAAAAAAAATGAAACTAGACCATCTTCTTATACCATATACAAGAATAAACTCTAGATTAAAGTGTTAAATGTAAGACTTGAATCCATAATACACTTAGAGGAAAACATAGGCAGTAAAAATATTTCTCTTAGCAATATTTTTTTCTGATATATCTTCTCAGGGAAACAGAAAATGTAAACAAATGGGACTATATCAAACTTAAAGATTTTGCACAGCAAAGGAAAACATCAACAAAACAAAACAAAAGTACTAAATGGAAGAAGATATTCACCAATGATACATCCAATAAGGGGCTAATATCCAAGATGTATCAAAAACTGATACAATTCAATACCAAAAAACAAACAACAATCTAATAAGTATATTTCCAGTAGGACATGATCTCATTCATCTAAGGGAAATGGTGAACAACACAGTCTGATGAACAAGAACAGACCCAGAGATAAGGAGCCATGGGTCAGACTGTTGGACCTCAAAGGGAAGGTGGGGATAAAAGGAAGAGATCAACCAAAGGACTTGTGTGCATACATATGAGCCTAACCAGTGGCCAAGGACAATAGGGGGGTGGGAACATGAGTGGGGAGGGGTAGGGATTGGAATGGAGGGTTGAGGACAAATATGTGATACTTTAATCAATAAATTTAAAAAATGAAATGAAATGAAATGAAATGAAATAATGGGTAAAGTACCTGAACAGACAGTTTTCCAAAGAGGACATACAGATGGCTGATAGACATATGAAAAGATATCCAACATCACTAACAATCAAAGAAATGCTAATTAAATACACAATGAGAGATCACCTCGAACCTGTCAGAATGGCTATCATCAATAAATCAATAAATAAGTTCTGGTGAGGTTGTGAATCAAAGGTAACTCCTGCGTACTGTTGGTGGGAATGAAGATGGGTGCAGCCAGTGAGGAAAACAGTATAGAGGGTTCTCAAAAAATTAAAAATGGAACTGCCTTATAACAGAGTGATTCCACTTCTAGAAGCCCAAAACACTAATTCAAAAGAATATATGCACCCCTATGTCCATTGCAGCATTATTTACAACACCAAGATATGAAAGCAACCTAAGTGCGCATCAATAGACAAGTAGATAAAAAAAAAAGTGTTACATATATACAATGGAATATTACTAAAAATTGAAATCTTACCATTTGAGACAGCATGGATGGACATACAGGCTATTAAATGCTAAGTGAAATCAGTCAGACAGAGAAAGACAAATATTTCATTTACATGTAAAGTCTAAAGAACAAAATGAATGAACAAACAAAATAGAAACAGACTGATAGCTGTAGAGAACAGAATGGTGCTTGCTAGAGGGGAAGTAGGATGGAGGACTGGCTGAAAAAGGTAAGGGGATTACTAAGTACAAATGAGAAGTTACAAAATAGTCATGGGGATACAAAGTACAGCATGGGGAATATAGTCAATAATATTGTAATGACTGTATGGTGCCAGGTGGGTTCTTGAAATATCAGGAGGAACACAATTATGTGACTGTCTAACCACTATGCTATTTACCTGAAAGTAATGCAAAAATAATATTGAATGTAAACTGTAATTGAAAAATAAAATAAAATTTTTAAAAATTGTTGAGAGACCTATCTGCCTCAGTACCCTGCACACACTGGCTAGGGCAACTTCTGTGGACCAGCACACTCTCCCTGTTAACTAGCACGTCCCATTCTCCAACCCTATCTGCTAGGGGTGACACTGAAGAACAAACCCTCAGACAACAGATGGAGCAGGAAGAGCAGTCTGTCCTGTTAGAATGGAAACCAACAGGGAGGCCGAGCTTTCAAAAGAATATGTGCAGTCACCACATGGTCCTTCAACATTTTACCCAAACAGTTCCTCTCTTCCAGCTCTTTTCCCCACTTTTGGACTCTGCACAGAACACAGCCATATTCACATTCATTTCCAGGGCTATCCCACTACTCAGGTCCCAGAAAGTTAGGCCGGATAGCAGGAGTGACACAGAGGGTGGACTGCTCCCCCAACCCCTGTACAATTTCTGACAGTTCAAGGACACAAACTCATTTTGCCTCTTTCGCTTGCTTGTAAGGTACACATTTACTTTCCTTTTGACACTTTTAAAGCAGCCTTTTCTATATAGTTCAAACCATATATCATATCTTTGAAAAATGGTTCAACCTAGAAGCCTAACCCTTGACCATCCACTTGAAAAAGCTTCAGAAAAACACGCATTTCCCACTCCCTGCAGGGTCTCCCCACCTGGAAGGCTCACTGACACCTTGAATTCATTATTCCTAACACCTAACTGACCAACTGAGCCAGCATCTTCTGACGTCTCTGTTTCAACTGCATGGCATTTTCCTAGACCCTCAATAGGGAAGCTGACTGTCACCTTGTACTTGTCTCAGTCTAAGCAGCTTCCTGATGTCCACACTTCAAGAGCTCGTAGCCCCATTTTGAAAATTAGATGTATTTTAATAAACACTGCCTTTATAATTCTTCAAAGTGCGTGTATAAATTTTGGAGGGACACCCTATATTCTCGCTCCCTTTCCATTCCCACTGCCCTGGTTCAGTAACTCCCCAGCTGGTAACTGCCTCTTCAGCTGTCATCTGCCTCAGCTGGCCCCTCACTGCCACCCCCTTTTATGTCCCTTTCAGGCTGTTCTTTATCACATCCACTCTCAAACGTGTCATTTGTCTTTTTAAAACCACAGAGAGATAATTTGCAAGAATCTTAAAAGCAATAACACTTTTTTACACGAATCTAGTCTTTGTGGAAAGCACTTCTAAGGAAATATTTTTAATTGACAAATACTGATTATTTTTCAGAAACGATTTAACAGCATTATTTATAATAAAAATGTTGAAACAACCTGAATGTTTAATATTAAAGTATTTAATAAGTGATGGTTTATTTGTAATAAAGTATTATACATCCATTTTTCTACGATTATTTAATTGCATAGAAAAATATTCAAAATATTATATTAAGGGGGAAAAAGCAGAGTATTGAACTGTAGAATAAATTTGTTCTTATTTGGTTTAATGCATACACTTTGAAAAACAGACTCAAGAGGAATAAACTAAAATATGAATAGTGGTTATTATCTCTGAATAAGACTAGCAGTGATTTTTTTTTCTTGTACTTAAAGTATTTTCAAATTCTAAAGAAGTATGTATTCCAATGGTCATAATAAAAAAGGAGTTGTTTTTTTAAAAAAAAATATTTGTATAGATTGATTGACAGTCTGGAAGGAAAAGCAATGCAATGCTGAAATGATAGCTTCCTCTAGTTGTTCTCTTGGTATTTTTAAATAATTTCCAAATTTTCTCTGATGCACAAGTCACTTTTATAACCAACAAAATAAAGGTGGCTGTTAAAATTCCAGCACCAATCCTCTACCCTTAGCCAAATGGAACACTCAAACACTTGATCCCATTACCACCCTTCCTGACCTGCCTGTTGTCTGCATTCTCCGCCCCCGCCCCTGCCTTTGGAAATCCTGCCCCTACACCCAGAATAACTTCAGAAATTACCACATCCCTTAGGTCTTTTGAGAATGCCACTCAAATGCAGAGTCTCTCTTCTTGGAACCCCAGAGCATTTCTGAGCCCTCTTAACTCCAGCCTTTACAACAGCAGACTTACTGTTGGCTTCTTTGTGGTCACCTCCTCCCTACACCATAAACTAAAACATGGAGCCCAGCCGAGACCGGTTTGGCTCAGTGGATGGAGCGTCGGCCTTCGGACTGAAAGGCCCCAGGTTCAATTCTGGTCAAGGGCATGTACCTTGGTTGCGGGCACATCCCCAGTGGGGGAGGGAGGTGCAAGAGGTCGATGATTCTCTCTCATCGATATTTCTAACTCTCTATCACTCTCTATTCCTCTCTGTGAAAAATAAAATATATTTAAAAAAAACCAAAAAGTGAAACAGACTGTGGTTTCGTAAGCAGCCTGCCTGGATTCTGCCTCTAGCATTTCTCTGAGCTAGTTTCTCCATTTTCTCAGCATCTGAGTCACTGGATATCATTCAAACCAGGTGTCCCGACTTTAACAGCTACTTCTGAACCCATCACTTTTTTAAAAAAAAAAAAAAAAAGCTTATCATCTCTTCACAACTCTGCCTTCTCACTATCTCCTTCCTGCCCAGTGTCACCAGTCAGGTCTTTGTCATCCCAAACCAACAAAGAATGCAGCCTCTACCAGGGACACCGGGAGCTGGGTGTCTCTGGGTCACTCACTAGCCTCAATGTGTCATCTGAAAAATGAGTAGAACCAAATTATTTCTAACATCCAGCTTCATCACTGAATGATCCGAGGGCTCTCTGGAGAGAAGTATAAAAAGAAATGAAATCTATTTTCCTCTTCTCAACTTGAACTATAACTAGTGAGCAAACAAAAATTTTCTGCCAAATGGTACATAACCTAGGATCTTTTTCCTTATGTGATAAGAAAAGGAAGCCACATATCACACTAATAACTCTGTATACGCAGAATTTCCCAACTACCCTATAAGAAAGACAGTCTTAGCCCCACTTTAAGGATGAGAAAATGGAAATTCGAGGGTTAGATCACTTGCACAAAGACACAGAACTGAGGCAGACCCAGGATTCCCACCTAGATATGCCTGGGAGTCAAAGCCGATGTTCTTTCCACTATGCCATGCTGCTCCCTTAGAAACAACCTCAGAACCTAGTCTTTGTGGAAAACTGTGGAGGCTTGTAAGTGAGATGAATTAAGAGGCGCCCTATTTTAGATACAAGGTATGAAGGATAATCCCGTGGTAGCACATTATTCATCACAAAGAATTCAGTGGCACCTGCTAAGTAAAAGGCAGTTCGTGAGGATCTCACACAAACAGCACGGTTTTATGGAGCACTCTGCTGGAATTACATGTTCTGTAATGGATTTTACTAGACATACCGTATTTGCCAGCGTATAAGACGATTTTTTGGCCCTGAAAAATATGCCTCCAAGTGGGGGGTAGTCTTATACGGCGAGTATATAACAAACTCTGTATTTTGAGTGGAAATGTTAGGGGGTCTTCTTATACGCCCAGTCGTCTTATACGCCGGCAAATACGTATTTTTCAGGGCCAAAAAATCGTCTTATACGCCGGCAAATACGGTAAATAAAGTATATAGAGAGTCAACAGCAAAGACACAGTCCACTATTCACAGCACACTTCCAAGGCACTCCTCTCCATGACTCCCTGTTCTCCTTAAAGGGGGTGATGTCACATCTGGTCCAGCTCATAGCTCTGATCAGGGAGAAAAACAAGAATTCAAATTCCAGTCACAATTTGAGAAGTATGAGCCTTTTATCAGAAGGGGAACCTGCAGAGATGGGGAATGTCCTGGGTTAAATTCTAGAAACACAACTCAGTAAACCTGAGACTAGAGGTAGCCAGGCCCTGGTCACAGACACACATTCACAGACCCCGGCAGTGTATGGCCTGTGCAAATCACTGCCGCCCAGCTGTGCAGCAGAGAAGGGGACAGGAGAACAGGGATTTGCCGATAGTTTCAGCTCTAAAATACTAGGACTCTCCTAAAGAGGGTGAATACAGGTGGTAGAAATGAGGTCTCAGCATATTTTCTTTGCTAACTTTAGTTTCTGGCAAACGTACATCATGTTAAATAATTCAGGACAACGACTTTCCTTATCACTACTCTTACTTCAAACCTGCAAAATTTTCAAATATCTTCTGCTAAAAAATAACCATATAACAATTAGACTCTGATTGATGTTTTCAGTATTTGATAACAATTAATTGCCTTCTGTCCACATTAACTGTTAATGCTGCTTTAATTTGATTAATTATTCTTTGCAGTCTCTTCCCTAATTTAAAACGTGCCCATAGACACAGTTACGCTCCACTGTGCCTTTGTACTGTGATTAATGTGGTTCCAGGTCTTTATACACATCGCTGTATTTCATCCTTTACCCTGGGAATAGTCTCTGAAGAGTATTTGTCTTTGTTCACCAAGAGGGCTCAAGAACCAATCCAGGGTTAGAAAGAACCTTACCTCTAATCTAGCTTAAATGCCCTGATAATATTTTTAAAATCTCTCATAACACAGCAAAACATTGTCCAAAACTTGAATTGCCTTCAACCTCTTGAAATAGTCCTGTCCAACTCTGCAGGTCTAATGACAATTAAAAAGCTTATCCCTGCATGGAGCTGAAACCTGGAATGTTCCCTCCTTGGCCCTGATCCTCTCCAGTGAGATCATGAAGAACAAATTTGGCTTCTCTTCCTGATAACAACCTGTCAACACTTTGACCATTTGAAGACAGCCTTGGTAACTCTATGGGCCTCCTGTTGTCCGAGCTGAATACGAGTTCCTCCATCTGCTCCTCATGAAGACATGTTTTTGAATCCACTCACTATGTGCTCCTCAGAAGGTGTACCAATGTGTCTGCATCCCTTCAAGGGCAGTGGAGCCACAACTGGTCCCAGTTTTGGACTGATAAGGCAGTAGATTCCCCTAGACTGAAGGGCCTTTGGACGGACATGCCAACACTGTGGAAGCCCAGGCGTTGTAAAATGAGCTCACCAGAAGCAGCAGCGTTCTCTCAGCTGCTGCAGGAATCTGGTTGCTAAGTGGACTGAGTATAACATTTGATGAAATAGACAGTAGCCCCTTAATTCAAGAGAAGCATACTCCTCCTGAGGATGCCAGCATGAGGCTGGAGAAAAGGCAGGGTAAGAATGTGCTATGGAATTTTATCAGGGCCAGATATACACATTAACAGTTTGCCTAGGGCAAAGAAAAGAAAGCTCTAAGAAAGAAATAGCATTCATTTTTCCTAAGAAGTGTCCTTTAGCAGTTTTCTACTCCCCAGATGTATCTGTTCGTGGTCCCTGCCTCTCTAAAGTACTTGCAATTTTATTTTCCTTTGTAGAGTGGATAGGAGATTTATGGAACTTCAATGAATAAATGATGGTGATATTTGCCAGGGGCTGTTGATTAACACAGTAGAATGCTTTCAGTTCCAGCTCCATCCTGTAGGACAGACTGGGGTAGAAAAAAGTTTCCAGATGAAGAAGACTTCCTGAATGGTCCAAAACAATCCTCAACTACAATATGACCCTCTTCTTATTTTCCGTGAGAAGCAGAAAAACATTAGAGGGAAGCTAGTGTCAGCCTGGATCATTTCACTTCATCGGAAAGGGACAGTATAGCCGAGAGGCTGTTAGTGAAAGGTAGAAAAACAATAGGTTGGCAGAAGGGCTCTCAGATTGAAAGAGGGACTACATGTCTACCCACCACCATGGTCCAAGCCACCATCAGCTCACCCTTTGAAGACAGAGCACCTCTGCCCTTGAGGAAATAGGAACCAGATTTTATTTTTACGTTTGCTGGTAATGATCGAGATATGGCTTAAATGGGCAAAGCAGAATTTCTTGTGAAAGAAAAGGAGATAATACAGGTGTTTGGGAAGGGCATAGTAAGAAGGCATGTGCAGTGGCCTCCAAGAGCATCCAATCTGTTTGTTGTAGTTGTTTTATTTTTGCAAAAATTAACTCACATCCTTCCAATTCATTCTTCACACTGAAGCTTGAGTGACCTTTTCTGAAATTCAACCATGATCCTATCATTTATTTGGTCCTTGTCTTTCTTTTTTTTAAAAATACATTTTATTGATATTTTACAGAGAGGAAGGGAGAGAGATAGAGAGCTAGAAACGTCGATGAGACAGAAACATCGACCAGCTGCCTCTTGCACACCCCCCACTGGGGATGTGCCCGCAACCAAGGTACATGCCCTTGACCGGAATCGAACCCGGGACCTTTTAGTCCGCAGACCGACGCTCTACCACTGAGCCAAACCGGTTTCGGCGGTCCTTGTCTTTCTTAAAAGAAAGTGTAATTTCCTTAATCTGATAAATTGTGTGGGTAGTGATGTCAGATGACTACCACAGGGATAGGCTCAGCAGAAGAAGGAAACTACCATCTGTTGAAGGTCTTGCTATGATGCAGCCACCACCACCCTATAGTCTGTCCCATAGAGATCTTCCTTATAAGAAAGTTACCATTATTTCCATCTAACAAATGATGATCCAGACTGCAATGATTTGCTTAATGAGAGGCAGAGCTAAGGTTTGAACTCAGATCTGAGTTCATCTCAACACAATGTCACTGTGGAACCAAAAGAAACAACATGTTCTAAAAGGAGCTGAAGTATGGAAGTGAGAGCAGGAGTGCTCACTAAGTGAGATAGACCTTTCCTGTTTTAGAGTCATCTGTTTTTATTCCATCTCTATCCTCATTCCAAACTCTTTGCTCCTAAATTGATCCCTGCCTTTGCCCTTCCAGATTTGGCATTCATCTTGACTATCCCCAATAATATTTCATCAAATTTATGGATTTGATGTATCTTCCTGGGCTCCTTCTGACTCTCCAATTATACATACATTCAACCAACTTACGTTATCTCATAATCACCAAGGCTTGGTTCATTTTTCTAAAAAATATATTTTTGCTTCCATCCTCAGTTTAAATAATTTCTACTGGCCTGTCTCCAAGTTCACCAGTCCCTTTTTATGCACTATCCAATGTCCTATTAGGTCTATTCAAAAATTACTTTTTTATTTTAGATGCTATAGTTTTTAGTCCTAGAAATCCATTTCATTCATTTTTATAGTTTACATTTCTTTGTTAATGTTTCCCTATCTGTTAACCCATTCTGTCTACCTTGTCCTGTAAATTCTTTAATGTGTTTTTAAGTCTTTGCTAATTTCAATATTTGACTCATCTCTGATCATGCTTCTATTAGCTTTTCTCTTTTACCTTTTCTTGTTTCTTCACATGCCCAATCATTTATATTGCATACTAAACACTGTGGATGGTATGTGCTGGATTTTGTCATCTTATTTCCAGAGAAGGTTGAATTTTGTTCTGTTAATTAAATTACTGGTGGGTCGTCTTGATCCTATGGAAGCTTAGTTTTAGGTTTTATAAGAATGGGCTTATTTTGCTTTTTCCCCTTAGCCCTATGATATAACCCTTTATCCTGGTTTTACACTTAGGAGTTTTGAAAAAAAAACACATAAAATTTTAGGTCTTTCTAACTTAGCAAGACTTAAACTCCAGCTCTTTGCAAGAACTAAGCAGGTGCTGAAATCTCAGCATTTTATCAATTGCTTTCTCTGGGTTTCCTTGGAGTCTCACATGTATATGCACAAAGTAAACCACAAATTTGAGAGAAATTATCTGTTGGAATTCCCCCTCTATTGCTCCTTCCTTCCAGAATGTTTCCCATTGATTTCTAGCTACTCTAGCAGCTTCTAGATTCAACCTCTGTCTCTTCAGCCTAATATGATAGCCATTTTCTATTTGCTTTCTCTTTTTTTATATAAGGAACTGGGAACTGACCTCAAAAAAAAAAAAAAATCTGGTCAAATGTGGTGCTTACTAAGTTTATTTCCCTTATTTCAAGAACTGTTTTTCCTAGGTTCTGCCCAAAGACCAAAATTTGGTTGTTCTCCAGTCCCTGCAGGCGACTGAATTTAAAAAAATATATATTTTGTCAAGAGATAAAATTATCCTCAGCTAGTGGTTCAGAAACTTGTGCAAGTTCAGAAATCATCTGAGTCCTGGCCAGACAGCTCAATTAATTGGAGCTTTGTTCCATGCATTAAAAAGTTGTAGGTTTGCTTCCCCGATGGGGCACAAACCAAGGTTGTGGATTTGATTTCCGATCAGGGAGTGTACAGGAGGCAACTGATTGATGTTTCTCTGACATCAATGTTTCTCTATCTCCCTCCGTCCCTCTCTCTCTGAAAAGTCTTTTTTTGTTGTTGTTGTTGTTTTGTTTTTTTTGGTTTTGTTTTGTTTGTTTTATAAATAAATCAACTGAGTTAGGATTTAAATCCAAATTTGGCTGGTAACAAATGTCAGACATTCCATCCAAAAAGTTTTTGGAGCTAAGAGAGTTATGAGATTAATGCAAAAGTTGATTTACTTCACTGACAAATTTTAGTCTTATTTTAAGCATTGATTTTGTGTTTTAAATCACATCACTACATTTCTTTGACCTGTGTTCCATTCCACATTTTGTGTACACCAGAAATAGAATCTGAAATGCTTCTAAACTATTCAATGCATTGTGAAACAACTCACTTTGAATGGAATCAATGCACACATTCAACATGATTCTGAGTGACTTAATTCCATCTAAAAATGCAAGCAGTATTGATCTATAAGCAAAGCAATAATAATAGCAAATACTCTCCACAAAGTATTTTTATCTGTTTTAGCTAATGTGTTATTTAAAAGGGCCATTTAAATTAATACACAGGAATAAAAAATACAGTTGACCCTTGAACAGCACAGGTTGGAACTGCATGGGTCCATTTATATGCAGATTTTTTCAATAAATATGTACAGTACTACCCTAGCTGTTTTGATTCAGTGGATAGAGCTTCTACGTCGAACCTAGTCCCAGGCTTGATTCTAGTCAAGGGCACATACCTTGGATGCAGGCTCCTCCTGGGCCCAGGCCCTGGTTGCAGCTCCTACAAGAGGCAACCAATCAATGTGTTTCTCTCACACTGATGTTTCTGTCTTTCCCTCTCTCTTCCACTTTCCCTGAAAATCAGTGGAAAAATATCCTCAGGTGAGGATTAACAAACAAACCAACAAATGTATAACACTGTAAATATATTTTATCTTACTTATGATTCTCCTAATAATATTTTATTTTCTCTAGCTTAATTTATGTGAGAATGCAGTATATAATCATACAACATAGAAAATACGTACTAATCGACTATGGTATCAGTAAGGCTCCTGATCAACAGTAGGCTGTTAGTGGTTAAATTCTGGGGTCAAAATTTATACACAGATTTTTGACTGCACAGAGTGCCAGCACCCCTAATCCCTGAATTGCTCAAACTATGAAGATTTAGCATTTGAGACATAAAAAGGTGTGAAGATTTATTATTATTATTATTATTGTTATTATTATTATTATTATTATTATTATTATTATTATTTAAAGGCAGTGTGTATTCAAGTCAAAAGTACTGGTCTAGGAAGCAATAGCCTCCTAAATGGTACTCCAGCTACTTTACTCATCATCCTAAACATATTATCTTCAATATAGCAGCCAAAGTGGTTCTTTCAAAAAAATGTCATGTCATGTCACTCCTCTGCCCAAAATCCTCTAAAAGCTTTCCACAGTGTACACACCACAGTTAACACAGTTACTTCAAAATTTAACTCCCTCTTAATGGCTGACCTCTTACTATTCATTCCTCCCCTCTTTGCTTATTACACCCCAACACACAAGCCTCATGCCCGGCCCATTCCTGTCTCAGGGCTCTGCACTTAAATATTCCTTCTGCCTAGAAGGCTTTATCTACAGATCTCTGCATGACAACTTCCTTTAGGTCTTGGGTTAAATATCACCATTTCATTGACACCTTCTCTGACTACCGTATTTTAAATTGTAACCCCCAACCTCAACCTAGCATTTCCTATTATCCTCCCCATTTTAATCCACAACACTTATTACACTATAAAATCCCATACTATATACTTTAGATAGTTATCTTATTTATTGTCCTACCCAACTAGAGTGTAAATTATTTGAGGGGTAGAAGAGTTTCTGTTTGTCTCCTGCTGCAATAAATGAACAATTTGATTAACACTTAAATACATTATCTGAATGCTTGAACCAGTTTTACCATTCATTAGTAGCCTGACCCTAAAGTCATTTAACCTCTCTGAGTTAAATACAAAGAACTAATAAAATTATATATATGAAAATACTTTATAATGTGAAAATTACTTCACAAATATAAAGGTTATTGCTGGTGGTGGTATTTTTATAGACATTTCATTGCTATGTAGATTTAAAAAGTCCTACCTGGAAAAGAAAAAACAGGGACAAAATTTTTAGTACCATTACCAATGCATTAACAACAATTGAAAAACTCTTTGTCATTCAACTGGTACATTTGCCCAGCTATTTATGTGTCACTGAAGACCTATGTATTGGTATCAGGATTAAAACACAGGCTATCTGCTTGGGAATCCAGCTCTAATTTTTTTACAAATGGGAAAGCAAGAGCAGATGCTGAATCCATGCTAACTAGGCCTTTTCCATCTTCTGGTCTCTCTTTTACACATTACTCTAAAGCTGTTTGGGTAAGACCTGGCCAAAGGACATACTGACCAATCACAAATTTTCAGCCTGGCTGAAACCGGTTTGGCTCAGTGGATAGAGCATCAGCCTGCGGACTGAAAGTTCCCGGGTTTGATTCCAGTCAAGGGCATGTACCTGGGTTGTAGGCACATCCCCAGTAGGAGGTGTGCAAGAGGCAGCTGATCGATATTTCTCTCTCATCGATGTTTCTAACTCTCTATCCTTCTCCTTTCCTCTCTGTAAAAAAAAAAAATCAATAAAATATATTTTAAAAATTTTTTTTCAGTCTAAACAAAGGAATGTTTGTAAGCAGTTCCCATGCCTTCATGACAGTTCATTTCATTGGTTCCTTGGGTAGGTCTTTAACCTCCTAGTGTTATCATATTCCTAAAATTTTCCCAGATGACCTTCCCCAAACTCTCTCCCATTAATGTTCCCTATGAGGTGAATACAAACTCTTCCCAATGCAAATGTCAGTGCCATCTGGGCCAAGGTCATACACCAAGGAAGAAAAAGCCTGATGTACAGAGGGTGATAATAAGTTCTTTCAAGTACTAAATGAATACATGGGTGTATTAAGCAAGATGGGTGCAGGCTGCCACTGAAGGTATTTTCTCTTGACCTGACAAATGACAATATTATGAAAATTAAGAAACCTGAAAAGGGTCATCACATGGAAAGACATTTGAGATTCAAAGGATTGCGTAGTTTAAGAGAGATCATAAATGTGGTCTTTTTCCCACAAAAGAAATAGTATTGATTCCTGAGAAAGATTGATTCTGGAATGTCATGTGAAAATATTTTCACTTGTCTTATGGTAAGCATATTTTTTAAATATCTTTTTGGGTTTGTTCTTGATAAGGTCTTTGATGAACTATCATGAGTTCTTTCTATTTTATCATGAATCTTGGAATTGCAGCTGAGACTTGGAAGAAAATCTGGTGAGGCCTACAGTAGAAAGACATCCATTTGGCAAGCATCACTGTTGATCCCAATGTCTTTGGGCTCAATAAAGATAATTGGTCTTGGTCAATGATAATCCTTTGTCTAAGTCCTGGGGCATTGTTGACAAAAGACAAAAAGTGTTTTGTGCAATAGCTCCTGGTATATTTCAGACACTAAATTCTATAGAATGTAGGAAAAGTTCACAGAGTCTTTCATAGTTCACACTATTTTGGCTAAAGGAATGCTGAGCTAAACAACTGTTTCTCAGCATGGATCAAATATGTTGCTTCAATTGAATATCACCTTCCTAGGCTTTCAGTAATAACATCTCCCGTTATCTCTAGAAACAACAGAACTGGCACTGCTGGATTTTGATTGCCCTAAAAAATAACTGTACTGGACTTCAGAAATTTCATGCTTGAAAATTATTTTAATTTTATTTATTTGTACACAGCATCATTCCCATTCCAAACAAATCAAAAATATACATGATGATAATAAAAATAAAATGAGATTTTTAAAAAATAAGTGGGTCAGTAAAGAGCTCTCCTTCTTGAATCCCAAAATGTTTGGCAGTAAGAACTGCACATAGTTTTTACCTACTCAGTCTGTGAAAACTGGAGGGCAGAAAGTATGGTCAATGCACTCTAATAAATATGTCTCTATCTACCCTCTAACTCGTTCACAATATGAAGCCAAAGCATGAAAAAGCACCTCAGGTGAAACAGCCCAGTTGTTTGTCTTCATGGTAGGCAACATTCCTAGGGAGGATTTGTCATTTCTTGGCTGCTTATCCCTTTCCATCATTTCAATATTTTGAAAGCATTCCATGTCTAGAAGCAAGATTGTCTCCAGTCATCAGGTGCTCCTAGAGTTGGCTTTTTGAACCTGGGACACTGAAGTTCAGGACCAGACCCACATGGTAGCATGTCCCCTGGTCTCAAGACCGGTGGTGTGAACAGGGGAGAATAGGCTGTTCCTTAGACACAGCTTTGCCGGAGACATGACCTTCTGCCACCCGACTATGTGCCACTTCTTTGTTTTACCCAAATCTGTTGAGGAAATCTGTCTACTGTGATTATATTTTCAAGCCTTTGAGCAAGTGGTTACAAATATCAATAATTTCATTAAATGCACAAGCGAAAACGGTCATTCAGTCCAATTAAAGATGTTTCCATCACTTGTTAAATCACTTGTGACTTAAGCAACTATACCTGTGTATGCTTCTGAGTCATGAATATACAGTTAATCCATGCTCAGACACATGGAGCAAAATGGCAAATATGGGGAGAAATGAAGCTGCTTTCCTAATCAAACTAGATGTCAAGGTACTAAATAGTTGATAAAATGGGAGTTTATTTTGATAGAAATATTCCAGTTCATAAATACAGGGAAATGCTAGAATTAAAATGTTACCATCTTGCAGCCTCTAATACAATAATAGATTTAAGCAATGATCATTAATGGCTTCGCCAAAAGAGACACAACTGATTATTAAATGCCTCCTGAATGGTTTACACCTATGGATTCCGATCAGGCTTCCAATTCTCAGTTTGCAGAAAATCAGGGGCCTGAAAAACATGACCATTTAATCCCCGAATGAAGAAAACAGTGCAAAATAAATCATTTAATTTTTCAAACAAATTGCAAGGGAAAAGAGAGAGATGAACTTATAGATTAAAAGAGACTGAGTATTTATATCAACCACTTGAAATGTATGGACTCTATTTGGATCCTGATTCAAGCAAATAGTTCAGAAAAAAAATTTATGAGACAACAGTGGAAATATGGACTCCTGGGATATTCAATGATAACAAAGAACTATTTTTAGTACAATGATGGCAGTGTGGTGTGTTTTCTTAAAAAATTGCTCTTTGGAGATATATATAAAAATTTTCATGGTTGAAATTATATTATATTTCAGATTTTCTTTCAAATAACCTTGGATGAAGGAGAGTGAGTGGAAATACAGATGAAACATCTTCAGCCCTAAGTGATAATTGTTGAAGCTGAGTGAGTGAGGCTTCATTATAGTAGTCTCTCTGTTTTTATGTTTGAAAGTTTTCATAATAAGGAACTAAAAATTAAATATATTTTAAAATCATTTTTCATATTTTTCTCAGGTCTAACGTTTACTTAAATCTAGTAAGTGTTATTTTGTCATCTTTTGTATATACTTTAATTGTCCTTTATTTCATTTTATAACAAGGCTCAAAATAAGTGGCTGGGAAGAATGAAAGGAAGAGAGAGAATATTCTTTTTTATGTTATCTGCAACACAGGCTCAGTATTTTTCTTAAACATGCTGATTGAGTTAAATTGAATAATAATTAACTTTTTGGCTGAGACCCGGAAGTAAACATTGAAGTATTGGCTTTGTTTTTTGTCCAGTGGTTTGGGGGTCCGCTGTGACAGAGGAGGCTGCAGCTGTGGACACAGTTAATGCTGCCCCTGTGGCAGGGTCCAAATAAATGAGTTTGGAGGAACCAAAGAAGATGACCAGATAGGACTGGAGAAAGAAGAAAGGGCCAGAAAAACAGCGAAAACTGGGTAATGCTCCTGCAGAAGTTGATGAAGAAGGAAAAGACATCAACCCGCAAATTCCTCAGTATATTTCTTCAGTGCCATGGCATATTGATCCATCAAAAAGACCTACTTTAAAGCACCAGAGTCCACAACCAGAAAAACAGAAGCAGTTCAGCTCATCTGGAGAATGGTATAAGAGGGGTGTAAAAGAGAACTCCATAACTACTAAGTACCACAAAAGAGCGTGTGAAAATTGTGGGGCCATGACACACAAAAAGAAAGACTGCTTTGAGAGACTTAGGCGAGTTGGAGCAAAATTTACAGGAACTAACATAGCTCCAGACGAACATGTCCAGCCTCAGCTGATGTTTAACTATGATGGAAAGAGGGATCGGTGGAATGGCCACAATCCAGAAGAACACATGAAAATTGTGGAAGAATATGCCAAAGTTGATCTGGCAAAATTAACACTGAAAGCCCAGAAACTCCAAGAAGAATTGGCCTCAGGAAAGTTGGAGGAACAGGCTAATTCTCCAAAACACCAGTGGGGAGAAGAGGAACCAAATTCTCAAGTGGAAAAAGATCATAATAGTGAGGATGAGGATGAAGATAAATATGCAGATGATATTGACCTGCCTGGACAGAACTTTGATTCTAAGAGACAGGATTACTGTTTGGAATCTCAGGATTCGAGAAGATATTGCAAAATATTTGTGGAATTTAGATCCAAATTCTGCTTACTATGATCCCAAAACTAGAGCGATGAGAGAAAATCCCTATGCCAATGCAAGAAAAAGCCAGATGAAGTGAGCTATGTGGGAGACAACTTTGTTAGATACACCGGTGATACCATTTCAATGGCTCAGACACAGTTGTTTGCATGGGAAGCCTATGACAAGGGATCTGAAGTGCATCTGCAGGCAGATCCTACCAAACTAGAGCTCTTGTATAAGTCCTTCACGGTCAAAAAAAGACTTCAAAGAACAGCAAAAGAAAGCATCCTGGGAAAGTATGGTGGCCAATAACATTTGGATGCTCCTCCAGCTGAATTGCTTTTAGCTCAAACAGAAGACCATGTGGAGTACTCAAGACATGGGATGGTCATTAAAGGACAGGAGCGGGCTGTTTCCTGCTCCAAATATGAGGAGGATGTGAAGATCCACAATCACACATATCTGGGGATCTTACTGGAAAGAAGACCGATGGGGATACAAATGCTGTCATTCTTTTGTCAAGTTTCCTATTGCACTGGAGAAGCTGGGAAGAAGATTGTTAATTCAGAGGAGTGTATTGTAAATGATATAATTGGAGAAGAATCCATGAAAAAAACCTCAAACTCTCATGGAGATACATCAGGGAAAACTAAAGGAGGATAAAAAGAAGAAAAAGAAGAAGAAGCATGGAAAATAGTGATGACAAAGAAAAGAAACAGGAAAAACTGAAAAAGGCACTGAATGCAGAGGAGGCCCGCCTTCTTCATGTCAAGGAGCTCATGCAGGTTGAGAGGAAGTGGCCTTATAATATCCTATATGAAATCCGGGAACCCACCGAGGAGGAAATGGAGGCCTAAAGAATGAAGCAACAGAAGCCGGATGACCCCATAGCCTCTTTCCTTGGACAGTAGTAACTGGGTGCAGATGGACATTCATGACACACACAGCTGATATATCCTTTTCAGCTTCTTACCAATGATTATAGATGGAAAAGTTAGTGTCTGCTCATCTTGCTGCCTGACTTTAATAAAGTGTCCAGAAGTCTAATAGTAAATTCATTCCTTTCCATGCTGAAGGAATAGAAGAAAAATAAAGAGGAGGTACATTAAGAGCAGATAAAGATTTTTTTTTCAGATTAAGACTTTTATTTCCAATTTTATATTAGTGATTTGGAAAGAAGCCCTGGCTGGCTTGCTCAATTGCTTAGCATTTGAACAGTAGATTAATTACTTTTTTTTCAAAACTAGGGCTTCCTTTTTTTTAAATTATTAACTGTAATTGTTACTTTATAGTCTTTTTTTTTTGCCTTCTAATATTTTCGTGGTTTGCAATTAAAAAAAATTCTATCTGAAAGGAAATTTGTAGAACATGTGAATAACTTTATCCTCTTTGGTAATAATTCTGTTTATCACTCATTTATAAAATTTTGATTTTAAAAAAATAATTAATTTTTTTAGTTTTTGTTGTTTTCCATATCTATGTTTCTCTTCTAAAAATGTTAATTAACATAGGAGCAGTAAAAACATGGATGTTTCTCCTGCACATCCTTTTGAGCATATTTTCTCTATAGAAATTTCTGCTATACTTGTAAAATAAATTAAATAAATCTTTCTGATTTTCAAAACTTTTTAAAAAGTTGATCAAATGAATAGTCACTATATACTAGTGATAATAGTAAAAAAAAAATAGCTAAAACTGACCAGCTTTATAGTTGAGGCCAAATGAAAAATATTGGTATTTCTTAGAGCTCTGTACTG
The DNA here is from genome assembly GCA_963924515.1 of Vespertilio murinus. Classification (NCBI taxonomy): domain Eukaryota; kingdom Metazoa; phylum Chordata; class Mammalia; order Chiroptera; family Vespertilionidae; genus Vespertilio; species Vespertilio murinus. The sequence continues at coordinate 71,210,474 of OZ004708.1, forward strand.
ACTCAGAAGGAAGCCATCAATCTAATTTAACTTAGGCCAGTGATGAGAGTGGACCAAACAGAAAAGTTTAACAAGGGCTGGTCCGTGCCCAGCCAGTATAAGATCAGTTTTCAACTAATGCTGTGTGTTATCCTTCAAAATCCCTGAGTTAAAGGAATCCACAGGTCTAATACAGAGACGTTATGGATCAAATGGAACAAACCAATGTTGGGGTCACCTGCTTGGGGCCTTGATCACAGCTAGCTCTAACTGGGGAGAGCAGATGGCCTCCTCAAAGAGTACTGTCCCGGCTGGCCCTGTGAGCAGAAGTGTCTGAGATCTGACAGCACACTGTTAGCTCTATCCTAAATGCCTTGATGACTCATGACATTCTGACAACAACCCTATGAGGTAACTATTCTTCCCCTTGCTTTATAGATGAGGAATGGGGCTTAGAGGAAGTCACAAGCATGTCTGAAGTCACCCAGCAAGATTTATCTGATTACAAAGACCTCCGTGAATTCTGAATTCTTTAGAACTTCTCCACACTTTTTTTTCCCTTGGGGAGGGGACTTATTTTCTGGGTCTTACATGCCTTCCACAATGCTGAGGCTGATGGATACCTGGTCTCTAAACAAGTGAAATATTACTTTAACACACATTTGATTTATTCCTCTCTACAATGAGTCTAGCTCCATTCTCTAAGCACAGAAATCCCCACCCACATTCCAGCTTCCATTCTCTAAATATATTTCCACCCTTTCCCACACCAGGACACCCGCTCCGACTCCAGCTATGTTCTCTTGGATCAGGGGGGCTGCCATACAAATCAAAAGACATTTTTAAAACAGGGTTGGAAAGGTCTCTTCCTCTTTCCTTTCCCATATTACCTGACCTCCCTGCACTCAAAAATAAAATAAAAATTGAAATCACCACAAACATAAAAATATATATATAAGATAAAGTGCATCTTAAAATATGGCTCCGAATGACCAATTATTGTCCCATAAAGGTGCTTCAGCTTACCATGGGAAGAAGGCCCATTTTGGTTTCCCCAAGTATCTCAGCACTTAAGAACTTTGCACCAGTTAGCAGCCTGCTGTTCTAACAGCCTTGTGAATTTAGATTGTTTGGTTAATTATAAACACATTTCAAAGTCATTCTTTCTGGCTTTTCCCTAGAATGACTGACTGCCATTCCACAGCCCACGGAATGGTCTTCAGTAGTTTTCAGTCAAGGTTCAGGGAGAAATATGCCACACTGGGATTTGACTATTTACCAACATAATGTTGGATTCAAGCCAATGAGACACCAATATATTTTCCTTTGAAGTCTGACATATTGCCTGCTGCTTTCAATGCTGTTTTCTTGGCTGGCAGACAAAATAACTGTGGCTGTTTCAAAAATCACCTCCAATTCAAATAGGGAGGGGAGGTGTCTTGATTGGTTCATCTTACAGTCACTGAGCTCACTCTTCCATGGGGTGGAAGTGAGTCCCAGAGTGGGCTGAGTGTATGGGCCTCTGACAGCCATGGCCCCTGTCCTGGGATCAGTCCTTGACAAAACTATTCAAGAAAGAGGCTAGCAAATTCTTGGCAGCGTGGCTATAAACAGATGTGTGCAACGAGATCATCAGCACGTTTTCATGATGTCTTGGCTGCCGGTGGGTCCCTCTTATTTAGAGAGCCCTAAGAGAACCTGACAGAGAAAATTGGTTTTTCAGGGATTTGAGTTCACAGACTCCTGGAAGCCAAAAAGCCCGTGACAACCCTAGGAATTCACTGAGGCACTTCTGCTGTTGTCCCTTATATCAATTCCTGAACATGATGATCTCTCGTGGCAGAATCTTACCTCTCACCCAACAGCCTAGATGTGTGTTTCTAAATGATAGGATCAAAGAATTAAGAGTGAGTAGTAATTGTTTTTCAAAAAGGTTTAACATTCTGAAACAAAGTAAACTCTCATTTATTGAGAAGAAAGGATCTTAAAAGATATTTAGCCCCACTTCTCAATTGGTTAGGAATGACCTCTTTCATTCGAATACCTCTAATGACGGAGAGCTCATTAACTTACATCACTGGACAGTATTAGTACAAGGTTAAAATTGCAAGAGTATAATCAGATCAATTCCCCATCTCTTATTTGATTGCTATGGTTTTATAAATATAACTTAATTTGTAACTTCAAGTCATTCAGAAAGAATATAACAGTATATATTGAGTAAAATATGAGAAGTTAATGTAACTAGTGATATTATACTATAATATATATTATACATAATGTAAGTCTACAGCATTGTAATTTTCCACTTGTTTACCTCCATTTATATATCTTATTTCATTGCTTTTCAATTTCAACTTTAATTAATGTGTATTTATTACTCGGCACAATATTTTATAATGTACATTCTCATTGTAGGAAAATTTGTGCAAGGGGCTGCGAGGTCCCGTCCACTGGTCATTCTGGAAAGTTGTTCTGCTGTCCAGTCTAATTAGCATATTAGCTCTTTATTATATAGGATCATTTTTAACAGCACTCTTTTCACTCTCAAAAGTATTCTGCTTTGGATGATACATTTATGGTCAAGTACTATACTTTAAAGTTTTAAAAAACTGTAATTTCAGGTTTTAAAATTGTACTAAAAATTTCACAAATTAAGACAAGAATCCCAACCCCAACTTTTCTGCACTCTTCTCAATAAGCTCTTATTTTATTTTGAGAAGATAAATCTTCTTGATCATGGAATATTTTCAATAAAATGTAAAGCTGCTCTGTGCTTAAGAGCCACCACCACAGAGAGGCTGTAGCATGTGCTCTCGGCATGGATGGAGTGGTCCTCTGCCAACAGGTTGTCACTTTCAATAAGCTATTGAGAGCCGAGAGATCTTTCTGAGTCAGGTAGAGCCTGCTGGCAAATGTAATGTGGATGTCCCCGTGCCTGAGAAAGCATTCCCTCTACTTGACCAGATTTCTTTCATCTTTGGGTGACTCAGTTTCTCTGTCTCTAAAGGTGCACAATAAAGCCAACTTCACAGGACTGGTGAGGGATTAAAGGGATGTTAGCCATGGGACCCTCTCAGCTTCCAGGAACAAAGGCATTAAGTAATTGCAAAATGTTCGGTTCTGCTTCTCCAGCTTGTAAAAAAGGGGCTCCCACTGACTTGAAAGGGAGCATCATACACAGACAGGGAGAAACCCACGGGAGAGCAGAGCCTATTACCTTCATTATCACTGTCCTAAGTGCAGAGGAGAGAGCGCACACAGAAGCTAAAGAACTGTGGTCACAGACAATCAAGACAAGGACTCACCAATGGGCCACAAAGAAAATCTGAAAAGATGAACATCTTAACTTTAAAATTAATCTGTGAATGCCCTGGCTGGTTTTGCTCAATGGATAGAGCATCAGCCTGCAGACTGAAGGGTCCCAGGTTTGATTCTGGTCAGGGGCACGTGCCTGGGTTGTGGGCTTGATCCCAATATGGGGCATGCAAGAGACAACCAATCATATCTCTCTTCATTGATGTTTCTCTCTCTCTCTCTTTCTCTCTCTCTCTCTCTCTCTCTCTCTCTCTCTCTCTCTATCTCTCTCTCCCTCCCTCTCTGAAATCAATAAAAAATATGAATACATTTTCAAAAACCACACACATCTTCTGCCTTAATTAAAAAAAAATAATAATCTGTGAATATTATAGGCCAGAAACTAGAAAATAATATAAAGGGTATCCCCCCAAAATATATACACACTTTAACAGCTGATGACTCTCTTAATTTTCACTCCTTTTCAGGCTTAACTAATTTGAAATAATGGGTGAAGCCACACTAAGCTTTGAACAAATAAATTTTATCCTGAAGTGCCACTAGACTTTTTTTATGGAAGTACATAAAAGATAAAGTTTAATGTACAAAACCAGCAACAGTTGATGAATTGAAGGTGTATGATTAATGAACTGAAAGTGTACAATCAATTGAACTAAATTATTCTTGATGTTTGTGATTCCATTGCTTTGCATTACCAGCAGTGCCTGGACCAGAATGGTCATCAGTTTGAAAATAGGCATGGACAAAAAAAATATTCATTTTTGTAGATTCTTTTAAATATTGAAAATGAACTGTATATTAATAAACACTGACTTTATAATCATTCCTAATGTGCATGCAGTTTTTTGGGACACCCTATATATGTTCTCTGGTCACTTGATACAATAATATATTCATGTATTTTTCACAATGGAGCATGCCCTGTCCCTCACTCTACCCTTCCTTACAGTAGCCACTCCAATATAAATGCCTACTGGCAATTCAATGGCCACTTTCAGAATGGATTAAATTTAAAAGCTCTTATTTCAAAATCATGGTACATTCAAATGATTAAGCAACTGATAATGAAATTAGTGATGCAATTTTGGCATAAAATTTAAAACCTCCAAGAGAGAAGAATGAGTTTGGACAAGTAGAAAGTGCTATTGTTGCTTCAATGAACTCACAGTCAAGTATGAGTATATGTAAGACACTCTCCTTTATAATACATGCTACTAAAATCAATGAGAAAGATAAATAGTAGGAGATGTCACTACCAGCAAAAGCTGTGACTCAAGAGCCCTTCAGAGCACCCTGGGAATGCGTAGAAATTCACAAATCAATTTGCCAAATTGACTTAGCTGGAAATCACACTTTTGTGCATGGATCCAGCTGAAAGGCACTTATGAATCTACCAGACTCTCCCACGGCTTCTTCAACCTGTGCCAAGAATCTGGGGACATGGTCAAAAGAGTGTGGACTTCAGGGTCAGTCAGACTAGGGCTACAATTCTAGCTCCACTGTCTCACTGGCTGAGTGACCTGGGATAAGTCATTTGGCCTTTCTTGGAAGGGAATTACATAATCCTACCAGCCTTGCAAGGTGCTAGAACATATGCCAAAGAGCTAAGTGCTTTACTTAATTTAACCAATTGAGAATAACTATAAACAACCCAGAGTGAGGGAAGCCCACTCCCAAAACCAACAGCTTCCTCACTCCATTTTGGGCCAGGTGGATAAGTAATGTACGTGAGAACAGTTTTAAAACATTAACATAAAATGCAACCATATACTTGACCAAAATAGGAACCTTAATTTAAGCATCTGGAAGAGCCAAACTGTAGTTCTAATAATGTAAAAATTCTTAGATGTCAAAAAAATATTCTATTTTACATTCTGTACTTGTATAAATTATGCACATGATTCATCTCTTTTAACACCACACCCCTTCACAGTGGGCTTCTCAGAGACTGCCTGCTGCAGGATGAGCCTTTGGTCCTAAACATGTAAAACGCAGAAGCAAAGGGAAGGGTCTCAAAGCCTCCCATCAACCTTTCCCTCCTACAGGTAAAAACGCTGAGGCCCGGAGAGGCGGAATTGCTTGCCCAAAGTTGAACAATAAAGGCCTTGGGTTGGGATTTGGGGGAAAGCTATTATAAACCAAACCTGTGGTGATGATGATGATGATGATGATGATGATTATTTCATCATAGAGCTTTATTCACAGATTTTCCCAATTCTGTGGCCAAACAGCCCCTAGCCTGCCTGGTACTAGGACTGTCCTTCAGAAACAAAGTTTCCTCCTATATCAGAACAGAGGAAAATGTGCTAAGACAGGTATTATTTTACATTTCCCAATATGACAGGAAACCTAGTGTCTCAGGCTTGAAAAATCTAAAAGAAAAAAACAGTCTTCAAAAGAACCCTTTGAACATTGATGTGACATTTGTGACCTCTGGTGACAGACACTGTGCTGAGCCGACAACTTAGGTAAAAAGGCCTCACCTGCACTTCATTCCTCAGAGAGAGTCATGAGTCAAATATCTGGCACACATTTTTAGAGTGTGCGTTATGCTTAGTTCTTAAAAAATCAAATCCTTCATTTAAATGTCTGAGTATAATAATCCCTAACCACTGATATTTCAAAAGGTGACAACCCATATGGAGCAAGATGTACAAAAGCCTAGCCAGGATGAGCTCTCTGTCTCACAACTCTTCAACAGTAAATCACCACTGATTGCTAACTCTGATTCCACCTCTGGGCTTAAGGAAACATTTTATCCTGAGTAGGCTAATATAGGGTTGTCTGAGTCTAATTTCCAACTCAAAGAAACCTCAATGCTAAAAGCAGTGATACAACAAAAGCCCTTGCAAGAAACTGCCATCTAGAGCAGGGCAAGGGAATGTCAGAGAAGGCAGTGAAGTTGGGGGCTATTGGTTTTAGGATGGAAGAGATCGCAGAACCTATCTGAAGGTTGACAGGCAGAACAAAATGAAAATCCAGAGAACAGAGATGGATATCCCTGAGAGGATGCTAAGGGGTGGGTCCCAGGACACTGTTGGAAAGAAGAGGGGAGGAGGAGGAGAAGGCAGACAGGAAGTGGATACAAGGAAGAACAGTGAAGGAGGAAAGGAAGGGAGAAAGTGCCAGATGTAGAAACATTTTGAAGGAAGTTTAAGTGACATCAGATAGCAGGTGAGAAATCATGAATTACAGCTCAGTGGTTGAGTATTGACCAGGAGGTCACAATTCAATTCCCAGTCAGGGCACAATCCCTGGTGTGAGCTATGCAGGTGGCAGCCAATCAATGATTCTCTCTCATCATTAATGTTTCTATCTCTCTCCCTTCCCTTCCTCTCCGAAATCAATAAAAATAAATTTTTACAAGTAAATAAAAATTTAAAAAAGGTCTTCCCCACCAAAAGGTTTGGAGTCTAACAGAGAAGTGCTGCTCTACCATATAATTGCACTCTTTCGCAGAAGGGTGGACAAAAGTAGGTTTACAGTTGTTTCTATGGAAAAAGACATGCAGGTTATGAATATGACAATAGCTTTATTAACTAAAAAGAATGGTGCAATGCACAGTGCACTTAGGTACAATCTCGTAAGTGCTCAAATTGCCGGCCTTTGTTATGTCACATACTTGCAACACTCAAGCACTTTGGCACAGAGCTCTTTATTGTCTTCAGTCTCTTAACATGCTTCTCTTATTCAGCAATCACAACATTCACAGTGTGCTGTTTCTGTGAAAAGACTTTATCTTTGATAACACTCAAAAGTCCTCTGGGGTGAGAGGTCTGGAGACTGTGGTGGCCATGCCACTGGCCCTCATCCACCTGTCCACCTGTTGGGTACTTACAACTGTAAATCTTTTGCCCATCCCTGCATACACTCAGAGATCACATTTTATTCAACTTAAAACATTTTAATTGACTAGTGGCCTGGTGCATAAAATTCATGCATGGGGGGGGGGAAGGATTCCCTCAGCCTAGCCTGCACCCTTTCCAATCTGGGACCTGTCAGGAGGTGTCCACTGTCAGACATCCCTCTCATAATCCGGGACCGCTGGCTCCTAACTGCTCACCTGCCTGCTTGCCTGATCGCCCTAACCTCTCTGCCTGCCAGCCTGCTTACCCCAACTTCCTCCCTCTGCTGGCCTTCTCGCCCCCAACTGCCCCCCTTGCCAGCCTGATTGCCCCCAACTGCCTCATGCCCCCCACTGCTTGTCTGCTCGCTCACAACCCCTCCCCCCCCGCCACGGCCTGCTTGCCCCCTAATACCTATCCACCCCCTGCTGGCCTGATCATCCCCAACTGCCCTCCCATCCCGGCCTAATCATCCCTAACCGCCTCTGCCTCAGCCCCGCACCATGGCTTTGTCCAAAAGGATGTCTGGAAGGTCTCCCAGAAGGTCTCCCAGAGTAATTAGCATATTACCCTTTTATTAGTATAAATTAGTATAGATAGAAGATAGATGTTTCCTAAGAATATGCTCAATTCATAATGGAGGAGACAGAGGTCATTCAAGTAGACCGATTTTTGTGAAATAATTCAAAACTACTTGAATTTCACCCAGAATTCCACAAAGTTATATATCAATGTGGAAGAAAAAAATCCCTCCCCACAAAGAAAAACACACAAGCCTTAAATGACCCAGGTTAATTCACAGTGTGGACTTAAGAAGTAGCAAATGCAGTTTGATTTTTGCTCTGCAAGGTGAGGGGGGAAGCATATTAAAATATATAGAATAAGCTTTTCTGATGCCAGTAATACAAAAAACTCAGTAGTTTGGCCAAAACCGGTTTGGCTCAGTGGACAGAGCGTCAGCCTGTGGACTGAAAGGTCCCAGGTTCGATTCCGGTCAAGGGCACGTACCTTGGTTGAGGGCACATCCCCAGTAGGGGGTGTGCAAGAGGCAGCTGATCAATGATTCTCTCTCATTGATGTTTCTAACTCTCTATCCCTTTCTCTTCCTCTCTGTAAAAAATCAATAAAATATATATTTTTAAAAAAACAACAACTCAGTAGTTTGGAGGAAGGAGGGATTGGCTCCTTAGATTTGTACATATCTGGAAGAGCCCAGATTTTGAAGCCCTGAGGACACTTGCTAAAACTCAGAAATTTGGCACTAGTTTGTGCACACGATTTGGGTTTTCTTTCAGAGTTGATATCTTACCAAATACAGCCATCTGTGTTCCCTCTGGGAAAGGTTCAACTGTTCTGTTGCCATTGACATGATGTTTAGCTATAAAAAAAATAAAAAAAGAAAGAGAGAAAGAAAGAAAGAAATGCAAGTTAAGTGTAAAGTTCTACACACATGCTAACACATGTCATTAAATGTGTCAAAGAGCCTGCTTCTCATTTTTATTTAGAAATAACACCAAAGCTTACCCTCTATGACAGTTTCAAGTACTGTGGTTTTGATCTTTTACAGGAAAGCCTAGGGATGGGCTGTGCGAACATATCACTTTGCAAATGAGTGTGCTAAGGCCTGGCCTTAGGCAGGACTGTGCTGTGCCAGCCCAGCCTGAGAGCTCCTGCCTCCTAGCCAGAGGGTCCCCGCTGTGCCAGGCCATCCCTGGAGAACAAGGGAAGCTCCAGCTTCCAGGGGGACTTGGTGGCTTCCACTGAAGACCCAATCAGTAAAGTGAGTCATAAAAACAGCAGGGTCATAATAAGACCAACTTTTCAAGAACATATCATTTCACTACAGCTCAAGCACTGTTCCCAGAAGCCAAAGATACTCACCTTCTTAGAGCCCAGACAAATACTCTAGTATTTGCTATTACTCTTCATTCACCCTGGTCTCCTCCACCAATAATCCTTCCCATCCCAGCGTATATCAAGGATTTAGGAATGAAAAGTGACCATGTGACCTGGCTGGCGTGGCTCAGTGGTTGAACCAGGATGTCATGGTTCGATTCCCGGTCAGGGTGCATGCTCAGGTTGTGGGCTCTATACCCAGTGTGGGGCATGCAGGAGGCAGCCGAGTAGTGATTCTTTCTCATCATTGGTGTTTATCTCTCTTTCTCTCTTCCTCTCTGAAATTAATTTTAAAATATTTTTTTTAAAAGAAAAGTGACCATGTGATTGTTTTCCAGCATTAATTTGTTACCATCATACCAAACAGTAACCTGATCAGGAATATCTGAATATAGTTCATCTATGAGTATTTTAATATCCTCAACAACTTTTGAATATGGGCATTTTTATTAAAAATGCATAACCATGGCTAGAACACTTTCACATTGCCTAACGTAGTGCACATATTTTGATGTAATGGGTCACATTAGATTTATTGAACTCTGGCAAAGGACTCAGCACTAAAGCTAGGCTCTGAGAGGTCTGGGGGGAGAAGTATGACATTTTCCCTGCCCTTCAGGAGGGTAAACAATTCAAAAGCAATTTTTACCAGAAAGCTTACACTTATGTGCTAAGTAAGTCCTGGAATGAGGATTAAAGGTACTGTAAGAGTTCACAGCACAGGGACAGTCGGTTGGAAAATCAGAGCCAATGACCTGAAGGAATCACAAGTTATGTAGAGTCTTAAAGGAGAGGCTGGACTTGGAAAGGCAGAGGTGCAGAAGCAACGTCAGTGAGACCCAGGAGTAGATGCAACCAAGTCATCACCTTAGGCCAGAATAGAGTGTAGGGTATGCTGCAGGTGATGTGCTGAGAAGCAATGGTAAGAGAGACAGGTTGACAGGCATAGACAGGATCATGGGAGGTCTTGAGAACCCTATCCAAACCCCTAGGGGTCCTAAGCACCCTTTGCAACACCACTGCAGTCTTTTAGAACCTGAGGGCTTCTGAAGTTCAGTCCAGTTTAGATGATCCCTTTGGGATACTACTAGTCTAGGGGCTTCCACTGGTTCCTAAGATTTGTGGCACTATCCTAAGAAGAAAAAATCTGAGAGGGGAGTCGGAGCCAGGCTAGGTGAACAAGAGAGCAAGCCCTACAGTAATATCTGGGCACTAATTGGCACAATTAGTAAATGCAAGATGAAAGATCAGGTGGCATGGGACTTTATCACACACACACACACACACTCATATGGTTAGGACCACTTGTTACTGAATCCAAAGGAAAGTGATAATATCCCATGTGAGGTCACAACTCTGTTCTACGGTGAGCATTCCACAGCTTGTCTGTGGTTCTAAACATCTTCCTTTATACACATCAAGAGCTGTACACCTATTCAAATGCTCTGACCCACTAATCCCACTCAAAAGAATTCAACCTAAGAAAAATGCCACCTGTGAAAAATAACATATGTATAACAATATTTATTGAAGTATTACTACTTTTAATAATGAAATCTTAAAATCAACTAAATATCCAAAATAGAGAAATTGCTTAGAAATTTATAATCCATGATTTATCAAAAGCATGAAATGCTATGCTACACATTTTAAATACAGCATCTGAGAGATATATAGGAATGAGGAAAAATATTTGGAATAATGGTAAGTGAAAACAATCCTATTTCACACTGGATGTAGATTATAATGACAACTAATTAAAATGTGAATGCTTAGGGGAAAAAACTGCCAGAGAAACATACAAAATTGAAAATAACTAGGGAAATTATGCAAGATGTTTACCTTATTAATTTCTTTGGTCATTGTTAGATTCTTATTTTCTAAATGAAAATATGTTTGCTTGGATTTTTTTAAATCAACAAATTATAGATTTTAAAATTTTTCCCTCAATATTTGGTTTTCCAGGATAGTCCATCAGGCCTTATTTACAATCCAGTACATATTCACAATAAAAAGTATAGCTGTTTGACATCTTCTCTGAAATCACTCAAAAGCACTTCCAACACAAACTGACCATCCAATCCAAACTTGACTTTCTTCCAGCATCCCAACCTCTGGTCATAGGATGACTCTCCTCCTACCCATTCCCTCTCCCTTACCACCCACATCTAATCTATCACAAAATCTAGCTAACTCTGCCTTCCAAACATCTTTAGAATCTTTCTACTTCTTTGCTCCACCACCAAAACCACTCTAGCCCAAACTGTTGGGACTCCTCCAAGTGTCCCTACACACCCTCTCTAATTTGTTCTTCCCAGTGTAGTCACATTGCCTTTGAAAAGAAAGTATAACTCTGATTATATGACATAAGTTCCCCAACCTCCTCCCCAGTGTGACTTTCCACTGCACTGAGGCTAAGTAAAAATTCTGACACAGCTAAGTCAAAATTCTAAAACAGGCCCCACATGCTCTGCCCACCTTGGCCATGCTGCTCTCTTGGAACCAATGGCCTTTGTCTGCAACACTCACCAGAGCTGCACCTTATACTCAGTCAGTATTTGGATGAGTAGACTATAAGCTCAGGGAGGGCAGGGCTCATGTCTCTTTTGGCTCTCCATATCTATAATACTAGCACAATATGGGACATAGCATGGTACTTAATACATTGTTGTTAACCAACTAAGGAAAACATAAACAGTTCTAAAAGGACTCTCGTTAGCCATTATAAAAGATATGTCATTTTATTCACTAAAAACATGTAACTCTTTATATGTACACTAGAGGCCCAAGTGCATGGATTTGTACCTGGTGAGGTCCCTCAGCCTGGCTTGCACCCTCTCACAATCCAGGAGCCCTCGAGGGATATCAGACTGCTGGGTTAGGCCCAATCCCCATAGGGATGCACAAAGCAGCAAGAGGCTGGGGAGGAGCCTGAGCCGGGGCAGGCACTGCTCCTGCTCATCCCGGCGCACTGCACCTATCACTGCAGTTCCTTTTAGCTGAAGATCCTCTGACCCCCAATGCCTTTCAAAATTATCTTTCGTCCTTGAACTCCTTGAATCTATGCGCAGCCCCTTTCTCCAGAATGCTAAACCCTTTGTAAGGCTGGGAAAAGAACCCCAGGAAGGGATAACAAATGCATGGCACTTAGTTACCTTTCCTCCACTTCCATGCCCATGACAGACATCACTAATCAAACACAGCATGCTTTCTCTAACCCCAAATGTGACCACAAAATCCTTTCTCCTCTTAGCACCCCATGGAATCTCTCTCGTGTGCTTAAATCATTTTGTTATTCCTGGTCTAAGTGAATAAAACAGAAAGATGGCACAAAGAAAGAAGCCATTTTCCTTCTCATTTCTACATGATACATTTCAACAGTAAGACAGCTTTAGGGATGAAAGAATGAGAGGAAATCTGAGTGCTCCTTTCTATTCTATGATGAGGGAATGGTGAGTCCTTAAAAACTGAACAGTTGCAGTTCTATTCCTGGAAACCAAAGCTGAACTTCTAAGGGCGCTTTCCCATTAAAACTGTGCTAAGGCTAGTATTTGGGAGCCAAAGAAGAGATCCTTTAAACACATTATATAGGTCAAATAAGATTTGGGGGTGGGGAGGATTAACCTGAGAACGTAATGAGCATTTATAAAACTTTTTTCATAATTAGTTGGATATTTCACCAGAGAAACAATCACACTAACTAAACAGAAAAGTCACTCATTGATTGGGTACTAACTATTGATTACCAGCAGAGCATGAAATGGAGACAGGAGGGACTTTCTGACAGGGACATCTGCTGCCTGGCCACAGCAGGGTAGATGCCTCCAATCTGGCTGGTCGGGCAGATGTCCCTGCCCCTGCTCCGTGGGGACACTTTCCAAGGCCACATGCTCCAGGAGGACAACCTCTGATGATGGCCCGACGTGTCCTCAGTCAAGGGTATATGAGGACAAGGAATAGATTTTCATTAATCTTGAAAGCCCAGTGCTTGAGGAGCAGCAAGGTTAATTAGAACAAGATTGGGCCAAAGTTAACTATTGGAGAGATTTTGAAGGGGATCTAGAGGGCATGTTCAAAAGCTTTTGAAGATGATACTGACACTGTTTTTTGCTTTATTTGTGTATAACTAATGTACTTCAAACTTTATGACTTTTCTTGCTTGAAAAATAAAACTGTTTGATAATGAACCTTTAATAATGCAAATTCTGACACAAATCAACCAGTGATTAGTTGCATTATGTATGCAAACTGAGTTAGCTAAAATTCCTATCTTCCATGTGAAGGGGGATTGGACAGGTTAAAGGCAAAGAGGTGAGGGTTGGAGGGTGGTCTCTCAGACCCTCAGTATTCTCCTGCAGGTCCAATCCCCTCCAGATTGGGTGACCTTGGCAACATTACCTAATTGGAGATTCTAGGAACAGCTACTATTGTCCTGGGAGTCATGATCAGCTTCTGGACCAGAATCATCCCTACACTGATATAGCCTCTTATCAGACTAATAAAGCCTCACAGCTGCAGGTCAGCTAGCAGTGCGAGCCCCTCCCAGTCATGTCATTAACCCTTAAAAATCCAACCCATGCTTATCATTGTTACTATCAGTCATTCATGCTGCTCTGAGGCTTATCAGTGATTAGGTTCAGTTTGAGACTGAAGTAAAAGTGTGTTTATTTCACTAAAATGGCAACTAAAACCTCAAAAAATAAGGTGTCACAATCCCCACCACTGTTTCTTAGTGGCTCTTTCTCTAGGTCACTTTCTCCTGGTGTCTCAAGGTACAAATTAGATTGGAACTAAGTGGGGTTCATATTTGGCCCATGGCCCTAGCTTCTAAGCTGCCTCTCCCGTCTCTGATGGAGCATTCTGGGCCCTGGCTGGCCAAGGTGCCCTCTACCCTGTTGTGAGGACGATGTGATGACTGTGAGAGCTGGAGTTCTGAGGATGCACCTGTCATCCAGTCACACAAATATAGGGCAGGTGCACTGGGAGAGAATAGGTAATGATGCTTCTAGTCACCTCTGCCCAGATGAACCTTGGTTCCATATTTTTTTTGTCCTTAAAGTTCCTATTATTGGGGGCGATGGTGTTTTAAGGTGAAATTCAACCCAGAGTGGGTTTTGCCCCCACTGGTGTGCTCTGTATGTGAGGAGGGGAAGAGGGGGAAGTTACATGGTTGTGTTCCAGTTACTCAACTGAGGGCCAACTGAATCTGCTCTCCAATCACCCTGTGTCCGAGGAAGCCTGAGTCCTTCTAATTGAAGGACATGGTACATGACTAGAGGCAAATGGAATGTGTGGCTGGCAGAGGCTTAACGGAGTTCCCAGTAAGGTTATAGTGAGATTAAGACAAGTAGTCCCCAACTGCTGTGGGCACCCAGAGGCAAGCAATGCTCTCAAAGTTCAAGGAGAAAGAGAAGGTCAGCCCTCACTGTATGTAAAGTGGGGGCTGCCCTGAAAACAAAAGATATACTATGGAAAAAATGGAAAAATTAGATGGCAAGAGTTCAAGATTGCAACTCAAAAAAAGAAGTCATATATTCTTCATGATTACATCCTTATGCTCTGACCACTGTCCTTCCTCCAGTGAATTCCATCCACCACCACCATTCTCTCCTCTCCCTTTGCTCCAGGTGCAGCAAAACTAAGATGCATCTCCTAGCCAGTTAAGGAGTGATACCCCTGCAGGCAGCCCCTGCACCTCCCATCATCCCTCTGCAGAAGAACCTGAAACTTCACAATGTGAAGTTCACAGTATAAAGTCATAGCAGGATGGGGCAAAACAAAGCCATACATAAACTCCAGCCTAAAAGAGGCATAAGCTAATACTGATGGATAGGATCTTTGACTCATATCCACTAGCAATTACTTTTTTTTTTAGTTGTGGGAGCAAAGATAAATTTCAGAAACCCTACACATAAGGAGATCCATTTAATCAACAAACTTGTTAGAGAACACTAAGGGAAGATTTCCAGCTAAAAGAGTGAGGCAATGAAGATGAGAACATATTTTAAAAGAATAAAGCATTGCCCTTGTCCGGGTGGCTCAGGTGGTTGTAATGTCGTCCCATACACCAAAAGGTTACGGGATTGAATCCCATTCAGGGAACATTCCTAGGTTCCAGGAGTTCAATCCCAGTCAGAGTGTTTATGGGAGGCAACTGATGGATGTTTCTCTCTGATATCCATGTCTGTCTCTGCCTCTGTCTCCCTCTCTCTCTCTCTCTTTCCTTTTTCTCTCTCTCAAAAACAATGAAAGCATAGCCTTGGATGAGTATGAAAAAAATAAAATGTTAAGTAAGCATAGACCTTTTTATTTTTCATGATGCACCTGCTGTCTTTTCAGAAGTCTCCTCAGTGCACAGACCACAAGCATGACCTGCAACAGCAACGCCAAATGCACACACCCCATACACAAGCCCTTTCTTCTTCCTGAGAGAAACTGGAAAGGCATGATTCTGCTGTGTTGCTGAGTTCCATGAGACCACAAGATTGCCCTGGATAAGTAAGGAAAGTGACCACATGGGTGCCTACAATTAGAGTGCAGGAGGTAAGCCAGCGGCCCTAAAAACCAGCATGGAATTTAGTTCTGGATACTCCTCAGGCAGGCTTCCACAACTCTGTAAAAGACAGCGATTCCACTGCTATAGAAAAAGTGGAGAACGACAGGAACACACATTACTCATAAAAAATTTAAATATATAAATACCAAACAACTACGTAAATAGATACTCAACCACACAATGAGATGCTATTTTTAATTCATGAAAATGGCAAAACTTACAAAACCAATGCTAAATATGGATGAGGGAGAGGGAAACAGGCTTCCTCAAACACTACTCATGGACATGGGAACAGCTGCAATCCAGTTGGAAAGCAACCTGCAAATATGCATCAGGAAAGTCAAGAGCATTTAAGTCCTTGACCTAGTAATGCCAAGTATAGGTATGTACCTTAGGGAATAATCAGGATTAAGGCAGAGCTACCCAAAGATGTTTACAGCGTAATTGTTTACAACCATGAAAAACTGTAACCCTCCTAAATGACCCAACAAAAGAGAGATAATGAAGTAATTCTGACACAGTCCTAAGGTGGACTATTACATGGTAACTTTTTGGTGCTGTAATTTTAAAAGTATGATCATAAAAAAGGTTTTTTCATGCATTGGGAAATTGTAATAATACAGAGCTGAGTGGGGAAAAGCAAAAAAAAAAAGTATCCTACCAAATTAAGAACAAAGGAACAGAAAAATTAGTATAAAAAACAGGGTCAAAATGTAATAATAGTTACCTATACATGCTAAGTGATAGGTGATTATTCTTCCTTCTTTACACTTGCATGTACTTTCAAATTTTAAAGCAAATATTTTATTGATAACCAGTCAACTATAAAAAGAAAAGAAAAAAAATACAAAGCAAACTTGAAAAAGAAGAAATCTAGATCCTAACAGTTATATTTTCATCTTGTAAAAATCTAAATACTTTCCTATGAGTCCCATTCCTGTTTGTTTGTTTGTTTGTTTAATAGAAAGAGCAAGAGAAGGCATAAAAGCTCCCTTAAATGAAAATAAAGGGAGATTATTTCCTGCCTGATCACATAAGGACTCAGCACAGGGCCCTTTTTCGTTTCAGGTTTGGGTCCCTTGAACTCTACTGCTTGCTCCTTAAAACCCTGCCCCCTGGGAGACAGGGCTGGGGCTTTCAGGAACTTCCAGACTAACTCAAAGCAGCCACATGGCTGGCCTAAGAAATCCCATCTGATGAGGACATCTCAGACCTTGTTCCAGACTGGGGTAGGTT
Source organism: Vespertilio murinus (assembly GCA_963924515.1). Taxonomy (NCBI): domain Eukaryota; kingdom Metazoa; phylum Chordata; class Mammalia; order Chiroptera; family Vespertilionidae; genus Vespertilio; species Vespertilio murinus. The sequence continues at coordinate 71,227,304 of OZ004708.1, forward strand.
TAATGAGCTTATGATGTCCTAGGTAGACAGGTGTGAGGGAAGGGGGATGTAGGTTGGCAGAGGGACTCGGAAGGGGGCATGGTGCATATCTATCCCAGTAAGTCAAGACACAGGAACCCACATTTTGCCTAAATAACATCACAGTTCAGAAAATAGTTATGAAACACCGGTTACACGCCAGTCACTGGGCTTACTGTTGGGTAAACAAAGATAGTAAGATAATGCCTTCTATTCATCCTTCAAGCAGCGATGGCCCTGTCCCCCTCTTGGGGTCTGCTAATCAGGAACACATCCCCAAGGCTCCGTGTTAGCAGCACTGCCTGCAGCTCTTCCACACCCTGCTACCCTACTGTTATCAGACTAGCACTAGTGCCCGATTCATATGACATTAGCTCAGTAAAAGCATTCCATCATTGTTCATTTTGCTTTAGGAGAATTCCATACTCACCTTCATAGTGCAGTGGTATTAATTACCACATGTAAGAGCATGTCTGATAAGCATATAATATTAATTGATGGAAATTTTTCACCAGACTTCTATGAAACCTTTCTGCCTCCCTCTTAACACATGTACTTCCTAATGACTACCAAAATTAGATAATCTTGAAAATAAAAATTCCTTTAAAAATAAAATTCTTTTATTTTAATGATTAAAATCTTCATGTCAGTCTGATAAATGTGAAATCTCTATGAATAACAGTATTGAAAACAGTTGTACTGAAAATGCAGCTATAAATAAAAACAATATCCTTTCATTCTAAGGTACATATTTCCTATTGATCCTAACCCATATTTCAGACATTTTAGAGGAATGTTAAACATAGATATAAAGTATCACATAGAAATCATACTTTTTAATGTTGCTTTTAAAAACACTGCCTTTCAAAGACCTGTGGGGAGCCAGGCTGGCATTGCTTAGTCTGTTACACGTACATGCAGCAAAGTTATCTACGTTCTCTCCAGCATTTGCCAATGTCAGTTCGGCCACATTAAAATAATCAGTGTTGTACAGTATTCCAAGTCTTCGAATGTAATTAAGGCATGAGACTCACAGGGGTATTTTCTCATCCTATCAGTTTGTTAACACTTTGGAGCCTACCTGTATGCCTCTAATACCACTAAGCCCACTATGTGCAAATGGTTCTATACACCACTCAGAAAGGTGTGCAAAGCTCTAGCAAAGCACATAGCAAGCAGCAGAAGGTCTTCTTTCTTCTTCCTAGTGAACTTGTCAACAGCCTTCAGCAGGATGTGCAGGGCACCTCTATGGATGCTTATGAGGCGCTGTCAGCTGTCAGTCAGGCGATGCGCAGGAATGGTCCAGTAACTCCCCCTTCCCTCCACCCCCAACCCCTCTGACAGTGATAAATGATCGGCCCTCTGCTCAGCTGAGCCTGACGGGTCCAGACCTCCCCTTGCAATCTGTTCCAGACCAGCACCAACTTCTCCACGTCACCCTCCCAACATCCCCTGTCAGCACTACAAAGCAGGCTGCTACAGGGTAAGGTCAGATCTATTTGCTTTCTTGTTGCTGTTCTTTCATGAAAAGGAATTATGACTTTATTTCCAGATGGAAGCTCCTAATCAAAATGGAATGTGTTGTTACAAATCTTACAGGAAACTTGTCTTGGTTCTCTTTTTACATAAGAAATGAAAGAGATACAGCTAACTATGGGCCTGTAAGAAGAAAGAGAAATTGTCATAGATATAAACATAGATGACCATTTGTCTTTCATTGTAATCAGCAAGCTTTCAATTTATTAGATTATCTATTGTTGAGGGTAAAGAGGAGACAAAAGATTCTAAGGGGAATAAAATATTGCTAAAGAGACAGAATATTAACATTGACAATTAACATTCATCAGAGATCAGCTCCTAAAATACATTTTGCTCATCTGGGAATATAGTCCTTCCAGGATAGTTGTAAAAAAAATAAATAAATAAATAAGGCACCAACCTTTGGCATAAAACAATCCATGCTGTTGAATAATAGGCACCCATTATAAAGAAAGAGGTAACTCTGTAGGTACAGACATAGAACTCTCTACAGTGTGCACTGTTCATTGGGGGGGGGGGGGGGAGTTCAATGGGCAGGATAAGGCAGATAATATGATACAATTAACTTTTAAATATTCTGATTTTACTTTTTGAAGTTTGTTCCATAGGATGTAATGACCCAGTCTTTGTTATATGTGATCATCCCTGCAGCCCCAGAGCCTGTTCCCAGGGCTGAGGCTATGTCAGATGCAGGAGTAGCCAGGAGTAGGCAAGCAGCCTGAGCTCAGATCAGCCTGACACTTACACTTATCCAGGCCCAGGACAAATGCCAAAGGCGCTCCCACCTGTATCTCACAGTAGCTGAACTGTAGCCCAGTTTTAAAATTCTGGGTAGCTTACAGTGTCCTGAAAGACCTCAAGGCAGAGATACCACTCCATTCCCTCTCCAGTTGATCTACATTCTCCCAAGCAATATGGCACTGTCCTCTTTTTAAGGGAGTAAGGAATTTAAGAGAATCAACCATTCCAAATTTTAGATAGAATTAAAATATTACTTAAAAATAAAAGTTATTTCTGGGTTTACTTTTTTATTTTAGAAGAAGAAGAGAGAGAAAGATAGGGAGGGAGGAAAGGAGGAAGGGAAGGAAAGTGGAGGGAAAGAGGGAGGGAGATAGACTAGTACATCAGCAAGCATTTTGCCTCTCTGGAATTTGGTATGTATTATAATTATTTCTCTGTCCCTCCTGCCTCTAATCCTTTCTGTTTATGTCCCTTGTAATTTCCAACCACAAAAGAAGATATGGGTATTTTTAAATCTATTTTAGAATAGAGATTATGTTCATCTTTCCTAATTTTAAAAGCAGCTGAGACATTTTATTATTTCCCTTAAAAACACACACACAAAAATCAATTTTTTACCAGAAAGCCTGCAACTTATTCTCAATAACTCAGTGAATTATACACTCACACAACACACACACACACACACACACACACACACACACACACACACACACAGCTCTTACACCTGTAAATCATCTACTTCAGAAATTTCCCCCTAAGGACCTGTCATTCTGAGGGAGCAGACTTGGTCATGCGGCTGAGTAAGAGAAGTTGGATAACCCAGTACACATTCATATTAAGAAACATCATGAAACAACATAAACTGATGAACAAAAATAGAACCAGAGTCATAGAAGCATCAAACAGACTGTCCAACCTATGAGGGAAGGCAGAGGGTGAGGTGTAAGAGATCAACCAAAGGACTTATATGCATGCATATGAGCATAACCAATGAACACAGATGGGGGTGGGGAGCTGAGGGCATGTGCTGGAGTTTGGGGTGGGGGGAGGCAGGAAGAGAGGTCAATGGGGGAAAAGGGAGATTTAAGTAATACTTAAATAATAAAGAATTTAAATTAAAAAAAGATCATGGACAAAATTATTGCAGTTCTACAAATGAGACAGAACGGCATTTTATGATGTATTTATACTGTGTACCATGAACAAGTGAGGTGAAACTAAGTGGAGATAGGGGTGGCTCTTAAAACATGCTTGTGTTTGTCTGACTTCATGAAGGGATAGAGATTAGAAGTGGCATCCTTTGAACATATGTTCAAGCAACAGGTTGATTCCTGGATAAATTCTCTAGTGATTGGCTGGCTGGTGTATTGCTGAGTAAAATAAGAGCCATGTCTATAAATATCAAGCATGTGGGAGGCCAGGTGAGCAGTCTTCCACTGAACCCACTCCGGGGCTGGAACAGTAACCTCTCAGCTGGAAGGCCATCAGCTTCCATACAGATATGGGCTGAAGGGAGTGTAAGGCAGACCAAAAATGTGTCTCATGTCCTAAATATGAGTAAGTGTTTTTTTGGAAATACCTAGATTAAGACCCTAGAATTCTACAAAAGGAAAAGAATACGGTGACTTGGTATAATGTAACTATAAATGGATATAGGTGCAAACCCTGCAGAAAATCTGATTTTATCTTGATAGCATCTGCCAGGCTCTTAGTGCTAAGAGTAAATTATAGTAATCTCTATTTTCTGTCATTTTATCTTCCCAAAAGGCTTATAGTTCAAAATGTAAACTATTGTGGGGAAGGTAGCTGGGGAGGACTTAATGAAATACAGGCAAGTCCCCAACTTAAAAATGAGTCGCATTTCAAAAGCATGTTTATAAGATGGATGTCTGGGATACAGAATCCATTTGCTCATGCACATACTGTTATAAATGGTGGCGAACTAGCCCACAAGGACTTACTCAACTTATAGTGAGTCTCAAATGGAGCTCTTTACTAAGATAACCACTACTTATGGCATACTGTCTCCATGTGAAAATACACCCTAAGTTCTACTCTTTAAGAACAAGAACACACCCTTTCATACTGGTCATGGTGGCTGCAAGCTACAAGCAGACAAACCAAAACAAGACAAAACACCTTACTTTTCCAAACTACCCAGCCACAGAAAGTGATCCCCACTTTATTTGTCACTGGGGAAAACAAGTTTCCCCACAGAGAGAGAAGGGAATCCCTTGTTGCATGATAACCACTATTCAAATGCAAGTTTGATTTAAATCCTGTGGTCTCATGTCAGATGAGAATGAGAAGCTGGGTAATTCTGGCTCAGGGACTCCCACAGGCTGGAATCATGGTTAGAAGGGGCTGCAGTATCATATGAAGGTTCAGCCCGGGGAGAATTGCTCTCAAGTTCATTTGATGGCGGGTTTCAGGCTCCCAAGAGACACTGATCCAGCGGGACCCAGCTGCCACACCCAGAGACCTGACCCAAAAAGACTGTGACATAAAAAATGATTGTTTTTCTATGCTTCTAAATTTGGGGATAATTGATTATATAGTAATAGATAACTAATACACTACCTTGTTTTAATTTTAAAAATAATGTAACTTTTAGCAAAAGAAAACTGATGACATAAGCCAGGAAGTCAAACTATCTTTCATCAAATTGTTTTCTAGAGGAAAAATATATTTCTAGTCTAACTGATTTACAAATTAACCCCTTGAATATGATCTATTTCCAAGGTGGATCTATTCTGTGTAATTTATTTTCTCCACAAACTTTGTTCCCTAATATGCCGGGTGTGCTAAAACAGGCATCCCTGAAGTCTAGGAATAGTGTCTAAAACATCAGAGTAAGGTTTTTAGCACTCCTTCAATAATTATGGCAATTTTTATTCATTTGCATTATCCAGAGGATTGTTAGCTGCTTTTCCTGCTGCTTTGTTTGAGAAAGTTATATCTCTGCCTCACAGGGCCTATAAAAAACAATGAAGAAAAATGTTTTTCCAAAATTCCCAGGGAAGCTAAATTTAAATTCATGCCAAAGGCCTTAACTGCAATGGAGAAGTTTCTTTTTTTAAAGAAAAAGACCTGTACCAAAAGATCATAAACTAGAACAGAGGACAGAAAACAGTTTGAGGGTTGGTGAATTAGAACCTGGAACAATTCATCACAGCAATATGTGAGAACCACAATGTCCCTGAAAGAGGCAGCACTTTTTAGCTGAGAATGGGTACCCTTGCTGAATCTTGGGTTAGGACCATTACCTCATCAGAGAGAAAGGAATGAAAATCCTGTCAAGAGCTGTAGTAATCATAATGTTCTCAAGCACAAGTGAGAACACAGAATACATTTCCCCTGAGCACTCAAGGTGAGCCAGGTTGTATAGGTGAAATCTCTTCAGCCACAAATTAATCAGATAGTAGATCTGGGCATGTTACAAAGTGCAATGCACCTCCTTCAAGCTTCACTTATACTGGAAACTTATGTGGAATCTAGAAGATTATGTATATGTTCCATTAAAAGGGGTTTAAATTCAGGAAAGTAGGTTGCAAAGAGTCTCCTTCAGTGTTGTTATTCTAAGTGAATAAAATAAAACATCCCTGCACATTTAACACTTCTCTCCAGGGTGAACTCTGGGGTGTTTATTAAGGTTAGACTTTTGGCTAAAAGACTTCCCACTTTCTCTGCACTCATTTGGCTTCTCTCCGGTGTGAACTCTGAGGTGTCTAGTGACCTGAGCCCTTAGACAAAAAGACATCCCACATTCTCTACGCTCATATGGCTTCCCTCTAGTGTGAACTCTGAAGTGTTCAAAGAGGTGATCCCTTCCATGAAAGGATATCCCACATTCTCTGCACTGGAAAGACTTTTCTCTTGTGTGAACTCTGTTATGTTGTTCGGGGGAAGACTTATAACTGAAGGACTTCCCACAATGTCTACACTCATATGGCTTCTCTCCAGTGTGAACTCTCTGGTGTTTAATGAGTGCAGGTCCTTCTCTGAAGAACTTCCCACATTAATTACACTCATACACCGCTTTTCTCCAGTATGAACTCTCTTATGTCTAATGACATTAAAGTTTCCTCTAAATACTTTCCTACATTTGTTATACTCATAAATCAAATCTCCAGAACACACACCCTGACATTGAACAACTTTCAGGTTGTGGCTGGCAGCATTTTTCACATTCACCCCACTGGTGATGACTTTTTCCATCAAGAAATCCTTTGAAATCTCACTGCCACAGTGTAGCTCCTCGGTGTTCAGAGTGGCCTGGTGCTGGGGAAGCTCTGAGTTGTATTGCAAGTCTTCCCCAACCTCCCTGCTGGTTGGAGGCACTGAAGATAAGTAGAAGCTGGACCTGCTCACAAATGAGGCCATGTCCATAGCTTCTTTCCAGGGCTGCTCTCCACATTCATTCCTCTGTTGCTGGTAAGGGTTTGCACTGACACAGAAGTCTCCAACACATGCATCACTACAGAAGTCTTTCTGCACAAAGTATGCTGCATGTGACCCAGTCAGGTGCAAAATATATTTTTAACACAGAGAAACACTGCTTACACAAAATGGTCTTCTGGGTGGCTGGAGCTCTTAGAAACCTTGACTTGTGACTCTTCTTGTATACATACACTCTGATCAGAACAGGCTTCCTCACCTTTCATTTTATGCCAACAACAGATGATAAAAGTGCAAAAACTTCCAGCATCACATTGCAGTACAGAGAAGTCTCTCAGCCTGATCAAGGAGCACCCACTCCTCCTGAGAAAAAGCAATGGCCATGTCTTCAAAGTTCACATCCATTCTGAACACTGTGATTGGGGCGGCAGGACCTGAGAGGCCCTGGTTCCTAAGGCTGGAAGGTTAAATGGGGTCTGAGTGAACGCTATAAGCAGAAGGAGTCCAGGAGGCATAGAGATACCAATCTCTGTCTGTTGGGGCTCAAGAGCCTCAGACACACCCTGCACAGCAGGCACGCTGCCTCCCAGGCCTCATCCTACTCACTACCAGTGCTCTGAAGCCTGTGAAGAAAGATCTAAAAAGTTAAAAAACTAAAATAAAATAAAAATCTGGAAAAGATTTTTTTTTTGATGGGATTATTTTGTTATTTAGTTGGTTTGTTAGTTGGTTGAGTTTGGGGCTTTTTTTCTTCAACAAGATAAATGTAAAAATAAGACAGGAATATTTCTATTCATAATGGCACCTTTAAGAAATATACTTTTCCCCCTTTTTTATGGGAATCAAAACCAAATCTAAAAATTAAAGTTGTTTCTGGTATTAAACTTGAGTTGTTGTTTTTTTATTAGCCTGAATATTTCATCCATAGCATCTTAAAGTCACAGTAACTCTATTCTAAGCATCAAAATTGTGGGATAATTTTATTCCTGTGATAACTGTACCTCAAGAAATGCTAAATACTCTGCTAACCACCATAAAATACTGTAAAGATCAAGCTGGAGCTGATCAATTCAGTGATGTAAGAAACTATGCTCCTGGCTCATTGTTTGCTGAACTTCAATTTTTGCAGAAATGTCATTCAACATACTATGGTCTTCCCCTCCCTCATTTTAGTTCAATTGCAGATTACACATGAGACATGAGGTGAGTGAGGAGAGGAGAAAAAGTACCAGCTGAATACATAGCAATGTCTCATACCTTTCTTTAAAATGAGGACAAAATCTATAGGTCACAAAAGTCTTAATTCAAACAGTATTTACATGATACTCCAGTGTAGCAATCTGGGTCCAATCAGAAGATAGAACCCACACCATAGATTATAAACAAGAAGTCTAACATAAGAATATTAACTCCTTAAAAAGTAATTACACAATCTAAGCAAATTCTCTATGTTGAAAGAATTAAAGAGTATCAAAATAAATGGAGAGATATACGATGTTCATAGACTGAAACTTGGTATCCTTAAGTGGTCAATTTTCCCTAAATCAATCTATTGTACAAGACAGTGTAGATGGAAATCCCAGGAAGTTTTTGTAGAAATTGATAAGTTGATTCTAAAATATATATGGAAAGACAAAAGGCCTAAAATAGCTAAAACAAGATTGTACACTGAAAACTGTAAAACATTGATGAAAGAAACTGAAGACACAAATAAATGGTAAAATATTGCATACTTGTAGAATTAAAGAATTAATATTTTTTAAATGACTAAATTTATTTTTAGAAAGAAGGGAAAGCAAAAGGAGAAACATCAATGTGAGAGCAAAACATCGATCACTAGCCTCCTGCACACCTCCTACCAGAGATCAAGCCCAACGAAACCCCAGGCATGTGCCCTGACCGGGAACCAAACTGGCAACATTTTGGTGCATGAATGACACCCAACCAACTGAGCCACACCTACCAAGGTGAATGATTGTTTTTTTAAATGTCCATACTACTCAAAGCAATCTACAATTCAATGCAATCCCTATCAAAATTTCAAAGCATTTTTTACAGAATTAGAATAAAACAATCCTAAAATTTGTATGAAACCACAAAACCTGAGTAGCCAAAGTAATTTTGAGAAAGAAGAACAAATCTGGAGGCATCACATTTCCTGGTTTCAAACTATATTACAAAGCTATAATAATCAAAACAGTATGGAATGCCTGGCCATCAGGGCTCAGTGGTTGAGTATCAACCTATGAACCATGAGGTAACAGGTTGATTTTCAATCAGGGCACATGCCTACGTTTCGGGCTCAGTCCCCAATGTGGGGTGTGTAGGAGGCAGTCAATCAATGATTCTCTCTCATCACTGATGTTTCTATATCTTTTTCCTTCTCCTTTCCTCTCCCTTTCTTCAAATATTGCCTTTTAAGTATATTTTTGTAAAAACGTATTTAAAAAACAAACAAACATAACCCCAGTGTGGTATTGACCTAAAAGCACACACAGATCAATGCAACAGAACAGAAAGCTCAAAAACAAACCTATACATATATGGTCAAATAATTTACAACAAAGGAGCCAAGAATACATAATGGGTAAGGAATAGTCTCTTCAATAAATAGTTCTGGGAAAGCTGGACCCATAACATACAAACATCAACTCAAGATGGCTTAAAGAATTGAATGCAAGACCTGAAACCATAAAACTCCTAAAAGAAAACAGTGGGTAAACTAAATTGGTCTTGGTAACAATTTTTTTTGGATTTGACACTAAAAGCAAAGATAACAAAGGCAAAAATAAATAAGTGGAACTACATCAAACTAAAAAACTTCTGCACAGCAAAGGAAACCATCAACAACAAAATAAAATGGGAAATAATATTTGCAAATCATATCTCAGATAATGGCTAATATCCAAAACAAACAAAAAAATTTGATATAGCCACTATGGAAAATAGTATATAGCTTCTTCAAAAAATTAAAAATAAAGCTACCATGTGATCCAGCAATTCTACTTCTGATGATATATTCAAAGTAATAGAAATTATTATCTCAAAAGGATTCTTCATCTCCCAATTCACTGCAGCTATGATTTACAATAGCTAAGTTGTAGAAACAATCCGTATCCATCAACAGATAAATGGATAAAGAAGAGGTGGTATGTGTATTTAATGGAATATTACTCAGCCATAGAAAAGGAAATTCTGTCATTAGTAACAAGTATGGACCTTTAGAACATAATGCTAAGTGAAATAAGTCAAAACAGAGAAAGACAAATACTATATAATCTCATATGTGGAAACTAAAAAATAAAATAAAATAAAAATAAATGAACTCATTCACTTAAGATGTATAATTGTGGAAATCAATTGAAATCTTAACACTTTCCCAAAATCTACCTCTGCTTTTACTGCTAATTCCACATCCTAAAAAACAGTCTGAACAAAACCTTATGAGGAAAAGGTGACTATATTAAAAGGTGACTTAAGAGAGTTTCTCTGTGTGCTGATTGTAGTTATGGTTACACAAATCTAAACATATGATAAAATTTCATAGAACTAGACTCCAAAAACAAAAATGCATGCAATAGCTGGTGAAATCCAAATAAGATCTACATTTGAGTTGATGTATTATACCAATGTCAATTTCCTATTGTCCCTTCAGTGAAAATGTTAGCTTTAAATCCTATATGTCATTTATCTTTGAGCTCTGTATAAAGAAAAGGTCTTGTTTTGTTTTTTTGTAAAAATACCAGGCTTAGATCTTTGTGTGTGAGCTGTCATCAGCCATTCTGATTATTGATCTTGTAAATATGATTATGCAAGATGTCATCATTGGGGGCTAGTTGAAAGGCACATTGGAACTCTGTACTATTTTTGCAACTTCTTGTGAGTCTTAAATTATTTTAAAATGAGCAGTTTTAATCCTGTGAGAAATCCTAAACATATCAATATTCCCTAATTGTCTGAAAATAGAATTTAAAAATAATCAAACCTTATCAAGTCATTTAAAAGATTTTCCTTCCCAGAACATAATTTTCAAAGTTCCAGAGTACTAACTAATTCATTCGTTACAAACTAAATTTCATGTGTTTGTAGTCTACATGTATAATCATTTCAAAGTATTAAATAATTGATAGTTCTGTGTCTTTAATACAACAGAACTACTATAAAACCGCCTCTGAATAGAAATAGTCACAGTATAAGCTCCATATGGCAGAAGACAAGCTATGTATCTAATGCACTTGAAAGATCTTCTAAGCTTAATTTTAAAATAATAATAGCAAGAAACTACTATTTGGTAGGTAATACTTAGTATGATTAGAAATCTACTAAACAACTGGACTACAGAATGGTCATTTTGAGAGGTAAATATATAAGTCAAGCACCTACCTAATACCCCAGGTGCAGCATTCCTAGTATGGCATACATCACAGGTTAGGGGGTAAGGGTGGAAGACAGGCTGGGTACTAGTGAGAATACAATTCCTTGAATCTCTATTTCCTTTCCTATGCTTCTTTCCAAATTCGACAAACAAGCAGAACATTTTATGAAAGATTTGCTCTAGGATGCACCCAAGAGTTGGTAAAAAGCAAACCATTCGAAATACTCAGCAGATCACCCACCGAATTTCAGGCAATGCGTAGGCACTGTGGGTCATTTGGAGACCAAATGTGGAGAGGGCTCAACCATGTGGTCCTTGTGGCCAAAGAAGATAGCCAGCTGCTGATCATGCCCTCTATTGAAGCTCTCGCATTAAAGAAGTCGTCCGTGCCTTTAAAATCTGGTTCATATGGAAAATATAGCTAAAGTGAAATTCAATATTAGTCCTTATTGAAAGGAACACTTCATGAAATTGTTCAGAAACAAAAGCAATCCCTCTGCCAGGACTTTTTAAAAAGCATGAATTTACAAGATCAACAATCAAAATGGCTGATGACAGCTCACACACAAAGATCTAAGCCTGGTATTGTTACAAAAACCAAAGCAAGACCTTTTTCTCTAAACAGAGCTCAAAGATAAATGACATATAGGATTTAAATCTAACATTTTCACTGAAGAGACAACAGGAGTGCAGCAGGACTGACCTTATTTTATGCAAAGGCAGTATCCCCCTGGCATCCCCACCATTCCCCTCCCACACCCCCTTTTCAGTTCCCCAACCCGCCTGTCCCCCACTCCACCCCCAGCATCACAGCCACAGCTGTCCAAATCCCTTTAGGAGAAATAAAGCCTTCACCTGCAGTTACAGGCTGAAATTGTCAGTGCTTCCAAGAGAACCAACACAGTGACAATTTTACCAGAAGGTAAATGATTACTACACAATTAGTTCTAGAACAGGGATTGCCAATCTACGGCCTGCTAGCCAAAGCCTACCACTTGTTTTTGTACAACCTGAACTAAAAGTGGCTTTCGTGTTTTTAATGGTTGAAAACAATCAGAAGAAAATTATTTTGAGACAATTTATATTAAATTCAAATTTGAGTGTCATTAAATAAAGTTTTATTGGAATACAGCCATACTTGTTCATGATTTATTTTCTATGGCAGCTTTCACTCTACCGGACAGAATTGAGTAATTGTGACAGAGATTATATGGCCTTCAGAGCCAATAATATTTGCCACCTGCACCTTTATAAGAAAATGTTCCAGCCCCTGTCCTAGAAAAAAGCTCTAAGAGGCAGAAGCAGAACATAAGAGGATGAGAATGAATGTCAGGTCACGGGGAATGTCAGGCCGATATAGGACAGGAGAGGGGCTACATGATGAAGGGCCAGGGACACAGAAGCCAAACATGGCTATCTCGGCACTGTGTCAGGGCCAGTGCAGGAATATAATAAGAGGGAAGGGAGCAGCAGTAAGATACTAGTGCAGCATAATATGGAAAGAGCCATGCTGGAGTGTTCCATTCCCCATCAGAGCTGTGCTTTGAGCAAACCACATTGCCTCTCTGAGCTTCAATTTCCTTATCTGGAAAAAAGATAAAAATAATCTATCTTAAAGAGCGACTGTAGGAACTGTGAATGGATGATCCACATGAAAGTACTTGGTCCACATGTTAGGTCTCAGCTTTGAAAGATGAGTAGGTTTCCACAAATGGAAAACTGCATCTGAGATGGAGACAGGATTAAGTGAATGGTCAGTAATAGCTGAAGCAAAAACAAAAGGCAATCAAGGACCAGATCTTGTAGGTTATAAAGTACCACATATAACTCTCTTCTCTTTCACTTTTCCTCTAGTTATTGCTCTCCCTTCTCTATTCCTGTCCCTTTTCCCAAAGATTTTCAAATACATTCAAGTTCCTTGGCCCATCAAAGGTACCAAAACCTAAACTGTGCCCACAGTTCTAATTCCTTCCCCAACAGCATCTTCAGAGCATCTATTCTGAGGTAGAAACGAGCTTTTGTTTTATGCTCACCCACTCATCATCAGATCATTTGACCTATTTGCCCCCATGCTTAGATGAGTTCTTTAGGGGGAAACCCTAGATCCACAGCTGGTAGCTGTGGAATGAGAACTAAATAAGATTGCTGGGACTCTGAGTAATTTATAGTAAATCCTAATGACTGCCAAGCTCAGTCATGATGCACATTGATGAACTGCCCCTTGCAGCCAGCTGTCCCTCTGTCATCGACTGTCCACAGGGGGATTCTTACTCACTAAAGACACCACCAATCTCCAGAGGTGAGAGAGCAGCAAGGTTTCTGCAGGAGACAGAACAGTCCTTTAGCCTTTAAATAGGAGGTTTTATGGTAAATGTGAATATTTACAAAAAGCAAAGGCATAAGGAAAGAAGAATTAAGAACCAGGTCTTATTTTAGCCTGCAATAAAAATCATAAGGCTACAAATGCAAACTACTTATGCTCTTGTTTTATTCAGCATCATTTACTGTGGTTCACCCTTGCTTTCTCTTCTCTCACAGACTGGGTGATACATCTGGCTATTTTCTGTTCAATTTGAGCATTGGATTTTGAGTGGGAAGACTCAGGTGGGAATCTTGGCTATCTAAAATTAGAAGTTGTGTGTCCTTTGACATATCACCTAACTTCTCTGAATCTACATCTCCTCTCCATCAAATGTGGGTCATGCCACGGTTGTTAAGCAGGTTGAGTGAAAACAGCAGGAAGATGGGCATGTATCTAAGGTATCCTTAATATTGTTTTAAATACATATTTACCTCTAAAGATTTCTTGCCAGTTTCAAAAAGAACTAGTTGGGGAAGTATTAAACAAATAAGCAAACTCTAGAATCCAATGTAAATCAAGCCACTTATTTCTAGTCTGGAGAGAGAAGAGGGCTTTTCTATTTCAATGGAAATAGGTTTGGATAAGTCTGTAAGGGACAGGGGAGAACTAGAGGGCGGGGATTATTTCAGAGGCTGACTGTGTGGGAGAGCAGTGAGGAATGGCAACGCAAAGGTTGAGAACCACTGCTGTAGAGCCTAAGACCTACATTGCACTGAAGAATAAAAATGAGAGAGAGAGAGAAGAGAGAGAGAGAGAGAGAGAGAGAGAGAGAGAGAGAGAGAGAGAGAGAGAGAGAAATATATAAATTCTGGGGATAAATCAAATATCCTTGCCATGGACTGGCCTGCCTCATTAATCTATGTTATTTTACTCAATATGCACTTTTCCATTTTAAACTGTTTCTGGCATGACTGCCACTGCTTTGAGCTCCCAGACGGAGAGTGTGCCATTTACTGAGGCTTCAACAGACTCCCAAGCACTGGCTTCTTCACTGTAGGATCCTTCCCTGGCCCTAACAGTATCCCCAGGGGCACCACAGCCATTCCCTAAACCTCCCACTTCCTGACCCATTTCTCACATTTGGCCCTATCAGTACCAGGTGGCATGCTGCAGGTATGTCTTCTGTTAGTTCTCAAACATTCCCAGGCCTCAGCATCACTGTCTCAATCACCTCCCACATCATAGTATGATAATGACCTAAAATGACAAATTCATGGCCAGAACTGAAGGAACCAACATACTGACAAGTGCAGAGAACCAAGCAGGCTTCAAGAGCTAAGAGCTAACAGAGTTAAGATTTAAGATACACTAGAGACTTGGGGGTTCTTAACATGGCTGTCTATAGCATTAAAAGAGACTATTAAGAAAATGTTAAAAACGGTGAGATAGCTAATTGGATCATAGTGTTTGTTGTTTTAAAGACTCTATCTAAACTGTATTATATACTTTAAAATATATTTTTATTGATATTTTACAGAGAGGAAGGGAGAGAGATAGAGAGCTAGAAACGTCAATGAGAGAGAAACATCGACCAGCTGCCTCTTGCACACCCCCTACCGGGGAATGTGCCCGCAACCAAGGTACATGCCCTTGACTGGAATCGAACCCGGGACCTTTCAGTCCGCAGACCGATGCTCTACTGAGCCAAACCGGTTTCGGCATGTATTATATACTTTAAATACATGCTGACGGTAAAGGACAGAAAAAGCATTAAAAAAAACACACACACCCACACACAGGAGTTAAGTCAGATACACTTAGGTAGATACACTTTCTTCTCAAAGAAAGCCCAAGATGGGTCACGTATACCCCATCTAGGCCTGGGATCACCAGCTAGTGGCAGTGCCTTTCAATTGTGCAGAAGAATAAATACCCCTGAGGCTGAAACTGCAAACTTAAAACTACAATCAACAAACTTGCCACCCAGTCTATGGTATTTTGTTACTGCAGCCCAAACTGTCTAGGACAATAATTGTCTTAAATAGAAATATAATCTTGTTATCACTTATATGTGGAACCTAAAAACTCTGAACCGGTGAAAACAGTTACTAGAATGGTGGCTACCAGCAGCTAGGGGTACAGAAATAGGAAAGATGTTGTAAGGATATAGACCTGCAACTAGTAGATAAGTAACTCCTGGAGATTTAACACACAGCATAGTGATTATAGTCAACAATGCTGTGTTATAAACTTCGAAGTTGCTAAGAGACTAGACTTTAATTGTGCTCATCATGAAAATAAAGATAATTATGTGAAGTTTTAGCTGATGTGTTCTAGTGGTAATCATATTTCAATATAAAAGTATCAAATCAACATGTTGCATACCGTAAGCTTATACAATGTTTTATGTCAATTATATCTCTGTAAATAAAACAAAAAGGTAGCTACAATTATATTATCCCAGCTTCCAAGTTTCCAGAGGCTCTTCATCACATTCCAAAGTCCTTCCCAGGGCCTGAAGACTCCTGAAGTCTGCCCAGGACAGGCTTCTGCCTCATTTCCTCTTGCCATTACTCACTCCTTCCTGGCCACACTGCACGCTGTCTTTTGAATATGTCAAGATTGTTACCACTTCCAGGTCTTTCCCAGAACATTCTTTCTGTGGATATTTACTTGACTATTGCTCTCATTTCTCTCAAGTTTCTACTCAAGCACTACCTCTTCCCAGATGTCTTCCCTGGTCAGCCTTTCCTCACAGCATTCCCTCTGCTTCCTGCTCATGCTTCCGCCTGCTTTATTTCCTGTGTGACATGTAGCACTATATGAAATTAGAAACCTGTTCCCTGGTTATGTCTCCTCCTCCCATCACTATCCATCTTGTTCTTGCTTATCCCAAGTGCCTGGGACAGTGCCTATTTTTCAATAAAGACTTACTGGATTAACCATAAGTTTGACCAGGAAGCCCAGAGATGAAGCTTGGAATAGAAAGGTATAAAAGTAGAGGCCATAGGCAACAGATAAAATTCAGGAAGTCAGCTAAAAAAATTAAAATTTAAATTAAAAAATTAAAAAACTAAAAAAAAGTGGTAGTATCAAAATTCCAGCAATATTTGGAAGTGGTAAATGAGCAGACAGAGTATGTCTGCACAGCTTTTAATCCAGTGTCTTTTGAAAACATGTGGTTTCCTTACCATTTCTTCAAGGCATTCAACTGAAGTAAGCTACAAAAAATAATTACATCATCTGCCAAAACCGGTTTGGCTCAGTGGATAGAGCGTCGGCCTGTGGACTGAAAGGTCCCGGGTTCGATTCCGGTCAAGGGCATGTACCTTGTTTGTGGGCACATCCCCAGTGGGGGGTGAGCAGGAGGCAGCTGGTCGATGTTTCTCTCTCATCGACATTTCTAACTCTCTATCCCTCTCAATTCCTTTCTGTGAAAAATCAATAAAATATATATATTAAAAAATAATAATAATAATTACAGCATCTGATGCTAAAAAAATATGTTAAATGTATACAACTTAGGAGTTTATACTTATACACAGATCAGGCCCTAATGCTAAGGACTTGACCATCAGCATCTCATTAAATCTCATTTCAGCATCATCTCCATCCCCATATCAGAAAACCAGCTCAACAGTGCTTTATTATTATTTTTTCTTTCTTTTTTTTTCCAACAGTGCTTTAGAACCAGGATTTGAACACAGGTGTGTTTAATTCCAAAGCCTGTGTTCCTAACTAATATGCCCCATCAGCTGGTGGCATATTCAGGCCTGGACTAGAAACCAGAAATGTCAACATAGGAAAAAGCAAGAAAAAACCATGCCAGAACAAGCAAAAAGCACCCATTCAACAAAAACACATATGCCATTTCAAGACAAAACCGTGCCAAGACAAAACCTTCTTTCCTTTCAGAAGCACTGAAATGCACAGATGCAGATGCATTATAATTATAATTATAAATGATAGGCTGTTAGAGCTGAAAAGTAACCATAGAGATCACTCAGCCCCACCCCTCTACCTAAAAGATGAAGATACCAGCTCCCAGAGCCCTGAGTCCCACAATTAGAGAAGCTGAACTTCCTGTCCTATGTCCTTGGTATCTATTCAGTGGACAGAGGCAAATATTTGCAGCTCCTACAAGAAACTTCATTGGTCAAACTTGAAAATTTTGCTGTATTTTAAAAAGTAGATAGACCCTATCTTATCACCATATCACTATGGAAGCAATAGTAATACTTTATAAAAATAAAATACAATAACAAAAATAATAGTGAAAATAATAATGTTTTTCAATTATTAAGAGACCAGTGCAATGTGGGGCAGCCATGACAAAGGATGGGACACAGATTCACCAGTTATCAAAGTGGACAGGTACCACCAAGGGTGAGATTGTGATAAAAAAAAAAGGGGGGGGGGGGTTTCTAACTCTTTCTAATGCCCATGAATCAACAGAGCATCCAGAAACTTGCAATCAGGTGTAAATACTAAGGTCATTTGCTTTTAGTAAAAAACAGAAAATAAACAGAATCGCCATGAAAGAAAGGAATCCCTTCATTGGGCAGCAGTTCTGAGCAATAGGTCCATATACTGGCACATCCTGTTCTTCTCAAATCACAGACAACACTTATCTCCCTGCCTCTTTATCTAGTTAAACATCCCTCCGCATCTCAACTTAGTTCCAACTCTTAATAAAATCAAGTGTTTCCAATCCTTCAACATCATAGCCTTTTCATCTACCCGGGTTTCTTCAAATTTCCCCCGAAGAAACAAAAGCTGAGCTACTAAAAGGACTGTTATTGTCACTGATGTCTATGCCAAATGAATGTATGCCTTTTTCATTTTTCTCAGACAAAGATATGTCTATTATATCTTCATCACTCTACTTATAACTCTGTGGTAGCTTCTGTGATCCGAAATTAGCAATATTACAGTTAATATTATTGTTGTTGAACAGCTAAGATTCATTTCGTTTTCGCTGTCAGAGTTTGTTAAACTAAGTGAAATCTATCCAGAAGTGTATACACCCCTGAGTCTTCTGATTTTCACACTCTTAGCTCAAGGACAATTCAGACTTTTAAAATGTCATGGATAATTAGTCAGCCTCTTTACAAATAAGGTTGCTTGCTCTGGTAGAAATCACAAAGTTTGCCAGCCTTGGCAATAAATGTACTCATTAGGAGTTATCAGAGGAAAGATATTTGCTTATATTTCTGGAATAAAAGAAGTGGGTGATATGGTGGAAAAACTCCCAGGTTCCAGACCTAGTTCTAAGTGATTCTAGAGAAGTCGTTTGGCTTCTTTATTTCTGTTTTCTCAATAGAATCCCTCTAGTTCTTTAAAAAAAAAAGTCATTTACCTCAGCTATAGATAGACTTGTCTATAAATGAACAAGGTACTATGCAGGTAACATGGACTTTCAATTAATCATCTGTGGCATTCATACTTTTTCTTCTTTCCTAAACTGGTTTTAATAAATTTCAGGGTTGTTCATAAAGTTCACCAATTTGTAAAACATCAAGAAATACCATATATAATCTGATAACATGGTTACAAAAAAGGATCTTAAATGCCCCCAAGGGTGCACACTGTGTCACCAAAACATGTGACAAATACCTATAAGCATCTTTTCAGTCAATCCTGATATACCACACAAAACTATTATTTCTACAGCCATTAGGGTAAATACTAAAATGTGACCATTCCCTTCCTCCCCAAGTAGGGGTTGCTAAAAATTCACTTGTGAAGCAGTTTGCACTTAGCAAGCTCAATGAACTTAAAGAAATTTATCAACAGAAGATATCAAAGTTCATGAATTTTAAAGAATAGTAGTACACAAGGAAATATGGTATAAGCACCTTCAGTTCAAATAATTGTATTTTTAATCCCCCACTATATTCATCAGAATACCTCACCAATTACATCAAGTCTATTGAGTTGTTGAAGTCCATAATAACTTAGAGAGTCAGGAGATCCAAACCAACGAATCAAGAGCAATCTGTCTTTGTCTACAAATGCTATGAAGAGTTTTCAAAACCAGTAGAGGTATATGCTTGGTGCATTTCGCCAGTAAAGTTCTTCAACTCTAAAATGACATCTCTCAGGACATATACCATTTGTAAAGATGCATGAGATTCACTGAACCAAAAAAAAAAAAATGAACAGCACAAAACCTTGTCTCACTATAAGGTCTCTGCTGAAAAAACAAGGGCTTTATCACAACCCTGCTTCACTTATGAAATATGGTGAAGTTACAGCCCCCATTGATAAGTCTCTAGATAAAACTGTAGTCTTAAGAAAGGAAGCTAAATTATTTAGGGCCATTTCCCAGTTAAGAAGGATACAGGTTAGTGAAAATTACTTGAAACCACAGCTATTGGGTTGGTCACAAGGCTCTATTGTGACCACAAGGAACATCCTTCTAAAAGTGATGGCAGGAGCCCTGGGTAAGAGCTAGATTCTGCCTCTGGCACCCAATTGCAGTGATAATGAAGTATGACCTCAGGAAAGCCATTTGTCTTACTGATTTGATCTTCAGGTCTACAAAATAAAGAGGATAGACACGTGATTACTAAGCACCTTTTCACAGAAGTTATTTGAGTCAGATTTCATCTATCTTTATTCTTCACATGAAAAAGAGAAAAAACTCAGGATTTGGGGAAAAGCTGAGGTCCTAAACAGCTGAAACAAGGGATGGGCTAATGATACACAAGTATGAGCATTCAGTTCTGGGGCCGACCTTGACAACTGAGGCAAAGGAACTCTTGACTAGGGCACATTCGCTAAATTCAAGCCTTAAGCTTCTAGGAAGACCCCATACCTGCTCCCTCCATCCTGCCTGTCTTGGGTCCTTGTGGACTGAGACCCTATTCTTCTTGGTACCGCCCACCATAGGAGAACTGCTCACACAGTGCTCACTTTTCTGTGGAGGCTTGATTTTAGATGAACAAATGCTTCTGAATTTAGAGAACAGTTTTGAGAACTTTTCCACAGGCAGGCTTCTTCTGAAACTTCAGTTCTCATCCTGAATTTTAAAACCATAATGTGACATTTTGACATATGGCAAAGAGAGATGAATTTGAGATTGTTTCAAACTGCTTAAAGGATCTGCATAAAACACAGACTCTCATTATTACAGATCTAATAAGTCCTATTTTCATCTGGGCTATCAGCAACAGAGTAATTACCATTCAACTTGGGCCGTCCCAGTCCATTAGCCCAATACTGATGACTCAGGCAAGGTTCAACATGAAGAAGAAAAGCTGGTAAAAAGTAAAATGGCAAAGAAGAAAATGTTGCTGCCTTATCCCATTCTGCTACCTCAATTGTAAGGAATGAATCAAATATAAGTAAACTTGTTAAGTTCAGACGTAAATATTAGAAATATAAAATAGTTATATCTACCTAGATGAAAAGGAGAAAGGAAAGGCCTCTTTGAGTACAGCATAGGTTTGAAAGACCTTCAATCATCAGTCACCATGCTTACCTAAGTACAAAGACTAGATCTAAATGGTGCCAAACATCTTATATATGAAAAGCTGAAATAGCTAGGTATTCATTCAGCAAACTTTTGCCAATAAATCAGACTCAATGCTAGGTACCAGAGATACAAATGTTAATGAGATATTATCCCTCCCAGAATGGAGTTTTATAACTGTTCGGGATATAAATAAGTATATCAACAATTGTAACACAATGTGATGCATGTTTGATAGAAATATGCACAGGGTGAGACTGTACCGAATCAGGCTATTACTGTAGCATCTAACCCAAAGCAGATGAAGTCATGGAAAGATTCTGGAAGAATGCATGCCAGAGAGATGAACCTTTAAAAGGAGAGGAATTAAGACAGGTAAAGAAAGGATCTACCAATCTTCCAGGCAAAGGATGCAACATGTGCACAATGATGAGACAGAGCTTGGAGGGTGGGTCACCATTTGGTGTGGCTGGGCAAGAAAGATGATGTTGGGTTGCCGTGTGTGGAGAGTTATGATCTGGGGAGGCAGAAGCCAGATCATGGAAGGTTTTAAATACCATAGCCTAGAATTTAGGTTGTATCATTTAGTTTTCAAGCAGGGAAGGAAGAGTTAT
Source organism: Vespertilio murinus (assembly GCA_963924515.1). NCBI lineage: Eukaryota > Metazoa > Chordata > Mammalia > Chiroptera > Vespertilionidae > Vespertilio > Vespertilio murinus. The sequence goes on from OZ004708.1 coordinate 71,248,771, forward strand.
GGGAAAGAATGGTTGCATGATGCCCAACATATTGGCTTATTACTGGCTGATCTGAGTTTCCTCTATACTGAGACCACTCCTAGCCATCCCTTCTCTCACCTACATGCCCCATGCACTACTTGGACTACTTATTTTCTAGCTGTTACCTTAAGTTTTTCCATTTGTGCTCCCTCACACTCCCTCCCCTTTTACAGAGTTGGATACAAGCCCCCTACTTCTACTGCCCTACAAACTCACCAATATATTTGCTTACAAGTCATCAAATCCCTTTTTGTAATGTTTAGAGAACTAATGCTGCTCCAAACTCCCTTTCCTAAAACCTTTTTTGTAGATTGCCGTGTGGTTGGGAGTCCTCCATCTTAGCTCTTGTTCTGGACATCTGCCCAGGCTCATCCTCTTTGGTTTGGAGGTTGAGCCCAGGTGATCCAGCCCACGGCACCACATGATGACTGGGGCAATTCCTCAGTTTTATGTGCAGTCCAGGATGACTGGGGCGGTTCCTCAGTTTTATGTGCAGTCCAGGTGTATTTCTTCATGCAGTAGGCAAAAACTGCCTCCTGCGAGTTAAATGTAAATGTAGTCATTTGCAAATGCAAATGCCTAAGATGGGACAGACCATGAACACAGATGACTGCAGGAAAAACTTAAAAGAGTGACAAGAAAACAGTGACAAAGAAGGGGCTGCAGATTGAGTTAATCAAGGCAGAACTTGGAACACAACATCTTGAAAAGTTGAGCCTGGCTGCAAGCCCAGAAGAGAGACAAGCGGAAAGATTCCTAGGCATGGGGCCCACGGAGGGCTCAGTGTGAGGTGTCAGGGAGATGCCTGGAGAGCAGTTATAGCTTCAATTTGTAGGCAATGCCTGGAACCAGCCAGAAAGGCTAATTCAAGTTCAGGGATGGAGAGAGATTACTAGGTTGAATGTAGAAGCAAGATGACACACACTACTGAAATATGACCCCTCTCTTTGGCTGGACTAAATTAAATCATGACAATAATCCATTTCAACTGGTCTATTCGGCATTCTCAGATACTTCTCCCGTGTGATTTCTTGATTTCAAAATAACTGGGTGTTTTTTAATCTCTCACATGGCAGAGAACAAAGACGATATACAGTCAAATACAGAGAGCCTTTAGCTCAGAGGTGCCCTGACACTTAACTGCTTTCAATATGAAAACTTAAAAACCACATATATAAACCAAAGGTACTAAGATTTTCAATAAAAGCTTGGGGCAGGAAACACTTTGAACAAAAGAAGGGCTCATAAGGGACAGAAGCTGCTGGGAGAAAAAAGCAACTTTCAGTCCATGCTCATCTACTTACATAACTGATACCAGTATTTTAAAAGGCCTTTCTACATGCTTTTTTTCTGCCTAGAATGTTCTTTCTTCCCCTTCCTTTCTCCCTTTCACCTTCTAAACTCATTAGAGACCCAACTCCAATGTCAATTCTTTTTACTCTTATCTTTGTTGTGGTAATTTCCCCTTCACAATATGTTTATAACTACCTATTCGGTCTGTCCCCTTCCTACATATAACCTCAAGGCTTTCTTTTATTCATTTTTGTAACACAGCAACTGTGCCTGGTACATGATAGATACTTGATATATGTATGGCCCAATTAATGAACAAAAATTTCCACTAAGGATTAACAAAAAGAAGAGTGGAGAGCCCTGGCTGGTGTTGTCAAGTTGTTAGAGCACCATCCCATGTACCAAAGGGTCTCAGGTTCAATTCCTGGTCAAGGGCATGTCCCTGGCCCATTAGGAGGCAATCAATCATGTGTCTATCTCACATTGACCTCTCAATGGAAAAATATCCTTTGGTGAGGATTAACAACAACAAAAAAGTTTCCACTTAAGGAGAAGTTGAACTGTAGGCACCCAGTCTTTCGCTGATGATTATTTTGCCTCAGAGTTAGAGCACAACTCTATTCCTCCAAGGCTCTTTGGTGCCTCCTCTCTGATGATCTAGTTCTTCCTACCAAGTAACACTTTGGTCCAAGCTTCTCTCTTAAAAATTAATCCTAACATCCATTCCCAATATCAGGCTGGGTATTTCTTTTGCCTCCTTGGCCTGCATTTTCATTTCTCCTCTATTTCAGGTCAAAGATAGTATCCCCTCAATCACCCGGTTCCTTAATTTCCTTATCTCTGCTTCTCAGTTAATACTTTGCCATCCAGCCAGTGTCCTGAGCTATAAGTCTTATGTCACCCTTATCTCTTTCCTCTTTCCCCACCTACCTCTTCAAATGATCACAACTAGACTTTCTTGCTCCTGCTTCAGAGTCAACCTCAAAAATTAATCCAGCAGCCATGATCTTCCAACTAGCTTCACTCCTTGCCTATTCTGTCCTTCCGACCTCAATCAGCACTTGCTGAGTTCTCCTAAAATGTCATTCCTTTAGGAGCCCGGCATCATCTGCCATGTAAGGTGACCATCACTCCAGCCACCCTCCTCCCCAGAGCCCACTGCCTTTGTCCCTGCCACCTCCTTTTGAGACACTGGCATGGAAGAGGTGCAGGTAGCCCTGCTGCACTTCTATCCTTCTGACCAACCTTCAGAGGGTACTTCCTAGTCTCAGAGGGAATCTGGGAAAGTCTGGTATCATCATTATCATCATCATATTTGGAACACTACCTATAAATCCCTCTACCATAACCTGAATTCCTCTGATTCCATTGACTACTTCAGACTTCAGATACTGTAGTAAAAAATACATAAACACCTTATTACATTATAAAAGAATGGCCGAAACTGGTTTGGCTCAGTGGATAGTGTTGGCCTGAGGACTGAAAGGTCCCAGGTTCGATTCCCGTCAAGGGCATGTACCTTGGTTTCGAGCACATCCCCAGTAGGGGGTGTGCAAGAGGCAGCTGATTAATGTCTCTCTCTCATTGATGCTTCTAACTCTCTATCCCGCTCTCTTCCTCTCTGTAAAAAATCAATAAAATATATTTTTAAAAGAATGCTTTGACAAATCTAAACAACAGAATACAATATTTTCCAATTTCAAGTAGTTAACAGAACTATAATGCTATTATAATGATTGATACTTTGCACAAAGTCTACTACTAGCTAAGCAAATTGCTAAGACATTTTTAAGATGATTTTCAAAGTGTTTTCATATGGTTGAGTTGATGATTTAGCTTTTTCCAGTAATATAATCTTTATTTAATTAATTGGGTGATTCCATATCAGTAGTTTGCTGTTGCTGCCAGTGCTATCAAATGTGCAGTTTAGTCACTGAGGGAAGAATAACACTGACAAATTAAAAAGTGTATTTCTTTCTACAGTTTTGTTCATTAATAACAGTTACTTGATGCCTTATCAACAAAGATAAAAAGGACCTTGTTTTCTCTCACAGAAACTAAAGAATGAAAAGTTGACAAGAATTCTTGCTATAAATACAAGAAATTGTAGAGAACTATTCATGTCCTTAAAGTCCTATTTTCAAAAAGTAAGATTGAAATTGGAATAATGCGCATAAAATATTGTCTCTGACACTTTTTCTCAGGGCCAGGTAGTCAAGGGAGAAAAGAATAAGGACACACTGGGGGGAATATGCCTGCATTAAACCACAAGGGAAAGATCAAATATTTCTAAAACCAATTAAGACTGACTTCCAAGTAGCAGCTTTTTCTAACTAGACTATACCTGGTCCAGTGTTTCCCTTCCTGTGCCCTTTAGCAGAACGTTGAAGATACTGGGAGAACATCAGTTGGGAGACTGTAACCTTCCCATCAATAAGCCTAAAATAAAACTAAATGGCAGAAAACCAAGCTAGAAGCTCACTAGCAAAAAGCCAGCATCATTCTCAGTGGAGAAAGACTAAGGACTTTTCTCCAAAGATCAAGAAACAGGTGAGGCCTATCCACTGTATTCCATCTACCTACTCAACATCATGCAAGAGATCTTTGCCAGTCCAATAAGATAAGAAAAGAGAATAAAATGCATTTAGATTGGCAAATAAAATAATCAAACCATCATTATTCACAAAGACAGGATGAATCACATAGAAAATACCAAGGAATGGGCAAAAAGGTTACTAGAATTAGTAGGAGTTTAACAGACCTCAAGATAGTAGCCAACATACAAAAATCAAGTTAATTTTTATTTACTAACAATGAGCAGTTAGAAACAGTAAGTTTTTAAAGATGTTATTATCTTCAAACAAAATGAAATGGTTAGGAATAAATATGTGCAAAAATTGTCTTTTCATTTTCTTAATGTTTCTTCAAAGAATACGTGTTTTTTTTTTAAAGTCAAGTCCAGTTTATTAGGTTTGTTTTTTGCTGTTGTTTTTGCCTATGTAAGAATTATTTGCCTAATTCTAGGTCATAAATATTTTCTCAAAAGTTTTCTTCAGGAAATTTGATGATTTTATGTCTATGTCTATGGTTTTTATCCACTTTGGGTTAATTTCACAAAGAGTACTTCTGAAATGAGCAAACGCCAGTAAACTAAAGTAGCACTAATACAGTTAATGGAGACATTGAATAAAAATCAGCAGGCATACAAATAGTTAAATAACCCTTTCTATTAACTTCCCTTGGTGGAAGTAAAGTGCTCTACTTTATTTACACAGTAATGCAGATTGGCAAATAGGCTAAGATTTTTTTTTTTTGCTTGTTTTCCTATTGTATAAATTCTTCAATTGGACAGACAGACCAATAAAGAAGTGAGGGAATACATTAGACCCTAACAATATCCCAGACAGACTTAAGATTCCACCACTGTCTTTGCTGCATCGACATTCTGAAGCCCTCAGAGGTTATTATAGCTAATGTTGCAATTTGAGCACCTGGATAAAGAGGGCTATGTCCTACTACCATGAGAGAAGTTTATGAGAAAAAGTATACAAATGCAGAAGTACTTTTAGAACATTCCCTTTATGGGGTTTCGATTGAAAGCTTGCCCATACACATGGTGATTAAGAACAATCTTTTGATCATGAATATCTCTATACATGCCTTGAAGTCCAGCAGCGTTACCTATGGCTGGAAACAATAATTCAGGTACACTGGTATATAGTTAGCATATTCAAGCAAGATGTCATGCTCTTCTAAATCTATGTTTTATAAAAGCCTGGTTTTTACTTTACAGGGGTGTTGAAGAAAGTATTCCTGCATGGATGGGAGGTTGGACTAAATGAGTTGAAGCCCCTGAAGTCTCTGAAAATAGACTCATGTTTGATTCCCAGCTGAATCACTTAATATGTGACATCAGCCAAGTTGCTTCACTTCTCTGAGATTCATTTGCCTAATCTGTAAAATGAACTAAAAGTGCCTTATTGTACTGGGCTTTTTTCCTTCTAGGGTTAAATGGCATTGTTTAGATATTCAATGTTAGCTCTTCCCTCCCTACATGCCATAATCATATTCATGCTCAAGCATTCTCTTAAAAATTATTTTTGTGCCAAGTTACAATGTTCTTCCTAAGAAAGGAGGGAGAATCAATGTACATGGCTATCACATCTGAGCTGGCCTGGGATGACAATCCCCCAGCAACATGGATGGAACAAAATAATATAGACATCTGTACATGTTGATATTATTTTCCAGACTGAGAATTCCACACACAAAATCACACAACTACGTAGAGCCAAGAGCATTAATAATACTAAAAGAAGTAGCAGCATTAACTGAAAACATACATGTGCCTGACACAGTTTTGAGCATTTTGCATGTATTAACACATTTGATCCTCACAACAATCCCATGAGGTAGGTACTTTCATTATCCCCATTTTACAGATAGGAAAACTAAGGCACAAGGAGCACAAGGATCTTGCCCAAGGTCACAAAGATGTGAAACCCACAATGGGGTTCCACAAACCCTACTGCCTCCTAAATATCAGAAAGGAAAGGAACCATCCTCTGGTCAAGAAGTGCCACTGCCAAGACTAACAGAGCTTTTTCATTCCTGGTCACCCATGTGTCTGCTCTCTATATCCAGTTTTCTTAAACAACATATGGGTAAGGAGGCGGGGGAGGGTCTTCTAGGGCACTGGCAATATTCTTTTCCTGGGGGTAGGAGGGATTACATGGGCATCTATAATTATTCATTAAATTTCATGCACTCCTCTCTTTGTATATCTCACAATATTACAATATGAGAAAGTGGATCCACATCCATGCAAGGACCCACCTATGCAGGCTTTGACTTTGCAAAGGTCCCTGAGGCACACCTAGCACACAGCACAAAGGTTGGGAGGTAGAGGAGGGCAAAATGCAGCACACGCCTCCTCTGCCTGCTCTGTACTTTGAATTTGCATGCTGGAATTACTGGAGCACGAGCTCAGCTAATCTCCTAGCTGGTGTGATTGCTATTATCATGCAGCGCACACATGCATATTCATCCAGATTTAAAGGGAAGAAATAAGCCTCCCTCATGGCACTGCTGATAAACAACCCCCCAAAGCCTTTCTCCCCATGCTCAAATGAAACACATTTTGAAGCCTTGTCATACTTAAAAGTGATTTGCCCATAAGTCTTTTATATGTTAATAACATTGTTCGTTGAATATTTCATTCCCAAGATCATTATTTGATTGGTTTCCACGTGATGTTCAGCACAATGGAAATGGACACGGCGATATCGGGCGCCTTTGGACAGCAATCTCCATGTTAAAGCACGCATCACTAGCATCCAAACACGCTGAACACAGCTGCCGCGGGAGCCCTGGCCATGTTTGTCAAGTCCGCTTACTTCCAGACAAAACATTTTAATTCCTTGTGTGGGAGAGGGGGCAAGGGCAATGTTGGAGGATGATAGAGAGAGGGGAGAACAGAAAAGGCATAATAACCTGGAGTTAAGGTATTTGGCTCTGCCGCCTTTCTGCACTTTGATGAGACTAACTTCTCTGAATAACCTGGTCCTCCTTGCATAGGTTAGGTGTTTCTCAACCCTAGGGGCACACTAGATTTATCCCAGACCTTTCTGCCGAGTGCCTGACTTAATTAAAGGGGTTAGAGGGTGCAGAGTGGGGCAAAGAGACTGGAAGCAACCTGGATACCAGTCCCAAATGGTGGCAACATTTATCCAGCTTTGTGATTTGGGGGTATGTCTGTGGGCTCTGCGGCCATCTGAGGCCACCCAGCTGGCAGGCAGGGCTGCTCACAGACTCCAGGAAATGTGCTGCACCCATCATTTAGTAAGGACTGAACTGAGATGGCAAAAATAGTATCCGGCTCTGAAAGTATGATCAACTGAATGACGGGGTGGGGGCCTACAAGATTCCAGAAGATAAAATGTAGATCCCCAACTCAAAGAATGTCAAGTTTAAAGGTGAGGCCAGGTCACTTGCCAGGTAACTCTCCAACATACAAACATACACAAACAAACATACATGCACACACAAGTATTCACAAATATACACACATAGACACAAACTTACATACACATAGGCACACACTGCACATTAAAATTACCTGGGAAGTTTTCTTTAAAAATATGAACACATAGACGTCACCCCTTGTGATCCTGACTTCACTGATCAAGGATGGAGCCTAGGCATCAGTATTTTTTAAATTTCTCAGGTAATTTTTATGTGCAGCCAGGGTTGAGGATCACTGTTCTAAAGGGAATATTTATTAAAGTCCTACCATGTTCCAGGTTTTACATTCTGCTTTCAAATATATTATTAATTTTAAAAATAAAAATTATGAGTATATAACCCCAATAGTTTTGCTATTCTCTGTGACATGGGATTTTGTTTAGTAAATATTTTACCTTTTTTTCTTTCTTGCCTATTGGAGAGTACTAGAGAAAAGGGGAGGGTCAGAACCAGCACAGCATAAAACACCTCCAAAGCTGGAGAAACCCACCAGGCCCATCTCTTTGACAGCCCTAAACAGCACTGAGACGGAGGGCCTAGGCTAACAGCTAACAGAAGAAGCCTGGTGCCAAATATACTGAAGCCCAAAGACTTTTCACCCAGAGAGGTTGTACAGGGACTTTAACAGGAACACTGCAATCAAGAAAGGAAGTCAGGGTCCTGTCCAGGTAGGTCAGTTGGTTAGAGCATGGTCCTGATATGACAAGGTTATAGGTTCTATCCCCGATCAGGGCATAAACAATAATCAACCAATGAATGCATAAATAAATAGAACAGCAAATCAATGTTTATCTCTCCCTTTATCTCTATCTCTCTTTCATCAATACAATTTTTAAAAGAAAGGTGAGGAAAATTAGGATTAGAATTACATTACACTATAAATGACAACAATTCAGGACTAATGAGAAAGACCTCTACATCTTAGCCTCATTTTCTCTTTATGTCCAGGTAAAAGTACTGTTTCATGACATAAGTTTAGCTGCAATGAGTATACAGTTTTAAGGGTAAAAAAGCATGATTTCTTAGGAGGAGAATCATGGGGGTTGGAGAAAACTTAAGAGAAAGACCTCAAGAATCATATCCAGCCGATGTCGCTCAGTAGTTAAGCACTGACCCAAGAACCAGGAGGTCGTAGTTCAATTCCCAGTCAGGGCATATGCCCAGATTTCAAGCTCGATCCCCAATGTGGGGCATACAGGAGACCACCGATCAATGATTCCCATTACTGATGTTTCTGTCTCTCCCTCTCCATTTTTCTCTATGAAATCAATAAAAATATATTTTTTAAGAAGGAAGTACAAGATAAAACATATTGAGAGAATGATCTCCTTTTATATTTCCAGGGATAGATCTGCAGTATTTTTCTTCTTTGTGCATTCAAAACAAAAAAAGCAGAAAAACTAGTTCTATGAAATAACTTGAGCATCGAGATTTAAACCTGCTCCTGTTCCAGTGGCCGTCTGCTGTCTCATGGGCATCCAGTGTCTGTTTCAGACGGGTCTGTGCCCCGCTGAGGTTCCTACGCAAGCCCACCTTCCCCCTCAATGATGCCTGTGGCTCCCACTTTATTTATCCTGTGCCTGATCCTTATCAACAGACAGATGCTCCTTTGATCCAGACTGCACTAGCATGTGATAGAACTCTATTTCTACCCAATGCCATTCTGATTTTACCCTTATTCTTCCAACTTCCAGATATCTATTGGTTTTATCTAGCTTTCTAATGTGGCACCAAAACAAGATTTTTTTCCCCTCTATAGCTCAGAAGGCATAATGCCCCACCTCCAAGGTAAATGGCATAATAACTAGCTATGGTTCAATGATCAACCGCCACATGACATTTTAATGGAACAAGCATTTGCATTTGCTTAGCAGTATATACAGCAGTTTCACACACTTGGCTTCACTTCCTTCTCACAGCAGCCCTGACAGTGGGTAATGTGGTACTGAAGAGAAAACTGAAATGATATGAAGAAGTTTAGCAACACAGCTAAGGATCCACCCTAGGTTCTGAGCACAACAGTCTGCTGATTTTAAGGCACCATGATACTTACTAAGTGAACTCCCATTACACAGGATTCACTCGTAGCTAAGGGTGGGAGGGCTCCAGTCGGTATGCCTGCATTTGAATCCCACTTCCCTGTCTTGGGATCTGTGTAGTTGCTTTCAGTGCATTTTCCTATTTAGTCTTCACCACTGCCCTGAACCACGTGAAAAGAAAAGTGGTGTGTGTCCACTTTAAAGATGCAGAGTCTGAGGCTTAAAGAGATTGGGTGACTTGCCCAGGAGCCACACTACCAATGCCAGCAGCAGGAGTCACACACATCTGTCAACTCCACAGCCTGGTTTATTTTTTCTTTCTTTTTTTAAAATATATTTTATTTATTTTTTACAGAGAGGAAGGAGAGAGGGATAGAGAGTTAGAAACATCGATGAGAGAGAGACATTGATCAGCTGCCTCTTGCACACCCCCTACCGGGGATGTGCCCGCAACCAAGGTACATGCCCTTGACCGGAATCAAACCTGGGACCTTTCAGTCCTCAGGCCAACGCTCTATCCACTGAGCCAAACCGGTTTTGGCCACAGCCTGGTTTCTTGCTGGAAGGGGCCTTGGAGAGCCACCAACCCAGTTCCCTGCTTCTCAGACACAGAAACTGAGACCCCAAAAATCAGGTCACCAGTGTTCTTTCTGGAACATCTTGTTCTTCATTCACCTTTTCTTTATCAAAAAGGATTTTAAATATCATTACTTTGTTGATATCCTGTAAAAGGAAGTTCTCCTAGGAGAACAAAGTATTTTCCAAAATTGTTTCCTTAAAGAACTACTCCCCCGCCCCCTTCTTCAAACAACTGCATAAAACCTGCCCTACTTAGAGCTTTCACAAAAGGTTGGCTTTTGCCCGCAGTAAATCAAATTCAGCATTACTCGGGGACTCATCACCCCAAATAGCTAATGAAGATAATCCATCAGAGCGGAGGCAACATTATTGGGCCATTCCTGCCCAAGGAAATAGCAGAAACAGCCAGGGGAAAAAAGCCACCAGGAATTAAATGGAGAAACAGATGATATTTAATTATATAAATATTCTCAGCAATGCTCTGAGGAACGGAATTATTGGCTTGCTAGGCAGCCCCTCGTTGAACCAGGTGGCAGAGGAGATTTATACTGGAGTTCGTGTTTTCATTAGAGTTCATGCTGCCTGTATATGAAGTGGGCGTCTGGAAGCCTGATGATATTGCGTGTTCATAATCTGACGCTGTAATGTGGTGGCATTAAAAAGAAAAGGGAGGCTCCTCTCATATGCATTTGATATTTATACATTTTATTTGTGTTATTATTTGACATAATTGCATAGAAAGAATTAGCAATGTTAATTAATGCTGCACTAATGCAGTCCTAATTACTTCTATTTATTCTAGAACATAACTGAATTTATAATTTATATATTTGGGATTCGAGTTACCTTTTGTAGTCATAGTTTTAAAAACTAAAATCTATTTACCCATCTTCTCTAACTAATCCTGCAGAGGAAAAACATTGCCTAGAGTTTTAGTTTAAAAGGGCTCTCTGGCAAAATTCATGACATGGAAAAATAAAGCCATTTTAAGGATGAGCCATTGATTCACCCCAAATATATTTCCAATCACCTGCTGGGTATGTTTGATATTCTTTTATCCCACTTTCACTGTAATGAAACTGAATTAAGTGGCCCAAAGAGAATTTCAGATTGACTTCTTTGCACATTTTCAATGGACAAAGTGCAAAGAACTAAAAGAGGAAAAGCACTTGATTTCAACACCCTGCTAAGCATGATACTGATGACTGTTTCTAAAAGGTTTTCAAAGATTTCAAGTTATGAAGGTATTTCCTAAGGGAAACTCTGTAAACACTTTCTAACAAATTTACAGTGAAATGTCCATCAAGAATTCATATTCCAAAATTGGAAATGTATCTCCTTAAAAAAAATGAGTTAGATATTTAGAGATAGTTTTCTCCCAGTGACCAAGAAATGTGGTCCACCCATCATTTAAATCCAAACCACATGTTAACAAGATTTTTGCTGGAAATAAGATTTTAAGAAATAATGTCAAGCAAATTTTGTCTTATAAGAGACAACCCCCCCCCCACTACCACACAAACAAAAATCTACTTTACTACAAAGCTTTGGCAAAGGTATTAGCCAAACAAATTTTAATAAATTGAAGGGAATTCGGTTCCTTCACCATATTTTGTATTGAGAACAGCACTTCTATACATTTTTTACAAGGGAAAAAGCATCACAACGTTCCAGAAATAAAAGTTAAGCTCCCTACACGCACGCATGCACACACGTGCGCCAAGAGAAAGGGTTTACAGCCCCCGTCCCAATACTCCCATCTAAAACCTGGGAAGGATTTAAAAATCATCTAAATCAGCCTGACCCCATGCCAGCCTGAAACTGTCTCTGATGGGTGATATGGTGGTTGGAAAAGGGTGAGGAGCTGCCCTTGATGTCCTTGTAACACTTTTTTCCTGCAGGGAGCATGTCCCACTAGCATGTAATGGGCCCCTGCAGGCAGATATCTGTCCTCATCATCTCTGAACTCTACCACCAGGTGCACCAGGTCCTGGAGCCTGGCACAGAGGATGCCTTGCTTTTCTTTCCACATCTCTCCTCCCTAGGGTAAAAAAAAAAAAAAAAAAAAAAGTCTTATACCTCAGGTTTCCCTTGTATTTCCTTAACCATAAAACAGATAGAACACAAGTTTTGTCAAATTAATTTAAAAGCAAATATCCCCACAAAAACTTGTACACAGAGATCAGAGAAGCATTATTCATAACAGATAAAAAGTAGAAAGAATCAAAAGGTCCATCAACATGAATAAGTAAAATGCAGTATATCCACACAATGGAATAATAGTCAGTAATTAAAAAGTGAAGTACTTAGCCCTAGCTGGTTTGGCTCAGTGGATAGAGCATCAGCCTGCAGACTGAAGGGTCCCAGATTCGATACCAAGGGCTCATGCCTGGGTTTCGGGCTCAGGGAGCATGTAGGAAGCAGCTGATCAATGATTCTCTCTCATCACTGATGTTTCCATCTCTATCCCTCTCCCTTCCTCTTTAAAATCAATAAAAATATATATTTTTTAAAAAGTAAAGTGAGGAGAAACCAAGATGGTGGCATAGGTTAACACCTGAACTTGCTGCCTTGCACAACCACTTCAAAATTACAACTAATAAACAAAATGGACATCATCCAGAACCACAGGAAGGCTGGCTGACTGGAAATTCTACAACTAGAAGGGAAGAGAAAAGCACACTGAGACTCAGAGGAGGTACAGAATTAAAGTGCGAAGGTACAGAGGCACGTGTGTGCGTGGAAAGGGTTAGCAACTGAGGACTCGGGAGGGAGACACAAGCTCCCTACTGTTCTGAACTCCAATTCCAGGCAAGACTCTGGGGATTCAGACTCATAGAGGGGGAAACTGGACTGTCTGGCATTGGGCCGGAACATGAGGGAGGCTTTTCCTCAGAGATGCTTGCAGTGATTACCGCGAGACACGGAGACTAGGGAACCTCTTCAGTGTAGGGCTGAAGGTCAGCCATTGCTGTTTGCTCCACCCTATTGATTCCCTGAGACTCCCGCCCCACACAATTCACAACCCCACCCCAGCTGTGCGCAGAGGCTTTTGCATATGAATGGCCTGGCCCTTTGCAATCTAAAATTACCTAACAAACTACAGTTGGGTCAGAGACCCCCTAGAACTTCCAAGGCTCCACAGCAGCTTGCATTGCTTCACAGCTGGACCTCATCTGGGCACCTCCAAACCCCAAACAAAGAAAAGGAATCTGCAGATTCCTCCATAGCTCCTGCTGGGTGGCCTCAGGCAGAGCTAAAATTGCACCTCCTTGGGGATCCAAGAGCCAGTGTACTCAGTGGTCAAAGTGGAACCATCCAGATTACAACTCCTCAGATCCATAAGGGACACACTCAGGGGGCAGACTCAGTGAGCACCAAAGCCCCACTGAAGCAAGTCCTGCCCCATAAGAATGTCTCCAGAACAGAAGTTCTCCCATCATAGACACAACTGATCCTCATAGCCAACTGGCCTGGAGGTCAATTCCTCCCAGAGATACCAACAACAATCAAGACTTAACTACAACAAGACTGTGCACCCAGCCAACAAAAAGGTACACCAAGAGTATCCCTATCAGGTAACTGGGAAGGCTGAGCCCTGGGCCCTATAGGACACCTATCACACGAAGCCACTCTATCAACACAGGGAAGCAGCCAAAATTCGGAGACAAAGAAAAAGGTCACAAATGACAGAAAAGGAGGAAAGCAAACTATTAGATATAGAGTTCAAAACCACAGTTATAAAGTTTTCAAGAATCTTCTAGAAAAGGCCGATAAGTTTAATGAGTCCCTTAAGGATATGAAAAAGGACCAACTAGAAATTAAGCATACATTGACTGAAATAAAGAATAATATACAGAGATCCAACAGCAGACTAGAGGATCACAAGAATCAAGTCAAAGATCTGAAATACAAAGAAGCAAAAAACATTCAGCCAGAAAAGAAAAAAGAATCCAAAAATATGAAGAAAGTGTAAGGAGCCTCTGGGGCAACTTCAAGCATACCAACATCCAAATTATAGGGGTGCCAGAAGAAGAGAGAGAGCAAGATATTGAAAACCTATTTGAAGAAATATGACAGAAAACTTCCCCTACCTGGTAAAAGAAATAGACTTACAAGTCCAGGAAGCACAGAGAACCCAAATAAAGGGAATCCAAAGAGGTTCAAACCAAAATACATCATAATTAAAATGCCAAGAGCAAAAGACAAAGAGAGAATATTAAAAGCAGCAAGAGAAAAACAGTTAGTTACCTACAAGGGAGTACCTATATGAATGCCAGTTGATTTCTCAACAGAAACTATGCAGGCCAGAAGGGAGTGGCAAGAAATATTCAAAGTGATGAACAGCAAAAAACTCTACCCAGCCAAGCTGACATTCAGAATCGAAGGTCAGATAAAGAGCTTCACAGACAAGAAAAAGCTAAAGGAGTTCATTACCACCAAACCAGTATTACATGAAATGCTGAAAGGTATTCTTTAAGAAGAGGAAGAAGAAGAAGAAAATGGTAAAGATAAAAATTATGAACAACAAATACATATCTATTAACAAGTGAATCTAAAAATCAAGTGAATAAAAAATCTAAGGAACAGAATAAACGTGAATATAATAGAATCAGGGGCATAGAAAGGGAGTGGACTGACAATTCTCAGGGGAAGGGAGTGTGGGGGTGCTGGGAGAGACTGGACAAAAATTGTATACCTATGGATGAGGACAGTGGGGTGAGGGTAAGGAAAGGGCAGAGGGTGGGTTGGGAATCAGGTGGAGGGGAGTTCTTGGGGGGGGAGGGGAACAACTGTAATAAAGCTAAGTACTTATATATGCTACAACATAGATAAACCCTGAAATTTTATGCTAAGTGAAAGAAGCCAAAAGATCACCTATTATATTACTTCATTTATATAAAATGTCCATAGCAGACAAATCCATAAAAACAGAAAATAGATTTGTATTTTCCTAGGGCTAATGGAGAGTTGAGAGAAAATGGAGAATGACTTATGTACAGGGTCTCCTGTGGGGGTGATAAAAATGTCCTAAAATTGACTGTGGTGATGGTTGCACAACTGTATGACTATACTAAACATCACTGATTTGTACACCATAAATAGGTAAAGTGTATGGTATGTGAATTGTATAACAATAAAGCTGTTATTAAAACAGAGCGAAGAGAGTGGAGATATAAAGAATTACTATTAAATTTTGGCGTGAATAAAAACACCCTTACAACCCTACAAGAAGTTTTACGTGCTTACAGACCCCTAACAACCAAACCTTGTCTCTCTTGCAGCCACTTCCCATCACTGTATTCCCAAGCCCTTGAAAATAGCATCCCCACTCCCAAACTTTATTTCTGCCACAATGATCTTTTTAAAAAATTATTTCAGTGTTTGCTATTTTAATCCCTCAAATCAACTGAGATATCAACTAGATAAACTAATGATTATACTCAAGAACACTGAGAACCCCGAAGTCCCACTGTGAGCAATATATAGGACTCCTTAATCCCAGGATAATTCTAATGCCATCATCTGCTCACTTAAACTGAAGTATACATTCAGAGACGTATTAACTTGATCTTTACTACCATGAATTTGTTAAAAAATGTCATCACTTGGGAAACTATTGGAAATCATTATTTTCAGGTATGGGCAGCATGAGGTTGCAAAATGAATTTATAAAACACAAGAGTCTGAGAGAATTTGATTTAAATGTCAACTCTACAACCTTATTCACCATGTGTCCCTGGGAAAAGCACAAGCATCCCAAGTCTATTTCCTCGTGGAGGAAACATGGAGAAATGAAGGATGGAGACAATTTCAGTAAAAACATAGCACATTTCCAAGCACATTTAGGCATTTCATTAGCATTATTATTGATTACTTTGCTACTTTACTTAACATAATTCATTGGGGAAAATGTAAAAATCCATTTTGATCTAATATATAAAGAATATTCTAATTTATAAGAAGCTAAGTTTATTGATCAAGAACCAGAAGAAAATAAGTACAGCTGCATTACTGGAAAATTTTCACCTTGTTACAACTGTTCAACAGAAATACATCAGCATTACCATTTTTCATGGTAGGAGAAAGAATGTACTTGTCTTATTGGAGACCATTTTCCAGAGACTACCCTGGCACCATAACTTTATGTTGCTATATGGGAAAAATAATAGAATATCCTTTTTCACTTAGTTTTAATTCTTTCTTTCTTTTTAAAAATTTCAACCCTACATAAATGTTGAAATAATAGTACACTAAATACTCATAAACTCCTCACTCAGATTCATCAACTACTAACATCATGGCAAGTCTTTTTTCTCTCTCTCTCTTATAGACACACACACACTAACACACATGTATTTATACATGTTTCTCTTTTGCTAAACTATTCAAAAATAGGCTTAAAAAAACATACAAGTTCACCCTAACTACTTCAACATGCAGCCTTGAAGAACAATGACCTTCTCCTATCTAACCACACCTTTAAAAAGTGAACAGTAATACAATATCATCATCCAACTTAAAATTCATACTCAAATTCCCCCCTCCCCCTCCCCGTTGTACCAGAAATGTATTTTGTGGCTCTTTTGTTTGTTTTGATCCAGTTTCAATCGTAACAATTGACTGTTATTTCTTACCCTCCCCTAGTCTGAATTAGTTCCTGCACTTGCCTCTGTCCACACAGCATTAAGTCATCCAGGCCTAGCCTATGGAAGTTATGCGCGTCCACTCCATCACAATGGGACTCTTCTTATTGCTGATGCCAAACTGGACCATTTGGTGAAGGTGCTGACAACCAATCCTTCTACTTCAAAGGCATGTTTTCCTAAATAATCAGTCTTGAGAACAAGCAAATATTCTGGAATATTCTATTCTTCAATATCAACAGCCTTTCTCCCAATAGCATCCATCCTGCATTAATCATTATACAAAATGATTATTTCTAATTCTATAATTCCTTTTATATATCTAACCTTTTTCTCTAAAATAGAGCTTCTCCCCATTACCACTATTCTGCCCTTCTCTCATCATTGTGAACTCAGAATTTTTTAAAAATTTAATGTTATAATCCATGATCATCAATATTCTTTTTGATACTCCAAAGGTCCCAAGTTTGACTAGTGAGAGTCCTTTTCAGCTAGTCTCCTGACATGACCTCATTAGTCTTTCAGTATTTCTTATTTCTGGAACAACCAAATATCTTTTAACTTCTCCAAAGGTTTCTTTCAGTGCAGTATGGAATTTAGAAACAAAGATTTGGGCATTAGAGATGCTCATTACTATTGGCATGATATAGCTCCTACTTTTTCAGTAGTGACAGTGTGTGTGTGTGTGTGTGTGTGTGTGTGTGTGTGTGTGTGTTTCATGTGACTTTATAATGATACTTTCAATTTAGATTCAAAACCATGAGATCCTTCCTCATATTCCCCCTTTTCCATATTCATGTCCCTGCTTCCTCCACATTAAAAATTCTGGCTTCCAATACATCAATATATTTATTCATTTTCTCTCTCTAAATAGACACAAAATACTTTCAGAATTTCATCACCAATATCCCTAAAACACAAGTCCCCTTTTTTAAAAAAATCCATGTTTCTTTGTTCTTGCTTTTGTCAGACTAAATCCAGTGTGGGTATAATTTTTTAAATAGAGGATTCTTTAGCAAACTCAAAATAAATAGATCTTTTTAATGATTCTTTTAATTATAAAATCAGCTTGTTCTTTCAACATATGAAGTTAAGATAATATGAATTCACACATACATATAAAAATAAAATTGTCTATTAAAACTAGCCTTCACATTAAATTTTATAGTACTTGTGGTATTTAAATAGTTAACATTAAGCTTTTGTGAATCAACAGTATAGTGGATTTAAAGACCATGGTTCCAATTTCCATTGAAATTATAGGTCACTATTACCAAGAAAAAAATTAAAGTATTTCCAATACAGAAGTAATTTTCTTTTTTAATTGTTTTAAATTTTTTATTTTTATTGTTGACACTATTACAGATGCCCCTCATTTCCCACCCTTTTCCCATCTCTACCCATCTCCCACCCACCCCCTCTAATTTTCTTAAAATGACCTTGAATTAATAGGTCTGACCTATGCTTTAAAATTATTCCACAAGAAATAAGTGAAATTGTCCTATATAAAATGAAAATTAATTGTTCCTACAAATACAAATATGGCCTTGAGGCCTTCATTTTATTGAAGCATATTTTGGTAGTACCTTGTTAGGCAGTGCTTTTAATTGGATGGTCATATCTACTATAACCTTGGCAAGAAGGCTACACCCCTTCAAGGTTCTAAAGCACAGATTTAATTAGTGAGTGTGTTTGGACCATTTGCCACCCCTCTATCAGATCTTATCCCTCCTTGCTTACTACAGCCAACAAATAAAATATATATGTAATGTGTTAAAGATCCTGAACTATTATTTTGTCTCCTCCATGACTATTTCTGAAAGTATAGATTCCATAGCCTAAAACCATAGTAATTTTTATCTAAACTTTGATGACAAGGCATTGGATATACATATGAAAAGGGTCAAAATACCATCGATGTGATTCCTTCTCTATAATGTTAAACATCACGGTGATTTATAATTAGTGATATCAACCAGAAACATCCTCAATTGAGGACACAAGATTCAAAAACCAATTTCATGTCCTCTTTCTCAACTTTTTTCTAAATCACTTTCACTTGCTTTCTCAAGAAGCACACTCAGTAACACAACAGCACACTCTTCATTATGGAAAAGCAGCCATGCTTTTAATGTGTTTCTCTGGCAGTGGGCAGCATCCTCACTTGTGCTGTTGCCTGCTGTGCTTTGGGAAGTAACCGACATCAAAATCCCAACTATTGGTCTTATGCCTTAAAAAGGGAAAATGAGACTTGAAGGCTGAAGTAGAAGAAAGATGGGTATGTGAGTATTTTCCAAGGATATAAGAAGACTAAATAGGAGGGTGTGAAAATACACTGGGTGAATGAAGAGGTGAGGTAAAAGGGGAAAATAAATGTAGTGGGTAAGTGACAAAGACATGGGATAAATTACTAAGAGGAAAAGACAGAAGATATGGTGAGAAAAATGATTCAGTTGGAAGAAATACTAGCTGCCTTCTCTCCTCACCTAATAGCTCATCCAGATTTCCATATCAGACAAGTCTTGTCATGCCAATTTCTTAAGCTTCTGTTTTCTCATGTCCTCAATAAAATGCCACATTCATTTTTAAAATTGTACTAAAATACATACAACATAAATTTGACCACCTTAACCACTTTTTAAAATTTATCTTTATAGTTGAAAGTATTACAGATGTCCTCTTTGGTTTTTTCCCATTGGTGCCCTCCATGCAGCACCCACCCCTCCTAGGCCTTCACCACACTATTGTCTGTGTCCACAGGCTATGCATATATGCATATACCATTTTAATCATTTTTTAGTGTACAGTTCAGTGGCATTAAGTACATTCACATTATTGTGCAGCCATAACCACCATCCATCTCCAGAACTATTTTCAACTTCACAAACTGAAACTATATCACTATATCCCCGTTAATACTAACTCCCCATTATCCCTCCATGCTCCAACCCCTTGAAAGTCCTATTCTATCTTGTGTTGTGTCTTTATAAATTTGACAACTCTAGATATCTCATATAAATGGAATCATACAATATTTGTCCTTTTGTGTCTGGCCTATTTCACTTAGCATAATGTCCTCAAGGTTCATCCCTGTAGCAGCATGTATCAGAATTTCCTTCCTCTTTAAGGCTAAATAATACATATATTAGATGCCCAGTGCATGGATATGGATTTATGCACCAGTGGGGAGTCCCTCAGCCTAGCCTGCGGGAATCAGGCCAAAACCGGCAATCCGACATATCCTGGGGATTTGGGGGGAACGGGGAGGAAAGTAGTTGCAGAAATTGAGAGGACACTCTGCAAAGTTGTTGTCACTGGCAGCTCCTGCATTGTGCATCTGCCCCCTGGTAGTCAGTGTGCATCATAGCTACCAGCCAATTGGCTGGTAGGCAGGTCGCTTAGGCTAGAGGTCTGTTGCAGGAAGATTCCTGCAAGAATAGGGTTTCCTCAGGCCTATTCCTGAAAGAATAGGGCTTCCTGCAGCCTGAGCAAGCAGAGAAGGGAGTGAAGCCTGCCAAGGTGGGCTTCCCTCCTGTCTCCACTGCTGCATCCCTCCCTCCCATCTCCACAGCCACTTCACTTCCCTCCCCTCTCCACTGTCTTGCTCTCTCCCTTCTCTGCAGCTTCACTCCCTTCTGCAGCGCTTGGCTTTAGTCTTTGCCATCTTCAGTCTTTGCTCCTTGCTTGTGTTTGCAAATTAACTGACATCTTTGTTGGGTTATTTTGCATATTTGCTCTGATTGGCTGGTGGGTAGCAGAGGAATGGTCAATTTGCATGTTTCTCTTTTATTAGTGTAGATAATTTTTTTATCCAGTCATCACTGATGGATGTTTCCATCTTTTTTGGTGGGTTGTTCCCACGTTTGGGCTATTGTGAATAATGCTACTATGAACATGGGTGTTCACTCATGATCCTCTGCTCATTTTTAACAAGCTCCTTCATAATGTACAGACAGCATTAACCCTTCATTTATATTTTTAGAAAGGCACTTCTCTACTTAGGAGGAAATCCACAGAGTTTGAAAAACTGAAGAGAAATATTTGTTTTGATGATTTCTCAATCCACTCAGATACCCAATCACTAATTTAGCCAGTCTCCAAATATCCAGCCTGAAATAAGTTTGCCCCAGGATTGCTTATAGCCTATGATATAAATCCAGTGACTGAGCTTCCTGTCAAGAAGATGAGGAATTGGGCAAAAAAATTTGACAGGCACTAATTCTTGGTCTTTAAAATACCTCTTCATTACACCTTCCTTCTGAGTCACAAAAACAAACACCTTCTCTATTAGAATTTATATTTAACATGTTTATATTTTTATGAGTCAATCCAATCTTTATTTGTATATATATACATATGTATGTATGTGTTTATGTATATATATGAATATATATTTTATATAGACACATATATACATTTATTTACACACAGAGTTTTATGCTCCATCCATCCTTTTCAAGTTTAAATCCAATTTGCTGAATTTTAAAGGGGATTTTCCATTTCGATACACACACAAATATTCTCACAACTTAACAAAATTGCCAGTGCAGTTAAATGAACCATGTTTCAGAGTGGAGGTATGTACAAAATAAAATAAATAACTCTTTTTAGAAACACCCCTGGTTTTTTTCTTAATAAAACAGTCTCACAATAAATTGGTCATAAAAAAAAAAAAAAAAAAAACACAAGGAAACCAGAGTCAAGTGATGGGACATTGATGCTGTGAAGTTGTGTTACACATTCAAAGTCAGGAAAAAAGGCCAGATAACCTTTTACGTGACCTCATTCTTCACTTCAGGGCTGAAACATGACCTTCTCATCAAGTGGCACATACAGAATGAGAAATATGAGAAATAAGATTGGTAGAGTCATCTTCCCAGGCTAACTATCTTGCCATTGCTTTTCTCCAGTGATTTTAAATTCTAGCCAAAATTGTGTCCTGACCCAATCCAAACATTTCTTCCTTCTACTAGAATGTCCTCAACCCCAATCTCTTCCTATGTGAATTCTTTCCATTAACTAAGCTACTTCCATAAGGCCCTTCCTGATACCTCACAAGCAGGCTTTCCATGATTCTTCCCTCCTTGTCCTCATTATGGCTCCCAACTGGAACAAAGGGTATGTGATGCATGACCAGCATGTCTTGCCCCCAACCCCTACCCTGCAAATACACAGGTGAATCACCTATACCAATGTGTTCAGGCAGCCCCATGAATCTGTCCATTCCCTACCTTACTTATCTAAAAATATGGAGAGATCACAATGAAGGCTTACGGGGCAGCCGAAAAGATAACCTAAGGGAATAGACCTGACATTGCAGGAAAGAGGCAATGCAGGAGCTGAAGAGAAGATGATTGTATTTTAAAACCTGTGAGCTTTTTATGCAGTGCCTTCAGAACAGAGGAGAGAATATGCTTGCTTTTTTATATAAGTCAAATTACCAAATCAGACACAAAAACACTCTCACAGATACCTGTCAATCAAACTAGTCTATAATTGCAATGTGAGGCTGCTTTTTTGTTGTTGTTGGTAGAGATTTGAGGTCATATATTAACACATTAATTGAAATTTTGGTCATAATTAACATGCATTAAGCTGTTGATTACATGGTTGCATTTTGAAATATTTAATTGGCTTATTTCAATTGATAAAAGGTAATTTTGGGGGGAAGATGTTTAGAATTATGTATTTAATTCACATTGAATAGATAATTAATATAGTGTAGCAATAGTAAACAAGGACTATGGTAATTAACATTCAAGTGCACATATTTCTACAAATACAACAGACTGATTCTCTCCCCTAAAGTTGCTTTGGTCTTTGCTCTGAGCTGGTTGCACCATTTCAGTTCCTTCCCAAATGTGATTAGCAACATCTCTATGCCATTCACTTGCTCCCATTTGAAAAGAGCTTTGAGAAGCTGTAAGGACAAAAGACATCCTAAAAGCCATATGGAGCCCCGTTTTTCCCTCTTTGCAGAATACTCACAGAGCTTTTCTGCCCTTTCAGTCAGTCAGGTCTCAGCATTCCTGCAGTATTACATTGAACCTTATTATTAAAGCATTTCTGTATTATTAGGGCAGTCTTTTCTGCAGCCCAACAGAGTACAGTAGTCCCCCTTACCTATAGAGGTTACATTCCAAAACACCCAGTGGATCCTGAAACTGCGTATAGTACTGAATCCTCTATATGCTGTTTTTTTCTATGCAAACATACAAGTGATAAAACTTTTGGGATAGAGATTAACAATAATAATAATTAAACAATAGTAATGTCCCCATGAGGGGATTAGTGTCTTTACAAGAAGAAGAGACCAAAGCTTTCTCTCTTTGGCATATGAGGACCCCGAGAGAAGATGGCCACTTGCCATCATAAGATGGACCTCACCAAAAATCAGAGCATGCTGGTACCTTGATCTTGTGCTTCCCAACCTCCAGAACTGTGACAAAATAGTGTCTGTTGTTTAAGTTACCCAGTCAGTGTTATTTTATTGGGACAGTCCAAGCCAACTGAGACAACCTGATTTTGTCTAAGTAAATGAAAGCCAAACTAACGTGCCCCAAGGTAGTATTTTCTGTTAGTCATTTTACTGCCACCTTCATCATTTCTGCCAGCTACAATATTATTTACATAATATATTTCATGAAAACCACTTTTTAGGTGTATATGCATTTATTTTCCAAAGAGAACTCCATACCACCACCATAAAGGAAAAGCCAGTATCAATGTCCACTAACAAAAAGTAGCTACAGAATAAATACAATGAAAACCAGACAATGTCATTAAAATTTTAGCCTACCGAAGGTTTCTGAGGCTTCCTCTCTCTCTGTGAAAAAGGAAAATAAGCAAGTACTAGGAAGGTGTTAATGTGTGGCCTTAGGTTGAGACCTCCTTTGTTACTCAGAGGGACTATGGAGAACCAAGGGGTCCAGAGATCAAGGAGGACAGAAGTTGGTGTAGCCAGCAATTTGCCACCAACAAATGCACACCTAGATGTCCTGTTCCCTCAGTCCTCATTTATAGAGTCCCCTGACTCTGAGACTGAGTCTTTCTGCCTTTTCTACTTCAGCTTTTCTTTAATTACCTCTCCTCATCTTAACAAATTACTAATCAAATTAAGTACCCAGAACTCATTACTTTTTAAATACAATTAAATTCCTATTCTGAATTCTTAAAACAATATTTTCCATCTTTAAGTAAAAACAAACTCTTTAGCCCCAACCTCCATATTAAAATTGCATGAATTTCAATAGTGGATAAATTTTAATATACTTTTTAATGGATCAGAGGCCACATCATTTCAGAAGGTTCATCTCGTCCTTGTGTTCCCAGAAATAGGGCATTATCTGTAACCCTTATTCTAAAAAGATCTGTAACCTTTATCCCTTTCCAGCTCATGGGATAAAGTCAAATATGCTACCGAGCTGAAAAGATTCATATCTGTCCACTCCCTCCCAGTCCTCAGCATCACTGGGCTTAGAACTGACATTGGCCCGGATCACTCGAGAAGCCCTTCCTGCAGCCTCTACGCCAGTGGCCTTAGTGAAAGTCACTTGGCAACATTGCAAAAGAGGTTCTGGCAGCAATAAATACTTCAGATGATGAAAAATTTACTTCCTTTCACAGTCCCTCCAAAGTTACTCTCCCTTTTGAGTTTTGCATCATGGCCTGGGATTGGGAGCAATTGTTGGGTCAGGCATTTCTGCCCCGTCCCTCTGCCACATCAGAATTGAGGGACAACAAACTCCCAGAAGTGATAGTCCAGAGAGACAAGGCCCTGTTCATTTTATTTCCTGTCCTTTGGCAGATAGAAGTGCCCCCAAAAGTTGAACAAGTGAATGCATCCCCTGGGCAACACAGACTGCCTCGAACTTGAGGTTGAAACCACCTAGCAGCTTAGGACCCTTCCCTTCACAGACTTTTCTGAGTCAGTGATCACTCTGCTTTTTACTATTTTCAGTGCAGGGCCAAGAAATGGGGTATGCGCCGAAACCGGTTTGGCTCAGTTGATAGAGCATCAGCCTGTGGACTGAAAGGTCCCGGGTTCGATTCTGGTCAAGGGCATGTACCTTGGTTACGGGCACATCCCCAGAGGGGAATGTGCAGGAGGCAGCTGATCGATGATTCTCTCTCATCGATGTTTCTAACTCTCTACCCTCTCTCTCTCTCTCTCTCTGTAAAAAAAAAATCAATAAAATATATTTTTTTAAAAAAGAAAAAAAAGAAATGGGGTATGATAGCTAGTCTCCAGGATGGCCCTCAGCGGTGCCTGATTCTTCACCCTTATGCAGTCTCCTCTGACCCTGCAACACAGTTGGTCAGTGTGACCAACAGCATCCTGCAGAAGTGATAGAATGTCACTTTGGAGGCTAGGTCACAAAAGACACTGTAACTCCTGCTTCCTTCCCTCACGTGCCCAATGCTGGGTTATTCACTCTGGGAGAAGCCAGCTGCCATGTTGTGAACACACTCGAGCAACCAATGACGAGACCCCAGGCCCTCCAACCGACAGCCAGGTGAGTAGGCCATGCTGGAAGCAGCTTGTCTGAACATCCTGTCTGCAGACTCCCAAGTCTCTTTTCTGGGATCACAGCCACATTTCCCTCTCTTGGCTAAAGATTTGCTTGCTGATGGACTACCGATCCTTTGAGTGCAACATATAGAAAATCACACACCATCTCTTGCAAACCTGCCCCTTCTCTGCACCTCCTCCTCCTCCTCTGGTCTGGCTCCCCAGGCCTCTCAGTTACGCAGTCTGGACCCTTCCTCCCACTGCCCCACCTCCAGGCAGTCCCCAGGCCCTGCTCTGTTCTGCTTCCCTGTACCTCTTCTATTGTCCTGTCCATTCTCATTGCAACCACCCCCATCTGAGCGCCCGTTGCCTCTCTGCTGGTAACCTGAAATAGCCTCGGCTGGCATCCCAACTTCCAGGAGCCATCTTCCATACATCTGTGAGTCGCTTTTTAAAAAACAGTCTCAACGTGCCAAGTCCTACTTTTAAACGTTCAGAGGTTCCTTCTGTCTGGTAGAAGCACAAACTTTTAGCATGGCCTTCGAGGCTCCCCAAGATAAAGCCCACCCGTCCTTTCGGCCTGCACTCCCGGTGCCTCCTCCATCTACCTATGCCGCAGCCTGATGGCATTTAACACAGCACAGTCCCCCGCAAACCTGTCACAGGCAGTATGGGCCACGCCCAAGATTCTAATCTCATAAATTCAGGTAGCAGTCCTTTTTACTACCAGTTCTCCTAGGTGAAAACCTGCAGCCAAATAAGACCTCGCACCAGTTCAAGTCCCTGCTTTTGCTTATGTGTTTCACTCTGCCTAGGATGTATTTCTTCCATTTCTGTGTAAAATTGTCCCCCTATTTCAAATACAACCTCCTTTAATAAAGCTTCACTGATCCCCCCTCTTCCTCAATTTACCTGTGCAGAAGCTGAACAGCCAAAATGTAGAGCAAGCATTAGCTCTCCTCAGCAATCGCACTGAGCATCATCCCTCAGACCCCTCTGCTAGAACTGTGCGAACACATGTTATCTTCTGGTCTAGACCACACATGCCTGAACTGCAGAACCACTTCCGACCCACCACTGAGTTCCCACAACAACTACAGTGCAGTGTCTTGCACTTAGTAGGTACTGAAAATATTTATTTCAAAAAAATAAATATATGATCTGTCTGCAAACATTCACTACTCTTGCCCAATTTCAGATTGGAGGATACCCTCTTCTCTCTGTCATCCACACTAAATCTCCATTTCCCCCCTTTATAACAGTAACAATGAAACAGTGGTATGAAAGAACCTTTCAAATTACTTACAATGTCTACATACATAAGAAATGTAATGTACATACACCCATGCCTATGTATACGTGTGTGTGTGTGTGTGTGTGTGTGTGTACATTTTAAATTTCCTGCCTAGTGAGTAGGGACAATTATAATGAAACACATATAATTATTAACCTACCATCCTATGAGGCACCACTCCTTAAAGCATTCCAGGAAAGCCACATGCAAAGAAGCCCTTTTAAATGAAGGATTTTGAAAATTAACAAGCCACATGTTCACATCATCAGAATGTATAAACAGCAAAAGTACGACAAGGGCTCTCACCCTGCGTATTGGGTGATCATAAGCACACATCTTCAGAGGATGCGAGCGTGGGGAACGTGGCAGTAGGAAATGAATTATGCAGGCAGCAAGCAAAACAAAAAATCAAGACAGACATTCTTCAGCTAAAACAGAAGCTGACTCAATAATCTAGATGTTGCCTTAAAATGAATGAAATATACTTGAAAATCACACATGACGATTTCACCAAGAACCTTAGCTAACCCAAATATCTTACTTCATCCTTGATCACTTGGTCTTTCTTTTCCAACAAGACATGTTTCACGTTAATTATTCTGGGGCTTTTTTTGTGTGTTTTTAAATACGGAAAACCCATCCCACACAGAACAGGGGCCTCTACTGGACCTCTCTTTCCTCACAATGTATGTCCTAGCTCTGTCACTTGAGTTTTGACTCAGCTCTGTCAGTGAAAAATTAGACTTCATTTCGGTATGTTAATAGCAATCCCTCCAAAACAATGTAATCAAGGCCTCATGTGCACCTATAATTTCATCCTTGACATAAGCCTGACAGCTATTTATTGTCTGAGAGGAGAAGGGGGAGGGGTGTGGGGAGGGGGAGGGGACTCCTATATGCCCCCCTCCCCCCAAACAAACCCAGCAGCTTTATGTTTGAAGGCAGAGCCTTTGCAAAGTCCAAACAAACGGCAATAATCATGGGGTTTACATATGTCTTGTCTTAAGCAATCAAGGCAGAGGGTTAACAGAGAAGCACATTCAGATGCGCCAATTCCCAAACTGCCCACCTCTGATGAGCCAGCTGTGAGCCGCAATTGTCACATTATAATTTAGGCAAAGAGGGGGAAAAAAGGCATCAGAATACACACTGGATCAACATAATTATTCACAGCAGGATGCTGCAGAATTAATTTAGCCAATCAGAATTATAGTTGGGGGTTGGGCACAGTACAGAGACGGAGAGGAGAAAGCAGGGAGTGGAAAGAGGGGGGTGAGATGAGAGGAAGAGGGGAGGGCTGTTTTCAACACCTCACTAATATTTGGAAGATCTGATCTGTAAGATATTTTGAATACATGTAAGCACAATGTTGTTTCTTCTTCATTTATTTACAAACACCTATACAACACGTACAAGTGCCAGTCACTAGCCTGAGCACCTTTTGAATATGAGGTTACTTAGTCCTCACGAGGTGGGTACTATTACTGCCCTCATTTTACATTTAAGCTCAGAGAGGTTAAAGAGCTTGCCACGGTCACACAGGGAAGTGGAAGAGCCAGAAGTAAAACCCAGGCAGACTGGCTCCAAAGGCTATGCATTAACCAGCACCAGGTTTAAAGGTTCTTGCTCCCAAACAAAACAATGAGCAATCAGGCACACAGGCTGGTGGTGGACCCTTAAAGCATAACATTATTCCATCGAGCTGCTTTTCCTAAAAATGGTGGTGACCTGGCACTACTAACTCCAGCACGACACTTCAAGGTTGTGAACTTCCCCATCCAGATAATGTCATCACCCAATTCTCCAAAGTGAGAAGAGCGGAGGGTTACCCCGCACGCCCCATGGTGCTCTCTAGTTTTTAGGACAGAACAGCAGCAACAACTGGGGTAGCAGCTTGGCCTCCGGGCTTGACACAATCTTCCTATAGAAACGGTAGCAACCCAGATCAATTGGAAAGAAAGGGAAAGCAGACTGTTCGAAGAACAAGAGTTCAGTTAAATGCTGGACATGCACACACAGATAGATGAGGGATTAAAGAAATCGGCAGTCACACTGACACAACTTCCTGCCTGGATTTATATCTGCAGGCTCCGGTTTGCAACAGCATAAAATTATGTCTGCCCTTTCGGTAGGTACAGGCAAATTTAAAGGAAAGTAACCCTCTTCCTCCCCTACTTGTCATGAGGGTAGACAGCAGAGGAGCTAAGAGGAGCCTTAATTTCCTTGTAAAAGTTAGACTTCAGCTGGCGTTCGCGGCTTCTGGTAATGGGGGAAATGACAGGGAGCGGCCCAGGGTTTTATGTGGGGCAATAATGTTTGATCTATGCCATTGTCAATGAGAACTGTGATTTAATCCATACGGATACAGAGCCTCGTGATGAAAGAGGAATAACGACAAATCCTGATTAACAATCACTGCTACACTAAAGCAGGTTTCCATAGTAACGGGGCTGAAATTATACAACAAACTGGGATGCCACACCAGGCAAATTACTCCAGGAAGGGGCCCTTTTCTGAAAGCATTTGGCTTTCTGTGTTCTCTTAAAATTAAGATGCAAGCATCTTACTTTCAACTTGTATTAGTTGTCCTCTCTTTTTTCTAAACACTCGCTCTTCAGTTGGTCTCAGATAATATGAGAGATGAGCATGTTCGCACAGGAAATGTACAAACAGTTAAGCCCATTTCAGCCCCTTTCCCCTGAAAGGAGAGGACAAAATGAAATTATGGCAACGGGAATCTTCCTTCCATAGCATTCCTTTGATAAATCATGTTTAATTTCTTGATTTAGGAAGTGTGAATGGGGGTGGGGGTTGAAGCATATTGCAGTGAAATATTCCATCTCTCACTCCATATGACTAAGTTCTCTGAATTTGCAGGAGAAGGGGCAAAATAAAAGAACAGAGTAGAGCCGAGACCGGTTTGGCTCAGTGGATGGAGCGTTGGCCTGCGGACTGAAGGGTCCCGGGTTCAATTCTGGTTGGGGGGCATGTACCTTTGCAGACGCATCCCCAGTGGGGGGTGTGCAGGAGGCAGCTGATCAATGATGTTTCTGGCTCTCTGTCCCTCTCTCTTTCTCTCTGTGAAGAATCAATAAAATACATATTTAAAAAAAAAAAAAAGAACAGAGTAGAGATCCAGAAAGAGAAGGTATTTCCTTTGTTCCCAAGAATATTTAATTTTCAACTAAGATTTTTAAAAATTAAAACATGGTCTTAAAATAATGCTATTTCCAATGCTTAATTAAAATAATTTCAAAAACTGTGTGATAGGAAAACATGCATTGGCAAATATTTGAAAACTCTTATGGCCATTATTGCAACTGACTTTGGCAGTGAGCCTTAATAAAACAAATTTTATCAAATAGCCTGGGAAAAATCTGCATTAGAACATCATACTCAGTGTCCTCCTTCAAAGGCAGAGGAACAGAATGTGAGACATTGAAAAAACAACAGGAAAATCACAGTCCTAAATATTATCTTAAAGAGGTTAAAGATCTGAAAGAAGTTATGGAATTAAAACACTGCACATATTTAATAATCCTCCTTTCAAGACAGAAAAATATTAGAGCTACACATTATTCAGAAATACTGCAATTCTAGGAGAAAACACATTTCCCTTGAGATTTACCCATGGCTTTCAGTTTCAATCACTGAAGGGCAGTGTGGCCCAGTGGAAAGAACCTGGATTTAGAAGTTCTTGAGTGGCAATATTAGGTCCATCACTTGCCAGCCATAAGCCCTCAGTCACATCACTTAGTCCTCTGTGTCTTGGTTTCCTCATCTGTAAGATGGGAATAATAATTATCTATCTTGCTGACCTCAAGACATTTCTGAGATAATTAGTAAAATACTGCAGGTAAATACTTTCTGAAAATGGTGGGGATATCTATTGTTATTTTATTAATTTTGTGATTTAATTATCAACACTTACTGAGTACTTGCCACAGGCTAGGCAAAACACAACCTTGATAATCCTTAACACCATTTTCATCTGGCAAAAACAAACAAACAAACAAAACGGCTACCAATTGTCTTAAGCAAATGCATACTGTCAATTTGTTTACAAGAGGCCAAAACAAGCAAAAAATAATAGCAATAAATTTAAAAGCAAGCATTTGCCAAGGGGTGAATTCCTTCTCCCTGGCCCAGTGGTCGGCAAACTCATTAGTTAACAAAGCCAAATATCAACAGTACAACGATTAAAATTTCTTTTGAGAGCCAATTTTCTTAATCTTAAACTTCTTCTGATGCCACTTCTTCAAAATACTCACCCAGGCCATGGTATTTTGTGGAAGAGCCACACTCAAGGTGCCAAAGAGCCGCAGTCTGCCGACCACGGCCCTGGCCCATCTATCTGTATACTTATACGAGGCAGAAAACTATGTAAATGCTTTAAAAATATGATGTAAATTATGTGCATGGCCAAAGTCATAAGATTGGAATGATATTCCATGAAAGACCAGCTTAAAGATTCCTGTGGTCTCTCTAAGGTGTTCTCTTTGTCTCTGCCTTATCTGCCCGCACTTCACTGAGGTTGGGGAAAGGGGCAGGGAGATGGCTGGGCCTATGTGAGTGTTACTGTATGTCTCCTGCATCTGTGTGGAGTTTCCTTTCTGGAGCTATACTCCCTGGATTAAAATCTCAGCTCCATTGCTCACTAATTATATAACCTCTCTGTGCCTCAGTTTCCTCATCTCTAAAATGGGGATAATGAAAGTGATGTTCCTCCAGGAATGTCGTGAGGATTACAGTCATTAAAAATAAGGCAAGATCCACCACATAGTAGGCTCTCAGTAAATGTTAGCTCTCAAAAGAAATTTTAATTGTTGTACTGTTGATATTTGGCTCTGTTAAACTAATGAGTTTGCCGACCACTGGACCAGCGAGAAGGAATTCACCCCTTGGCAAATGCTTGCTTTTAAATTTATTGCTATTATTTTTTGCTCTGTGTGTGCGCATAATCCAAGAGTCTAACTTGGTGGCCAGTGGGTAACAGATGAATTTCCTTTGGTCAGCACAAAATTTTGTTTTGTTGGCTATAAGCTCCATTATGGGGGACAGACTCCACAATTAACCACATTTGACACTATTTCTCATCCTATATAATAAAAAACTAATATGCAAATCAACCGAATGGCCAAACCATCAGTGGAATGACCAGTCGTTATGATGCACACTGACCACTAGGGGGCAGACACTCAATGCACGAGCTTCCCCCAGCTCGCAGGCCCCAAGCCAGTCAAGATGGGTGCCAATGGGGGCTTCCTGATCTCCCTGCCAGCTGCCCTGCAGAGGGAGGCAACCAGCAGCAGTGGTAGGGGGTAGGGCCAGCAAGAGAATGGCTCCAGGCTGGCCAAGGTGGGTGCCAGGAGGCGCCCCCAATTGCCCTGCCATCACCTCACACATTGGCCCTGATCACCAGCCAGGCCTAAGGACCCTACCCATGCACAATTTTCGTGCATCAGGCTTCTAGTTATGCTATATAATTACCTCCCTGGCCTCCCAAAAAGATTTCAGTTTTTGAGCCTTGTGTTTGTTCCTATATATTCACTTAAAATGTCTGTTTCATTTTGTTTCTGTCTTCATTTTTTCCTTTATTTCTGTGTGTGTGTGTGTGTGTGTGTGTGTGTGTGTGTGTGTGATCTCTCTCCTCCCTTATTTTTATCCTCAATATCTCTTCATTTTTATCTCTAGCATTTATTAAATAGAGTTTTATGTCCCCTGTTCTTATTTGTTAAGGCAAAGGAGTACAATACATTTCCCAAAGAAATTAAGTTGCTCTTTACTTAGTAGAGCTTGATTCATTTTTCCTGTGGATCAGTGGCTTGTAATTAGAAAAACTGCTCTCCAGCTCTGCTGCAAGAAAATCCAAATTATAAAACATATAAATTGGGAAATTATGTATATTATACAACAGTTCACTTAGGGGTTTTTTGTTTGTTTGTTCTTTTTTTTTTTGTTCACAATATCAAACCCTTAATACACTGAAATATGAATTTATTATAGAGCATTAAGTACTAAAGCTGATAGACAGAGAAAGGTAAAACTAACCATTTAGGGAAAACTACTTGAAATCTGATAATGAATCAAAAATAAAAATAGAAAATCTTTGAAAACCTTTGCAAAAAACTGAAAATAGGGCACTTGATACACAATCCTCAGGAACACAGTTCCTCTCTACGTTTACCCTGGGGACACATTTATCAACACCAATGACATTTTAAGACAAAATTAAAAGGATAGCCCTGGCCCGTGTTTCTCAGTGGTTAGAGCATTGGCCCAAGCACCAAAGGGTGAAGGATTCTATTCCAGTCAAGGGCACATACCTGGGTTGCAGGTTCCATCTCTGGCCCAGGTCCAGGACCTATGAGGGAGACAACCTATCAATGTGGCTTTCTCACATCAATGCTTCCTTCTCCTCTCTCTCTCTCTCTCTCTCTCTCTCTCTCTCTCTCTCTCTCTCTTTCTCTCTCTCTTTCTCTTCCTCCCTCCCCTCCCCCTTACTCTCTCTCTAAAAATCAATGAAAAAAATATCCTTGGGTGAGGATTAACAAAAAAAGCATGTGGACTATTGTTTTATCATCTAATATTCAGGTCTGTTTTTTAATTCACAGATTACATACTCTTCAAATATACTGTATTATCAAACCTGGCCCAATTAATATCATAACATTCTCAGATTTTTTCTGAGAAAATTCCAACAGTGAGAAATTCTAATCTAAGTTTTCATCAGCATTATCTACTCAAATGCAAGAAAGTCTAATTACTCCTTCTGACAAGATAGGTCAATGAAAACCTTTCAAAAAACTGAGTCTTGGTTATCATAAGAACAGAGTAATCTAGAGGTCTAGCCCTTGTGCCCATGACAGCCTCTGCACATTTTCGGGAGTGGCAAGCCTCCAGCCTACATGCTCCTGGTGACCAGGTCTGTGTTTGGGTTGTTGTAACTGTGCTGCTGCTGCTGCTGCTGCTGCTGCTGTCAAGTTGAACTCAAATCTCTCTCACTGACTTTTCGCCCCTTTGGGCTTCATTCTGTGCTGGCATCGGTGCATTCAGACAGTTGCTTTTTCTGCGAGTAGCTTTTACCCAGATAAAATTATAAATCAGTGGTGAGCAGCCTCTTTTTTCTGAGGATGATTCAGGAGGGAGAAAAAAAATGTTTTTAGAGTCTTTTATTCCATTCAAAATGCAAATAGCTTAATTTAGTCCCGTGAGGGTATACACAATATTCTTAAAATTCAGATTACCTACTATATTGAATAAAAGGCTGTCATTGAAAAAAATTGACATATTAGAGAAATGGAAACATGAAAGCAGGCTTCTAATTTTTATCCTGAAAAGGGAACAAAGGCTGTATTTTGTAAACTGGTGGGCTGCACGTGTCCCCTGGGCTACAGAATGCTCCTCCTGGAGGAGGCACGGGAAGTTTAAGCATCCCTGTCTTCTCACTCGCCCATCGCTGTGACATCCACTCCTTGCCCTCAGGCTTCCAGGCCCTCAGAGGCTCAAACCTCTTCTCATGCTTTCACTGAAGCCAGTTCATTCCAGTGAATTGACTGTCAAAGAGATTTGCATTTTTAAATTTCAACTCCTAGCTATGATTTCAAGGGCTGTCTCCCAGTCACCCACTTCTGAACATCTTCCCATTACAACCCACCACTGACCAAAACATTCCAGAGACAGTTCCAACAGTCCAAAGACGCCTGGGCTTCTATGTCATTCACAGACAATCTTATGATTCAGTGAAATGAGCCCTAAACTAAGAAGAGTCAGAACTACATTCCAATCCCTGCTGCCTTACATATTAGCCATAGTTTCCTTTAATGAAAAATGGGGACAACTGGGATAATAATGCCTTTGCTGTCTGTTCCACAGGGTCAAATAAAGCGATATATAAAAGCATGCCTCTCGTTATAACCCTTTATGTTTACTTAAGAGATCACTATACCTGTCTCATTAATGCAATAGAACAACGGTTTCCACGTTTCTGAGGAGATTACCTAAGGAAGCAAAGGAAGAGCAGGTGCCACATCCAGACCCAGGCTCCTTGCACCTCCCCGTCACACTCAGTGCTTCTGTTTTGAGCATGAGGTTCTAAGAGTTCCAGTGAGAAAGGCGCTCTCCCACTTCATAAAAGGTTGAAACCCACCATATTAACTATTTTAGCTCCAATATCACATGATTGATTTCTATTAAGCTTATGGTCAATTCTTCCTAATGGCTTAGGCAAGTGGTCGGCAAACTGATTAGTCAACAGAGCCAAATATCAACAGTACGACGATTGAAATTTCTTTTGAGAGCCAAATTTTTTAAACTTAAAACTTCTTTTAACACCACTTCTTCAAAATAGACTCGCCCAGGCTGTGGTATTTTGTGGAAGAGCCACACTCAAGGGGCCAAAGAACCACATGTGGCTCGCGAGCCACAATTTGCCGACCGCGGGCTTAAGCGCATTTACTATGGAATGGGTTTTCACTGAATTCTTTTATTTTGAAGTATACCACAATCCTCTTATAATAAAAGAGGCACAGAATAAAAGAAAGAAAATGCTGATGCCAAGTGTATCTTTGAGGCAGCCTTGTTTGCTCTTAAGGAAGGCAGTGAGCAACTTTGGAGTGAAAAAAAGGATCTTTCAGATGCTTGTGTGAAAAACAGTAGACACCTCGAAGTTCCTAAGTTAAACAAACAAAACCATAAAACAATTTCTTCACACACAAACAGGGAAAAGCAATTTTTTAAAATATGCTGTTAATTAAAATTGGAAATAAAGACAGAAATGCAATTTTCTAAATTTGGTATCAAAATGAACTTGATTCTTGTGCATGTGAGAGGTAATAACAGACATGAAAGCCTGGTAGTTGCAGGAACCAGGGTGAGCATATTAAATTAGCAGGAGTGCAGAGCCTTCCTGAGAAAAGAAGAAATGTTAGGCCCTGAGCATTAAACCCTTTTTCTCCCAAACTCAAAATTACTGAAGCCTGTGGAGATGGACAAGGAGGGTGCCAGGGGTAGGGGAGGACCATAAGAACCCTGTGGTGAAACCTCAAGAGGAAAGAAAGAGTTGAAATGTGGGACCACTTCCAACCAGCAATATGGCACAATGCCTGCATCCCAGCCAAGTGGCCACGTGAAAGAACCTGAAGCTTTCCTGACAGAAAAGCAGAAAGGGAGCACCAAAAAAGGTGCTCATTTCACCCTGCCAGGTCCAGCCCTCATCTGCACAGTCTCTCCTGCTGGCCCTCCCAGAGATGCACACGCAGGCCCCTGCTCTGTGATGCCCCATCCCTCCTCCCCTGACATCCATCTTGGCCTCCATGGAGAATCTCCAACTCCCTTCCCCACTGCTCTTCTCTGCACCACAGAACTTCCTCATGCATGGAACCCCTGTGCCTGATATAGCCACAGGACCACACTGGTTAGTTTACTGATACTCTGGAGACATCATGTGAAATACTGGCTGTGATGGCCTGTGACTGAATACCAACGGGGAAGGTTGAACATGATGTTATAGAAGCCACACAGGCATAAGCCACACAGTGGATACTCACAAGGTATCCACTGACCCCATGACCACAGACCTCACCTCTCAGGGCCTTGTTCTATAAAACAAGGCTGGGCCACCACTCAACGCTGAAGACCTTTTGGTTTTTCAGTTCTGTGATCTAATCTAATAAAGAGGGAATATGCAGATTGACTGTCATGTTGAAACAAAGATGGCGGCACCCACAGCGGAGGTGGGGTTTCCATAACACAAGATGGCTGCACCCACAGCAAAGGCTGAGTTCCCATAATGAACCTTAATGAGCAATCATCAGGTACCTGAGGCTGCATGGTGAGGCTATGCCGTGACCCCCTGGCCCAGTGGAGCTTGATGGGGGCCCTCAGGCTGCACCCCATGCCCCAGCACCTGGCAGGGGAACCTCATGCGGTGCCCTCTGCCTTGACGCCAGGTCGTCGGGGGACCTGAAGCCACACTTCCTGCCCAGCAGGGCTTGACAGGGGACCGCAGGCCGTGCCCGCCACATGGCAGGCTTGACGGGGACCTCAAAGCACGCTCCCCACCCAGCCCAGGCCAGGGGACCTCAGGCCGTGGCCCCTGCCCTGATTCCAGGCCAAGAGACCTGAGGCCATGCCCCTACCTGGTATGCACTGAGGGACCTGAGGCTATACCCCACCTCTCACCCAGCAAGGCTTGACAGGGGACCTGAGGCTACACCCCCCATCTAACACCAGGCCGGGGGAACTGAGGCTGCACCCCTGCCCTGTGGGTCTGGATCTCGCGTGATTTCAAAGTGCGCACAGGTGGGCGGGAACTTGACTCTGGGTCCCGGGGAGCACCTCAGACTCTGGCAGGAGGAAGATTTTCATATATTTTTTACTAATTTTCTTTCATTTCTGACATTTCTATTATAGATAAAGGGCAAATAGCAATATTAAAATATTTCCTCTAATTAATTCCCTTTTAATGTGCACAAATTTCATGCACCAGGCCACTAGTTATTAGATAAAACATTTAAGAGTATTACTTTCCTGCATGGTCAGTTATACTTTGTGGAAAATCCCATATGTTTTAATGCCTGTGAAACATGTCAGGGATGTCCCAAGGGAATTCTAAAACTATGCCTGCCAGTTTGGGTAAATGCAAATGTGTTTGAGGTTAAACTACATGAAATTGCTAATAGTTAACTCTCACAAAACAGCAATTTCATATGAGTCTATCTATAGCTATTTAGACTATTGGTGCACAAAGGCAGAGAATCCTCACATGGAACTGCTGTGCATTTTATATACTTGGGATCATGAAGTACACCTTTGTCTTAGCATAGTATGCATTTAAGTGTGATACTATATGCAATACCCAGAACATTAAACATATCACAATATTACTAATGAAATCACTAACGTTACCCACTGAAATTGCTTCAACTATTTTTCAGCACAAGAAAATTTCTTCTATCTAGTTTATAACAGAGCAAAAACAATCACTTGAGATAGAATAGAACTGGCCAAAAAAAAGTCACAACAAGTAAAACGTGCAATTTATTTTGTCACTCTTGAGATTGGTTAAAACAATAAAATACTATTTCTTCTTAATCACTCCACCTCTCTCTGAAGTAAGCCACAACCCGCAGTGTTGGAAATTGCCTGTGTTAAAGACATAACCTGAAAGGCAAGGTATCTTTGCAGGTACAGTTCTCTTCTAAAAAAGAAAAACAGAATTGTTCACTATAAGAGTGAAACATAAATGGTAGAGGGTTCTAAAATGATGATGGTGCCTATCTCATTAGTCTTTGCCTGTTATAATTCCTACTCTATTTTCCTCCTCCCCTTTAAGTAAAGCGTGGGTCAGATGTTACATGAAATTTAAATATAATAGTAGGATTCATACATTTAAATTCCTCAGTTGATTCCCTTAGCAACAGCTCTTTTGTAGCCTACCTTGGATACAGAATACTGCAAGAGTTCTTTGGGACTGATTTCTTACAAAGCTCACACTGCAGTCAGAACACAGCTTGGAAAAGAACATTTGAATAGGAAATGTAATGGCATTTTTAAACAAAATTAAACTGGGTTCATCACAGACATATTTCAACCAAACATTTGGTTTAGCTGCTCTGTTTTGCTATAGGAAAACACACACACACACACACACACACACACACACACACACACATATACATTTTATTGATACCTCTCTAACAGGGCGCATGCAGTCTCATCTGGATGCTGTCCGTCTGTAAAATGACAGATCATAGGTTGTGCCTGAAAATGAACCTCATAGCAAAAGGTCCTCAAGCCAGAAAAAGCACTGACAGTGACTTAGTGTGTGTGACGCAGGCGTGGGTATGCCACACTGTCATCAGTATTAGAGAGCAACACTGACACAGGTATCAATTAAAATTCCCATTTTGTACCAACTAGTTGGGCATGGAAAGAGTCTATCTCCAGTATGAATTCTGACTCCACACAAGCTCAACACTGAAAAATGTAAAGTGGTTTATTGTGTTTTTCAACTGGTGATCATCAGGAAGCAGGAAGCTGTGCTTTTTCTCATTTTTTAAGTAGGTTAATAGATACTGACTTGCACCTGGAAGTCTGAGGAGTCACCTATGACAAAATAGAAAGGTAGAGAGTGTGAGAGTGAACACGGGAAACCAGGAGGCATGGAAAAGGCATTTTATTTTTTAAGACAAGATCTAAAGAGGTAGATTTATGTGTCAGGATATGCATTCAGCCTCAAGAAATCACAATAATAGCAGTCACTGCCATTTCTTGGGTTCCTCACTTTAGTCACTTGCTTTCTTAAGCATGAGCCAGGCTACATGCTTGGTACTTTATAACAATTTTCTCATTTAAGCCTAATGATAACCGTATGGCTTAAGTATATTTTCCACCTTTAGGGATGCTAAAACTAAGGTTGAATAGGTTCAGATTTGAAGGGCCACCTAACCCCTAGGCAGCGAAGCCTAGATCAGAACCTTGGTTAGCTGGCCTTAGAGACAACTAGCTTTTCTGGGCGGATCGGAAGGAAGAATCCTAAGAAGTAGTCATGCCCATGGCCAGTGCCCTGTCTCTGAAGCACTGAGACAAGAGCAAAGCAGAACCTGGCTCAAGAGCCTTCCTGAGTGGGGGAGCCCCCAGGACCGTCCTCATTTCTAAAACATGTCAGTACACAAATCTTGTAGAGGGACATGAATTCTGAGCTAGTTCAGAATGTATTGTGCTTAGCACCGTGTAGCTAATGCTCAACCAGCAATAATTCCTCGCCTCCAACCACTCTTGCCATACCACATGATTCATGACAAACAGGATTCAAAATAACAGGTCTTGCTGACAATGGATCCAGGGACCCCGGGCATCTTCCCAGAGCATCCACATCCAACATGGCTTTGCTTCCCTAAGGGCTGGGCAGCTCCACGCCTTTATATAAGGCACTCTTAGAGGACTCGGCCCCAATACAGGATCCCATATTGTACCTGTTATAAGTAAAGAGCAATTTATGTGAGGCCAGGACTACTGTGGAGACTTCCAGCCCCCTAGCCCAAGTGTAAGTTAGTAAATGACTGAGGCCTGGTTTCCCTAAAGCGTGAGATCCAGCCAAGTCAAAAGCCATGTCTTAGTGTGCCAACTCTGCCACCTCGTTATTCCCTGATTTGGGGGGAGTCACTTTACCGTATCTGACATAAAATAGGCACTTGGTAAGTAGTAATTATTAGTATGCTTCTTACTATTACACATCTTGCAGTATTGAAGTGGGGCTTTTAAGCAGACAGAGAATGTCTTGTATAGGAATGTCAGGAGAAGGCAAGTGGGGCTGGAGCAAGCCAGGCAGCAGGGAATTGCTAAATCAAGCAATCAAACAGCAGCTCTTGATGTTTCAGACGCGACTGCATGGCTCAATAGCTGGCAGAATACAAATTATACACCACAATAGCCAGACTCTGGCTTGGGGACGGAAAGCTCACTTAAGGCCAAAGATGCTACAGGAAATCCACTGACAATAACATCAGCCAGTGGCCAGGGCAGGACTACAGTGGAACATGGCTGTGACATCATCCATGTCAGATCAGTGACTGCAAAGCCCACATTTGCTGGTGAAGGGGGAGCCTGCACTCCTCAGGTGAAATTCCCTATTTACCGAATGATCAGGACCAATGTCACTTCATTGAAAAGCACTGCTCAGATAAATTAAAAATAGCAATCAACCTTGAGAATTTTATTGGCAAAGTGGGAATAATTTCACTCTATCTGAACCCTGATAGAATATAACAAATGTCAGTCTTCCTTCATTCTTTCCTGTATTAATCAATTAGGAAACCAAATGCTCAATAAAAAATCATATAAAAGGCTTATAAACATCATTCAAATATTCTTTACCAGTCATTTGCTTTCATTTAGTATAACTGGTTTTTCCCATTAAGAGAAAATTAAATAAAATATGAGATGTTATTGTAGTTGCTTAAGAGGAGATCTGGGGATTATAGTTCTTAGAAAGTGATTTCCATTTCCCTCCTGTTCCTGGCATCCCAGTGTTGCGTCCCAGCTTGGTGGCACACAGCGAGGCTCCAGTGGCGGGCAGCTGGGTGCTCCACAGCAGGCAGTGAGGAATAGCAAGATCTCTGGAATCTTCTAAACAACAGGTTCCCAGGCATCAGAATTTTGAACAAGCTCCATAGGAACTTCTGTGGCACATCACAATGTGAGGACCAGTATACCAAATCATTAATTACTGACTAAAAAAATACAGGTTCATTCTCTGAATGAACAGAAGTACAGACTAGGAGCCTCCTATCCCTTAGCTAGCTGTCCCTTTGTCATGCCATTCCTGTCCTCGTCTTTGCAATGCTATTCCTCCAGTTTGGATTGCCCTCCCTTAAAATATTCACTTCTTCCTCCCTGAAAGCTAATTGCTACCTGACCAAATCCTACTTATTCTTGAAAACAGTTAAATACCATTTCCACTCTTCCTTCTATGCAGCTTTCTTTGATCCTATGAGCCAGAAATAATTTCTTCTGCAGCTAAATTTCCATTTAATTTGTGCTTTATTTACATCATCTCCTTCTCCCTTACATTGCAGATATTAACGCACACATTTCTTCTGTATTAGATGAGAGAAGACTCCACATCAGATCCATCTTTGTGTCCACAGAACTCAGCACATTATAGGTGCTCTATTCTTATATAAAGAAGTAAGAAACAAAGAAACAAAGGAAGGAAGGATAATGTGTGTCCTTTTGGATAACTTTTATAGTTCTGTAGTTTGCAAAAACAAGCTGAGCTTGCTCCACAGACCATTAACATTTCTATATACACACTCAGCCTGCTAATAAAAGCGCACTGAGGATTCTTAAAGGCCCTATAAGAAAGGTTTTATATCCTGGCTTTAGCCTCGCTGGCATCTGTGGCATCTAAAATCTGAGAACGCTATTCCTCTGAGGTATCATTAGCTTTCTGTGTGCCTTCAAAGGCTCAAAGACAATTTCCTGGACTCCTATAAGAATGCCAGTTTCTTTCCAGCTACTGCAAAATATATCTTAGCTAACCACTGGAATTGTCATTTGCTTTCTATGCCTTCAAAAGCACTGTGAGAGATACAGCCCTGTGCTATTATTGGCACTGTCAGTCTCCCTGAGTCATATCAAAAGAGCCCTCCAAAGTTTCTTTGTGTGTACAGTCTCTCTGTGTGTGTGCACAATGACGCTAAGATTATTTTTCTGGTGAAATGCTTTGTCCACAAAATCTACTCAATTTTTATCTAATAGCTTCCCAATGAAAGAATGGATGGGGGGGCAAAATCCAAATAGTATCAACCCTTATTTCACCCATGCCTATGTTAAGAGAACAATGATAGCAATGCCCTAAAATCTGAAATAATATTCATGAACAGGTAAGAATTTAACATATCCAGAATTTCACAGCAGGGATCAAGAAGCAGTATCTATTCTCACCGAGTAATACCATTAGTCAAGGTAGAGGCTCTCTTTCTTCCCCTGAAAAGCTGTTATTCCTTATAAGCAGTCTCTGATTCATAAAGTTACTGAGGGGTCTTCCCTACGTAAATGCTCAGTGCTTTTCAATAGGGATGCTTTGGGGCAGGACAGTTCCCTGTTGTGGGGCTGCCCCACACTCTGCTGAATGTTTTGCATCCCCGATCATCCTGGTGGCCATTCCCCGTCATTGTGAAGACCAGAAATGCACCTCCACCCACTAGCCTCAGTTAACAGGTTATTCCTAAGGAAGGTGAGTGCTGCTAGTACATAGACCGATGGAAACACACACATGCACACACACATATAAAAATCCATATTGATGTTACACATATGTTTTTGTTATATATGTATGTATCACTAGAAAGATAAAGAACTAAA
The DNA here is from genome assembly GCA_963924515.1 of Vespertilio murinus. NCBI lineage: Eukaryota > Metazoa > Chordata > Mammalia > Chiroptera > Vespertilionidae > Vespertilio > Vespertilio murinus. The sequence goes on from OZ004708.1 coordinate 71,291,050, forward strand.
AGGGAAATGTAGAGCTAGGAACATTTTGTCAATTGCCAATTGTGATCAAGACAGACATGCATTGCTTTCACAAGTGTAAGCAGATTTGGATGCAGATTCAACTTATCCATTTATCAAGACAGAATGTATTTATTTTTTCTAGTAACGGGTTTCTTTGTTTTCTTGAGATTCCTGGGACTTCATAATGGGGGAATGGAGAGAGAAGACATAAAATCATCCACTAATGGCATTGCCACTCCTTCTGATGTATATGGTCCTATCCAGGGAATTTTGTGTTCTCATTCTATTATGAAAATTAGGCTCTCTTCTCTCAACTGATCTTTCTCCTGCTCCTCCTCAAAGTCCTGCTTCTTGGTGCTCATGGTTCCTTGGACCCAAGGCTAGGGGTTGGGGAGTTGGGGAGCCAGGGAGCAGGAAAGTCCTTGAAGGCAAAAAAAAAAGTAAATCAACATTTCAAGTTAGGGCCACAGCAATTTCTTCACCTCATCTTTTCACACCTACATTATTTCATTTAATTTTCTCAACAACTCTGAGGTGTGTGTTTTAAGTCTCATTTTGAAGATTAAATATATTTTCCAAGTAGGGGAGCCAGTTCACTCTGAAGCTGTGCTCACTTCTCTCTAAATCTCTATCTCCACAATACCCTACTTATAATAACAACAGGTATAGCAATAATGCCAGAGTGTCCGTGGCAGGAAAATACCTGCAGCAAGTTCACAGCTGACTGTTTAAACATAGTTTTGGGCACCAGAAGTAGAGGAACAGAATGTTCTGCTTGATGGGATCCATCAATTAGCCACAAAGTACTCTGTGCAGAATAGAAGGGGGAGAGTCTTCTCCCCTCAGAGGACTTGCAAACTAGTGAGAAAATTAAGACTTGGGGAGATTACATATTGTACACTGTTGCTGTGTAAATTTGGCTGACATAAAGGCATTGGTAAGTTAACAAGAAGATTTGAATGTCTTCCTCAAGTCCTATCCTAGAAAAATATTAATCTAAATATAATTAGCATACCTCATACAACTTAACAAAAGGAAGATAAACAACCCAATCAAAAATGGGCAATGGATCTAAATAGATACTTTTTGAAAGAAGACAGAAGGAAGGCCAAGAGACACATGAAAACATGTTCAAAGTCACTAATTATCCGAGAGATGCAAATCAAAATAACAATGTGGTACCATCTCACACCTGTCAGAATAGCTATCATCAACAAATCAATAAAGGACAAGTGCTGGCAAGGATGTTGAGAAAAAGGAACCCTCATACACTGCTGGTGGGAATGCAGACTGGTGCAGCCACTGTGGACAACAGTATGGAATTTCCTCAAAAAACTAATAATGGAACTTCCATTTGACCCAGTGATCCCACTTCTAGTAATATATCCTAAGAAACTAGAAACACCAATCAGAAAGGATATATGCATTCCTATGTTTATAGCAGCACAATTCACCATAGCTAAGATTTGCAAACAGCCTAAGTTCCCATGAGCAGATGAGTGTATTAAAAAACGGTGGTTCACCTACACAATGGAATACTTACCATTTGCAACAACATGGATGGAACTGCAGAGCATTATGCTAAGTGAAATAAACCAGTCAGAGAAAGATAAATATCACATGATCTCACTCATTTATGGAATATAATAAACAACATAAACTGATGAACAAAAACTGATCCAAAGACAGAGAAACATTGATCAGATCATCAAACCTCAGAGGAAAGGTAGGGAAATGTGGGGTAAGGAGAAGAGATCAACCAAAGAACTTGTATGGATGCATATAAGCCTAACCAATGGACACAGACACCAGGGGGGTGAGGGCATGAGTGGGGGTGGGAGGCAATGGGAGAATAAGGGCACATATATAATACCTTAATAAATAAAGAAGTTAAAAATAAATAAATAAATATAATTAGCATAACAAGCTTTTGCTATATTTATTGCATAGCAAACATGTCCATTGCATAGCAAACATTTAGTAAATATCTGTTGGATGAATGAATCAGTGAGGTAATGACTAGTCAGTACCTCTGATGAAAAGGAAAAGATGAATAGCAAAGAACTTTTTAGTGGGTCGTTAGCACTGTCTGAAGAAAAAAGATACAATACAGTAGCCCTCTCCCATTCTAGAAACTGGCCTAAGACTGGAATATCACCATGGGGATAATTTCCCTCCTAAAATGTACTTGGATAGACAACAAAACCAGACTGAGAGGTGAATGCTGAGTAGGTCAGTTTCTAAAGTCAGCTACCACCTAAAGGGGTCACGCCAGCAGTGCCTCAGAAGAATTATAAATTAATACTAGAGGCTCAATGCACGAAATTCGTGCAAGAGTAGGCCTTCCTCCCCTCGACTGCCAACACCAGCTTCCCTCTGGCACCCAGAACCCAGGCTTCCATCTAACTGCCAGCCAGCACTTGGGACGGATGCTTCCCTCGAAGCCTCAGCTTTTCTGGAAGGTTATCTGGGTTCAGATCTAAATGGACAGTTTAACATCCTTTGAGGAGTCGCAGACTGGAGAGGGTGCAGGCTAGTTTAACATGGACAGTTTAACATCCCTTGAGGGGTCCCAGATTGGAGAGGTTGCAGGCTAGGCTGAGGGACACCCCCACACACACACCCCTTGCACAAATTTCATGCACCGGGCCTCTAGTTCATAATAATCGTGCATCATTTAACAAAAACAATACAGTTATTTATAGAAAGAAAAAGTGACTACTTTAACAAGCAATGAAGTTCATTTTCTCTGGCATAGTCCCTGATTTTATCTGGCTTCAACAATTTCGACACACTCCACTCAACAGGCAGTATCTACTAATTTATTAATACAGAAAGCTGGATTCCTACCCAGGGGATAGTCTTCCAAGTATAATATGGCAGTAAAATGGTTTCCAGACTTTTCCTTCCTTTCTTATAAACACAGATAAACATAGAGCCTTATTCCAAAATCTGAACAAGTTCTAGAGGAAACCTGACCTCTGGGGCCTTTGATTAATCTCAAGTAATAAAAGCTGTAGCAAATGCCTTTTGAAGGAGATGATGGTTGTCTCACTATAAAATGGCAAAAGGCTATAGAAGCCTAATAGAGGATGAAACATCCCACATCCCGCAGACTGGGTACATTGTACACTATTCCATTTTGCCATTGCTGTAAGTATTAACTCCTATTGGTATCAATTTCAGTGAATGAACTTTTGGTCATCATTAAATGATGGTAGGGATTAAGATACTTCATCATCTATTACATTATACCTTTGTGGACCAGTTGAGATTTGGAACAACCAAAAATGTTTAAGAGAAAGAACTTTAATTAGAGATGTTCAGCTGACTTTGAAGCCCACAGACTGTGTCTATCATTCACCATTGCTCAGTGGCTCCCCCTTTGCCTTTAGGATCAAGATCAACTCATTAGCCTGGTAAACTGAGGTCTTTCATAACCTGGCTCTGAATGTTCCCCAGCCCCATCTCCCACCATATTTCTCTTGCTAATTCCTTCCAGCAACAGCCAGCAGGTCCAAACTAATTCCCTCCTCACATTAGTACCACTGCACAAGTTATAGCCCTGAAATGCCCCCACTTCTCTCCCCTCTCCTTCTGCTTAGTTAACTCTGATTCCCTCATCAAGGCTCAGGCCAAGTCTATCTGGGTTCACTTTTCTATTGAGACTTTTATCTGTGTCTCCCAGCTCCTGGCCTCTGGCCCCATCACATCACCCCATCCAATGCTGTGAGAAATTCACTGAGTCTTATTCACCCAGATGTCTTAGTGCCCTAGGCTACACACAGAATAAGCACCCAATAAGTGTTTTTAAACAAATGAGTCATGCTTTGAACTAATGACTTTCCATGTTAAAAGGAATGACAATTTCCACTGAGTCAGGTTTTCTAACAAGCCATCCCAAGAAGTACCAGACTCAGATCCCAACAAAATGTGCCAGCTCTCCACTCACATCAGGAGTCATGCCCTCCCCTGGAAAGGATTGGAAGTTTAGCCAGAAAAGAAGAGGTGGTTGGCCTGCACCAAAGGAAGAAAGACAAAAGGAGTGAGAACGTCTCCCATGTAGTCAAGGACCTAAAAGCCCTTCCCCAGAGGATGAACTAGCCAAAAAGTCACCATCCACTCTTTAAAGGAAACACCTAGAAACATTCAAGCTCTCTAGAATGTTCTGGCACAATTGCTGCACTTATCCTCAAAATATAGGAAGCTGTTGCAGTAGACCTTCTGAAATCACCAATGACCAACACACAGCAACAAGGTTCATTAAATAAATGGAAGTGATGACTTGAATCAAAGCCTCTTAGTTCAAATTTTATACTTTCTTTCAGTCTTACAATTCAATATCTCTAGTTAATCATAAACTGAATTATATTCCAAAATAATAAGTGTTCACTACTTTCTAACTAATAAAATATATTTTCCCACCACATAAACCAACAGTTTTATTTTTATGCTAGAACTGATGTGAAATTACATGTCATGAATTATTCATGCCACCCAATTTAATTCAATTATTTTTACTGAATTCATATCTAATCCATAAAAATGTTTAACTCAATAAAAAAATCATTTCTGCATCCTTGAATAATAGATTTCTTGCAAATTTCAGGAACAATAAGTGGATATTTGGTTTGAAATGGCAGGGCATATTATAATTGTAATGATGAAAATAATTTTAATTATTTAACCAAACATTCTGTTCTATTTACTGACTGATGTCTCATAACGAAAAACTTATTTTATATCAAAGTAGAATAACAGGGGCAAGAAGTGAGCCTTACTACCAATTATGGCACCAAAGTCATTTCTAAATTTTCTATACATATAGCAAGCAGATCCCCCTTCAAATAGTAGCTGATACTTTGCACAATTAAAGACATAAATTTTGTGCTTACTAAAGAAGAGATCTTATTTGTCACATATAAATAAGTAGGGAAAAATTATAATTCCCTTCCCTTGTGAAAAATCCCTTTAAGACTCATGACTCTGACCTACTGACTTCCATGAAACCATTTCCACTTTGGTCAATGGCTTTGCCAATTATTTCCCTATCCACTTTTCCATCCTAGCAACATTTGGAGGTGGTCTCAATGTCCCCAAAGAAGGCATTAGAACTCCCCTGCCTTAAAGTTCCTATATGTCTTCAGTTCCATTGACCTTCACCATCACTTCACTTACACAACCCACATCCATAGCTACACACAACCAAAAAAAAATTCCTCTAGCCCTTCATCCCAAATGCCAATGATTCATTCTCTGACCACAGCCTCACAGAACTTCCCTTCTCATCATACTCTCTGATTCATGGAGATTTCCATCCCCTTGTCCAACCATATTCTCTGGATCCACTTACATACTAATAAAACTATAAATCATAATTCATTATTTAAATCACTTTTTTAAAAAACGACTGAAAGTCATATATATAAATGCCACATGTATTCATAAGAAATAGGTTCCAGTAGCCCAGGCTCTTTTCCGTTGGTTCTCACAAACTGTGCTTCTCTGAGTGGAGTAGGCTGTGCTTCAGTTGAATTCAGGTGCCTTTCTATTTGGCTTACTTCTTTTTCTGATTATTTTCTTTTATGAGTTTCAAAAAGCTATCTTGGCTCTTAGAGTGCTTTAATATGTTCAACACATATATTAACAGTCTTGGCAATAATCATGCCCTTAACTTGTTTGTTTACAACAACACCAACAGTCACATCCCACATCCCGCAGACTGGGTACATTGTACACTATTCCATTTTGCCATGCTGTGAGCATTGCTTTTGAACAGTGCTTATTCCCTTGATGTCTATAGCATCACCTTTCTTTATATTCATAAGTATACTGCCAAAAGAACAACCTCATGTTTTCTAAATGGCCTGGAGAACATACAGCAGGTGTCTTCTGTTTCCCGTTGTGTTCATCATTAGTGAATTGCAAGAATCCCAAATGAAAGGCTTAAATCACTCTTTGCCCCAATTACCAACTCTCTTTTTCCTTTAAACTTCTGCCACACCTGCCCACAAAATCCCATGCCTGGATCACTACAAGCATCTATTTATCCACTTCTACACCAGCCTACTGAGCACTGCAAGAGAAAGCCACCTATCCTTTAGGTTGGTGCCATGACAAAGTCATGGTATTCAGCCTAAGGTGGGCCATCGGTGCCAACAAGAAGTCCTTATATATTCCTCCAATGAGCTCCCTCTCCAACTCTCTACATCATCTATTACAAAACGTCTTTATCTTCGAGCCCCACCCTCTCATTTCACTGTCTACTCCCATCTCATAGAAAAATCTAGAAATCATCAAGAAAGTACAGTTTTGAACTCCTACTATTTGCAATAGTATGGATGGGCCTGTAGAGCATTATGCTAAGCAAAATAAGCCAGTTGGAGAAAGGTAAGTATCACATGATTAAAATCATTTGTGGAATATAATGAACAACATAAACTGATGGACAAAAATAGATCCAGAGACAGAGAAGCATCAAACAGACTGCCAAACCTCAGAGGGAAGCAGGAGAGGGTATGTGGGGTGTGTGTGTGTGTGTGTGTGTGTGTGTGTGTGTGTGTGTGGCAGGGGGGAGGGGAGGGAGTGTTTAAAAGCTCAACCAAAGGACTTGAATGCATTCATACAAGCATAACAAATGGACAGAGACAATAGGAGAGTGAGGGCCTGAGTTTGGGGATGGGGTGGCTGGGAGAGGTCAATTGGGGAGAAATGAGACATATATAATACTTTTGACAATAAACATTTTTAAATAATTAAATAAATAAAAGTGCAGTCTTAATCTTGTCCACCATCAACAAATCGATCTGTGTCTACACTATTTTCCCTGCCAGGTTTAAGGGATGAGAAGCTGTAACTATTTCAATGGCATTTTTAAGTGACTAGTCTTTATTAAATTTATCTAAAATGTTTCACTTCTTTTTAATGCAAATAAAAGCTTTTCTTAAACTTACATTCCATTGGTTTTCCCAATATATAATTAAATTTGTAAACTTAGTAATAAACACAATGACATAAAAATGTTTGGGAACAAACACAACAGACTCTTGGTAAAAAATACAAGTTATAGAAATGCACAGGTATATACAGAAAAGTATTCAGCCTACCAAGCACATCAGCCACATGGTTTGAGAGAGAATGAGGCTTATCAATTAACACAAGTAAGTATTAGGTGGAAATCAGAAGTGAAATTGCTGGGTCATAGGGCAGTTCCACTTTTTAATTTTGGGGAGAAACTCCATACTGTTTTCCACAGTGGTTGTGCCAATCTAATTCCCACCAAAAATAAAGTTGGAAGTATCATCCTACTTAATATCAAACAATACTATAAGGCCATAGTAATCAAAATAACATGGTACTGGCATGGTACTGGCATAAAAAACAGACACACACACACACATACACACACACACACACACACACACACACACACACACACACACACACACACCAATAAAGCAGAATAGAGAGCCAATAAATAAACTCATGCATTTATGGTTAGTTAATATTTGACAATAGAGGCAAAATAGGTAAAGACTGTATATTGAATAAATGGTGCTGGGAAAATTAGACAAATACCTATTCTTTACTAACAACCTGATACTCTGCAATAATCAAGCACATGCCTCTATTAGAGCACTCAACCCTTTTCTTTGTTATTGAGTGATTTTCACTCCTAAAGGACAAGGCTGTAATATCATTCATCTCAGTAAGCCTAGTGCTTATCAGAGAACCAAATACATATAGAAATACCTCACCATTATTGCTTTTCCATGCTAGAGTAACTCCACACTTCAATCACTCAGCCTACTGCAAACTACTCCCAAATGTAGGACTTAATCACCAGTTCTCTGAGGTTGTAGTGGAAAGCACATTAACCATCTAGACTTTATTATTACCTCCTCTTGATAACAAGGGATGTGACCCAATGAATACTTAAATAACAGGTCTGGCACTGTCCTGTCATCATCTTGTTCATCAAAAATATTTTCTTTCAACAGACACCCATTCACATTTTATTATGAAGACATGCATTTTATGGATAAATTAGATAGCACTGTTAAAACATACTAGAAATAATATCCAAGATAATGTATCTCCATGGAGTTAATAGCTATAAATCACTATCATGATCTTAAAAGAGTGCTTGTATAGATACAAGCCATGAACTATAAGGAAGCAGAACAAGAGCCTACACAGATGGATGAAAGTTAAAAGGCACATTCTAGGTTCCCCCCACATTCACAAGGGGGATTCTCTTCATGGGTCTTTAGCCTTCACAAATACTGATATCCTTCTGGAGGGGGTCACACCAGCCTGGCTGAACCAGGAAATGACTGTTGTTTCCAATATTTTAGATATGAATGACTTCTACCCAAAGTGATTCTATATCCCAGATGTTCTAGCATAAGCTCAGAAACCAACTCTTACACTGGGGAGGGAGGAGATATTGGATAACAGTTTCACAAAAGAGGTAACAGAGGAGCTGGTTTTAAAGAATGTGTAGAAGTTTGCCAGCTAATAAGATAAGGGAGGGCAGTCTAAGCAAATTAAACAGAAAGTACAACAGCTGGAGAGTCTGGACTTTATAGCAGGGGAAAATGGAGATCCACTGAAGGTCTCTGACAAGACTAAATAATTGGGCCTATAGTTTTTCTTCAGTGAGATTATAAGCCAGTTGAGGTAAAGATATATCTTCTATGATTATTTATGTCATTCAGGAACCTTTACACATAGTTAGAACCATGATTTACATATTTGTTTCCCCTTAGCCTTTCCCATACTTCACTGCACATAGCTAACACTCATTCGATGTTTGATGAATAAATGAATAAAATAATCATTATTATAAAGTCTTCCCTATAATCAAGGATGTATACCAATGACTGATTATACTTGCCAAGGCCATATAGGCAATGAAGTAAAAACATTACTCCAAAGTAGGAGTGAGGAATAAGAAAACTACAGCTAATGCTCAAGATCTGCCAATCAACATTAGCCCAGGGGGACAGTTAAAACCCAGTGAGAATAAAATAAAGCACCTTTGATTTGGTGTCTGTATCTTTCCTGACTGATGAAAATTAAACATCTCCTCAAAGTGATAAAATTCTTCATATGTCTTTGTTTAGGTTGGTATCTTCTGATCAAGATGGGATGTTACATTTCTATTAATTCAAGCAAGGAAGTAGGATTTTTCTTTATCACAGCAATAAGAGATCCATTCATGACTGAAAATGCTAACAAGTTTAAGTTTTCTCTGGCAACATTCCTAACTGGTTCATCGGAGCAAGGAGAGTCAAGTTACCAGAGATTAAAATATTTTAATACTAACAAGTAACATTCACACCTATTACCAAAAAGCCTGAAATGTATCTTGAGGTAATGGGACAAGTATGTGTATTTATATTACTCACATAGGTACCACCAAATTAGTAACTATTCATACATACAAGGTATTTTATTGTATTGATAAAAGACATGATCCCCACAATTAAGATTCATTCTAGTACCCAGAATATTGATACTTAGGTTTACAAAAAGCCAGCCTCTCTCCATTCCCAAAGGGAAAGCCACAAGTTCACACTTACACAGGACAGAGCAGCACGTCCCCTTTCTGTGCACATTACAGTCAGCCAGAAGAGTTCTTGGAGAGTGCCTGGCAGATCCAGCCCAAGAGGATTTTCCAGATTATATTTGGTGCCCCTTCAAGGGACTCTCTCCTCTCTTTTTTGGCAATCTTCTTAAATGCCCAGTGCTCTTTCTATGGGCCCAGAGAGCACTCTTCCCTAACTTCTCTCCAGACTTAATTATCCCATCCTTGGCCATTGGCTCTTCCTTTAAAAATCAACTTAGGAAATCAATCCCCAGCAAAGTAAGAATGCCTAATTAGAGTGGTGCATGAGGTCCAAAGAGGAATCTGTGTTCTAAAAGAGGACATCTGGAAAGCATAAGGCAAAGAAATACTTGTCCAAAGTAAAATTTCAGGCATCATTCAACAAGAATTACTTGGGGCAGGTGTTCAGCTTCAGCACCCCTCATGGTATTCCATGAAATAAACCCACTATTTTGCCAACATCCAACCTCTACCTTTCACATACAGTCAAATAAAATTTAAATCTTTTTAAAACCCTATGATGCCTAGTTCCATCTTAGTAGGACTGCTCTGGGCTCCTACAGCATTCTAGTCTCATCATGATGATATGTTATCACACTATATCAAAATTATCTATTTTGGCCTGGCCAGTATTTCTCAGTGGTTGAGGCAGCAACCTATGAACCCAGAGGTCACTATTCAATTTCCAGTCAAGACACATGCCCAGGTTTGGGGCTTAATCCCCAGTAGGGAGAGTGCAGGAAGTATGGGATCAATGATTCTCTCTCATCATTGATGTTTGTTTCTCTCTCTCTCTCTCTCTCTCTCTCTCTCTCTCTCTCTCTCTCCTTCTCACTTCCTCTCTGAGATCAATAAAAATATTTTTAATTATGTATTTTTCCCCCAACAACCGGTAGAGATTACATCTTTGATTTCTGTACTCTAGAGCCAACCACAGTACTTAGCATACAGTAAGTGTTTAATAACTTATCAAATGGATACATTTTTAAACAATATTAGAAATTAATTAACTAACATTTGATGTGTTGATACTATAATCTAGCCCAACCAGTATGGCTTTGCAGTTGAGCATCGACACAGGAACCAAGAAGTCACTGATTTGATTCCTGGTCAGGAAACATGCCCAGGTTGCAGGCAATCAAGGTTGCTCTCTCATTGATGTTTCTCTCTATCCCTTGCCCTTCCTCTCTCTCTAAATATCAATAAAAAGCATATTTTTAAAAATAAATAAAAAATACTATAATCTAACTTGGAATTTAATATCATTAGTTGTAAGAATGGTTTCTTCCTTCATCACTCAGCTTTAAGCCATGGTCTGTGACAGCAGAGAGCAAGCCTACTATTTCAGCAATCCTGGGTCATGGTAGTGGCTCCATCTATGAACTGACATCTCCCTCTTCTCTAGTCGCCATGAGTTATAGGTTAAATAAACATGCATTACCTATGAGCATTGTAGCTATTCTGGTCCCGCTGTTCCCCATCACAGCCTAACTTTTTTTCAAAATAAATGTCTTCATTATTTTTTAAATTGACATAGTTTGTATTTTTGTGTATTTTAATTAATTCGTTCATTAGCTATCTTCTGTTCTAACTGTTTTAATGCTGGGGAAACAGTGGTGACTAAGACAGAGTTGCTGTCCCCATGGGACTAGTTCAGATTTCTCGGATTCATTATGCAGATCTGTGAGGCCTTCTTAACCATGAAATTGAACTTCTTGTTTACCCAAGAACTGAATAATCAAACACAGCTTATGTTATCAATCTTGTAGAAAACTCAGTAATGTTTCTGACTACTCCTATCAAATCAAATCTGATTAGTCACTCTATTCATTTCACAGAGCTATGGTAACAAATTACCACAAATTTGGTACTTAAAAACAGAAATTTATTCTCTCATGATTCTGGAGGCCAGAAGTCCAAAATCAAGATACCAGCAGGGCCCTGTTCCCCCTGGAGGCTTTAGGAAAGAAGGCTTATTTTGCTGCTTTCTAGCTGCTGGTGGTTCCTGGTAATCCTTGATGTTTCTGTGTGTAGCTCTATCACTCCAAGCTCTGCCTCAATCTTCACCTGACCACCTCCTCTATGTGTATTCATATAGGCTATCTTCCCTATGTGTCTGTCTTCACATGGCTTCCTCCTAAATGTCTCTGTATCTCTGATCTCCCTACCATTCCACAAAATCTAACCCCCACATGACACCAAAGCCTCTCTTCTAATGTTCTATGGATGCAATTTTCCTCATAAATATTTAACTTATCTATAATTTATTTTGCTATAAAGTGTGTGGTAGGAACATGATTTCATTTTTTATTTCTTTATTAAGGCATTACATATGTGTCCTTATCCCCCCACAATTGACCCCACCCCCCCACTGATGACCTCACCCCTTATTGTCTGTGTCCATTTGTTAGGCTTGTATGCATGCATACAAGTCCTTTGGTTGATCTCTCCTCCTTACCACCTCCGTCCCCAACCTTCCCTCTGAGATTTGACGGTCTGATTAATGATTCTCTGTCTCTAATCAGTTTTTGTTCATCAGTTTATTATTATTGTTCATTATATTCCATTAATGAGTGAGATCATGTGATATTTATCTTTCCCTGACTGCTTTATTTCACTTAGCATAATGCTCTGCAGTTCCATCCATGCTGTTGCAAATAGTAAGAATTCCTTCTTTTTCACCGCAGTGTAGTATTCTATTTTGTAGATGTACCACCATTTTTTAATACACTCATATGCTCATGGGCACTTAAGCTGTTTCCAAATCCTAGCTATGGTGAATTGTGCCACTATGAACATAGGGGTGCATAAATCCTTTCTGATTGGTGTTTCTAGTTTCTTGGGATATATTCCTAGAAGTGGGATCACTGGGTCAAATGGGAGTTCCATTTGTAGTTTTTTTAGTTTGTTCTCCAGAGTGGCTGCACCAGTCTGTATTCCCACCAGCAGTGTACGAGGGTTCCTTTTTCTCCACATCCTTGCCAGCATTTGTCATTTGTTGATTTATTGATGATAGCCATTCTGACAGGTATGAGAAGGTACCACATTGTTGTTTTGATTTACATCTCTTGGATAATTAGTGAGTTTGAACATGCTTTCATGTATCTCTTGGCTTTCCTTCTGTCTTCTTTTGAAAGGTATCTATTTAGGTCCATTGCCCATTTTTAATTGGGTTATTTATCTTCCTTTTGTTAAGTTGTATGAGTTCCCTATAAATGTTGGAGATTAAACCCTTATAGGTGATAACATTGGCAAATAAGTTCTCCCATGCAGTGGGCTTTCTTATTGTTTGTTGATGGTTTCCTTTGCTGTGCCAGAGCTTTTTAATTTAATGAAGTCCCAACTTTTTATTTTCTCTTTAGTTTCCATTGCTCTAGGAGCAAGCAGTATTAATGAAGAAATTGCTTTGGCATATATCTAAGATTTTGCTGCCTGTGATTTCCTCTAGTATTTTTATGGTTTCCCATCTTACATTTAAGTCCTTTATCCATTTTGAGTTTATTTTTGTGTATGGTGTAAGTTAGTGGTCTAGTTTCATTTTTTTGCATGTATCTGTCCAATTTTCCCAATACCATTTCTTGAAGAGACTGTCTTGACTCCAGTGTATGTTCATGCCTCCTTTGCCAAATATTAATTGAGCATAGTGGACTGGATTAATTTCTGGATACTCTAGTCTATTCCATTGATCTATATGTCTGTTCTTGTGCCAGTAACAGGCTGTTTTGAGAACAGTGGCTTTGAATACAGCTTGAAATCTGGTATTTAGATCCCACCTACTTTGTTCTTCTTTCTCAGGATTGTTGCAGCTATTTGGGGTCTTTTTTTATTCCAGATGAATTTTTAGAAAATTTGTTCTACGTCTGTGAAATATACCATTGGTATTTTAATGGGGAGTGTATTGACTCTATAGATTGCTTTGGGTAGTATGGACATTTTAATTATGTTAATTCTACAAATCCATGAACACAGTTTGCTCTTCCATCTGTTTATTTTTTCCTCTATCTCTTTTTTCAGTGTCTGTAGTTTTCCTCTAGTTTTTCTTCCTTGGTTAAGTTTATCTTAATTTATTTGGTGCAATGGTAAATGAGATTGCTTTTTTAGTCTCTCTTTCTGTAAGTTCACTATTGGTGTATAGAAATGCCATAGATTTCTTGGTATTAATTTTGTATCCTGCTACATTGCTGAATTCATTTATTAAATCTAATACTTTTTTATGGGAGTCTTTCGTGTTTTCTATGCAGAGTATCATGTCATCTGAGAATAAGGACAGTTTTACTTCTTTCCTAATTTGGATGCCATTTATTTCTTCTTCTTGTCTAATCACAATGGCTAGTACTTCCAATACTATGTCGAATAGGAGTGGTGAGAGTGGGCATCCCTGTATTGTCACTGTTCTTAGGAGAAACAGTTTTAGTTTTTGCCCATTGAGTATGATGATGGCTGTGAGTTTGTTATATATGGCTTTTATTATGTTGAGGTATGATCCTTCTATTCCCACCTTGCTGGGAGTTTTTATCAAGAAATGGTGTTGGGCAGAGACTGGTTTGGCTCAGTGGCTAGAGTGTGGGCCTGAGGACTGAAAGATCCCAGGTTCAATTCCAGTCAAGGGCATGTACCTTGGTTGCGGGCACATCTCCAGTGGGGGGGGGGGCGGTGTAGGAGGCAGCTGATCGATGTCTCTCTCACCGATGTTTCTAACTCTCTATCCCTCTACCTTCCTCTCTGTAAAAATTGAATGAAAAATATTTTTTTAAAAATTCTTCAAAAACAATTCATTATAATCTTTACTGAAGTTAATTTCTTTTATATATGAGATTATAAGAGAATTGAAATTTTACAATCTGGATTTTTTCATTATCTTATGTCTTTATTTATAACCTTTAGTGATGTTTTATAATTTTCTTCCAATTGGTCTTGAACATTTCTTTAATTTATTCTCTTGCCCATCACTTCAACCATCCACTCACTCTCAAACATAAGGCCTTTCTTTTTCCATTGAGCCTCCTAGAAAAAATAATCCCAACCATGGGGTAATCCAAGTACTCACCTTCAACATGTATACAAAGATTATAATAAAAACTACAATGGCTATAATAAAAAAAAAACACAGGCAATAACAAGTATCAAAAAGGAAGTGGAGAAATTGGGACCTTCATACACTACTGGTATGAATTTAAAACAATACAGCTGGTGGGGAAAGCAGTTTGTAAGTTCCTCAAAAAGTTAAACAAAGGCTGCCATACAGCCTAGCAATTCTACTCCTAGGTATATATATGTAAAAAACCTGTCCATAACTCTTCATAGCAGCATTTTTGACAGCAAAAAGTGGAAATAGCCTGGCCATTGTGGCTCGGTGGTTGAGTGTCAACCTATGAACCAGGAGGTCACAGTTCAATTCATGGTCAGGTTTGCAAGCTCAATCCCCAGTAGCGAGCTGGGCAGGAAGCAACTGATAATGATTTTCTCTCATCATTGATGTTTCTATCTCTCTCTCCCACTCCCTTCTTCTCTGAAATCAATGACAATTTTTTTAAAAAAGTGGAAACAACTCAAATGCCCATCAATTGATGAATAGGTAAACAAAAAGTGGTATATCCACTTACTGGAATATTAGTCAGACATAAAAATAAAGTACTGATAAATACTGCAACACAGTAAACCTTGAAAACATTATGGTAAGCAAAAGAAACTAAATACCAAAGGCCATCTATTATATGATTCCATTTTTAAAAATATATATTTTATTGATTTCTTACAGAGAGGAAGAGAGAGGGATAGAGAGCTAGAAACATCCATGAGAGAGAATCATCGATCAGCTGCCTCTTACACATCCCCTACTAGATGTGCCCGCAACCAGGGGTACATGCCCTT
Organism: Vespertilio murinus; assembly: GCA_963924515.1. Taxonomy (NCBI): domain Eukaryota; kingdom Metazoa; phylum Chordata; class Mammalia; order Chiroptera; family Vespertilionidae; genus Vespertilio; species Vespertilio murinus. Next base: position 71,306,534 of record OZ004708.1, read on the forward strand.
GACCAAAATCAAACCTAGGACCTTTCAGTCCTCAGGCTGATGCTCTATCCACTGAGCCAAACCGGTTTTGGCTATATGATTCCATTCAAATAAAAGGTCCAGAATAGACAAATCCAAAGATGCAGGAAGTAGATTAGGTGATTGCTAAGGGCTGAGGGGAGGGGAGAATGAGAAGTGACTGCTAAGGTGTACAGTTTCTTTCTGGGATAACGGAAATATTCTGTAATTAGATAGTGGTGATGATTGCACCAGTTTATAAATATACTAAAAACCAATGAATTGTTCATTATAAAATGAGAATTTTATAGTATGTAAATTATATCTCGATGAAAAATAACTTGGGGGGGAAAACATGCATATACATGAGCTGCTAAGAATCATCTGAACTCACAGATTGTTCCCAGTATAAATTCATGGTCTTTCACCTTTAACAAGTACCCAAATAACTTTCCATGTTTTCCTAGTCAATTCTCTCTCATTCTCTTCTTATTTGCCGGGACACATTCTATTATCTACTTTACTCAAACCTCCAACCCTGCCACCTCTTGTTCACTCTCAGCAGAAAATAGCACTTCCAAGTAGAAAACTTCCCCACTTCCTATCACCAAGCCTATAACCTCACTGTCTCCACCAGTCCTTTCTTCCTACCATCTCAATACAAGGAAGAGCTGTTTCTCCTCCCTTTCAGGTGGATCCCTGTGCTCGTAGCCCAGTCCTCCAAAGAATATCCCTTCCTACCCTTTTCTGTATCTTAAAACTCAATCTCTCTGCACTTAAACATGTTCATGTCTTTCTCACATAAAACAAATGAACAAACCAACATAAGTCCAGAGTGACATCATCAAGATGGCAACATGGGTCATTCCCAACTTCAGCCTCCCTCACAAGAAAATCAACTAGCAGCTATCCATAGAAAAGACACCACTGTGAACATCCCAGAACCCAGGGGCGAGGCTAAAGCACCCTGCTGAGCCACATTAGAAGGATAATAGGAGGGACACACTCTGACCACATTACCCTTCCCCCATGCTGACACAGTACTATACCAAGAAGACCCCCTGAACCTAAAGTTTCTCCAGTGCTTAAAAGAGAGCCCAAGATGAACTTCCAGCTCCCCCAGCATTACAGGGTGCTTCCTGGGAAACCCACTGTATCTCATGAGAATCAATGAGGGAATCAGCGAAGTTTGACCACAGGGGATCAAATGAAGGCTCGTTGCAACCAGCCCTCAGATCTTGGGAAGCCACATTTCTGCTTGCAGAGGCTCCAGAGCAGAAATCCCAGTCACTGTCTTTGCCAAGGGCCGAGCTGCTGGACCCATCTACCTAGAGAGCTTGGTTAGCAGTTGTGCCTGATTTGAGTCACCACACAGCAAGTCATGCCGGTCGTGGAGCCTGTTGTATGGACCTGTCCATGTAAAGAAGTAAATTTGCAGCCCAGCCCCAACTGCTGAATATAACATCCATTCTTGCCTGACCAAAGAGCCTGGCCAGAGAACCCAAGCAGCCACAAAGACCATCTAACAGCCCCACTTAGGCAGGGCTTGGCTGGGAACAAAGCCAGCAATCCTCCTATATAACAAACAGCTAATATGTTAATTAGACCAAACAGCAGAATAACCAGCCCAACAACCTTCTGGACGAAGCCAGAGCTGCGAGTGCCGGCCAAGGCTGTGAGGGGCTGCAAGGGCTGGCTGGGGGCCCCCTGGGGCTGCGAGGGCTGGCCAGGGATGTGAGGGCCAGTTGGGGCTGCAAGGGCCAAGCCCCTTGCATAAATTTCATGCACCAAGCCTCTAGTGCTAATGTAATTTCTGGTCCTATGTAATCAGGTTGCCTGAGCAGTGACTCTAGGCAGCCTCAGAGCCCAGCCTACAGCCCTACCCTGCAGCAGACCCAAGCCAACAGCCTTGATCAATTGCTTACCATAATCTGTGGCCTCACCTAAGGCAGGTAGCCCAATAATGGCTGAAAATTTTCCAAACTTGGGGAGAGAAATGGACATCTAGATTCCTAAGGCCCAAAGTATCCCAATATATTAAACCCAAAAAGGGCTACATTAAAATTAAATTAATTATCAAAGTAAAAGACAAAGAGAGAAGTTTGAAAGTATCAAGAGAAAAGCAATTCATCATGAATTCAAGCAAGCCTCCAAAAGACTATAAGCAGATTTGTCAACAGAAACTTTGTAAGAGAATGGAATACCGTATTTGCTGGCGTATAAGACGACCCTTTAGCCCTGAAAATATGCCTCCAAGTGGGGGGTAGTCTTATAGGGCAAGTATATAACAAACTGTATTTTTAGTGGAAATGTTAGGGGGTCGTCTTATACGCCCAGTCGTCATATACGCCAGCAAATACGTATTTTTCAGGGCCAAAAAATCGTCTTATACGCCGGCAAATACGGTATTATTCAAAATATTAAAGAGGAAAAAACTGTCAACCAAGAATACTATACCTGGCAAAGCTGTCCTTTAGAAATGAAGATATTTTTCCAAACAAATGAAAACTGAGGGAGTTCATCACCGCCAGATCTGCCTTACAAGAAATGCTAAACAGCATTCTTCAAACAGAAATAAAATGCTAGTTAACATCATAAAAACATATGGGTGTATAAAATTCATTGGTAATGGTAAAGATATGGTCAAAGTCAGATTCCGTAATATTATAATGTTGGTATGTAACTTACTTACAGCTCTAGTTTTAAAAATTACAAATAAACATTAAAAATAACCATAACTATTGCCCTGGCCAAGTGGTCTGTTGGTTGGAGCGCTGTTCTGTACACCAAAAGGAGGTTGCAGGTTCAATCCCTAGTTAGGGCACGTACAGGAGGCAAATTATTGATGGTTCTCTCTCACATTGATGCTTCTCTCTCTCTCTCTCTCTCTCTCTCTCTCTCTCTCTCTCTCTTTCTCTCTCTGTCCTCCTTCCCCTCTCTCTAAAAATAAAAACATATCCTCAGGTGAGTGTTAAAAATAATAATAATAAAAATAACCATAACTATTAAAAACAACCAATAATTTGTTATTGGGAACACAATATAAAAAAGATTTAAATTATAACATCATCGATAACCTAAAACAGCTTTCTCAATTTCTTTCCTTATTCTTTTATTTATTTTTTAAATTTTTATTGAATTTATTGGGGTGACATTGGTTAGTAAAACTATATATGTTTAGATGTACAATTCTATAATATATTATCTGTAAAAGTACAATTATAATGTTTCTGTATGCTCCCAAAGTTAAGGTGTTCTCAACTTAAAATAGGATGTTATATTTTATGTAAACCTTATGATAACCACAAAGGAAAAACCTATAGTAGATACACAAAAGAATAAAATTAAGAAGTCAAAACATACCACCATGAAAAGTCATCAAAACACAAAGAAACACGGAAAGAGAGGAAGCATGAAACAAAGGATCTACAAAACAGGCAGAAAAAATTAATGAAGTGTCAGTAGTAAGTTTTTAACCTATCAATAATTACTTAAAGTGCAAATATATTAAATTATCCAATCAAAAGACATAAAATGGCTGAATGGACTTTTTAAAAATCCAATATATGCTGCCTACAAAAGACTCATTTTAGTTTTAAGGACATATAAACTGAGAGTGAAAGGATGCAAAAGATATTTCAAGCAATAGTAACCAAAAGAAAGTTGAAGTAGCTATACTTATACAAACAGAATATACATTATGCTAAAAATAGTCAAAAGAGACCAAAAAAAAAAAAAGGTCAATCCACTAATCCACTGAGAAAATAATTAAAAGTTTTTTTCCAAAAACTGTTAATATCTTATTTAGGCTTCTATTTTGATTGTCCTAATAAGTTATACCAGGACATCTTTCTTCTCATTGTGTTCTATGATTTTAAATAACCTAGGCATGCTCTGTCCAGATACTTTTCATTTAAAACCACGTGGTTCCAATGGCACTTTAGATTCCAATTTCTTAACAGCTTTCTCAAATTCTTTCTTTATTCATTTCTTTATTTTCTTAATTTTTACTGAATTTATTGGGGTGACATTGGTTAATGAAATTATATAGGTTTAGGTGGACAATTCTAGAATATATCATCTGTATGTTCACCACACAAAGTCGTCTCCTTGCATCACCATTTATCCTCCCTTTACCTTTTTCTATGTCCTCCCATGCCCCTTTTCATCTGGTAATCACCATACTGTTGTCTGCATCTATGAGGTTTCTGTGTGTATGTGTGCTTAATCCCCTCACCTTTTTGACTTATTCCTATTTTATAGTTCTTATACCTATTTTAATGGCAATTTTGGTAATTCCTATTTTCTTTAAAAATCATCCATTTATCCTAGTTTCACAGAGTATTCTCATTGCTATGTCCTCTGCATCTGCAGTTGCCTCTATAGTTAGGATCCTAACCTTTTACAGAAAGGTCTTCAACAAATTGAAACATGACTTTCACACTTTATCTTCTGGAACTCTGTCACGCCCCAGACAGCCTATGTACTTTTGTCTCCTTGTCTTAGCTTATGCTTTTCCCATCTGGAATGGTTCCTTCTAATCTCTATACTTGATGAAATTCTACTTATCATTTCAGATCCCATTCAAATGTCAATGTAATTACAGAACAGAATTGGTCGCTCCTACCTCTATCTTTGGGTAACCCTTTGCTCATAATAATTCTCATAGGATTTCTCATATTGTGTCATAATTATTGATATTTCTCTGCAGCCAGGTTTTGAAATACCTAATGACAGACTGTGCCTAATTAAATTTCTCTTCCTTTTTAACATCCTTGCTGTATATAATCCTAGTACTTAGCAAAATGCCTGACACATAATAGTAACTCAATATGTTTTGGTAGCACACTGCAGTTGTCCTTTACAGTTTGTAAGGATATAATACACACACACATAACATGTATTTTATCTGTTCCCCCACTACTTTAAGGACAAAAATTTAAATGTTTTGATCTCCGCTGTATCTTCAGCTCTCAGCATAGCACCAGGCATGTGGCAATACTCAAAAAATAATTGTTGAACAAATATTGTTTGAGGTAAATTAAGCAGGGCTGAATCTTCATAAAGCAACTATTTGTCTGAAAGAGAGAAGTACTGATCTAAAAATCTTCAGAATTTGACATAGTAATAGATTTGAGAGATCCTTATGCTGTAGCCACCCAAGTATGATAAGGACCCAGTGTGAGGCTCCACTTGAGGAAACTCTACCACTCTTTTGACATACTAGCTTTTGAAACAATGGTGGTCATAGTGTGGAACAAACACTTCTGCCTCACTCATTCATTCAACAAGCATATACTGAGTGCCTACCAGGTGCCAGGTACTTGTGGAGAGCGTGAACATTTCCACATGAAGACATTCCAACCTCAATCACATATGATTCCCCTTGAAAATAAGGGATGATGTGTTAATGCTATATTAAAAAAAAAAGAAAGAAAGAAAGAAAGAAAGAAAGAAAGAAAGAAAGAAAGAAAGAAAGAAAGAAAGAAAGAAAAAAGAAATCTCCAAAAAGCCTGTCTGATAATCCTCCCTATGAAGGTTTTACTTGCTGCAGGAGAAGAGATGGAAAAATCATAAATGGAATTAACATGGGGATCTATTTTATGTACTTTGAGAACCTAGCATGCTATTGTTTTAACTTTTACAAAGTATTTAAAATGAGACAAGATTAAGTGGTCCTGTGAGAGAAAATATGCATTGCAATGTGGGAAGAAGCCATGGGGAGGTGGATTGATTTATGTTCACAGGCCACCTAAGCTTTCCAGATGGCCCCATATATTTGTCATTCAGCACCCCATTCGACATCATTCCCCACCCATTCATGCACCACAATCACACGGACATATAGTGGGTACCAAGGAATGTCTGAAGCCGAGTCAGATGATCAAAGGGAATCTATCTCAGCCCAGAAACATTCTACCTGTCCCTGGATGTGAGAGAAACCCTATTGTCCTGTTGGAAAAATAAGATGTTCTATTTAGTCCAATCAAGCCAATAGGAAGTTGTTGGAATTGCTTGACGTCTAACTGGAACGGTGATGGTCTGGCTTTCCTTGGCACTTGTCGACTGCAGCATATAAAAGGTCACTCTTACCGAAACCAGTTTGGCTCAGTGAATAGGGTGTCAGTCTGCGGACTGAAAGGTCCCAGGTTCCATTCCAGTCAAGGGCATGTACATTGGCTGCGAGCACATCCCCAGTAGGGAGTGTGCAGGAGGCAGCCGGTCGATGTTTCTCTCATCAATGTTTCTAATTCTCTATCCCTCTCTCTTCCTCTCTGTAAAAAAAAAAAAAATATATATATATATATATATATATATATATATATATATATATATTTTTTTTTTTTAATGTCATCTCCTTCCTGCATGCCACTCCATAATAAAGAGGCAGCTAAACTGGAGCAGGGTAGAGGAGAGACATGTAACTAAATCATGTCACCTACAAATGATTGAATACAGAAGGTACGTTTCTCAAATATATGAAACGCTGCCATATATTGGAATTCTATTTTGTTCTGTATGACCCAAGAAGGTAAAAGGGGGATCAGCAGATGAAATAGAAAGAAAGATCACAGCATCTCAGTTCAATAGAATAACTTACCAAAGATATCATGGGTCAGCCAGCCTGTGAAAAAGCAAGTTCTCTATTGTGAAAACCAAGACAGTCACTTGACACAGATTCTGCAGAGGAGACGAAGGATCAGAAAAGTGATTTTGCTAGATAGCATTTAAGTTATCATATCACCAAATATAAGAGTCCATTTTAAAAAGTGCAAAACACATCTAAAGAGAATTTTTTAATGCACTCATCAAACAATGACCTGAGTAACAAAGGGTGGCTCTCGTTACATTTTCTCTCTAACTAAACTGCTCACTCTACTTCTAGCCAGCAGTGAGACTTGCTTATTCAAATATCCTGGCTCTAAATACCCCTGGTATAACTCTTAGTGGGAAATAAAATGGGAGAGAAGATAGAGAGAAAATCACAAATACGGACAATCTACATCCTTAAAAAAATCGGTCAGAAATAAGAATTGGGTAGAATTAGGGGGAGGCTGATTCTGTTAGAATCAGAACAAATATACATATATAAGTGAGGGGCAGAAGTAGGTTCATAGTTGTATATGAAACACAGAGTTTATTCTTGTATTATTATCTGTTAATTATTGTGTTTTTTTCATATGAACAACTATAAGCCTACTTTTGCCCCATCCTGTATAATGAAAGAGGCCAAATCTTACTTGTTTCAAATCCAGCTTCAAATGGGTATTAACTAAATAATTTTGATGTTGCTAAAGGGAACAAAGTGAGGCTTAGATATGAGCTTAATTAAAGGCAAGGTCCTAACACAGGGCAGGAGTTCAGCAAATGTTTGTTGAATGAATGACTCGCTCTGTGAGGCCATCAGGTTTGGCCTTGCATCACAGAGCCAGAGGCTAACTGAAATCTAAGACCTTGGGAGCAAGAGATGATACACCCCAAAAAGGGCAAACTGGGCAAATAGAATGTACCTATGGATATGCTGAAATCAGATACCCTATCCTTCACTGGCTAGTGATGGTAAAAACCAAAGCTAAGAAAGGTCACATTCATACTGGTTTTGTAACATATACTGCCATTTGATCACTTTCTTGAACAATTCAACTGTCAATATCAACTGGACTTCATGAAATTAATAATTTCAGCTCCTCATTATGATTCTTCAAAATATACACAGAACTACGACCAGAGACAAACTGTTTCTTCAAAAACAGTATATTTTCAAATGTGTAAGTTCAAATGCAAACAGTACATCACAAGAAAAAAGAAAGCATTTATATACTTTAGCATTTTATTTTAGTGCCCCAAATAGTATTTTAAATAGCGTTAAAATTAAGTTCTAGGGAGAAAGGGGTTAAAATTGATTCATCATTTGATGGCAATGTGTTCCTTTGCCAAAGTATTTCTATTAAAGGCAGACTCTATATGCATTTTATCTCCTGGTCTTAATTTGTGTTTTGCTATGCTCGACAATTTTAATGCCAAGAGTAAGAAACTAAGTGAGAAAGGGAATGTACTGGTCTGAACCTGGAGAGTTGAGCTAATTGAACTGAAAAAAATCAAACCCCTTCTCCATCTGTTCAGTACACCTGCTGATGGAGCACCACCACAGGTAGGAAGGAAATCCATCAGAGAGCATGTATAAATAGAATTTTATTTCATCTGCTAAAAGCTTGGCAGCCAAAGTGGGCGGGCTGCTGGCACTGGCAGCCAGGCAAGAGCTCTGAGCTGCTTTCATGTTTAGGTGAAAGGAGCGAGGAGACAAAAACCTAAACACACAAAAGGAAGCAAAATTTCTCAACAACTCATGTGACAATCAACCAAATCATTAAGTTTGTTTAGAACGTGTCAGGCATTTCTGATGAGTGGTGGGGGAGACAAAGACCAGCCACACCCCCTCAGGAGGAGCATACAGAAATCTGATGAAAAACAGACATGTCCATCCATCACTTACACAGCAAAGTTTATATGTTCTAACTTCCCTTGTGGCAATTATAAAATTAAATCAAGAGTGAGGAGAGCACTAATGATATGTCATATCTTTCTAAGGATGAAGTCACTGGATATACTAAATGTACCAAAATGTAAATCAGAATAAAATGTACTCATGGGAAAGAGAAACTAGCAAGCCCAATCCATAGACCATCAGAAGTACCATGAATGGTCGAAACCGGTTTGGCTCAGTGGTAGAGCTTCGGTCTCCGGACTGAAAGGTCCCCGGTTTGATTCCAGTCAAGGGCATGTACCTTGGTTGCGGGCATATTCCCCGGTAGTGGGTGTGCAAGAGGCAGCTGGTTGATGTTTCTCTCTAATCGACGTTTCTAGCTCTCTATCTCTCTCCCTTCCTCTCTGTAAAATATCAATAAAATACATTTTTTTAAAAGAAGAAGTACCACGAATGGCAAGAGGCCTTTGAGTTCCTCCTTCAAAGTGTAAGTTGGAGGCAGGAACTCCTCCTCACATCCCCATCAGCCTCTGGAATGACACTCACACCTTGAGGGAGAGCAGTCAACAGCTGTCAGGGTGAATAAACCAGCAGCAAGGGAAATGACAAAAGGATCTTGCTCTTTGAGCAAAAATGAAACCAAGGGACATATCAAGACATGCCTGATGTGAATATTTGGATCAGATACTTAAGAGTAAAACGTTAAAGGAGAAGAGAGGAGTTGAGGGAGGGAGAAAATGAATATTTATTCCACTGGGGGAAGTGCAGGCTTAGGGAAAACTTCTCATGCCCTTCAAGAACATTAAGGATATTATCAAGAAGATAATGACCTGCTATTCCATCACCTCCAAGGACAACAAGAGAAATGGGATTGAACTGTGGCAAGGGAACACTGGGTTAAATACAAGGAAGAATTTCCTGACAGCAAAGGTTATTAAACACTGAAAGGGGAAACTAGAGGAGATTAGGGATGCTCTCTGGGGGTCTTTAAAAAAGCAGAATAGCTTGCCAACTATCTGGGGGCGATTTAGGTGCAGCTCTGCCTGCTCCTCTGGCCTTCATCAGCGCTCTAATTCATCCCTCGGTCCAGACAAGACACATTCACCACAGTAAACTACTGTCATACTCTGTTCAATAATGAGCTCTCGGAAGAAGAATAAGCATTAAGAAAATGGCAAAAGCTCTCTTGAAAGTTAAACTCATTTTTCTTTATTTAAACTGCATGTTAGGTTTTTGTGGTTTTCTTTTTCTTTTTTCCTAACACATCCAGAATAACCAAACAAAGCTCATCCCCTCTGATCTGTTATTCCAAAGAATTCAAATGAGTCTGGGTGGAAGATTAAGTGTGGGGAAAGTTCTGAGTCAGAGACACGCAGAATAATTCATTACATACCTCTTTGCTAGGTGCTGTTTAGCATAGGAAACCACTGCCTAGCAATTCTAGAATTTGGTTCTCAGGAAGCTAAGAAAGGAGATTCCCATTGGTTTGGCTACTAGGAGGCAGACTAAATGACATCTAAGATTCTAAAATTCTAGAGCCTTTGTTTATTTTATGACTGTATACTTGGTATTATATTTAAAAAATCAAATACTGAAAATATTGGGGGAAACACTTGGCCAAGTATGTAATTGTCTAACCACTCTGCTATATATCTGAAACCAATACAAAACAATATTAAATTTAAAATGTAATTAAAAAATAATTTTTTAAAACCCAGAATGCTCAACACTGATTTCAAAGAAAATACTTGAATTGAATTAAAGATTTCTATAAGCAGATTAAAAATCTACTATCTAAAATTTCCATATAAAAATCTATAATATTTAGTCCTAGCGATTTGACTAATACTAAATGTAGTAGTAGAATAAATATTTTAAACTAAACAAACAAAAAATCAGAAGTCTCACATCCCAAAAGGTCCATTTCTCTAAATACATGAATTTTTATTCTCCCTCTATGTCAAAACGAGAAAAGAGGCTTTTTGTTGTTGATAATTCTCATCTGAGGACATTTTATCATTGATTTTTCAGAGAGTGGAAGGTAGGAGGAGGGACAGAGAGAGAGAAACATTGATGTGAGAGAGACAAATCGATTGGCTGCACGTTTACTGAGCAGGGCCAGGTATCCAGCCTGCAATTGAGGTATGTAATCTTGGCCAGAATCAAATCCAGGACCCTTCAGTCCACAGGCTGATGCTCTATTCACTGAGCCAAACTGGCTAGGGTGAAAAGAAGCTTTTGAAACCAGGATTCTCTTCCCCTGTTATACATGTCATTACACTTTGAATTTTCTTGTTTGTGACCTTTCTTCATCACTATTCTATCAGCTCCATGAAGGCAGAGGGTGTTTATGTTTTTCCCTCATTGTATCCACTTCACATAACTCCAATTGACACTCAGATATTTTGTAAATGATGAATTGAATGATTGAATGAATGAATGAAGTTGACATATTTGGTAACTCAGCTCCATTTCTAGGTAATTCCCCTAGAGATCACAATATATGTATAGAAAACCTGTAAGTTGGCCATTATAGTATGGTTAGCACAAAGCAAAAACAAACAAACAAAAAAAAAACACAAGAATAGACATATTAAAATGAAATACTCTGCAACATTAGCCCTACATGTTATTAATGGGAAAAACAGAAACCTGGCATAGGCTTTTAATTCCTTTTAAAAACAAATTTTCTAAGCTAATAAAGTAGAAAATATCATCTTGTTTCTTCACGTAAAATCTTTTATCCTATGTGGTAATGGTAAACATATACTAACCTTAAGAAAGCTAGTGATTTAAAGAGGGCTCAGTCCCTAATTTGAGAATTTAACTCTCATTAAATAAGTAGTTAAACACAAATAGCACCCAATAGTACAAGATAAATTTAAGGAATACACAGCTCAGGAAGTGTTCAGGTTATTTCACTAACTGCAAAACTAAAACAGTGCTGCGGAAAAGGAGCCTGAATGTCACCAGCACCCAGCAGTAACATAAAGGCTAATAGGGAGCCTGAACTTCCACCAGCACCTTGAAATAATGAGAGAGTACCCCCCCTTTTCCATGCTGGTATGCTCTCAGAGGAGGGCTGTTAAGATAGAATTTTTAGATAAGATCCAGAGTCTCAAAACATAATAACCAAAATTTCCAGGATATAATTAAAATCACTTGTCATACCAAGGACAAGGAAAAGCACAACTTGAATGAGAAAAGACAATCAGCTAATGACAACACTAAGGTGACACAGATGCTAGAATTATCTGGCAAAGGTTTTATTGCATTCATCATAAACAAAACAAAAAAGTCTCAACAACCAATTATTAACACACATGAAACAAATGAAAAATATAAAGTCTCAGCAAAGAAATAACAGATAAAATACAGTAGCAGAAATCAAAACTCACTAACTGGAAAGAAGACAACAAAGGAAAAAATCAGGGAACCTGACACAAGAACAATAGAAATTACTCAATTTGAACAATAAAGAAAAAAATTTGAATAATCAGTGTCAAGAACCTGTAGCACTATACAAAAGATCTATTATTCATGTCATCCAAGTTCTGGAAGAAAAGGAGAAAGGGGGTAGGCCTAAAAAAGTACTTAAATTATGGCTGAACATTTTGCAAATTTGGCAAAAGACTACATATTCAAGAAGCTGACTGAATCCCAGAATAAAACCGAAGAAATCCATGCCAAGATATATCATAAACTTTTTGAAAACTAAAGACAAAGATTTTGAAATTAGTGAGAGAGAAACATTTTTACCTACAAAGGGAAAAAACAGTTTGAATGACAGCAGGTTTCTCATCAGAAATCACAGAAGCAGAAGAAAGTGGCACAACATTTTTCAATGTTTAAAAAAAAGAACTGTCAGCCAGGAATTCTACATCCAGCAGAAATATCCTTCTGGAAAAAGGGAAATCTAGGCATTCTCAGATGAAGGAAAACTAAGAGGCATGTGGCCCTTAGACCTACCTAAAAGAATAGCTAAAGAAATTACTCCAAACCAGAAATGGTAAAAATGCTAAAAACAAAACAAAAAACCACTTGGTGTTCTAAATGAAATGTGACTATTATATTAGACTAGAGACCTGTTGCACAAAATTCGTACACAGGTAGGGTCACTAGGCCTGGCCAGCAATCAGGGCCGATCTGTGGGGTGACTGGCAGGGCAATCAAGGGGCTCCCACTGGCACCCACCATGGCCAGCCTGGTGCTCCCCGCTCACTGGCCCCACACTCAACTGCCGCTGCCAGTCACCTCCCTCTGTGGGGCAACCAACGGGGTGATCAGGGGGTCCCCACTGGCAGCTGCCTTGGAGGCGACCAGCTGGGGCAGCACCTGTTTTGAGCATCTGCCCCAGGTGGTCAGTGCACATCATAGTGACTGGTCGGTCCACTGGTTGTTCCACCGTTGGGTGGATTTGCATACTAGGCTTTTATTATATAGAATAATGCAAATATAGTATTTTCCCTAATTAACTTGTAAAACTCTATTCTATAAAATCACTTAGAGATAACAAATGTGGTGTTTGAGTTATTTCCACAAAAAAATAGACATAACAAGCTCTTAAACAGGTCTATCACCTCCTATTTATTCCACCACTGTCTATGCCGCAAAGTCAAAGTCAACTTACATCATTTTAGCTTACAAGTTTTGGGGTTTTTTTGTTTGTTTTTGTTTTTATTTTTATTTTATTTATTTATTTGTGTGTGTGTGTGTGTGTGTGTGTGTGTTATGTAACCTGCTGTGAGTGCTAATTCTGCCTATTGATCCAGCAACTCTACTTCTGAGTATATGCCCAAAAGAACTGAAAGCAAAGATTCATACAGATATCTGTATCCTCATCTCAAAGCAGCATTATCCACAACAGCTAAAAAGGAAAACAACCCAAGTATCCATGAACAGACAAAGAGGTAAACAAAATGTGATAGATACATACAATTCAGCCTTAAAAAAGAAGGAACTTCTGATAAATGCTTCAACATGGATGGACCTGAGGACATGATTCCATTTACATGAGGTACAAGAGTAGTCTAATTCATAGAGACAGAAAGTAGAATGGTGGTTGCCAGAGACTAAGGAGAGGGGGAATGGGAAGTTGTTTAATGCGTAGAGAGTTTAAGTTTGAAAGATGAAAACATTTCTGTGGAAGGATGATAGTGATGATAGTGCTGACAGCACAAAGATTTCTGTGGAAGGATGATGGTGATGACTGCCATTGAACTATACACTTATAAATGGTTAAGACGGTAAATTTTGTTATGTATTTTTGCCACTATTTTATTAATGTTTAATTAAAAAATAATATCTACCATTTACTGAATACTTACCCATGTACCAGGCACTATGCTAAGAGCTTTGCATGTATTTCCTCATTTCTCCTCCCAAGGACCTTTGAGGAAGATAGGATGATCTCTGTTTAACAAGTTAAAAATGGAGCCAAAATTCAAACTGAGGTTGGTGAAGCTCTGAATCCCATTCTATTTATCCCATGGTGGTAAGGACTATTTGTCTCAAAAGCACTATAATAAAGCATTCCTGAGCCTCTGACCACAATATGAACCAATTTTCATGTAAGGGGAAATAACTTACAGACACTAACAGCAAAAGAGATATAAAAGGCACTGATATATGAGATGAAAAGGATGGCATCACTACAGAAGGTTGAAATTTTTCAAAGCCTAACCCAAAATGTTTTTCACATCCTAGGGGTAAGAGATTCTTAGCTATGAAATGGAAATTTTTCATTCTTATAACACTGTGGAACAAAGAACACAAATAGGTGACTTTTTTTCCTTTTCTACCGTTGCTTGTAGAGAAATAATATGACCTGAGCACAACCAATCACCAAACTAAGTCATGCCTTGCAGTGGTGCCATTTGTCACAATCTGTTAGGTTTCAGAATAAACTCCTAACTTCAGTAATCTCTGAACCTTTTTTCACTTTACCAAAATTTCTACACACTCACCTCTCCCTGTTTCACCGTGTTCTCTGGAACTCTTCCAATAATATCTCCTAACCCTGCCTGGACCCCAGGATCACATACTGAAATGCTACCCCTCTCCTGCCCCAGACCTTTGATCTTCTTCCATTGCTATTATTCCAATTCCAAGCCTAGATTCACCCCATGCCACTCTGTCCAGGACCACACTCACACCCATAGTTACTTTTTACTCTCCTCTAGCAGATGAAGGCACAGGGCTTACATAAGAAAGTAGGAACTGAATTTCAACCCCACACCTCCTTGCTACACAATTGTATATACAATGATCCTGACTCTGCCCCTCCCTCTAAGGGTTCTCAGAACACCTCTGGAAAAAGACTAGAAAGATGCTGATCAACACAAACTGGTCTCAGCAATCCCACATAATGCCTTATCACACTCTTAATGCTGGCTGCTTCTGATATTCCAATCTAACTACCACATCCCACATTTATCTTCACTCTCAGTAAAGTTATTAGTAGGACTGAAGCCGTCTATGGGACTGTACCCTGTGCTCTCCACAATTTTCCCTCACTTCCTCTCTCCCTCTCCCTATTTTACTCTTCTTTCAATCCCCTCAGCTTCTTCCCGTGCTGATAAAAAAGACTTTCAACTTGCTGGACAATCAGTTTGTCTGGTCCATGCTTTAGACCACACCACAAGGCCTAAGACACAGTTCTGGAATCCTTTGGGGAAATGGAGAGGGAGAATTCAAGACAATGGAGAGCCAGCTGGGAGGGAATGGGTGCTCAAGTCCTTATTTTATACTTTCTCCAGTGGCTACCTGGAGGGATTCTGATTTGGTCACAAAGAATGTGGCCCTACTCTGCACTCTATCTAAACCATAACCAGCAACACAAACTCAAGACAAAAGGGAGCATGATGCTTTTTCTCTCAATCATGAGGGGAAAAATTCTTGTAATCAAATAAGATTCAAGATGTTAACAGCTAGCTGATTCATAACTTGGTTTATTTCTCCAAAGAAGCTTTATGGGGTGGCCATTATGTATCAGTTCTTATGCCAGGCATTGTTGCTAGTATTAAATGAGGTATTAGGTAAACTGTAATTTATCAGTTATTGTTGAAAGCCACCCATTGCCTTCACTAGCAGAGAGGTGTGGACAAGGAACCCAGAAGGCTGGTCAACCTTGAGGCTCTGAAAGGTCAGAGCCAACCACCCACTGTCTAGTTGAGACAATGGTAGCTAAAGCAACCTCCACCTTTTAATCTTATGTAAATCCTTGCTGATTGGCTATTACTGGAATTAGGCAATTCCACCTGCCTAGAGCAACAGGTGGATCCCAAAGTCTAAATAAAAGGGACTGCAAGCCCAGAGCAAGGTGGAGTCCTTCCCCTTGAGTTGGGCTCCCACCTGGCTCCCAATATTCCCAAATTTATACTTTCTTGTCTAGTCTCTTTCATAAGGTATCCTTCCCTGTTACCCAAAATAACTTCATCAATAAAATATTAGCATGCGGCCTCCTCCAGAGCCTGAACCCTGAACCATGCGGAACATGAAAGGGGTTCACTACAAGTTATTCTTATCCTTCTTTCTGCAACCCCCAATTATACTATGAATTCCTTATGGGCAGAAATTATATCCCCTACATCCGGCATAGTACTTTGCACAAAGGAGGCCTTCTGGAATATTTAATTACTTCAGCAGTCCATACCTACAGCTGAAATATTTCCCATCTTCATTACCATTAATCACCAGCCCTGACACGGGCCTTGGCCACAAAAACAGCTTCCAAGATCATCTCCCTGGCTCATGTGATTTTTATCTCTTCTTCAGGATCTGAACCTATATCTTATTTTTATATTAAAAAAAAAACTGCATGGAATAAACAAGTTAAATGTTCATTTACATCTAGAGTCAAGAGCTGTATTTTGCCTATGAGTCTTTATGTTAATGAACAAAGCTAAAAAAAATTGAAACATTAGAGTTTACGGAAAGTGAACTGATTGGTTCACTTAAAATACACCACCTCTAGCAAACTTACTTTCTGAGGGCCACGCTTGCTGGCTTACAAGTATGGGGTTGGCCTCTTCTTCCTTTTACTCACAAAAGTAAACAAAAGGAAGGAAAAAATTCCTCATAAACAGGCCATTGTTTTTTACATTACAGCCATATCTTTGAAGATTCAATGACACCTACTTTGACATATGTAAAATCTAAAATGTGAGCAGTGGTTCAGTCTTTTCTATGTAATTTCTTCCTCACACCATTTGAATTGCTTATTTTACACATCTGTCAGAAGACTTGAACTACTGGAGTTTTTTGGCCAATAAAATGCAGCAACCTAAATAATGATTAACAAAATCTTATAGCTGTAAGGGCTACAACTAACTGCCTGATTTTTCATAGTAACATTCTATAATACATATGTTGTGCAATAAAAGTTAACATACTTTGACCTACTGAAATAAATCTCATTACAATAGTGTTCTTTTCTATCTAGGATTTGTACATCTATTTTAAATCCATTCCATCTGCCATCCATGTATAAGGCATCCTTCCCTGTTACCCAAAATAACTTCATCAATAAAATATTAGCATACTTAAATGGGTACTCAATAAACATTTGTTTAAATGAATAAATGAGTGAATAATTACAAAATGCTAGACTAAGGACCCCTGAGAGGTTTGCATTAGTTTACAGAATTGTGTGTTCATATGTTCAGGTATATACATCTAATTGAGACTTAATAATAGGTATCAAGAAGCAGTTAACTATTAATCCATTTCTGTCTTAATAATTCTACTTCAAAATATACACAAAAAAATGTGCTGAGATAGAGTTCATCTACAATCATACCACTAGTATTTATAAACTTTAAAATAATATTTGAAATGTTAATACTAATATGAAATATTAATAACCTATATGTCAATGTGTTTGTAAAATAAAAAGGCTAAAAGTAAAGAAGAATGCATTATGTTAAACCTAAATGTATGCTTGAAAATGTAATCAACACAATTTCTTGAACATACCTTTAAAAAAAGGTTGTACAAAGGTGTGGCTGTTATACACAGTTAACAAGGAGCATCTTAATATGGGGCCTTTTTCATTTTAAGTTGTGTAACAAGTAGGCCAGAGAGAATATATTGGTTAAAAAAAAAACAACTTTGTTGGGTATTACAGTTAATATTTATTATTAAATCTTAAATCCAATAAACACTATGCATGTAGCTTTACCAGTACAAAAAAATTTAAAGATTTCTAGAGGTGTGTTCTGACATCTGTGTTTTTAAATTCACTTACTTTTTATTATAGTGTTAGGAAATAATTAGACATAAAGTAGTCTGGATATAAAATAAGTTTGCTCTTACTGAATTCGCTTCAAAGAAGTTTGGAAATAAGCTAGCAAATAATTCCAACTTTAAGGGCCAATGGTCTTAAACAAACTAAAGAAGTCGCATATTTGGCAAACTTGTTTAAGAAGTAAATTAAAGTAAATAAAATCGGTAATAAGACGGTCAGTATTAAAATGTAGCTGTAATTTAACTTATTGAACTTCCTTTTTGTTTCACTCATTGTTGGGTTTTAGTACAGGCATGAATGATCCTGTGATCAGTTCAAAAACGAAGACAGTGGCCAGGCAAACACCTCCCTTCCAGTGCCTATCAGCACGTCTTTTATGTTTTGGCGTCCATCTTAGGAGTATCAGCGTGGTGGTGTATAAAGAAGCTTATAAAACAAAGGTCGTCATGTTGGCAACACACATGAACATTAAGTGATTTCATTTTATGGAAGATCAAAATGTTGATTATCAAAAAAGGTGAAGTAAATACTTAAACTTAACTATGCAAACACCTATATATATATATATATATATATATATATATATATATATTTACTATACTTGTATAGTAAATACCATTGCTGATGTATCATTACAATACTATAAAAACCATTTCAGAATTTGATTATTCAAAGCGTGCAATAATATAAACAAAAACAAAAAAATTGGGAAAGGATTAACAAATCCATGATTGCATACTCAAAACAAAAGCATAGATCCTTGGAGCAGTCTTTTATATTGCCCAAAATGATTGGTACTTAGGTGAATGCATACGATTTTCCTATATTCTTTTAGCATATAAAATAAAAAAGGAAATATAATATTACAGGAAATCATAACCTACTACAACTCAAACTCTCTTCTTTAGAAATAGAATATTTATAACAAAGAGGATGGTCCACAAAAAACCGTGCCTTATAATTAATCTATCCTACAATAATGCTGATTTTTAATAGCAGAACTATCACAATGTAATCATAACCAGGCCTAAAAGGAAACATTGATTGTTAAAAAAAAAAATAGATATAAAGTATAAACGCAAATAAAATACTGGGTAATATTGAAAAGAAAATCGATGAACTTTTTAGCAGATTTTCCTTCTACTTAAAACATTTTGAGAGAGCCAAGCTATAGTAATTGTTTAATTATACAATCTAATGATCTAAAAATAATGGAATTTTTCTCCAAGTATTTCAAGCACAGCTCACTACTTTTTATCCAAAAGATTTAAACTTCTATTCTCTACCATTCCCAGCCATTTCTGCCAACATCATAAAAATTACCTTTTGTCATTTCCTTCTCACAATGAGAATTCCCTAATCGCACACATCTTTTAGACATAGACACCTCCCCACCCACCTCCCCACCCACCTCCAAAAACTGGTTCAGAGCAAAGACACACACAAAAATAATGACCAAGCTCACATTTTTGTTTGCCCTTCAAGCGAAGTCGGGTGTCTTCAGCTTGCCTTTCTGGTCTTCAGTGTTGTCACTCATTGCTGGGGGATGTAGTTTAGGACAGCATGAAGCAGCAGAAATAAAAGCTGTTGCTTTAAGAAAACGTTTCTTAAACACATGGATAAAACAACTTTTACTCTGACTTCCTGTCTAGGTTGCATAAAATCTTAGAAAGGCTTGAAAAGTGAATGTCTATTAATGGGAAAAAAATAAAATAAAATCTAAAAACTTACGTTCTGAACACATTCCGAAGGATGTCTGATTTGATTTGAAAGCAGGTTTGTATTGATGAACAAACTTTATTTTGTAGAAAATTAATATTCTCTCTAATTAGAAATTTGCCTTGCCATCTTCTATATTAATCCTGTCTCTCATGGTATAGTCATACATGCAAAAAATCAAGTACAGTATTTCCCAAATGCATGGACACTGTGAAAGCTTCATTTTGAAAAAGGCTTTTATTTCCCTAAATACTGGTGACCAAACGTCATTGAATGTACCAACACTTTCAAATAGCCCAAGAGACTTAAAAAACCTTCTAAGTTTGAAAACCAAAAAGTTCTGAGTTTTTCTGTACCCCAGGACGATTTTCTTTCCTGAAGCTCAAGCCGAGAAAGCAGACAAAAGAAGCTGATTTGACTGAGCTGTGCCAAGTCTTGCCTTTTTTTCTTTCCTCAGCTCTCCCTCTGCCTCTCTCTCTCCCTTTTTCTCTCTCTCACTCTTTGCTCCCAGTATGGCAACCTTCCGAGCAGTCTTGGCGGAGGTCCAGCCTGTGCCAGTCTGTCTGAATGCTTGTCTCCAAAAGATGTCCTTTGCGGATCAATTAATACATTTGAAAACAGGAAAATGTGGTACGGTACTGAAATCCTGGCACCAACAGCATCGACTTCTGCCAAATCACCTTACAGATTTCATGGTATCCTACCTTTCATAATCATTACTAACATGCTCCCGGAGCAATAAAGGAATACTAGAAGCCATTCACTGTTCAGTAATAAGGAGTCTGTTCCCTAGAAATATCCATGTGCAACATATGCACAATCTGCAGTAAATCAAAATTCTCCTCTGAGAAGAGATGTATATAACTTTAATAAGCACCACATACTGAATTTCTTTTTATGAGACTTGCTTTCTCTTGCCCCGCTGCAAAGAATCATGGGAGAATAGAAAAGGAGGCATACAGATTAAAATTAAAACTCTATGCTCTAGTAAGTAATGCTTTACCCAGTGGGAAAAGAACATAGTTCTGACTTATCAGCAATTCCTATTATTAAGGAAACTCTAATTTTATAAACAATCTATCAAAAATTTTACAAGAGGTAAAGGGGGGATTATTTTCAAAGCATAAATATCAATTAAAATTAAAAGAAAATACTTAGGATGGATTTAGTAAAATTAAGTATATTCTGATATAGGAACCTCAATTTCCAACATAGTCACTTGTTTGCTAAATTCAGACTAGTAAAGTATAAATACTGTTTATTTTTATTTGTAGCATGCACATCTTTTGAAGCAAACCAGCCATTCTGTGCTTCACATACTTACCTGTCCTTTGCAGATCAATTAATAATTTGAAAACAGGAAACTGTGGTATGATATGCAAATCCTGGCACCAACATCATCAACGTCTGCAAATCATTTTCTAATATTTCATTTTAAAAATCATTTATACCTCTGATTCTTGAAAATACAGTATAACCACACTCTATAACAGCCATGGGCAAACTACGGCCCGCGGGCCAGATCCAGCCTGTTTGGCTGTTCTATCCGGCCCGCAGAGCCGAAAAAGCAGAGGGTTCTCTTTCTCTCCCCTCCGCTTCTTCACCAGCAGCCCAAGATGAGAGTGCCAGCATGGTCAGGTTGCTTTTGTTCCGGCCCTCCAGTCCAGTTTAAGAACCCATTGTGGCCCTTGAGTCAAAAAGTTTGCCCACCCCTGCTCTATAATCACCATGGTTCATAAAAAGAACCAGAATAACAGGTTATAGTCCTTGGCCCTGTCTTTCTAATGTATGTAACTTCAAGGTCTCAAATTATTTAATCTTTATAATACTCAGTTTGCTTATCTGTCAAATATAAAAATGAGTGACTTCCTCCTCTGTGCTCCAAAAATACTGTTTATACTCAGCATACCTTCATTCTAATTGTATTGTAGTTAGTGGAGTATGTGTCCTCTATCAAGCAAATGTGTCACCTCACAGGCAGGACCATCTGTCACTTATCTAAGAAAACTGGAAGTCTTAAATAGGACATTTCAGATGTAGATGCTCAATAAATCTCTTAGGAAAATGAATTATGGCCATGGATCACACAAATATTACTCTAAAGTTTTCTAAATCTATCAAACCCTATATAATAAAAGGCTAATATGTAAATTGACCAAACAGTGTAATGACCACTTGGTATGACACAGACTGACCACCAGGGGCAGACGCTCAATGCAGAAGCTGCCCCCTGGTGGTTAGTGTGCTCCCACAGTGGGAGCGCTGCTCAGCCAGAAGCTCTGAGGTAGGCAGGGCTGGTGAGCACAGCAGTGGTGGCGGGAGCCTCTCCCACCTCCATGGCAGTGCTAAAGATGGTCAAAGGATATTCAAAGGACCACTCCCCTAAGCCATCAGTCAGACATCCACCAATGGCTTCCAGACTGTAAGAGAGAGGGCACAGGCCGGGCTGAGGGACCCCTTCACCCCAGGTGCATGAATTTCATGCACTGGACCTCTAGCATGATAATAAAAAACAAAACCACATATTACTAAATCATAAATTTGAAATATCAGAGAAATGCTACAGAGATATAAGGGATGAATTAAAGCAACAAAACTCCTGTACTATCCTTTCAAATAGAGGTGGGCAGGATGACAGTGTGTTTGAAACTTATAATAAAAGTATTGAAAACTACAGAAAAAGAGAGAATCTTGAAAGCAGCAAGAGAGAAGTTACTCCTCATGTACAAGTGAGCCTTGATAAGATAAACAGCTGATTTCTCATTGGAAATGATAGAGGCCAGAAGGGAGTGGGATGATATGTTCAAAGTATTGAAAGAAAGAAAAAAATCTAAGAATTCTATGTCAGCAACACTCTCCCTCAAAAATCAAGGAGATGTTAAGACAATCCCAGATAAATAAAAACAGTTTATTGCTAGCAGAGCTGCCCTACAAGAAATACTAAATAAATTTCTCTTTCAGGCTAAAATAACAGAAAATTAGACAATAACTCTAACCCACATAAAGAAAATAAGAGGATAAATAAAGGTAACTATAAATACAAATATTAAAACCAGCATAAAGCCCTAACTGGTTTGGCTCAGTGGACAGAGCGTCAGCCTGCAGACTCGAGGGTATCAGGTTCAATTCCGGTCAAGGGCATGTACCTTGGTTGCGGGCACATACTCAGTAGGGAGTGTGCAGGAGGGAGCTGATCAATGTTTCTCTCTCATCGATGTTTCTAACTCTCTATCCCTCTTCCTTCTTCTCTGTAAAAAAATCAGTAAAATATATTTTTTTAAAACAACATAAATGAATTTTTATTTGTAACTCTTGTTCTCCTTCCTGATTTGAAAGACAGTAGCATAAAGTAATAATTATAAATCTGTGTTGGTGAGCATATAGTTTATGAAGAGTTAAACTGTGACAGCAGGATAAAGAAGGGATGGAAAAGCACTAGAGAGAAGCAAAGTTTTTTTTATACTATTGAAGCTAAGTTGATATTAAATATTTTAACAGTAATCCTCAGAGAAACCACTTTAAAAAGTGAGGGAGAACTAGACTATTACCATAGAAAAATATTTTTAAATATTTATTTAACACAAAAGAATGCAGTAATGGAAGAAGAAAGGAACCAACACAAACCAACAAAAAAGAAACAAATATAAAGATTAAATGAAAGAAGTAATTTCAATCTTACCAATATTTACATTAAACTTATATGAACTGAAGACTTCAATTAAAATCCAATTCACAGAATGGATAAAAATAAATAATCCAACTACATATTGTGTACAAAATAGATTGAAAGAAAAAGCATGAAAAATATACACCATGAAAACAGCATCCAAAAGAAAGCTTGAATGGCTAAGACTAACATCAAACAAAATAGACTTTAAGACAAAGACTGTTTCTAAAGATAAGTAAAAACATTTTATAATGATAACAGAGTCAATTCATCAAGAAAATATAACTATTATGAACATATCTTACCTAATAATAGACAAACATGTAAATTGACCATACTTCCACTATGCCCACAGCCAATCAGAGTGAGTATGCAAAATAGAAGGCTAAAGATGGCAACCCCCAGCTGCCCCAGGCACAGATTGGCCAGGGGGGCCAGGATGCCTGCTATGAGAGAGAGGGCAGGGGGCAAAGGGACCTACAGGAGCAGAGTACTGCAGTGAAGATAAGACTGCAAACGCCTGAGTCTGCAGCGAAGACAAAGATGGCAGACTCCAACCAGAGTCTGCAGCAAAGACAAGATAGCAGATTCTGGCCGGAGCGAAGGCCTGGGTCCCAGGTGCTGGAGAAAAACAGGTGCTGGAAGCCAAGGGAAGGAAGGTCTATTGCACGAATCTCTTTGTGTAATGGGCCACTAGTATACACATAAGAGACTCAAGCACATAAAGCAAAAATAATAATAATAATAATAATAATAATAATAATAATTTAAGAAAAAAGACAATTCTTACAAATAGATAATTTTCCAATAATAGTTGGAAACCTTAAAATTCTACTTTCAATAATGAACAGAACTATATAGAAGAAGAGAAAAGAAATAGAAGACTTAAACAACACTATAAAGCAAACAGACCTAACAGACATCTATGAAACACTCCACACAACAACAGTTGAATACACATTCTCAAGAGTACACAGAACATTTTCCAGGCAGATAATATGTTAGGCCATAAAACAAGCCTCAATAAATTCAAAACCATTGAAATCACACAAAGCATTTCTCTAACTACGATGGAATAAAAGTAGAAATCAATACCAGCATAAAAAATTAGAATAATCACAAATATATGAGAATCAAATAACACTTCTAAATAATCAATGGATAAATAATAAAGACTAGACTGAAAATAAGTGAAAGAGAATTTAAAAAACCATAAAGAAATCAGACAAAGGTATTGCAACAAAACTACAAACCAATATCCCTTGTGCATATAGATGCAAAAATTCAAAACAAAATACTACCAACCTGAATCTAGAAACATATAAAAAGGATTATAAACCATGCTCAGGTGGAATTTATCCCAGGAATACAAGGTTGGTTCAACATATAAAACACAATGAATGTAATATACTATATTAATAGAATAAAGGACAGAAAACGCTTTTTCATCTCAATATACATAGAGAAAAAATTTGACAAAACCCAACATCTTTTCATTATTAGAAACTTCAATCTGAATAAAGAAAGGAAGAGCACTGAAGAAGAAATAAGTACAGGTAAAATAAAAAGGTTTTATTTTCCTAAATTAAGAATAGAGCTACCATAGAACCCAGCAATCCCTCTCCTAGGCATATACCTGAAAAACTTGAAATCATGTATTCACAAAGATATTCTACTATATACACCCCTGTGTTCACTGCAGCATTATTCACAGTGAGTAAGACATGGAAATAACAAAAGTATCCTATGATAGAGGAGTGGCTAAAGAAGAAGTGGTACGTATGCACAATGGAATATTACTCAGCCATAAGAAATGATAAAATACTGCCATTTGCAACAACATGGATGGACCTTGAGAATATTATACTAAGTGAAATAAGTCAGTCAGAAAAGGCTAAGAACCATATGATTTCACTCATGTGTAGGATATAAAACTGAAACTCACGAACACAAACAGCAGTGTGGTAGTTGCCAGAGGGAAGGGGGTGGAGAGAGAAGGGAGTCCTAATATATGGTGACAGGAAAAGAGCTGACTTTGGGTGATGGGAATACAGTGCAATATACAGATCTTGTTACCTGAAACCTATATGATCATGTTGAACAATAAATTTAGTTTAATTTTTTTTATTTTATTTTAAGTGTTCTAACAGATAACAGTTTGTCCAAAAGAATAGCAGCAAGCTTCCTTTCAGCCAGAACCACGATCTTCCAATAATTTGCCAAATTGACTAACACAAAGGAAAAGAGGAGAGGCCCCCACTAAATGTTTTGTAGGCCTTTTAGAAAACATGGAGTTGTCCCTTTGGCCACATACATGCAAATCTACAAGAAATGTGATATTGTGGACAACAAGGGAATAGCACTGCTCAAAAAGGAAGACCTCACAAATGTTACCATGGCAAAACTGGGAGTCTACAATGTCACCCAGCATGCAGTGGGCATTATTGTGAACAAGCACGTTAAGGGCAAGATTCTTGCCAAGAGAATTAATGTATGGTTTGAGCACATTAAGCACTCTAAGAGCCAAGATAGCTTCCTGATAGCTTCCTGAAATGTGTGAAGGAAAATGATCAGAAAAAGAAGGAAACCAAAGAGAAGGTACGTGGGTTCAACTGAAGTGGCAACCTGCTCTACCCAGAGAAGCATGCTTTGTGAGCTGATGGAACCCCTTCCCTATGAATTCATGGCATAAGTGGGACAAAAATAAAAAAAGATTTCTGTGCTGATTTCTTTTTAAATATCAGCAATGTACTCAATTATATGCTTTATGGTGTGTGTGTATATAAACACTTCTGAATGCTTATATATAAGTGAAATGAATAACAATGATGATACAAGCGACAAGAGGAAGAAATTAGGATTGTTTTGTTATTGTAAGGCTCTCACACTACCTGTGAAGTGGTACATAGTGTTATTTGAAAGTGGATTTTGATCAGTTGTGAATGTGTATTGCAAACTCCAGGGCAATCATTAAGAAAAATAAAAATTGCCCAGGCTGCATGGCTTAGTGGTTGAGCATCAACTTTTGAACCAGAAGGTCAAGGTCTGGGCACATGCCCAGGTTGCAGGTTCTTTTTATAGATGAAAATGTTCTGGGACTTGTGGTGATAGTTGCACAACCTAGTGAATATACAAAAACTGCTAGATCATATACTATAAAATGGTGAATTTTATGGTATTAGAATTATATCTCAATAAAAATAAAGTTGCAGTCACTTTCTCCAGTATTTTTTAGGGTTGTGAATGATTACTTCCCAAGGTAAACCCACAAAAGCCCTTTAAGTCTCTTCCACAGAGGAAATATTATAATGAGCTATAAAGCCCTGTCCATAAATCTGCTTCAGAAATCCATCCAGCACATTCTAATGCCTTACTCAGTTTTGATTGGTTCAATCCCAGCCAACTCCAGGATTCCTGACTGCACTGAAACAGCGCTCCCTCTGGCCTGTTGTCTTGGTTCTGACTCCTCAGGCAGCCTGCTCTCCTGGACTGCCAGGCCCTTCCTGAAACACTCAGTCACACTGCCTTCCCTCCCAACTGCCAGGCCCTAGTGAATTCAAAATTTTGATAGTCATCCTCCTCAACATCAGCAAATACTCTCTTCCCATGATTCACCTTGTTCTTTACACGTACCCTGATCCCAGTAGGCCTACGGCAGTCCTTCTCTTTGCTATCCCATGATTTGACTCAACCCTTCAGTCCCTGCCTCTCCTCCATCTCCCTGTGGTTTCCTCTCCCAGCCACTCACTTGGACAGGACACTATTCTGTTCCCACAAGGATTCTGACCATGGGACTGTAAGTTAACAATGGAACTTTCATAAATATGAGGCATCTTCCTCTCAGTGTGCATTGTTTATCTGATTTACTAGTAGCCCCAAACCTTTTTATTCAACTCCACATAGAAAATAAAATCATCCCTAGACATTTGACTCAGTAGATAAGAATGTTGGACTATGGGCTAAAGGGTTATGGGTTTGATTCCAGTCAAGGGCATGTACCTCAATTGTAGGGTCATCCCTAGCCTGGTCAGGGTGTGTGCGGGAGGCAACCAGTTGATGTATATCTCTCATATGATGTTTCTCTCTGTCTCTCCCCCCACTTCCACTCTCTCTAAAAAACAAATGAAGAAATATCTTTGGGTGAGGATTAATCAAAAAAAAAGAAGAGAAGAGAAAAGAAAAAGGAAGTATAATCAGAAAGGACTGATTCTTAGAAGTTTTATATAGCCTAAAAGTGGTGACAGATGGTAGCAGGTTAAATCTTTCTACATATTCAGTAGAAGTCTACTGAGCATGGCAGAAGGAACAGGAGGTCAAGTGCATAGACCTCCTCTAAACCTGTGGTTTTTCAAATTATCTTCCAGGGAATCCCTTGGAGTTCCCTGGAAGTGACAGGGCATCTACACAAGACATAGAAATGATAAGCAGGTGAGGTTCTAGGAGAACAGCCTTGCATTAACTGGAGTAACTGTTTTTAAGAATGATATGTATGGGGTTCAAATTCAACAGAAAAAAAGTTTTTCTAAAAAATAGTTTAAAATCTTTTTGTTTTAAGTAAATCAAGGAAAACACTCCCTAGTAAGATAATCTAATAAGAACTTTTGGGGTTCTGGATGTATCATAATATTTACATGAGCTAATATTGTCATCTAAGATTTATGACAGTAATAAGTATCCATTTCCTAAACATATCAAGAATATATCTCTCCTGTCCACAAGATAGAAAATGGAGGAGGGGGAGTAGAGTTTACCTGACCATTTACCTATTTTCTTTCCTTACCTAGATTTAGATCTTTAGATCTGTAATCTGAAACCCCAAAGAGCACAGATCTGGTCTTCTTTCCCAAATATTCATTACATCTTGAATACAGTTATCCACTGAGAACAATTCTTTGAAGCATGATCTGAACAACCACAATGTGCAGGCCTGTGCCAGAGACATGGAGCCCCTGCCATCATGGAGCAAGTATATAAACAAGTAATTATAGTTACAGGTTATGTTAGGAGCATGTCTATGGCATCCTAAAGTAACAGGAAGGAAATAACCTGCTGAAGAGTTATCTACCAACCAACCAAAAGTCAAATGCTTGTCACATTAATTAGAATAAAGAGAGAAGTTTAAAAAGTATATGTATTCATTTACACATATTTACTGTGTTCGTATTATGTTTAAAGCAATAAGCAAAGGATCTTGAAAACCCAGAGACACATTAGAAATTGCCCCAGCTCTCAAGAAGCTTAAAGTCTAGTGTGAAGATATCTAAGACACTTAAAATTACTATGCTTTATGTGATAAGTGTTATTATCTAAATATTTCCCTGAATCCTTACTTTTCCATGATTCTTCCCGGTATCAAAACATAAAAGATAAACTGCCTTTCCACAAAGTTCAAATGTGGAATTGCGATGGCCAATTAAAATTATATCTACTCTCTTTCCTCCTTCTCCACCATCATTAGTCATTATCTGCATTCATTTATTTATTAAATCAGGATGTACTGAGCACTGCCTATGTAAAAAAAAAAACATGGGATTGAAGCCACAATGAACACAAAATGACATAAATAAAAGGTAATTATGCATTAATAATAATAACCAAGATAATAAGCACTTTCACATTCTTTAATTCATTCACTCTTCACCCAATTTGGGGGAAAGATAGATTATCTTACTTTATAGAGAGGAAACTGACATCAGAAGCTATGTGATTTTTTCCAGACCATCAGACACATATCCAGAGAACAGAAAATTAAGCAGTTATTCCTCGTCCCATTATTTAATGAATTCAGGAAGATGGGAAGAACAGAGATGGCCTCAGACTTCCCAATACCTATTTAACAATCCCTCCGAATGGTTAATAGGTACCTCAAATTCAAGTTTGCCAAACCCAAACTTTTTATTTTTCTCAAAAAGGCCCATTCTTCTTCCAGCCTCCATTAAATGGTAGCATTAAACACTCAATTGCTCAACCCGAAAATCCAAGAGGCATCTTTGATTCATCCCTCATCACCTACTAGAAAGAAAAGAGACATAATATCAAGTGTTGGAGAGGATGCTACAAACTGAAACCCTCATAAATTGCTGGTGGGAATATAAAACAGTAAATAGTTTGATAGTTTCTTTAAAAGTTCAGCTTATACTTACCACAGAAGCCATAAATTCCCATCCCTAAGTCTACCTGTGAGAAAATACATGTCCACACAAAGACTTGCACAAGAACTTTCATCAAAAAATTATCCTTAATAGACAGAAACTGGAAACAATCCCAAAACCTACCACATGGTAAATGGATAAACAATATGTGGTTGATCAATAGCTACAATGCAATAAAAAAGCACAAGTTACTAAAAGGGAGGGTGATGAGTATAACAATAACTAATATTTATTTAGTATTTATTATGTGCCAGACATTGTTCTAAACACTTCTCATTTTATTTTATTTAATCCTGATAATAATAATACCTTTTTCATAAAGATTTATCAACACATTTTTCAGGCTAGGAAACTGAGGCCTATAAGAGTTTAACTAACTTGCCCAAAGTCATACAGTTATTAAATGGCAGAGCTGGAACAGAACCCAGGCAGTCTGCCTCCAGTCTGTGCATCTAACCACTGCAATCGAGCTGCTTCTCATGTGAAATGATATTTCAGGTAGATTTATCAGGTTGTAAACTGTTGGCTGAACTAAAGGAAGGAGCAGAGAGACTATTGGAATCAATCACATCCTATGGGCCCAGCTGGGCCTGGAGGGTGAAGAGCCATTTGCTGCAGGCAGCAGAGGGCAGCAAAGGGCTGTGGAGCAATTGCTGGGCCCCTGCCCAGACTT
Organism: Vespertilio murinus; assembly: GCA_963924515.1. Taxonomy (NCBI): domain Eukaryota; kingdom Metazoa; phylum Chordata; class Mammalia; order Chiroptera; family Vespertilionidae; genus Vespertilio; species Vespertilio murinus. The sequence goes on from OZ004708.1 coordinate 71,336,474, forward strand.
CTAGACAGCTGGCTTCCGGTGGAGAAGGGGAACCTGAAGGAACAAGGTAAGTCAGAGATGAGAAGCCTACCCCTGAAGAGAAGGGCTGGGAGCAACACTGTCCTGAGGGGCCAGAAGACACAGATCCCAGAAGAGGGGAGGAGTCTGGAGAGAAGTCAGAGGGGCTCCAACCCAAGGTCCTCTTAGAATCTGATACTGCCCAACTTCGTTCACATTTCACTTCCAAAACAAAATATTAATAACATGACCTATTTTTTTTATTTGGAAATGAACTTCAGATCTTTTAAAAGTACAAAATGTGGCTTTACCTTAGCTTTAAAACTCCTCTTTTAAATGCAAATATTCACTTAGGACTGGTATCTAATTCTCACACAAGTTGTTTTAAAATTAAGAAATACATTCAAATGCCATTCCCAAGCTTCTGACAGATCTGAAACATCTGAATACAGATAGCATTAATCCTCAGACATCAAAATTGTTTTATTGCCTAAAATCTTCCAAAATTGTTGTTTGGAGGAAAAAATAGAATATCAGATAAAACTGTCAGATAAGGAAAAAAAGACAACCCTCTCAAAGAAAATTTCCTATGCAAGCTTTTAAAAGTAAGTCTCAAAAATTAAAAACAAAAGAACTCCTCTGGACTGCCCAATCTGATGCTTAACTCAGGCTTCCTTAAATAAGCAGAACAAGTAGACATTGTAGGTTTGTGATTTACTCTTAGAAAATGGGATTTCTTACTTCCCGGGAGAAAAGCTTTAAGAGCATCAATAGATTTCTCTGGATATCAAATATTTCTCCATTGTTGTGAGTAAATTATATTTAGATAAAAATCAGATGAATTAAATTTCTCTCTAAAATACCCATGAGATTTTAAAAATACAAATGTGTCACATATCCAAAAATAGTATTTTATCCTAAAACCTCCATAGGAATGTCTCCCTATTAAAATAGCCAGAAAACAGCCAAAACCGGTTTGGCTCAGTGGTAGAGCGTCGGTCTGCGGACTGAAAGGTCCCATGTTCGATTCCGGTCAAGGGCATGTACCTTGGTTGTGGGCACATCCCTGATAGGGGGTGTGCAAGAGGCAGCTGGTCGGTGTTTCTCTCTCATCGACGTTTCTAGCTCTCTATCTCTCTCCCTTCCTCTCTGTAAAATATCAATAAAATATATTTTTAAAAATAATTTTAAAAATAGCCAGAAAACAAAACTAAACTGAGTTTTAGATGTATTAAGTTCATAAATAACTTATTAAAATTAGATTGTCATTTGCTAATACTAAAATAAAATTTATAATCTTTGATGCCCTTTTAAAATCTCTGGAAATATGCCTTTACATTTTTGTCTTTAATCTAGAAAAAAAATGTATCTGAATTAGTGATAAGTTGAATAGGAGCCCAAGTTTTATTTAAATGCTACATACACAAGGAAAAATATAAATACAGATAAGTGTTTCCAAATTCTTGAGAAATTCACCCCCTTGTTCAAGGCCTCAAGGTTCATGGCTCAATTATTCTCATCTATGTTATTTTTGTCTTCCTAACTAAACTACAAACTTAAAAGGAGAAATTATTAACTCTTTTTAATCATTAGTATCACACTGAGCACATCTATTTGTTCAGTAGCTATGTACTGAATAACTATTATATAATGTTCAAAGGTAGCTGCTCCAGAATAAGATAATGAAGCAGAAACAGTACTTGCCTTCAAAGATGTTACTGCTTAGTGGGGGTAAGGGGAGTATAAAATGTATACATGTGACAAGACTAAGGGAGTCACAAATACCCCTTAGTGGAAAGAAGGGTCCTGCAAACCCAGTAACTCATTACCATCCTCTGTTGCCATTCTCCTACTTCGTTTAGCATCCAGTTCAAGTTATAGTATTACAAAATTCATTCCTAGGTCAATGTAGGAGAATTCCACAATCTCTGAGAAAGTAACTTGAAATGGTTTTTTAAATAGAAGATGGAAAACCTTAGAGCATAGATAGCAGCTATCACCCATGCCAAAGAAGTCTGGCCCAGAAAGAAACCCACTACAGACTGATTCATTTGCATAACCATTATTGCTTGTCTCATTTTTTATTCTTATATTTCCAGTAGGGCATGATCTCACCCATCTATGGGAAATGGTGAACATAGACTAATGAATAAGAACAAACTCAGAGATAAGGAGCCATGGGTCAGACTGTTGGACCTCAGAGGGAGGGTGGGGATAAAAGGAAGAGATCAACCAAAGGACTTATGTGCATACATATGAGCCTAACCAGTGGTCAAGGACAATAGGGGGGGGGGGGTGGAGGCATGAGTGGGGAAGGGTGAGGGATTGGAATGTGGGGTTGAGGACAAAGATATGATACCTTAATCAATAAAGAAATTTTTTTAAAAAAAAGTCTGGATCTGTTCAGTGTGAGAAAAGATTTCAATTTTCTTAGAAATAAGGAAGAGGAGGATGGCAGATGAGTACAACTGAGAAGTGCAAGGCCTTGTTTGTCCTGCGTGTTGGGAAGGGCCTCAGAGAAAGCATGAATGGAAGGCTGGCCAAAAGGCGCTTGGGATCAGAAGTATCTGAGGGTGGAGTTTCACCTCTTTTTGTACCATATGCAGCCAATCCTTCCTCCATCACTCCTGCCCCAATCTTCATAAAATCTATAACATTCTCACTCATGTTATGGTAAATATAATGGTAAAGGAGGCAATTCAGTGTGAAAAAGAGATGATATCTGCTACACAGGAACCTAGAGGCAAAGGTAACCAAGAAAACATAGGCATCTCACACACATAGGCAGACACACACACACACACACACACACACACACACACAATTTAGAGAAATCTTAAGGATAGCTTTGGACTTCCACAATTTGGAACTCAAGTTTCATCTCATAACGGGAGGTCAGCTGTGCCAAGTTCAGGACACCAAAGGAGTGCCAGAGGAGTCCACATGGCCTCACCAACACTGGCCATGTTTTTTGCTAGTTCTCACACGATGCTTCCTGGTCAACCCCTTCCTGGCTGTGATCTGGGATTGCCTTCAATCTGGATCTTGTGTGCAGTCCTGACTGGGTCTGCCCCAGCCTGCTGTGCCAACCTGGTGTCTGCCCCTAGCCCTCCCAGCACTACTTCTGCTGTAATCTGTGTTGTGACATCTTGCCCAAGCATTGCCCCAGCATGTAACTTCAACCTGCCTCCAAGTTCCGTTCCTTATTTCTCTTTCTAGACTGACAGTTTACAGGACAGTAGCTGGCTACATGGTTCACATTTTTTGAGGGGGAGAGGTGAATGAAATGAAGATGTCTCTGCAGTTTCAAAACTTCCTTTTTGTTCCTTCCCCACAGTAGGGACAAAAGAAGACCTGGTGCACAGTAATTTGGGGAGACTAGTCTTTGGAAGGGAAAGCTATAGACAAATCTCACCTTTAGGCAACAGAGTTGTAGGCTGCAGAACCAAGAGACGGCAAAGAACAGGAGCCTCCCATGTAGCGCATGTGGAAAGGACTTTGCTCACTGAGGACACCAGAGCATGGTCCTACTTCTACACTGCCTGTGGGTTTGCTTCAACTGTACTTTCCAATTTTCAGATATAGTTGGTCTCTAAGAAATTTCAAGAAGAAAATCTGATTGTAAAAAAAAAAAAAACTGTAAGAAGTCATCCCACAGAAATGAAATAATAATGAGGAAAGATAAAGTTAGTTCAGAGGCAGAGAGATGGACTCATGTTGCCAAAGTAACTTCCTCCCGGCTGAGAAAGCAAGTGGTAACTGTATTGCAACCATGTTGCATGCCTCCATTTTCCTTCTCTTTCTCTGCCTTTTCAAGTAGAAAAAAAAGAATAAGAGAGGAAAAGAAAGAAGAAATAAAATCAAGTGCAACCATGCAAGAAAGATGCGGGGCTTAGAGTTAGAGTTAATAAGCTTCTGAGGAAAGAAGATTAATTCTGAAGGGAGTAGAGGAAGTGTTAAGCATAATACAAAGAAAGCACTTAAAATCATTGTGTGAATGGAAAAAGAATCTCCAGGGACTTTGCTTTTAAGCACTTTTAATATAAATTCAAGGGCAGCCAGAGAAGGTAAGTGAACTATACAAGTTGCACAGCAAATCAGTAGCACAGCCAAAGCCCCAAACTGGAAGAGGGAGAAGGAGATGAGGAGGAGGGAGAGAAAAGGGGTGGGGAAGGAACAAAAAGGAAGTTTTGAAACCGCAGAGACATCTTCATTTCATTCACCTCTCCCCCTCAACAACAACAACAACAAAAAAGTTATAAAAACAGTTAATTTTTCCCATGTTGGCTTTGTAAATCAGTTCTAATTCAAAAAACTATTTTGGGGCATTTAATTTCCTCTGCTGCAGTTCTTGACAAAAACTGTTTGGGCTTACATCCCAAAACCTTCAAAGAATTAAACATAAAAGTGAAAAAATTTAGACAACACCCAGCAGTAAGCTGTCCCTTAAACGTCCCCATTGGACACATCATACTGAAAAAGAAACATTCTGCGCATCTGCCAGGAGCCGGGTACCATGCTAGGCGCTCTCTCCATTATCTCATCTGTTCCCAGAAATATCCATTTGAGGCAGGTGCCACCGTTTCCGTTTTACAAATGAGAAAACCCAAGCAAATCTGTTCAAGGTCACGCAGCTGGTAAGCATACGAAGCGAAGTTCAGAGTCATGGTCCAGACATGAAACGCCTATGCTTTCCACCAAAGCAACTTGTCCCTCACTAGAGAATACAAATCTGAATGCTACCTATTTATATTGAGGTGGCAAACATCTACCTCTGGTCTTGAAAGGTCCTGTAGAGAGAGATAACAACCAGGCATTCATTTCCCAGCATCGTACACTGCAGCATAAATGGGTTTCCATATCTTGTTATGAAGTCAAGAGAGGAAAGTGGTACCCTCGGGAGAAAAAAATGAATGATACTAAAGGAATGCAGCAAACTCAATAAATCCAGAGACTAATATGCTATGTGATCTCTGCAGTAGTTAAGCTGGCACTGATAACCTTACAAAAGTTCTTGGTGGAACTTGTTAAATCATAAAACCACCTCTTGATTCTAGAACATAAAACAATGTCTTTTTTATGTAAACACAACCTTGGGGAAACTACTGATAATTGCAGATCTTTTTAAGATAGTTTCTTCTGTCACACTGGGAACCATTTCCTTCACTCACCAATATTTTTACATATTTGTAGAAAGACTTGCATAAATATTAAACACAAATGGTAATAGAGCACGCAAGAACTCAGATGTCCTTTAATAACTACGTGTTTGGAAAGTCAGCCATTGGACTCACACAAGCAGTCATAAACAAATTTCTGAAACTGGACAGTTTGTGCTGGAAGGTACAATAAAAAACAGAATATCCATTTAAGATTCATTAATATTAATACCTATTGACCTGCACCACACTAAAAGCATTTTATTGAGCAGACAACTTCCAAACATAACATGACACAGTATAATCTCAATATTTTTTCATTCACTTAACAAATAATTATTATATAACATAAATATACATAGGCATGGGGGATGAAAATAAGTAAATAAACCCTCACTAAACTTAAAATGCAGTTATATAGAAAATATATACATATATTAAAGTTAAATCACTGTTATAGATCTAAACGAAATAAGATAACAATACAAATGCCTTCAAACAATATGCTTGCGTGCTAATTGAATAGTAAAGAAAAGAAATGCTACAGATTTATATGAGAGGAGGGTCAAACATCACGGAGTGAGGAGGGCTAATTAAGTAAAAGGAAGCAAGCAAAGGGAAGAAAAGGAGATTTTAGACTTAGAGAGAAGCAAATCAAAATAACAATGCAGTACCACCTCACACCTGTCAGGTGGCTATCATCAACAAATCACAAGTGCTATCGAGGATGTGGAGAAAAAAGAACCCTCAGGCACTGCTGATGGGAATGCAGACTGATGAAGCCACTGTGGAGAACAGTATGGAATTTTCTCAAAAAACTAATAATGGAACTCCCATTTGACCCAGTAATCCCACTCCTAGGAATATATTCCAAGAAACTAGAAAGACCCATCAGAAAGGATATATGCACCCCTATGTTCATGGCAGCACAATTCATCATAGCTAAGATTTGGAAACAGCCTAAGTGCCCATCAGCAGATGAGTGGATTAAAAAACAGTGGTACATCTACACAATGGAATACTACACTGCAGTAAAAAAAAAAGTTCTTACCATTTGCAACAACATGGATGGAGATGGAGAGCATTGTGCTAAGTGAAATAAGTCAGTCAGAGAAAGATAAATATCACATGATCTCACTTTTTTGTAGAATATAACGAACATAAACTGATGAACAAAAACAGATCCAGAGACAAAGGAACATGGATTAGACCATCAAATCTCAGAGGGAAGGTAGGGGAGGATGGGGGTAGGGGGAAAGATCAATCAAAGGATTTGTATGCATGCATATAAACCTAAGCAATAGACACAGACAGGAGGGGAGTAAGGGTATAGGGGAGGGGGGAGAGGGAAGGGGTATTATTGGGGGATAAGGACACATATGTAATAACTTAATAACAAAATTTTAAAAAAGAAAAGGAGGTTTTATAAGTGAAGAATGTTCTAGAGAGTTGATCTAGCAAGCAAAAAAAATGTGTATGTAGAGATGCAGGACATAATTTCTCCACCTATTAATATCCAATAAGCACAAAACCACAATGGTTTGTTTACCTTGCAGTGTGTAAAGGAGCATACTTATTTATTTCCTAATTTAAGGACTCAGCCCATCACTTATCCAGGTCCTCATCTTCCACCAAAGCAACAAACTTGGCAAAGCTAAAATCTTTAAAACTCCCTTAGAAAAACAAAATATGATAAGTAAGTACAGTGTAAAGAGTCCTCAAGTTTAGATTGCAGCACTCCACTGGACCCTTTAGAGATTATGAAAGTCATGTATCTGACATCATGCAAACATTCTGAAACACAGCAATGCAGATAACAGTAAAAGTCAGGGAATCCAGGTAAGAAAGAAGTTTCAGGCTATGAAGCAAATGCAATGCAGGTAATTTGTTCAGATTGAAAGTCAAGATAAGGAGTTTACAGTAGTTATAAGGCTAAAAACTACCCAAAATACTACTGCTGATAGAAATACAGACAAGTCAGAGTAGGAAGGGCCTTTGGAAGGGAGCCAGATCTACAAACATCCAAACTCTGCTTTTTGTGGAGGTGGCCACCAGGCAACAAATCAGGGTCTAGGTCTTGGTTAACTGAAGATGCAAATGCAGAGTGATTATGAGTTTGCAACCATCTTATGCTACCAAGAGACAGGAAGAACTCTGACTCCTTCCTCCCCCAAAAAAAGCAAACTGAAAGGAAGACTTTGTTACTTGCTCTTCCAGAGCCAACATATCCATATAAAGTTAAGCCTAGGCTTCAGCTCTTTAATGAATCTTCTTATTCTGAAGGGAAAAAAAATAATAATAATAATTGTGGGTTTTTAATGAACCAAAATGAAACCTCTTGGTTTGTATCTTGTCTCTGGATATTCATATTTAAATTTATGTAGCTAATTTCTTAAATCGGATATGTGTTTTCCAAAACCTACTTTAGCAAACATACATCATTTTATTCATCCAACTCCTAATTTTCACCAGAAAATAATTATTCCCTTTTATTCCACTTTATTAACCCACAGAATTTCATAGTATATGCATAAGAAAATAAAATGTTTTTAACTTCTTAAAACAAAAGTTATCTGCAAGGGGCTCCTCAAACCTCTTATATGCAGAAGCAATTGGGTGTAGTTTCTACTCTTGGAGGGATGTGGTTCCCCAGCAACCAGGCTCTGTTGTCAGAGACAGACCCTGCCTGAGCTCGCCTGTTATCAGGCCCAGAGCAGTCCTGTGTGGGAGCAGGAGCCCTGTACGGTGCTTCTTCATGCCAGTGCACACATCTCCGTGTGCAAGCAATGCTAAGTGGTTAGCGAGGAACTCCAGGGACCAGAAGGAGTAGCTGCAGAGAGCTTACTGCTGGATGGCATAGCTCTTTATGAATTAGTTCTTAAGAAGAGATAAGGAAATGGAGGTTTTCAGCAATGTAGTGTTTTCTCGGGGGCTCAGTTTGACAGCTGGCTACTCCATTCTGCAAATTCTAACATGGTTTTCTTTTTATCTGCTAACTACAGCACATTCAAGATTTTTTACTTGCGGTTTCATTTTCTCCAGCTGGAAAGCTATGAATTCCCTCACAGTATTTCATTCTCATGACTTTTGCCTTTTGGATAAAAAAATCTGTTAAAATATCAAATTTTTTTTCAGTTGGCCAAAGAATCATTTTTGGCCTAATGTGAACAGTGCATTTTAGTTTTTCATACTGTATTTGACCCAGGCAAACTATAAATTACCTAACTATAAACTACAAATTAAAAAAAACAAACATCAAAGGTAAAACATGAAAAAGTTACAAAGGAAAATTCACCTTACCATGGTAACATCTTCAAAAGAGTTTATTTTATATCCAATCTCTAGAAAGACATTCAATGTCTCTAAATTTTATTCTTATTTTTAATGTGATGCTAATATATATATTCATCAAAACATATCTTAACTCTTTCATTTTTTCCAGTTTCAACTATTACTGGTCTTAGCTGCATTATAACGTTAATTTAACATACTTACTCAACAAGCTGATGGATCAGAAATATACCATGCTGAGAAACACTGCAGGTATGCTCACGTGAAATGATACAAAGTCCTAACAAAATATAAGGAATCATGTCCTCCTTTGTGAAGGGCAATAACCTTATTCAACCTTTTATAAGTGATCCAGTTTACAGAAGAGATCCCAGCTGACCCATACAATATGACAATCCCTGCTCAAGATAAATCAAGCATTTGGCATAACTTCACACACACACACACACACACACACACACACACACACACACACATCACGTCCAAAGTAAGAGTAGCCTAAGCCAATCCCAACATCACCAAACCAAGACTTCATTACTAGTAGTTGCAGTAGTTTTGGCCGTCAATCAGGAATTACCTGGCCAGCAATAGTTCGGTAATCTGCCTGGTAGACCCCTGTTATCCACTGCCTAGAGAGAAGTAACCTTAGGTAACCAACCTGCTTTTTCTCCTAGTATACCATAACTTCCTCATTCTCACTCCTTTCTTCCTAGAAAAGTCTTTCATTTTATACAGCTGCTCAGAGTCCTTTCTCTCTACTAGACTGGATGCTGCCCAATTCTAATAAATTTTTGTCCTGTTAAGATCTTAAATTTTTAATAAGGCTCAGTTTATCTTTGAGTCACAGTAGTGAAGTATCTCACCAAATGAGAACATTATGATAGGACATTCGGAGGAAGTTACCTGAAGAGCAAGCCACTTAGCCATTGTAATCCAAAAACTCTGGCCATGCCAATTGGGCACTGTAACTAGACTTGAAGTTCAGGAAACAAAGGAGAAAAATAGCAATTACTGAACTCCAAATACATTAAAGCAACTCATCCTTCACCTCCCTAAGGAGACACATTGGGATGAAAGTGTCAAAAAGGGCCCCAAAGCCTGAGGTCCATCTCCAGCTCTGAGGACAATCTAAGCTGACACAGTCCCTAAAGGCAGCATGGAAAGGGAAGAGCTGAGTTTAGCCTCAAAAGGCCCAGGAAGTTTAAATGGGCTCTGAGGAGGACAGCAAGCGTCCTGGCAGGAAGGAGCTAAGAGCAGGAGTCAGCCTCAGGCGTGGAAGCAGAGATCTGGAACACTGACATCAGCAGCAAAAGTTACAGAAAGTTTCTAACTCCAGGATGAATAGTCATCACCCAGAACACACAGTTACCAGTATTTCCTAAGCAGAGACAGAATGAAATCTGAGTTTTAAACAGATGTCTGAGAGTGGTGCTCACAATAGACTGGGGAAATTGAAGACAAGAGACCAAGAAAAACGTGGTGGCTAATTTTGTGTATTAACTTGACTAGACTAAGGGGTGTCCAGATAATATATTATTTCTAGGTGTGTCTGTGAAGGTGTTTCTAGAAGGGATTAGCATTTGAATAATTCACTAAATAAGAAACTTGGCTCCCACTAATCCCATCTGGTAAGATTAGAACAAAAAGGTGCATGAAGGATGAATTTACTTTCTAGGGTTGGGATAGCCATCTTCTCCTGCCCTTAGACACTCCTGCTTCTCAGGCCTTAGGACTCAGACTGGGACTTATGTCATTCCTTCAAAGTTGCACAGGAATCACACCACCAGCTTCCCCAGGCCTCCAGCCTACAGATGGCAGATCTTGGGTCTCTCAGCCTCTAATACCATATGGGTCAATCCTTCATAATAATTCTCTTTCTATATTCCTACACATATTCTATTGGTTCTGTTCCTCTGGAGAATACTGACTAATACAGAGGGCAAAAACAACCAAGACTGTTGGGGAAAAGGACATTAAATACAGAGGCAAGGATCACAGATGAATGTAGCTAAGGGTTAGGGGGAATTGGGAGCATACAGTGACACTAGCAAAAATGGGGAAATTAAAATATGTATCTAATGTTTTGTACAGAAAATAACAAATTTGGTCTTAGTAATAAATTTAGGGTTACAACGGGACATACACAGTTTATAAATATTTGCAAATAGATATAGATTTCAGAAGCTATACACTGACAAGAGTGGAAGGGAAGAAGCTAGCCAGACATGAGTAGGGTAGAAAGACAAAGAAGGGAATAACCCCAGCAAATGCCAATTCTACTTATCCAAAGATAAGGCCATTGTCAGACACTCCCAACCTCTTACCATACCATCTCTTGACTTAAAATTTGATAAGGAGATAGATGCAAGTTAAAATGGCCGAACTGTCATATGATGACAAACCCATGCCCCACTAGAAATCTGATGTACCGGTAACTAAAGTTCTGGGAAGCACGGCAGAAACTCAGCTCTTCTCAGCCAAGCCTGGGGTAATGCTCTGAACTACTGGAAGGAGAGGAAGTGGCAGGTAAGAGACTGCCATCAGAAAACAGGGTAGACTGGCATTCCATTCTTCAAATATGGCCCACTCTATCACATACATTTCCATTTGGCTGCAAAAATTCTTTCCAGCTAATAAAGTGTTCTGTTATAAAAGGAAAAACAAGTAACTTGGAAACCAGCAAATAATGGCGATGGCCACAAACACCTATCCTTCCTGTCTTCTTCAATCCACCCTTCACAGACACACCCAGAAATAGTCAATATTTGTTAACTATTTATTGTGTGCAATAATATATGTGTATGTCTATTATGTATGATACTGTTCATAGGGACCACCTCTCAAATTGCTCATAACAGAGTATGCTAGAATCATTCAACAAATATTTATGGTCAGCCTACTGTGTTCTAGGCACAAAGAATAAAACAATTCCCTCAAGTAGTTAATAGTCTAGTTCTACATTTTTACAAAACATTAGATATTGCAGTGCTCTCTGACAAATTGGGAATTTATGATGGAAGAAAGTTGAAATAATAGGATATAGAATCCATAACTTTCACTCATCACACATTGACACCTCAAAACCATCTTTTGCAGAAAAAGCACATCATCAGTTCGACGACTTCCACTGGCACAGGCTGCTGTGGCATGAGAAGGAGCCTGGCCCAATGCCAACACAGCACAGTGATGGGTAGCAGGCCTCTGGGGCCTATAAAGGGGTTAAACCAAGAAGCCTCTACTCTGGTCCTTGCTGAGAGCCTCAAGAATACTGGCTCATGGGGCTCATGACACAGCCTGATGCCTCCTTACCCAAACAGCCTCCCATTCCTCACCTCAGCTGTCCTCACTCTCCTCCCTCCCAAACTTGAGTCAGGGGTACACTGTGACCTCTGGACTAAGGGTTGCAGGCCAAAGTCCTACATGGATTGTGATGAGCAAAACACTCTTTCCCCACCGCTGTTGCAAATTCCTAACTAGTCCCTGCTCAAAGATTTGAAGATGAGCAGCTTCCCATCATTCTGGCCAGTAAAAAAAAGTTTACCATTGGTCATAAGAATGAGTAAGAGAAAAGTCTGAAATTAACACAAATCCATCACCACTAGTGGAAAAACAATCAAGAGTTCACACCGAATGGACAAAAGGTCACCTATGTTAGCATTTCTGTGTTAAATTGGTCACATGATGATCAGACAGAAAGACAGCCAGTTTTGGACTTTGTTCTCAGGCATCGACCATATGAAGGTTGATATCCACAAACCACATTGAGTGCTTGATGTAGGCAGCACCCTTTGTGAAGTGCTATAGACTAGATAGAATAAATATACAATACAGCCCAGCACCTCCCTTCAAGGATTGAAACATGGCTCCTCCTCTGGACAGCCATTTTCTGGGGAGCTCACCCTCATATGGGAAAATAAGATATAGATTTAATAACCTGGATAGCAACAAAACATCTAAGTAACAATGAAAGAGCCAACAGAAAGTTTCATAAAACAGTACATAATTGTTTTTCCAGTGTAAAAGAAAGGACTCAGATCAGAAAGAAAAGGCATGGGTTTATTGGAGAAATTAATTCACACAGGGCAAGCTTTGAGGAAGGATACATGAAAAACACAGTATCTTACCTAAGCAAGCATTCATTTAATAGTCACTTGTTGAATGATTAAGTGAAAGGACTGGAGTGTGGAATCCTGGATAGAATCACTTGAGCAATTCTAGAAGCAGAACACTGAAACCAATGTAAGCCCAAAGATGGGTTCTATAGGGGCACCATGGGAAGAAAGACGGAGGAGTAAGGATTAGATCTTGGAAGGTATAGAATACCCTGATCCCAGGGACTTCTGGGAAACACCTGAGGGTCTGAAACTCAGGGCAAAATAAAGAGTTTTAGATAGGATGCAAAGTGGAGAAATCATAGTTCTGTGTCCTACAATTTAGAAATTAATCACACATTGGGGGAAATTTTTCTAAAAGGGAAATTGTTTTCTGTCATTTTCTTTTAAAAGTCTATGTACATCACTGAAAATAAAAGAAATACACATAATGTCTTCTACATAATAAAGGAAAGAACTTGTCCCCAAAGATCTTTTCTTTGTATAAATGATGCCACCACAATTGCTGCTTCAATAAAAATGAATATTTATGAAATGTAAAATGACTTGGATTAACTTATTCCAATTTCACTCTCTAAATTTAGATTTTTAAATCATGCCAAAATGGAGATTTTGATTACAAAAGCAAATTGAGGAAGAAAGAAAAAACTATTTGACAAGAAAAGGAGCAGAATTTTTTTAAAAATGAACTTGAAATAGGGCTGACAAATGATCGGAGGGTGGTCAATTTGACTTTAAAACAACAGAGAGAGAAACCATCTTCAAAACAGAATTATTGAATTCAATAAAGCAGTCACATCACAAGAATCAAGTTGTAAAATTTTTAAAAGGAAGTAAAAAGTCTCCCATCCACCCTCAGCTCACTGTATAGCTCTCTCGCAGGCTGTTAGTTTCTTAGCCATTATTTCAGTTTCTTTGTGCATACATATTATTATTTTCCTCCCTGTTCACACAAAAGTTAGCATGCTATACGCCACTTTTCTGACCTTGCTTTTTTTCACTTAACACATCTTGGCAATCTCTCCAAACCCATTCATACCGTTTCCATGTTCTTTCTTACAGCTGCATATTCCATTGTGAGGATGAACCATAATTTATTTAACTAGCCCCTGCTGATGGGCATTTGGGTTGTTTCCAATCTTTGGCTATTGCAAACAAGGCTGCAGTGAATAACCTGGTACAGTCATCTTTTGGCATGTGTGCAAGTGTATCTGTAGAATAAATTCCCAGAAATTGCATTCTGGGGTCAAAAGGTATATGCAATTAAATTTTTGATATATATTGCCAAATTGCCTTCCCTAAGAGTTGAGCCAATTTCCACTCTTGCCAGCATTATAAGAGAGTGCCTTTTTCCTTAAGGCAACAGAGTGCATCATCAAAGTTCTGGATGTTTGCCAGTCTGAAAAATGAAAAATGGTATTTGCATTCTCCTCATTATGATGAAGTAGAGTATCTTTTTATATGTTTAAGAGCCAAATGTACTTCCTCTGCTGGAAACTGTTCATACCTTAGCCTATTTTTCTAATGGATGTTGGTGTTTTCTTATTATTTTTTAGGAGCTTCTTATATATTAGGGAGACTAGTCCTTCATCTCTGATATGAGTTGCAAATATGTAATCCAGTTTGTCTTTTGAATTTTCTCATGGTCATTTTACCTGCAGAAAATTCTTATTTCAATGTGATCTAATCTTTTAAGACTTCTGACTTTCAAGTCATGGTTAGAAAGGCTTTCCTCACAACCAAGATTATAAAAGGAATATTCCCTTTTACATTTAACTAAATAGAAAAACAGTATAATAGGTAACATCTCAAACACTAAAGCCAAATTGTCTACATTCATATCCCAGATCCACCACTTATTAGCAATATGATATTGGATAAGTCACCTATACTTTATGGCCCTTAGTTTCCACATCTACAAATGACAAATAATAATTATTATGTTTACTAATACATTTAATCAAGATATTTCCCTCTCATCGATATTTCTAACTCTCTATCCCTCTCCCTTCCTCTCTGTAAGAAATCAATAAAATATTTTTTAAAGAAATTACTAAGAAATTGTTTTAAAAATAATAATACGAAATGATATGAAAAATACCAATAAAGTTTCAAAACACATAATGGAGAACTGAAATGCATAAATATGTCACAATATATATTTATACACTGTCTATGTGGCCCCTAGAACAATAAGAAATGCAAAAAAAATTGTTAATAACTCATTCTAGAATTGTCCCTCTTAAAAATCAAATTGCACTCCTGTGAGGCCTGTGCTCCATGTTGGGAACCACTGCTCTAGTAGAAACCTCTAATGTTTCTCCATTAAGCACCATGTTGGCCTTTGGCTGAAATTGATACACCTTATCAATGCTAAGGAAGTAGCTATCTCTAAGTGTTATCAAAACTGGTTGTTAAACTGGTCCAACAACTTTTCAGCAGCCAGGGAGATGGTTTTATCTTTTTTTGTTTGTTTGATCAATTAAATGATAAATTATATTAATTGATTTCCTAATATTGACCCATCCTTACATTCTGAGACTAAATCTCATTGCTGGAGCTTGCATATTCATAGTTATTTTACAATTTTGCATCTATATTCATATGTGCAATTGTTCTGTAGTTTTATTTTGAAGCAATCTTTATCAATTTTGGTTTCAATGTTATACTTGCTTCTTTAAAACAATTTGACACTTCTTTCAGCATAAATAATATTGAAATTATCTATTCTTTAAATATTTAGTGGAAGTCCCTATAAAACTGGGCATAATGCTTGAGGAGGAGGCAACTCCTTGACAATTTTTTTTTTTTTTAGAAAAATCAACCTGTTTAGATTTTTTACCTCCTTCTAGGGTCAGCTTGGGTCGATTGTATTTTCCTAAAAAATTATCTATTCCATCCAAATTTTCAAACTTACTTTCAAAGAATTAAGCAAATAGTCTCTTACTATTCTTAAAATTTTCTATTTCCATTATTCCCCCTCAGTTCTTATCTTATGTTTTTGTACATTCTTCCCTTTTTCCTTTATTAGCCTAGCGAATAGTTTATAAATTTTATTGTTGCAGTTTCATTATTTTTCAAAGAGCCACCTTTTGGATTACTTATATAGCTGTACTGTTTTTCTATTTACATTCAAAGTTCTAAAACAAATATAACTTTAGCAGGTGTGCTACATCTCTTCCTTACCCCAAAAAGGCATCACAGCAATAAATGCAGTGAACACTAAGAACATAAAGGCAAGAAATAGATTAAATAGGAGTTGTTATTGTTATTCAGAATATCTCCAAAACCCAAATACCTGGTCAAGAAAACAGATTAGCAATGTTTCCAATATGTAGAGAGAGAAAAAGTGCCATACAAAGTAAAATCTGGGCTTTTACCATAATTAACTCATTGAAAATAAGATCAGTTTTAACTATAATAAACCTACATTTGAATAATGTAAGAGGTACTCTGGGGTTTTAATAATAAGCCTTCCCCCTCCTTCCTGCCTATCTCTAAAAATTAATTGCCCACCAATTTAGTTCAACAAGCATGAATCCCCCATTTTCTCCAATCTCAAAGTTCTCTCAGTATTTATTGCTTTATAGCCAGACACTAAAACAGAGCAAAACCACCTCCACATATAAGATTAAACAAAGTCCTATGTGCCCTGCAGCCAGCCAGTGCTGTCCAGAATCCACCACTCACCTGAACAGAGTGTACTTCAATTGAGGCAGTCTAGTCCAAGTTTAGGTTAAATTAATAACCCAAAGTAGGCCTATTCATGTTTCGGTTCATTTTAGATAGTCTTGGAGAAAGTAAACATTGAAGACATTTAAAAGATTGAATCATACCCTCTTGCAAAGTAGAAATCTACTGACCCACAATTTATAAAAAGGTGTAAGCTTTATTTTTTTTAATTTAATAAATCTTTATTGCTCAGATTATTACAATTGTTTCCTTTTTCCCCCCATAGCTCCCTTCCACCCAGTTCCCACCCCACCCTCTGCCCTTACCTTCCCCTGCCCGGCCCAGAATTGTTCTCATCCATAGGTGTACGATTTTAGTCCAGTCTCATCCTGCACCCCACACCTCTTTCCCCCTGATAATTATCAATCCACTCCCTTTCTTTGCCCCTGATTCTATTATATTCACTAGTTTATTCAGTTCCTCAGATTTTTAATTCACTTGATTTTTAGATTCACTTGTTGATATATATGTATTAGTTGATCATAATTTTTATCTTTACTTTTTTCTTCTTCTTCCTCTTTCTAAAGAATACCTTTCAGCATTTCATATAATACTGGTTTGGTGGTGATGAACTCCTTTAGCTTTTTCTTATCTGTGAAGCTCTTTATCTGCCCTTCAATTCTGAATGATAACTTTGCTGGGTAGAGTAATGTTGGTTGTAGGTTCTTGATGTTCATCACTTTGAATATTTCTCGCCACTCCCGTCTGGCCAGCATAGTTTCTGTTGAAAATCAGCTGACACTAGTATGGGTGCTTCCTTGTAGGTAACTAACTGTTTTTCTCTTGCTGCTTGTAAAATTCTCTCTTTGTCTTTTGCCCTTGGTATTTTAATTATGATGTGTCTTGGTGTGGTCCTCTTTGGATTCCTTTTGTTTGGGGTTCTGTGCATTTCCTAGACTTGTAAGTCTATCTCTTTCACTAGATGGGGGAAGTTTTTTGACATATTTCTTCAAATAGGTTTTCAATATCTTGCTCTCTCTCTTCTTCTGGCAACCCCATAATTCTGATGTTGGTACGCTTGAAGTTGTCCCAGAGGCTCCTTACACTATCTTCAACATTCTGGATTCTCTTCTCTTCTTGCTTCTCTGGAGGAGTATTCTTTGCCTCTTTGTATTCCAAATCTTTGACTTGATTCTTGCATTCCTCTAGTCTGCTGTTGGGTCTCTGTATAATATTTTTTATTTTAGTCAGTGTATGTTTAATTTCTAGTTGGTCCTTTTTCATATCCTCAAAGGTCTCAATTAAATTTATTGGCCTTTTCTAGGAAATTCTTGAAAAACCTTATAATCATGGTTTGAATTCTATATCAAGTCTTTTGTTCTCCTCCATTTCTTTCATTTGAGATGTTTCCTTGTCTCAGCATTTTTGCTGCTTCCCTGAGTTGGTAGGGTGGCTTTGTTTGCTTTGTGTCCTATATGGCCCAGTGGGTCAGCCTCCACAGTTACCTTGGGTAGACATTCTTGGTACTCCCTTTGTGTACTGTGTGTATGTATAGCCTTGTTGTAGTTAAGTCTTGATTGTTGTTGGTATCCCTGGGAGGAATTGACTTCCAGGCCAATTGGATGTGAGTATCAGCTGTGTCTATGCTGGGATACCTTCTGTATAGGAGACAGTCTTATAGGATCAGACTTGTAAAATTGCAAGAGCCTCTGAGCACAGCTTGGATGGGGCAAAGTCTCAGGGCTGAGTCGACAGTCTTGGCTTCCCTTCAGTCCTGTCCTTGTGCATGCACCTCAGACCTCTGCCTTCCACGGATTCCCTGAGTTTCCGCCTGATAGTCCAGATTCTCCCTGCAAGAGCATGGGTGCCTCAGGGGCTCACCCTGAATTGGGTTTCAATGCTCAGTGCAGTCAGGAGCTTCTGACTCCTTCCACTATAGAGAGGCTGCAGCAACCTCCATGGTCAGACCTCTCTGCGAGGACTCACTGGCACATGACTCTAGACCAGGGGTGGGCAAGCTTTTTGACTCAAGGGCCACAATGGGTTCTTAAACTGGACCGGAGGGCCTGAACAAAAGCATGGATGGAGTGTTTGTGTGAACTAATATAAATTAAATTAAACATCATTACATAAAAGGGTACGATCTTTGGGGGGGAGTTTTAATTCAATAGTTTTATTCACTGGATCTGGCCCATAGGCTGGTTTGCCCAGCCCTGCTCTAGACCCTACCCGCTGCAGCTCCCGGCTCCCCCAAGCCTCCCAGTCTCTGAGTCTCTGGGTGCCTTTCTCTACAGTACAGACTCCACCCGTATCAGCCTGGGTCCATGGGGTTTTGGCCTGGGCTGGGGTTCAGTGCAGTTGGAAAGGGTTCAGTGCAGTCGGGGGCTTCCTTTCCCCTTTTGCCAGCTAAGCACTCGGCCACCCTTCCTCTCTGAGGGCATGTCTCCCTACCTCAGCGCTTTGTGTCTCCCCTGATCTTTGAGCCTCTCTCCTTCTTTCTGGTTGTAGATTTCCCACTCAGGCAGCTTTACTGTGGTTTTTGTATGATGTCTGTTCTGTCTTTTAGTTGTTGTTTTGAGATTGTTGTGCAAGGCAGCAGTTTAGGCGCTTACCTAGGCCACCATCTTGGTTTTACCAAGGTGTAAGTTTTATTAAACATACCAAAAAAGGTAGGATTCAAGCTAATCCTAAAGGATGATAATCCTTTGCACCGAAAGTGTTTGGTAATAGTGCACACCTCATAGTAGGCTGAATCAAAGACATACAACAGACAGGCCTTGTCTTCTAAAAATCAAAAGGTGATGTTTTGTCACAGAACTTCTCAGAGAGTCAGGATGAAAATCACAGACATAGACAGAGGTAATATAGAGTAATGAACAGCTGTTAAACAGATGGGAGGTTGGAACTGAGATTAATTTAACTTTCAAAACAATAATAAGTCTATACATTTCAAGTTTATTACCACCAAAACCTGTCAAAGAAGTAACACTGCCCATTTCTGGGGCCAATTAGAAGTTTCAGCAACCCATCAAGGCAGTAGTACCAGGAATGGAGACTGGATGGACCACAATCCTATATAGTAAAAGCTTAATATGCAAATCAACCAAAAGGTGGAATGATCAGTGGAATGACCCGTTACTCGGATGCACACTGACCACCAGGGGGCAGACACTTAATGCAGGATCTGCCCCCAGGCCAGCCAAGGCAGGTGCCAGTGGGATCCTCTCCACCCCCCTGCAAATCACATTGCTGGTCTCCTCCCACAGAGGGAGGCAGCCAGCTGCAGTGGCAGATGGGGGGGTGGGGGAGGCTGACGAGCAGGCAGTGCCAGGCCGCCTAAGGCAGGTGCCAGTGGGGGACCCTAATTGCCCCACCAGTTGCCACACAGATGAGCCCTGATCACTAGCCAGGCCTAGGGACCATAGCCATGCACGAATTTCATGTACCAGGCCTCTAGTCTAAAACGAAAATATTGGGGAGAGGGCACAGTTAGAACAGCTGAACAATAAGGACATATGCATTGTAAGTTTGGCCCTACATCATCAAAAGCAGATGTAAAAACAGCTATAAGAAAAGAGAGAAGAGCCTGGTGTAGAATCAGTCCTGAGGTTCTGTAGAGTCATGTGGATATGAAAACAAAATAAAAATCTTTGGCCTGTTTCTAACATGTTGGTCAATGTTTTACCAAAAGTTTCATTTACATACCGTGAAATTGATTGGGAAGACTTTGGTTAAGAAAAAACAATAAAATTTTGGTCAATCTTGATCTTGAACCAATTTGGAAATGTGATCAAGAGTTTTTGGTTTGTCTGTTTGTCTAGGAGGGCTATCAAAGGCACTGAAGTGTGTAAAAAGGAAGTTCGGTACAAGCTGGGGAAGTTCAGCCTTGAGAAAGCATTGCCTTTACCGTAAATACCCATTTATGAATGCTGGGTTGCAAATTTGCAAAGAATTTATTTTTAAGACAAAGTTCAGATAATTGAGTCAAATATAGTTTAGAGATAAAAAATAATCTGGATTTTTTCCTTTCTTCAAAAACTCATTCTCTGAATAAAATAAACTTTTAGGGCTGATGATGAGTTGGAGGTGAAGTGATGGTGGGCACAGGAAATAGAACTGCTGATCTAAATAAATAAAAAACACATCACTCAATCACTTTCCAAACTGCCTAAAATCCAAAAACCTCTCTCTACCTTTTATAGTCTCATACTGAATATTATATATGATACGCAAACCCTCACTATGACCTCCTCCTATAAATATTCACCAATTCTTTAAGGAAAAGGAAAATAGAAGAATTTCAGTTAAATTTCAAATGCAGAATCTATCTTGACATTGAGCCGTTTGTAAAATATTAATCACTATCCAACAGCTCTAAGGCAGTGGTTTATAAACTACGGGATGTATTAAAATCAGATGGAGGGCTTAAAACACCAGTTGACAGGGCCACACTTTAAGAAACACTGTGCCAAGGTAATCCTAGTTAAATTATGGTGCTGGGGTTGGTGAACCTATGCTGTTTGCAAATTGCAAGGGGTCTACCACAAAAAATGGAGAATTAAGCTTTTACAACTTGTACAGTTTAACAGTACTAACATCCAAGCACATGATCACTTTTCTGGCATTTTACTTGTATTGTATTTCCAAAAGTATTGCTCTGAGATTGGAAACTTATTTTAAAGTTTGGGAAACTCAGCTCTGAAACAGACACCTCCACAGGATTGATACACAAGTGCAGACTAGGGAGTGTACAGGGCCATTCCTACCAATTGGAGTAAATCAGGCAGTCTTGGAAGATAATGGAAGCCAGAAGATAATGCCTGCAACTAGGACTCTGGACTGAAACACAATTTCAAAACTGCAGTTTCCATCGTTCTGTATCATTACATTGTTTCTCTAGTGACAACAGAGAACCGCCCCATCACTGCTAAAGGCCAGCATCCCAGAGCTGCTGCTAAGCAGAGAAAGGAAAGGATGCAGAGAACCCCGGACTGCAGACGCGCATACCCGAGAGAAAAGGCTGAAACCGGATCAAAGTTTGGAGACGCTGGGAATTTGCACTCTAGGTGTTTATCAAGATTCCGTCCAAGCATTTTGTGTGTTTTTACGTAGTAAGGGGCGAAACAAAGAAACAGAAGCGCCTCTACCGCCTCCCTTCCGCGCGCCTCTCTGCGCGTGCGCAGACCCCAGCCTAAGCCCCAGGAGTCCAGTCCGGGGTTTGTTCCGCGGCGGGGAAGGACGCGCCGCCACCCGGCACTTGCACGCATGCGCAGCCGCGACCACCGCGCCCTTACCCGCCACAGCGATCGGTTCCTTCCGGCCCGGCAAGGCCTCCTGGGGGCTGGTCATCTTAGAAGCGGAGTCGCCCATTCTCGGGACAGCAATCAGGCTGTGGAAGAGTTGGCGAGCCCGTCTGGTGGCCGGGAGCATGGGCGGGCCGCTGGCAGAGGGACGGTGGGCGGACGGCGCGCGGGGGGGGGGGGGGGGAGCCGAGTGGCCGCCGCGGGCCGGGAGCGCTGGACCGGCGTGACTGCCGGCGCCCGGGGGACCGGTGTGCACTGAGCCGCCGCCGCCCCGGAACCGCTGTTACCTAAGGCGCAGGTCACACGGGACGTGACCGAGGGTGTTCTCTCCCCGAGAAGGTGCCTCGTCCCAGGAGTCACCCACGAGTTTCCTGGCTCGGCTTCAGTACCCTGTCCTAGCTGGGAACAAATGTATTAATGGCGGTACGAAGTACGTGAAGCGTCAGGGGCCAAAAAAATATGCCAAGCCCTGGATTTTTCAGTTCGTCCCCATTTCACAATCTTCTCAGCAGTTGTTTGGTGTGCCCAGTAAGATACAAAACGACCTACCTCACAGACAAGTAGAATGTATGTCTATTTCCATCGCAGCCATTATGATTACCGAAAAGATGAGTATCCAAAATGAAAACTAAGTACAAGTTTGAAAAAGCTCAGAATAAGGGAGATAACTCAATATAATGTCATACATGTGTACACACATGCATATGTATAAATATATTGATAAACCCATTTTACGGGTGATTGGGGGGTGCCAGTAGAGGAGCGAGGCACTAATATCACCACTAAGGCAGCTTAGGTGGGTGTGATGGTGCTATTGGATCATTCTTGTTTCTCAAATCATGGGAGATAACATTTGTTCCTTTGACATATTTTCAACCCAAAACATAAGGTGGGTGGAGCCAGATGGGTGTCTTGGGTGTTCCATATGTGAAATTTTGGGGTTTACACAAATGTTCTGCCAAAATGGGCAGATAATCTCAGATGAGGAAAGGGACGTCAGATTCGCACTCACAGAGGTGTGGGAGTTTAGGCCCACCTCCCTTCCCCACCCCAGGGGTTTATCTAGCTCTTTGTTTTAGTGTGGTGAGGACTGTCCTGTAGGGTGAACAGGAAGATTAGCCCTGCTCTACTGTAGAATGTGGCCACACATGTAACATTAAACTTCAAGTAAAGTGTTTATTTTGTAATTTACAATTCCCTTTGGGCAATTTGCCTCAGTTTTTACGTTTGATTTATTTATTTTTACTATGAGATTATACAAAGTAGGTTCTATAGGCCACTCTCAGAAACACTCCTAGGCCCTGCAGGCTTGTGAAGGCCTGGTTACTGCTAAGCGTTTGTAAAAATAAGATCATTCCTTTGTCAAAGGAAAAACTCTGTGGGGATGGGGTGTGGGGTTAAATTGCTGCCTTTTAATACATACTGATTTGCCTTTTCTGATTTAGTGGTTGGTTGTATGAAATTAAACATGTTAGAAACACTCAGCAGCTAAAAACTGAAGAATTTTTCATGTCAAGAAGTACTTATATAATGTTAAGTGGAAAAGCACAACAGATCTCAAGTATGTGCATCTGTGCGATGTAGTATATATAAAAATGCACACACCCCCACTCGTACACCCACTGAGACTAGAAAAAAATGTAAATGATGTTTGCAGTTTTGCTGTTGTTCAAGGTAATGCTCTACTGGTTTTCACTTTTTTAAAACCTGTTTTAAAATGTTCTACAGTGTTATAGTGTTCTCAAGTGTTCCAATGGCTG
This sequence comes from Vespertilio murinus, assembly GCA_963924515.1. NCBI lineage: Eukaryota > Metazoa > Chordata > Mammalia > Chiroptera > Vespertilionidae > Vespertilio > Vespertilio murinus. The sequence goes on from OZ004708.1 coordinate 71,359,768, forward strand.
TCACTTATTATAAACATTTTTAAAGTAGAATACCTTACTTCAAAGCTTTTTTCAAAAATCAGAACAGTTTTTACATTTACCAGAATAGTTGTAAGAAGTTACATTGAGTTTTGCTTGTTTCTTGAGGAGATTTAAATATTTCTGCCTTCAATAATACCATTTTCACCACTAGTACTTCCTATTCTTCAGAATCTCCTAATCCCTTCTGAGCTTCACACTAAGAGGGCCTTCTTTTGTACCCACTGGGCATATATACTGCTTTGATTTTTCTTTTTTGAAATTTGTTTTCCAACAAATTCTAACAGTGTATGTTCTTTAGGATCAGTATAAGCACCATCTTTGGTATAACAAAGACCCAAAATACAGCAATTTAAATAAAAAAGAAGTATATTGCTCATTGCTCATGTAACAACCAAGAAATAGGTAGTACAGTGCAAAGCTGGACCATGTCTTTTCTTCCATAATATACTGGATTGGCTCACAATAAATATTCAGTGGCTATGTAATTGGTTTAATTGGGCCAAAACCCTAACTTTGATTAGTAAAAGTTTCTTTTCCATTTGTTCAAGGTTCTTCTTGCCTGTTAGAAACAAGAGTACTTTATACTCTACCCCAAAATAAAGCCTAGATTTTAGTTGAGATGCAGATTAGGTTGTTTTAACAAAGGTACTCTGTCTGAAACAAGATAATTCTGTTTTTTCTCTCCCATACCAGTCCAGCGGTAGGTGGTCCAGGACTGGTAGGGCAGCACTGCTGTCCTCATACATGACCTCCATGCCAGAACCTCCGTATCTTAGCCCAGTCAGAAAGGCAGAAAGGAAAGAGTGCACATTTCAGTGCTCCTAAGAGTGCATCCCAAAGGTAACACACATCATTTCTACTCCTTCCATTGATCTGAATAGAGACATGCTCATAAACAGATATGATCTAACTGTTGGGAAGGTGAGAGATTAAGTTCTCTAGCTGGGCAACCATGACCCAGCTAATACTTGGCAGTTCTAGTAATAAAGGAAAATGGTGAGAATATCCTTTGGTGGACATCTCTATCACAGCCCAGTCTTCTGGCAACCCAAATATCCATAGGTATATATGGATAATTGGCCTGTAGAACACACCCAATTCCACAGGGAGAAAAGTTACAAAGTTCCAAGCAGTTCAAAGTGTATGATCTAAAGATAATGTGTAGTCCTGTATAAATCTGGATAAAACACCACATGATTCAGTGACCTATAAACTAAAAGATGAGGGATCTGTTCCCCTCTCCTATGCCCTTTCCCACAATGGTGTACAGTGGTGAAGTAAGAAGATGAAAACTAAAAGAAGGGGTGAGGAAAAGGGTATTCCTGGCCCACAGTCTAACCAAATGTTGCAAAGGGGAACCTTCAAAGAATGCCCAGGTGGTGGAGTAAATCCTTAGACCCCGGTTCTGCTCTCTAGAAGGAACTCCCTTGTTGGGAACATCTGAAGGTGCTGGCTTTACCCACTAGGAATTCTTATCCATGATCCTCTATGGTTCCATCATAAGGGTATTGAACAGTATGCCCTCCTGGGAGGCTATACATCTTTTTTCTGCCCAATTTCTTACTGGTGCAGTTTTGAGGGACTGTGGGTTACTTCAGAATCAAATAGACACAGGCATTTGCAAGTTAAGGCTGATAAGCTGCTTTGTCAATTTTCAAAGATACTGAATCGATTTCTGGTCCTTTTGTTCCTTTTACAGTTTCTTATACAAGTAATCACAGCTCAAGATCTCAACTAGTGATATTTCTTATGTCTCACGGTTCTTCATTTTTATTTACTAGGCTCTACGTTTGGCCCATATATCTTGAACCAATTTAATGGCAGTGCCCTTGCAGGCAGAAAAAAAGACACAGGTTTGGTTGAGGAGGCAATCGCTTAATATGTTCTTCACTGCATGTCATCTGGCAGACAACACTTTGCTAATAGCCCTTGAGAAGGGCTCTGGGTCACAGTTTTATCTCTTTCTCTTGGGAATATAATAGCTTTTGCCTTTATCAAAACTAGAAGGCCTTAAATAACCACTCTCAGTCAATTTGTACTGTAGACTGCAGGCAGAGAACTTCAGTCTTAGCAGAGCTTTATTTTCTTCCATCACTGTTAACAAAATAGCTATGGCTTTTACATGAGTTTGTCTTTCTCAAAGGACTTTGCTAAAGGAAGCAGGAAACAGCTAATACTCTCTCATTGGTCAGACAATCATCTTTCTGGTCATTCCCCTACAGGTACAGATTCTAAGAGCATTTGTTCTGCCTTCCAAGGAATTAAGTTGAAAGTTTTTTCAAATGTTTTGTGGCGGCATAAAAAGGATCACCAGCTTCCTAGCCTTTAATATCTGTGTCCCTGCAGTCTGCTGCCTTTCAGTTAAACCAATGTCACATAGTTTAGGTTAATGCTATGGAGTCTACAGAAAAGCTACTAGAACTGGCATGTTCTAGTAATAAAGTGTTGTGGTTTCACAACACTACAGGATACAAGATCTATATACAAAAACCTACTGCATTTCACAGGCCTACCCCAAGAAACAAGAAAAAAATTCAAACAAATGGATACCAAAGTTAATGGAAGGAATGAAATAATAAAGATCATAACAGAAATAAAAGAGAGGCCAAAAAGACAATAAAAAAATATATCTACGGGGGGAAAGCTGGTTCTTTGAAAAGATAAGCAAAATAGAAGAAGCTTTAGCTAAACAACCCAAGAAAAAAATAAAGGAGGGCTCAAAAAATTAAATCATAAATAAAAGGGGAGACATTACAACTGATAACACATAAATACAAATGATCATAAGAGAATACTGCAATTATAAGCCAACAAATTAGACAACCGAGAAGAAATGAATAAATTCTTAGAAACATACTCTTCCAAGACTAGATAATGAAAAAACAAAAAACCTTAATAGACCAATTACTAGTAAGGAGATTGAATCAGTAATCAAAAACATCCCCCCAAGAAAATTCCAGGACCAGATGACTTCCCTGGTGAATTCTTTCAAAGACTCAATACCCATCCTCTCAAACTCTTCCAAAAAAAAAAAAAAAACTGATATAGGAAGGAACACTACCAAAGACATTTTACAAGGCCAGCATTACCCTGATACCAGACAAGGGCACCACACACACACAGAAAAAAGAAAACACAGGTTAATATTCTTGATGTACCTAGAACCATAGAATAGAGGACTGGCTTTAAATAAACCCTAGACTAGAAAGGGTAAAAGAGATGACTTAAGAGATGAGACTTATCTAATTTTCTAATGAACTTAATGATGGAATTCTAAAAACATCACTATAAACTGGGGAAGATTCTGAAGATTTCACAGCTAGTGTTTTACTTCTTGTGGCTTTATCCTAGGACAGTGACCCACACTGGTGCATAAAGAAACCAAGCTAGTGGATTGGATTGACATGTGGTTTTTTTTTTAAATGACTGAGAGTAGACTAGATTAGAAGATATCAGAGTGCATCTAGTGTAGTAAGCATAGCTGTAATTGGGAAATTTTTTCTTTTATACACGTGTGCACTATGGGTAGACATAAAATATGTATCTTAGTGTGGCTTCTGGTAAAAAGATAAAACAAAACTGTTTGAAATCCATGGTTTATAAACTATAAACCTTTGAGAAAACTTGCATTTGTTATAGCATGTGATGTGGTGTGTGTGTGCAGAGGAGGACCAATAGCTGAGATCAAAGACTAGTGGACCTGAGGGCAGCCTCACAGAATCCTGTGCAGTCATGTTGAGTATAGAGAAAGCAGAAAGGTACTGCCAGGTCTGCCAAGGGGGTTGGGGGTATGGAAAAACTAGAAGAACCAAGACCCCCAATAAAGCCTAAAGCGGCAACAAGGAGCCCCAAGATGCAACAATAAAGTCCTCAGTCATCAGAGGCCAGCCTGATGCTCAAAGGATGGAGAGGGAACAGCCACATCTCTGCAGTGAAGGGGCACTGTGGCCAGGAGTCCAAGCTACACCAAAGCGAAACCTGAGGATAGAGCCAAGGTTGAAAGATACCTCAATGGATGGCCACAAGACCAGGATGACATGGAACCTTTCCCAGTACTAGTATACAGGTGGCACCTTGAAAAAAAAAGGAGTAGGGAAAACCCTGGAGAGAACCCAAAAGACTAAGAAGTTACCTAATAGGCTGAAAGCCACCATATTTGGCAAGATGCAGTGTTTTCTTCCATCATTAAGAATGATGAGAGCAAGGTGAAATCAGTTATAGAAAATAGAGCAATTAACATTTCTTGTAAGTTGGAGTTATGCTTAAATTTTGGTTTTATTACAGATAGTCTATCAAATACAGAAGAGGTATTTACCCTGTGTAGGCATCAGGGATACCACCTATTCTTAGGATATTATTTAAACAAATGAAATATATATGGTACCAGTCTACAACAAAATGGCAAAATTAGAGAAAATGTAATGCAATAAGGTTTTCATAATGCTAAATATATTCTAATTTAAAAGCTGTCATTTATTCTAAAATAATATACTCTGACTTTCCTGGTGCCAAAATGTCCTTCCATCTCATACACAGTGTTGACAGCTGGCAGCTGTTCCTCTGAGGCCCTTATTCGGCAAAATCAAAAATGGACAACCTATGCTGGCTCCTCAAGTATTTGGTCCAATTCTACTGCCCTTGAAATGCAAGTGTGGAACTCACCGAGGAAATGTGTGTGATAGCCCCCCTCTCTCCAACCACCACACCCCTCCCCTCCCCACACAGAATAGTGCACTGTACCATCCCTGTTTCATAGATCAGCCCTTACCAAATAGCTTTTGCCCTTTTTCCCACAGGCTCCACCTTGTCCTCCCTGTCAGCTTTCCTAACCATACATGGTTCAGAGCCTCCTCTCCCCAGGCAGACTAGAAAAAATGAAAGACATGACTCATGGGATAAGTAAGAAAGCCAAATGTCCTCTTTATTCTTCCACCATTGGATGAACCTGAGGATGGAATCTTAGAAAGACACACATGGACTGGGAAAGAATCTAGGATTTGGGGACTAGTCACAGCAAAGAGGAGGTTAAAAACAGGTATCTCTCTAGAAGAATTTATAAAAATGTGTCACCATTTGATTTCTAAGCTCCATCATACTATTAAACTACATACATTACTGATAAAATGAGCCTAATTATCTACAATAATAAAAGAGAAAGATGTAAATTGACAGTACCTTCTCAACGCCTGCCAGGCAATCAGGACTGAATATGCAAATTAATCCAACAAAGATGGTGGGTTAATTTGCATACATGGGCACCCAGAGGTCGGGGGCAGGATGCTTGCGTTGTATGGCGACAACACAGGTATTTTGCACTACCCCAGTTGCTCCAGGCTTCTAGGCAGCCTGGGAAGGCAGAAAGGCGGAAAGGCAGCTCAGGCCGGAGCAAAGGCTGGGTTGGCAGCCAAGGTAAGGAAGGCCCATTCTGCACAAATCTTCGTGCATCGGGCATCTAGTATACTTATATCTTGTTATACACTTAGAAACTTCAGTGCCAAGTTATTTTATTAATTAATTAATTTTCTTACATAAAAGTATCTATGTGCCAGGGTTACTTAACCATTAAGGAAGAAAAACATACTCCCCCAAAAATCAGATAACAAATGCCATTCTTATTTACTAAGAATCAGGAATTCAACCTGGCCTGCCCTCTCCCTTCATCTTTTCCCTGATAGTAAAAGCACAGAATAAATCAGGGCAGGGTGTTAGCAACATTTCCCCAGGGGGAAAGTGCCACTAGTCCCTTTAGCTTTGAAGGGAGGGACAGCAACATTTCCCCAGAGGGAAAGTGTCACTAATCCCTTTTGTTTTAAAAAATCCTCTCCACCGGGCAGATCTTTCTAGACTCTGATGCATCTCCCTCTCCCTCATCCATCAACCTTTTGCTTACATACACTGGAGAGCTTTGGCCACCACTTAATAAACTCTGGGTGAACAATTAAATCCTAACTATTTGAAGATCTCTTTTGATGGCTTTCTGCCCTAAGCTTTGAGTCCTTTTTGTCAACTCCAGGAAAACAGGTAAAATTTCCCTCCACATCCAGTTATATGCCATATTTGTAGTCATAGGAAAAAAATGAGAGAAAATAACCAAAATACCAATAGTAGTTTTCTCTCTATAATGAAACTGAGGGCAATTTTAATTTTATTTTCCTTTACACTTTTCTATTTAAAAATTTTCTAGAGTGCTTATGCATCACTTTTGTAATTAGAAAGAAAACCGTTTAACAAAAAACAAAAACAAAAAATGATTAGTGCAAAGATGAACTGCACTAATTGGTAAAGAGAAAAAGTAAGTGAACTATCTTAACCAGTTCAACTTTTTCCTTTTAATCTCAAATATTGGGTTACCTTCATTAAATTAGAATTTTATTTCCCTTGGTTTACTCATATATAGCCTGCATAGAAAAACAAAATATCTGCTTTATTAAAGAAAGAAAATGTTTCTTCTGCATCTTCAGAAGAAATTAGTGATTTTAAAAGTTCATTGTCCAGCCCTGGCCAGTGTGTCTCAGTGATTAGAGCATCAGCCTGCTCACCAAAGGTTTGGGGTTCAATTCCCAGTCAAGAGCATGTGCCTGGGTTACAGGTTCAATCCTGGTCAAGTCAGGGCACGTGTGGGAAGCAATCAATCTATGTGTCTCTCTCATACTGTTGTTTCTTTCCCTTCCTCCCTTCCTCTCCTTCTCCCTCCCCACCTCCTCTTCTCCTTCCACCCTCTCTAAAAATCAATGGGAAAAACATCCTAGGGTGAGGATTAAAAAAAAAAGTTAATTGTTCAGTTTTAGGTTATTTTTTAAAATGGGCTAGTTCCCTATTTTGGGGGGTTTATTTTATTACATTTTCATTAACAAATTAATATTTTTAAATTGCTAACAAATAATTATAAGATGTTTTATGCCTTCAGAAATCTTTGCTCAGTTCCTTTAGACCTGCTTCAAACTTCTGTTCTAAAGTGTAAAAACAATCTGATATTGAATATTTCTGAAGGACCTTTTTAATATGCATTTTTTAAAACAGGCATTTTAAAATTATATTTTAATATGTTTATTTAATATATATTCAACAAATATATTTAACATATATATTTAAAAGCAGGCATTGCAGACTGACAAATATTTTTTCTAATTATTGTTTACGTTTTCAATGTTAGTTTGTATTAGTTTCAGGTGTAAATATAGTGGTTAGACAATCATACTTTATAAAGTATTCCCCATGATATTTCCACTATCCACCTGGTAACATAGTTATTACAATATTATTGACTATACTCCTTTACATCCCAGATTTCTAAGCTAAAATCTCCATTGGAAATAAATTCATTTCCTTAAGCCACCTGGTGGCTTGTAACTACCAATTTCTATTTCTTAATTCTTTATGTCTTTTATCCAGTCTCCCAACCACCCTCTCCTCTGGCAACCATCAGTGTTTCTACTTTGTTTATTCATTCATTTTGTTCTTTAGATTCCACATAAAAGTGAAACTATGGTATTTGTCTTTCTCTGACTTATCTCACTTTAGTTTTTTGAGCAACCTCCATACTGTTTTCCACAGCACTGACATAATTATTTTAATAGGTTAACAAAGTTTACTATCTTAATGTTAATATAAACAGAAATTAGAAATTCAAATTCATGACTCTATGTTTCAGCCCCACTTCCTTCAACATGCCTATCCCATGATAATATTTGTCAAATAAGTAAGTGGGATTAGGTTTAACTAGGTTTAGATTTCATTCTTTACATTTCATATTTATAAATAAACATGTGCTTGTTTTTAAAACTTCACATAGTACAGAGCATCTAGAAAATAAAAAAAAATAAAGGGCAACTTGAAAATATTCCACTAATAGTGTATATCCTCTCAGATGTTTTTATATGTAGGTTTATTTTCAAATTATCTCATTAAAACATTTTAATATAACAATTTCAACTTTGGTTTTCTTACACAAAGACCACATAAAATACACTTTGATTTCTAAAAACTATAGATTTTTACTTTGTTTTCTTTTGGTTTCTCATATTTCTATTCTTCCTGCAAATAATATGCAAGCATTTTCTGGGTCCCAATTATATTTCCACCAGCATTTCTCCTTGAAACAGTAACCAGCACTGGTACACACAAAGAGAAAAAGACATCCATCTTTCCTTCCAATCTACTGTGTATTTTTCATGTTTAGTAAGCTGTGCTTTGTGTGGCATATGCTTCAATAATCCTTTCATAAGGTTTAATTGGGACTTGGGCACTCAATAAATATTTGTGGAATTGAATTTAATTTCATTAATTATTCTGTAATTATTAAAGCATGTAGACACTGGAAGGATGATACAGTTTCGTTTCTCACTTTGAAGGTTGCAAAACCTCTACAAACCCATTCTTGAAATACTGTTAAGTGAATTTTTGTTGATTATTTTGGGTTCACTACAGAGAGCCTTTCGATCTCCCTCTAATCGTGTGTTTTTTTGTTTTTGTTTTTTGGGGGTTTTTTTTGTCCCAGATTTCTAAGCTAAAATCTCCATTGAAAATAAATTCATTTCCTTAAGCCATCTGGTGGCTTTCACTTGTAACTACAACATCAACTAATGGCCCAATAGAATCCTCCTGTATGCCTCAACACACACAAGGACTGTCATTTTCTTCCTGTGAATCTTACAAGATGTGCTACAATGGAGTGATAACTAAATAGTGTGTAGATGTTAAAAATCCAAGAGAAATCTTCATAACGCTAACCCAACTCTAACCCCAGAGCCACTTTAATATCAAGAGCAACATAGCAAAGGTGATGGAGTAAGAGAAGCTGTACTATTTTATAATAATCATACACTAAGACAAGCTTTTTTGAGCACCAAGTATGTGCCAGGCAGTTTGCCTAAGCTATAAAAACCAATGCAAGAGGCCCATGTTCTCAGAGAACAAATACAACAGGGTAAGTGTTATACCAGACATACTACAGTGAAAATGGGGAAAACCCAGACTGGAGATCCTTTATCCCACATTGAACACCAGGGAATGAGTGCTATTCCCTCCCATAAGATGCAAAACATCACAAAAATATCCAAAAATAATTTTTGAATCAGCTCAAAATACTGATTAACAAAATAATGGAGTTGTAAGTATACTGTGTACATTTGTATCCTGCCTTCTGCAAAAGTCAAGAACATTCATGTCTTTGTAGAATGATAACCTTCAAAACTATGTTACCCCAAGTTGGATCTCAACAGGGACCCCAGGGTCAGTAGATAGCTCCCAGGTGGCCACCCAACTCTAGCAATCGGCACCTCCACAACCAGCTTTTGAAGGAGGTAGGACAGCACAGAGGAGCCAGAGCCTGTGTGCCAGGCTGCAAGCCTGTCCCTGCTAGTTCTGTCTCAGTACCCCTGAACTGCAAAGTGTTGTTGGAGCACATTTTGCCTTGGAAGGTCAGATAATGTTCCTGAGCGGCTGTGAAGGTATGAGCTCATTGTCAAAGAGTGGATGAGAATTCACCAGATACAGGGGCAACGAAGGCCCTTCCATTTGATGGGGACATGTGCAGCAGTGCAAAGTATTAAAATGCAAGGCATATTTGGGCATCTGCAGGTAATCCAGGGTAGCCAGAAAGGACACTGCAAACAGGGAGTGGTGAAAGCCACAGCTGGGAAGCAAGCAAGTGCCTACCCCCAAGGGTGGCACATGGCATGCTCAGATGGGCCTTTTGCCCTGATGATAATGGGGCCGCTGAAGGATTCTAAACAGGGCAATGATATAATCGTTTACATTTTAGGTAGGCCATCCTAGAAGCAAGATTGATATTAGATTGAAAGGCTACATGACAAGAATTAGAAGGCCAGTTAGGTGGTTAGTACATTCAGGCAGACCTTATGAGGGTTTCCAGATGAAGTGAGTGGCAATAAAGATGGATATGTGATGGTAGATTTGAAAACTATTTAGCAAGTAGATTCAACAGATCTTTGTAACCTGGATATAAGAGTTTAGATATATAGAGGAATTTAGGATGAGTCCCAGACTTCTGGCTTGTAGGCTGATGTTTCTTAGGAGCAGAATGTACAGGTCTGAAACAATGAAACGTCAGGGCTGGAGATACAAATTTGCAACTGATCAGCATCAATGCTGTGGAAAAGGACTAGGTTATTCCTCACCAAGATATTACAATACCCACACTCAAAAGAGATGTGTTGAAAAAAAGGCATAAGAATAAAAAATGTATGCCGGGACAGTGTGGTTCAGTGGTTGAGCATTGATCCATGAACTAGGTCACAATTTAATTCCAGGTCAGAGCACATGCTTAGGTTGCAGACTCAATCCCCAGTAGGGGGCATGTGGGAGGCAACCAATCAATGATTCTCTCTCATCATTGATGTTTCTGTCTCTCCCTCTCTCTTCCTTCCTCTCTGAAATCAGTAAAAACATATTAAAGAATAAATATTTTTATATACCTGAGAATATACCAGTTAACCTGCCAGGCTGCATAGGAAAAAACCTAATGTTTTCTGCAGACCAGTGCCTGAAAATGAAGCTGGGTTAGGGTGGGTGGGATAGACAAAGGAAAGTGGCGATATGGTTTCATGAGGATGTTAGGGCTAGTTCTAAAAATAAGTATTTCCACCAAGTATGTGTCTAACTGCATCAGTGTCCTGTAACTGAAGCCATAGTGCTGAGTCATTCTTGTGCAGAGCAAGCTGTCACTCGGTATCTTCAGTCTTGACTGGAGTATGGAACCCTGGACCTAACCACCACTATCGAGTGGAAAGTGAGGAGAGATGACAGACCCTGCCGGGATGGAGATCTGAAAGATATACCTCTGTCTTTTCCCAGCTCTCTCAGACTGAGTGGAAGTTCCAATCAAGGTGACTCTGGGGAAATAGCAACATTATTCATCTACTGAAACTTTAAATTAAAAAGCCACTTCCTGCCGAGACTGGTTTGGCTCAGTGGATAGAGCTTTGGCTTGCAGACTGAAGGGTTCCGGGTTTGATTCTGGTCGAAGGCATGTACCTTGGTTGTGGGCACATCCCCAGTGTGTGGGGGAGGGGTGTGTGTGCAGGAGGCAGCTGATCGATGTTTCTGTCTATCCCCCTCTCCCTTCCTCTCTGTAAAAAAAAAAAAAAAAAAAACAAAAAAAAAAAACAAAACAAAACAATAAAATATAGTTTGTTTTTTAACTATACAGGGAGAAATTGTTTCTCCTTCCATCCATAAGTCAATTTTTCCTCGCTCATCTTCCATCCTAGTATATGTTAATATGAAAATGAGAAGCCAGAAGTTATGAAGGATGCTTATTTGCACAGTTCTAATGATTCAATAAGTTGGTCTTTTAATCCCAGTATCAATAATACACTTATTTTTCTGTCATTTAAATGTGCTCAGTATCTATCTGGAACCAACCAGAACATTCTAGCATGATAAGGAATGCACTAATGTAGGGAACATACTGAGCCCTTCTATTATTATCAAAGCTCTTGTCATATAGTAAACATAGTTTGAAAGTGGGTACATTCTTGAAGAAGTTGTACTTGAAAGAGGTTATTTTTTTTCAGGCAATCAATGGGGACATTCTAAAGAAAATCATGATGGCCACACAAGGATATAATTGGAATGAATTTGACCCTTGTGGGGGAAAACATCAGCCCAAACAGAATGGGTTCCATTTTCCCTTATAGAAGTGTTCAAAAGTAAAACATATGTATATCTATTTCACTATACTCTGCTCAAACATTCGTTACGTTTTTAATGAACCCTAGATAGATAAACAAACAAAAAAGAGATTTCTCAATGAGACCACACACTTTTCTCTAACATGTTTTGACTTCTAATGAGGGAAGGATTCCTCTGTTAATACTCTTTTTCAAAATTATTTTGGTTCTTCTTCCTATTTACTTTGTTGGTAGATTTTTTTTTAAATGAGTTTGTCAGTTTCCCCAAAAAATCCTTTGGGTTTTGACTAGAATCTTCTTATACCTATGTCATAAATTGGAGCACACAGACATCTTTCCTCTTCCTATCCATGAAAGTGACAGGTCTCTAATTTGTCTTTTGCTTTTCTGCCTCAGTGAATTTTAGCATTTTCTTTACATACATCTACCTATATCTTAAATTCATTCATTTTTATTTTACATTAGCTACTGCACTTAAAATGTGCCCCAAAGTGCAAGCCAGAGTGTCATGTTATTTATCAAGACACTTAAGGAACTGAAACATTCCTACTATACTCTTTTAAGAAATCACAGAAAATAGAGGAAAATGTAGTAGTCATCTTTTGTTATGAAGAAATGGTTCATCTTATAAGTTACATTTTGGTTGCTCTATGGAAATAATTACAAAATCACAGTGTGACTATAGCAAATGTGAGTGTTTTGAAGAGCACAGCCTGTCAGATCCCTCTCATTTCCTCCCAGTGCAGGGAAGCCAACTTGTCGATAAGGGTAAATCTTTGTAAGTGAAGTAACTGGATTTCAGGAAATCTTTATGCTAATGAATATGATTCTGTCACACAAAAAATATAGTAAACATAGTTTGAAAGTGGGTACATTCTTGAAGAAGTTATACTTGAAATAGGCTATTTTTTTTTCAATTAACAGTTGACTTTCAATATTATTTTATATTAGTTTTAGGCATACTATAGTGTTTAGACAACAATGGATTTTATAAAAGTGCTCCCCCTAATAATTCCAGTACTCACTTGGCTCCATATATAGTTAATACAATAATAGAGGCCTAGTGCATGAAAATTAATGTACTGGAGTGGGGTCCCTCACCCAGCCTGCCCCCTCTCACAGTCCAAGAGCCCTCATTGGAAGTAGGCGTCACCATCTTTGAGGACGTGGCAGCCAATTTGCATATACCTTCCTTATTGGCTGTGACAGCGTGAGGGTCAATTAGCATATTTACTCTTTATTATATTAGTATTATTGGCTATATTCCCTATGTTGTACTTTTATATCCAAAAGGGGGCTATTTTTTTAACTCTCTATTTATGAAATTAAAAGACAGTCAGACATATAGCAAACACACATTATTCTGATAGAATAACTCAAATAGCTTTTCCAGAGTTGCTGTTGGTCACTGATAAAAACTAGTTTTATTATTTCAATCTATTTGCTTGAAAAACATTCCAACCTATATTCCCAATGTACAACTGTGAATATTAGACAACATAATAATGTCAGCTTCAGCACAAAGAGAGGACCATGCATTTATGATTTCGTGAATTCAACTATCCCTATCCCCTCCAGTTTATTTAGCCTCTTATTAACTTATGGAAGCCAAAGTGCAAAGGAGACATGTTGGGGGTGGGGGTGGAGGCTATACATGAATAAGCATTAAGACCGTCACAACATACTGATCTCTCCTCTAGTTGTAAAGGTTTGAGAGATAACTATTGTAGAAAGCAACAGAAATGAATGAAGATGTAGAGCAACCAGAACTCTCATACTTTGCTGGTGGGGATGTAAAATAGTTCTGTTGCTCAAGAGGGCAGAGCAGAACCTTAAACCAAGCCTGGGCCCCAGTGCAACTGAACATGTTGCACACCTGTGAAGTTAGCCCTGTATTTTCCCAACGCAAGTGAAAACATTTACTCACACAATGATTTGTACCTGAATGTATATAGCTGCATTACACATGGTAATCCCCAAATGGAAACAATCCAAATATTTATCAACTGATAATTAAATACATTGTGATAAATCCATAAAATGAACTACTACTTAGCAATAAAAAAGAAGACAAATATTAAATCATACAACATGGATGAGTCTCAAAACTTCCAACTAAATAAACTGAGACACAAATTAAATATTTTATGATACTAATTATATGACATTCTGGAAGAGAAACTATTGTGACAGAAAGCAGATCATGGTTGCCTTCAGTGAGGGATTGAGAAAGAGGCTTGACTGCAAATGGGAAAGGGGAACATTTTGGGTGATAAAAATGCTCTATATCTTGGGAAAATATTATATGTAAATTATACTTAAATGAATCTAAGGGGAAAATGAATAACAACAGAAAATTGGGTATATGTAGAAAAAAAGTAAAATATAAGTTATGTTAACTCAAAACATATAATACATAAATATTATGCTGTATGGATGTTCTGTTATAACTGGAATGATAATATAAATGGCCACAAGTAGGATTCTTTTTCTAGTCAGCACACATTTTTAAAATTGTGATCTCCATACTATATCACAACTACAGTCAGCATCAATGTTGAAAATCTTTCCTCATGTAAAATACAGGATTTGGCTCCCACATGGCATGGTCTCCTGGTCCTAGAAACGGATGTTCTTTCTGCACCTCTCTTTCCTGAGATGTCTATAAGCAGCTGTTTTCTCCTTCAGCTGTGTGGGTGGCCTCCCCAGAAATTGAGAGCACTCGCCCAGCTTCTGTAGCATGGGGTGGGAAAGAGCACCTCCAGAAAGACTCTGGAGTCAGAATCTAGAGATGGTGAGAGTTTGCCCTCGGACTCACACAGAGCATGGCCTAGAACTAGGGAGGCTTCAGAGGGAGAGGACTGCCAGCCACCCCAAGCTCAAGCTGGATTCTAGAGCTATAGCATGTGCTCCCCACATCCATGCCTGGTTTCCAGACCACCAAAGCTACAGTAACTCACAGCCTCTTTAAAGAGGAGCAAGCATGGATAGATACCACCCTGCCCCACCCAACTCTAGCCATCCTAGGTCAGGTGGAAATTCTGGTTTTTCCAATCATCCATGGATGATTTCAGAAATAATGGCAAATCTCCCAAATGAAAATAAAGTATGTTCCTGCCTGTTTGTGGATGCTTTAGATTACTTTAAGAGGATGCACACTGAGTCAGAGGTTTTATTTTCAAATGTCTGGAATAGGTAATAAATGAACTCCCAAGCAGGAACTCAGCAAATGCAGGCAAAGTACCTATGTGCACACAGAAGCTGGAGAAGGGGCTGTGAAAAATAATAAAAACTTCATTTTTCCCAATTTTTTTCTCACAGCTTACATTCAATATTATTTTATATTGGTTTCATATGTATAGCATAGTAGTTAGACAATCATGTACTTTACAAAGTGATCTCCCTTGATATTTCCAGTACCCACCTAACACCAAACATAGTTATTACAATGTTATTGACTATTTTCCCTATGCTGTACTTTACATCCCTGTGACTGTTTTGTAACTACCAATTTGTAACTTCTCAATCCTTTCATTTTTCATCGTCCCCCGAATCCCTATCTGCTGACAGCCTTCAGTATAATCTCTGCAACTATGAGTCTGTTTCAATATTGTTTGTTCATGTATTTCATTCTTTAGATTTCACAAAAAAAGTGACATCATATGGTATTTGTCTTTCTCTGACTTTATTTCACTCAGCATAATACTCTCTAGATCCATCCATACTATCACAGATGGTAAGATTTCATTATTTTTATGGCAAGTAATATTCCATTGTGTAAATGTACCACATCTTTTTATCCATTTGTCTATTGATGGACACTTGGACTGCTTTCATATCTTCACTATCTATGCTAATAAAAGAGTAATACGATAATTAGACCAGGAGACCTTCCGGAGACCTTCCAGATGTCCTCTGGACAAAGTTGGGGCTTAGCTGGCTTACAGACCACTTCCAAATGGCCCTCAGTCCCTCACCCAGGCTGGCCACACCCCCCAGCATGGAACCACACCCCAGTGGGGGCATGGCCGGCCTGCAAACCACCCCAGGCCCTTTGCCCAGGCCTGCCCTGTTTCCCAAGGGGACCCCCACCCTGATCTGGGACTCCCTTCAGGGCAGACTAGTCGGCCCCCACCCGTTCACCAGGCCTCTAATAAAAGGGTAATATGCTAATTAGCCTGAGAGACCTTCCAGACAAAGCCATGGTTGCTGGGCGGAAGCAGAGGCCACCGAGGGCGGGCGCAGTTGGAGGCGAGCAGGTTGGCAGGGGGAGCCAGTTGAGGGTGAGAAGGCCAGCAGGAGCAGTTGGGGGCAAGGAGGCCGGCAGAGGGAGGGCAGTAGGGGGCGATCAGGCCAGTGGGGGGTGGGATGCAGTTGGGGCGAGCAGGCTAGTTGAAGGGCAGCAGTTGAGGGTGATCAGGCCAACAAGGGGGTAGTTGGGGGTGAGAAGGCTGGCGGGGGTAGGCAGTTGGGGGCAAGCAGGCTGGCAGGCAGAGAGATTCAGGGCAATCAGGCAGATAGGCAGGTAAACAATTAGAAGCCATGGTCATGGATTATGAGATGGATGTCCACAGGGATCATGCCTAAACTGGCAGTTGGACATCCCCCAAGGGGTCCCAGATTGGAGAGGGTGCAGGCCAAAGTGAGGGACACCCCTCACCCATGCACAAATTTTGTGTACCAGGCCACTACTTGAAAATAAAGCTGCAATGTACATAGGGTTGCATATATTCATTTGAAGTAGTGTTTTGGGTTTCTTTGGACATATTCCCAGAAGTGGAATTGCTGGGTCATAAGGCAGATCCATTTCTAATTTTTGAGGACACTCCATACTGTTTTTTACAGTAGCTGCACCAATCTGCCAACAGCTCACAAGGGTTCCTTATTCTCCATATCCACGCCAACACTTGTTGTTTGTGGATTTATTGATAGCCACCTCATTTTAAATGGAGTTGGGAGGTTAGAAGAGAGAACTGTCACACCCATCACTCAACTGATACACTAAGAAACCCAACAGGAAATGACTGTACCCTGCACTTCAAAGGAAGTGACACTACTATACTACCTCCAAAGAAGGAAGAAATGATTCCTCCTTGCCCAGTAACAGCCCAACCAATGGGAGGCTGCTATAACTCAATGAAAAGTCACTACAAACTTTTTGTTTCCTCGAATGGACTCTTCCTTTACAACTCTTTCCAAGTCCATAAAAGAGCTTCCTCTCCTCATTTCTCTGGTGTTTAATTTGGTTCCCATACCAGGGGTCGCCAACCTTTTGAACCTCACGGATGACCAGTGATCCATGGACCACCGGACCACCGGTTGGTGACCGCTACAAGTTAGACAACATGTCTCAAATTGCAATTATTGTTGCTTTCAAATAAACCCACTTGATAGAGAAATATCTGACCATCTATTTGTTAATGATCAATAGGACACAAAGATGGAAATGGGAAGGAGGGCTTAGAGAAGTGCTGACATGCCCTCACCTTTGTACATTTGCCTTATCTCCCTATTATGTGTTGACTTGCATTCCCCAAAACGATAGGTTGAGGTCCTAACCCCCAGTACCTCGGATTGCAACCGTCTTTAGAAATAGAGTTTTTGCAGATATAATTAGTTAAGATAAGGTCATATTGGAATAGAGTGGGCCCTTGATCCAATATGACTAATGTCCTCATAGGAAGATGAGGTGAAGACACAGGGAAGAACTATAAAGGCAGATTGGTGTTATGCGGCTGTACACCAAGGAACACCAAAGGTCCCTGGACACCACTAGAAACTAAGAAGGGACAAGGAGAATTCTACCCAGAATCTCAGAGGAAGCATGGCTCTACTGAGACCTTGACTTTGGACTTCTAACTTCCAGAACTGTGAGAAAGAAAATTTGTTATTTTTAAACCATCCAGTTCATGGTAATTTTGTTAGGGCAGTCGTAGAGAACTAACCCACTCCACTATACTGTAAGATTCTGGAAAACAGGCAATGCTTTGCTCACTTTCCCCCTTCAGTGTCTGTCTCAGAGCAGGTGCTGGGCAGGAAGAAGTGAAGCAGTGATTCTACTCATAAGATTTCCAGAACTGTGCCTAGCCCTGTATTGGCTAAGTAACTCTGTTAACATAGAAATGGGAGGTAGAAAATTAAGCTAATTTTCTGGGGAAATTGGGGTCTTTTGCTCCCTGTCTTGAGTCTGTGTTATAGTCTTGAAGCCCACTTGGAAGCGTCATTGGGGTTTGTATAGCTGTTGATAAGATTGATATTTGTCAGCTCCACTCTTCCAAGTGGGAATCAGCTGAACATCTTTTCTCTGGGTTCCCAAAGCACCCTGGGCAAACTTCCCCCCTTGCTCGGCCACCAACTATTAAAGTCATCTGCTTGTGCTTCTGAAGACCTTGATGGGAATGTGATCTTACTTATTTCTGAATGCTCAATACCCAGTGCCTGGCACATAAGAGGATTCCTGTGCGAGTACTAAACTGAACAGACCTGGCTATTTTAGAGTTTAGTTACAGGTTCAAGAAAATGTTTGGATAATCTTTAGCATTCCTTTCTTCCATCAGAGCAACATGGTACCTCAAAGATTTTGCTTGTATGCTGTGAGTTTCATAGGCACACCATACTCAAAGCAAGGCTGGAAAGCTGACCAGACTCATTTCTTGGCTGTTAATTACGTGGGGAGAAAAACAAAAGCCTACTGTTTTCCTGGACTATTAACTTGGCACCTGATTTCATATATAAAAGATGCATCAAAAGATACTATCTCTGTATGTTGATTAGCCATATAAAAATTAAAAGTGCTTTGTAGTTTGAGGAACTCTCAGAACTCATACTCTATAAAGAAGGACTTTATATGCAACCAAATGGATTTTGAGTGCCCAATCATTAATCCTCAAAAGAACTTAATGAAGTTGATATGTGACTTATTTCAAAGATGGTAAAATTGAGACTCAAAAAGTTAAGTGACAAGCCTAAGATCACACAGCTGCTAATGGACAGAATTCAAAATGGTGAATTTTTAAAGAACTCCATTCAGACTCTCCTCAGGGGTAGGAAATGTCCGGGCCATATCATTTGGTCTGGTCCTGCCAAGGCAACCGGAGGTGGGACTCAAATTCAATAGCAACATAATTTTTAAGTTGATAATTTTGTATGGCCCATGAATGATGTTATAAATATCCAAATGGCCCTTAGTATAAAAATAGATTCCCCACCCCTGCAAGTGATAGAATTTTAAAGACAACTAATTGTTTTTCACAAGAAGACTGGGCACTACTTATTCCAATGGGCAATGTTCTTCATAGCTGTCCCTGGGAAGGTGGCATTAATAGTTCTGATGACTTGCTTTTTCATTTTGGAAAACACTTCTTAGAAGATGTGGATCTTCCTAATCTGAGGGACATTCTTTTCTTTTAAGTATTATCTCTAGTGGAAAACTTCAACTCTGAAGTCTTTCTTGAGCAAAATGTGGAAAATAAAGCAGATAGTTGAACGGGACACTAATGTTTTAGATCAAAAACATGGCCAGCTTAAAGGTAGAGGATAGATTTTCAGTGTGGACCTGGACATAGAATGGACAAGTTGCCATGCTGAGTTTGGTGACTGGCAGAAAAGGTCTGAAATTTGCTTTTCCACACTCCAGCTGACCTTGAACAAGTGGCCTGACTTCTCCAAGCCTGTCTCCTTCTCTGTAAAATCAAAATCATCACCTATCTCACAGGGTGGTTAAAATGAGACCATGCCTACAGAGAAGTCACATAGAATTAGTGCTTACCAAGTGGTAGCCATTTTTTAATTAATTTATTTATTATCGATTTCAGAGAGAGGAAGGGAGAGGGAGAAAGGGATAGAAATATCAATGATGAGAGAGAATCATGATAGGCGACCTTCTGCACAACCCCTACTGGGGATCAAGCCCACAATACTGGCATGTGCCCTGACTGGGAATCAAACCATGACCTCCTGGTTCATGGATCTTTGCCCAACTACTGACCCACACTGTATAATAGCCATTATTATTGATAAAATAATAATGATAGCCATTATTATTGATTTTTTAAAAAGACTTCCCCAACTATAACATCATTGAACATATAGCTTCAATAACATTCATCTACATGTTAAGTTCTGGTACCTGTTTCATAAGTCTAGAAGTAGGACAAACAGTTCAGTATGAGCACTTTGGTGTCTTCTGCATCCTCTTGGGTTGAATGCATTCCCATATGTTACAGTAAAGTTAGCCCTTCCCATAGTTGTAACAATAAAACAATGCCGTATTCAAGGCCTGATCATTACTTATATGTTTATCACTGCTTTGTAGCACAAATTTCCAGAAAAAAAGAAGTTAGCTTTTACTAAAAGAAGAAAATC
Source organism: Vespertilio murinus (assembly GCA_963924515.1). Lineage (NCBI taxonomy): Eukaryota > Metazoa > Chordata > Mammalia > Chiroptera > Vespertilionidae > Vespertilio > Vespertilio murinus. The sequence continues at coordinate 71,379,807 of OZ004708.1, forward strand.
TCTCTTTAAGGACTGGTAAGCGAGCGTGGCCTCCTTCCCTGAGCAGAGCTGACTCTGCATCTGAAATGATTGGTTAAATATTTATTGCAGAGTTTTACTCAGTCAACTGGCTGGCTGGGATTCATATCCTAAGAGAATTTTTTTCATACAACATATATTTCTTTTTCATTACACTAGAGATTTATGTTCCTTGTAGAAAAACTAGAAATTGCTGACAAGCAAAAGTAATAGTTAAATCACACATGATCCCACCGCCCAGAGATAAAAACTGTTAATATTTTTGGTGAACATTCATTCAAGTATCACTGTATATTTGTTTTTTACACAAATGGGATCACATTATACATGCAGTATTATAACATGGTTTATTAACTAAGCAATACCATGAACATCTCTCTATGTCAATAGATGTACTCATACAATGACTCTTTCAGCAAATGATGCATAGTGATCCAGTTAAAAATAACCCATACTTATCCAATCCTGTACTGTTGAACTCTGGAGTTATTTTAAAATCATGGTGTATGCTGTGAGAAATGATACTATGATGAGGTCACCCTGGGAAGAATGTGTTAGTGAGAAGAAGACAAACAGGGACACCATGGCCCTAAAGACAAGGACAGACCCCCTAGGGATGAAATGGAGCCCAAAGGATAAGAAAGAGCAACCAGAAAACAGAAAGTAGATGATAGTTGCCAGGGGCTGTGGGGATGGGGAAATGGAGAATTGATGTTTAGGGGGTGTAGAATTTCAGTCATGCAAGATGAAAAAGTTCTAGAGATCTGTCATAAACATTGTGTTTATGGTTAACAGTTCTGTACTGCACTCTTAAAATTTCATTAAAAGGGTAGACCTCATGTTATGTGTTTTCTACCACATTAATATATACACTGAGTGGCCAGATTATTACGAACTCTGAATGCATAATAATCTGGCCACTCAGTGTATTTGTATCTTAAATGGTTACCAAAAGTATTCTAGACTTTTGCTGGAGATCAACCACCTATTTGCACTGAGCTTCCTATCAGCCAGTGCAAAGGGGAAAACTGATCAGGTCACAATTTATAGTGTCTTTGATATCAAATAAATGAGGTTCTCAAGAGAAATACACTGAGTAGCCAGATTATTATGCATTCAGAGAACATAATAATCTGGCCACTCAGTGTAAATGATGATGGAAGGAAGGAGGAAGGGAGGTTATAAGGAGAGAGGGAGGAGATTGAAGGAATCTAGGATTACTTCTCTGGGTTTGGCTTGGGTAGCTAAGTAAACAGATACCTTACTGCCTGCTTTTCCTGCAGGTCCTACAACAGTTCATTTGCTTTCTGATCTCAAAGTGCTCCCAGTTGCTGTTTGAAACTGCTCAAAATTCACTCTACCTGCTTTGTGCCTCAAAAACACTAAAAGCATTTTTATTGCTCCAGTGATTTTTGTCCCCTTTGCCTTTCATGAAACCAAAAGATGCAGGAAATGTTATGGAGGTAATTCCCTTCCAACAGCAAAGGACTCTATCACTAGCCCTCACTCTGCAATCTCCGAGCATCTTCAGAGAGTGTAATGGCCTTTAATTCTGAGTGCAGCCCGAAAGGCTTCCCTATCACACAGCAGCCATTTCCCCATGTCAATGCCTCGTCACCTACTACGAAACTCACTCACCATCCCACCCCTTACCTGACTTCAGCTAGAGTTCAAAGAAGCCACCTGCTGCCCATGGGTTTTAACTACTTTACTCTTTCATGTGTGGGTTACATATGCAATGATGGAATATTTGCTTAGGACTTAGATCTACGGTACATGTTTGACTATAGTAATACAAATATGAATGGCTTGAGTCATCTACTACTGAATACTCTGGCATATAATGTGTTACCTCCATAGGTCACTTTGCTATTCAGGCCAATTGAACCTGAAGGATTAATGGGGAAATATAATAATAGACTTTAACTTGACTACTCATACATTGCATTGTATGAAACAATCACACTATCATTCCTGATAACAGTTCCCCATTATCTTGTTTACATTACATACTGGTACAGCATGTATGGTAATAGTTCTAATAAAGCCAGAGGATAGAGACTATGCCATGTGCTCTGGAACATATTTTCTAGTCAAAAGACTGTACATAAAGGTTAAACATGGTACACATGGTTCAGCATACCGTATTTGCCGGCGTATAAGATGATTTTTTGGCCCTGAAAAATACGTATTTGCCGGCGTATAAGACGACTGGGCGTATAAGACGACCCCCTAACATTTCCACTAAAAAATACAGAGTTTGTTATATACTCGCCGTATAAGACTACCCCCCACTTGGAGGCATATTTTTCAGGGCCAAAAAGTCGTCTTATACGCCGGCAAATACGGTAATCCTTGATAGGCATCAAGTGTTTTTAAGAAGTTACACAAAAATCCTGGTCAAGTGTCCCCACGTATTTTGCAATCTCATCCTAGAAGTCTTTCAAGATGAAGATGGTCAGCCACTTACTAATGAAAGTATTTTGTTAGTAAAGGGAGAGGAGAGCCTTGTATGCCAAGGTTCATAGTCATTCATTATGCATGATTTTGTTCTTTCAGTTTATTGAGTCACACATGGCTCTGATGACACTTGTTTTCTCAAACTAAGTCAGCTTTGGAATAATCAGTGATCAATTTCACAGTAATATTATTTTTGCCTCTTTCTTTCACCTTCTATTATAAAACCTCCAATGTCTCTCAAACTTCCTCTGTCATTACTAGGAATTTCCAAAAGATTTCTCATATATGCCAATTCTCCCAATACTAATGAGGTATCTATCATTTTCATGCTTTTCTGACCTGGTAGATATATCTGCTACCCAGTCCTCACTACTTACAAGCCTACCTGAAGCTAATATCCCCCTACTTCCTCTATCCTCTGGGGCCCACTAAGAGTATAAATGTCAATACCACATGCATAAAGAGCTTCACAGATAAGAAAAAGCTAAAGGAGTTCATCACCACCAAACCAGTATTATATGAAATGCTGAAAGGTATTCTTTAAGAAGAGAAAGAGGAAAAAGGTAAAGATAAAAATTATGAACAACAAATGTACATATTTATCAACAAGTGAATCTAAAACTCAAGTGAATTAAAAATGAGGAACAGAATAAACTGGTGAATATAATAGAATCAGGGGGATAGAAAGGGAGTAGACTGACAATTCTCAGGGGGAAAGGGATATGGGTGGTGCGGAAAGATATTGGACAAAACTCGTACACCTATGGATGAAGACAATGGGGGGAGGTAAGGGAAGAGGGTGGGATGGGAACCAGGTGGAGGGGAGCTATGGGGGGGGGGGGTAGAGGAACAACTGTAATGATCTGAACAATAAAGATTTATTAAATTAAAAAAAAATACAACATGCACTGTTCCCTGATGCTCATGAAATGCCAGCCCCATCTCCCACCATTGGTTCTACAGTGTTAGATGACTTACTGTGCCACAGAGCTTGCAATGAATACATTCCACTGTGCTCAGACTTCAATCCCTTCTCTCCGTGGGACTCATCATTCTACCATCTGGTCTAATTAGCATGTTAGCTCTTTATTATATAGGATTATATAGTATTGTTCTAAGGCCCAACCATTATGCCTGCCTTTCTTTACAAAGAGTTCCTTCCCACTTTAAAAAGTGGCCTCTTTCCCTCACCGGTTTGGCTCAATGGATAGAGAATCGGCCTGCAGACACAAGGGTCCGGGTTCAATTCCGGACAAGGACATGTACCTTGGTTACAGGCACATCCTCAGTAGGGGGTGTGCAGGAGGCAGCTGATTGATGTTTCTCTCTCATTGGTGTTTCTAACTCTTTCTCCCTCTCCCTTCCTCTCTGTAAAAATTCAATAAAATATATTAAAAATAAATAAATAAATAAATAAATGAATAAAAATAAAAATTGGCCTCTGCTGATATGTGCTATAACAAAGGTGAACCTTGAAGGCATTATGCTAAGTGAAATAAGCCAGACACAAAAGGACAAATATCATATGATTCCAATTATATGAAGTACCTAGAATAGTCAAATTCATAGAGACAGAAAGTAGAAAGGTTGCCAGGGCTGACGGAATGAGAGACTGGAGAGTTGTTATTTTATGGGTATAAAATTTCAGTATGAAATGATGAAAAGTTTCTAGAGATGGATGGTGGTGATGGTTGAACAACAATGTGAATGTCCTTAATGCCACTGAACTGTACACTTAAAAATGATTAAGATGGTAAGCCTTATGTTATTGTATAATCACAATACAAAATAAAGCATGTGTAACAAGGAAAGAGCAAAAAAAAATTGTCTATGGCAGGCCTATCCCATCAGACTGCTGGATAGAAAATTGTGAAGCAACTTTAATCAAGTCAATAAAAGAAATGAAAAAATAATAGAAATTATAATGTGTTCTACAAACAACAACTAGAATTTGTAGAATCCACAATGAATGAAGCCTCATACAAACAAACAAAAAACAGAAAACAAAATTGGCTGAAATACTAAATATTTACATGGCTGTAATAAATATCAACTTTACACAGTTCAGTTGCTGCTTTGGAGTAAAAAAAAAAGTCATGCAAATAGAAAAAAATGCATTTAAAATGATCAAAGATGGGATGTTAAGGGACAGCAAAAAAGAAAATAGCAAACCAAAGCCCTGTGTTTTTTTAATTCTTTTATCAGAGTATTTAGTAGTGCCCTAAAAACTCTATTTCATTAGGCTCATTTACATGGTAGCAAGATAAGTACCGTAAGTATTGTTTTTTGTTATATCTTCTTCCCCTTTCTCTATCCTTTAGCGGTCTCTTGTTTTGGAAGGTCCTGCACTGTTTTTCTCAGATTTCAAGTTTAACATCCTCTAATTGCATTTTGTTTCTCCATGTGGGCAAGCTATTTTGTACCCCATCAACATTTACTTAAGTGCCTTTGTAAGAGACTCTGAGTTAGTGGGAAAGAGGAAGATAAGCAAAACTAGTCCCTGTTCTCAAGCTATTTGCTATCCAGACTGAACCAGCACTTAGACTTAGAAGGTAAAACCAAATCTATTTAGCTTGCTTAATTCCTGCTATTAGAGTCCTGGTGAAGGATATCCTATCTAATAAAGATGGAATGTGCTAATTGAGCCTCGTGCTGTCACAAAGATGGCGGCATAGCCAATCTTATATCATATGCCAATATGATATATCCATATTGAGCCTCATGCTGTCACAAAGATGGCGGCATAGCCAGTCTTATATCCATAGCCAATAAGGAGGGAATATGCTAAATGAATGCCATGCCCTCAAAGATGGCAGTGCCCAGTCCCCTCAACCCCCAGGCAGGCCTGGCCACTCCACCCACCTGCCTCTGGAGTTGCCCAGTCCCCTAAGCCCCCCAGCCACCCAGGACCAGCGCAAGGCACAGACAAGCCTCAGATGGCAGCTGCCCAGCTGCCCACAGCTGCCCGAGGTTCAGGTAACCAGAGCCAGCCAAGGCTTGCACTGACAGCAGTGGCAGCAGCAGAGGTGTGATGGGGGTGTCGCCTTCCCATGATCGCTGGGTCATCTCCTACTCCTGAAGGCTCTGGACTGTAAGAGGAGGCAGGCTGGGCTAAGGTATCCCCCCTCCAGTGCATGAATTTTCATTCACTGGGCCTCTAGTTAAATATAAAGTGACTTGACCCCTCCTTCGGTGCCTTCTTATCCCATCTTCTACTTCAGTGTTTCCCAAACTTTTGACATATGTGTACCCCTTCTATAATTTTCATAATGCTGAGTACCCTTTGTCAAAAAAAGGAAGTATTTTAATAACAATCAAAATATATTTATTTTTTTCTTTTTTTGGTACATACACAAAATAATAATAAACAAAAAGTAAAATTATTCATAATAAAATATAAATAAAGGTTATATTATAAATTACATTTATTTGCACACCAGACCATCTCACGTCTCACAAGACTGTCTTGACTTGACTCATGAGAACACAGAATTAGGTGCAGCTAAGCACAGTGCAGTGCATATCCCCACCAAACTCTGGTGCAACACGTACCCCCACCAAACTCTTCCCATACCCCTGGGGGTACGAGTACCACACTTTGGGAAACACTGCTCTACTTCAACAGTAAAATGGATAAGTAAATTGTTATACTATCATACAATGGAAAACTACAAGATGAGAATTAACATCTACAACTGCACTCAACAATTCAGATGAATCTCACACACATAATGTTGAATGAAAGAAGCCAGAGACTGAAGGGTATATACTGTACAATTAAGTGTATATAACACACAAAAGCAGGCAGAACTAAGCTATCCTATCTAATAAAAGCCTAATATGCTAAGTGTCCGGTAGTCCAGTTGTCCATTCAACCGATCAAACCATAATATGCTAATGATAATGCTAAGGCCACTCAACTGCTCGCTATGATGTGCACTGACCACCAGGGGACAGACACTCCAAATGGGAAGTTAGCTTGATGCTGAGGTCTGGCTAATCAAGACTGAGCAAGACAGGCCGAACATGCCCCGGAGCCCTCCCGTGGCCCCTCACCTTCCCTGGCTGGCCAACCTCCCGCTTCCCTTCCCAACCTCCATTGTGTACCAGTAGAGTCCATCAGCCTGACCTGTGCCTTCTCACAACCCAGGAGAGCCAGTTTTGGCCTGATCCCACAGGCCAGGCTGAGGGACACCATTGGTGCACAAATTCATGCACTGGACCTCTAGTGTTATTAGGAGTCAGGAAAATGGTTATTCTGGTGGTAGGTTTGGGAAAGCAGTGACTGGTTAGGAGCATGGGGGCAAAGGTGTTGTTCTGGTGTCCTGGCAGTATTTTCTTTGCAGGTCTGAGTATTGGTTAAACAGGTATGTTCAGTTTGTTAAAATTCATTGATCTGTGCACTTAACAATATGTACTTTTCACTATGTATTATATTTTAGCCCCAAATTTTTAAAAAATATGATCTAAGAGCACTCAGCAATACAATCAGCAATGCAATCTTTTCTAATATTGACAATAATTTAGCTCCTAATTTTTATAGAAACAGACAAGAATAATACGTCTTTATGACAAACCTCAAAAAGAGAGGCATTACTTTGTTCAAAAATGCTTAAAAGGGTCTTCATAGCAAAGTCTCCTTCACTTTGGGCTAAAAAGGGAATCCATGTAACATAATGGATCTGGTTTTGTATCCTTTATCCATTCCAACTGATAGGCTAAAAGCCACAGGAAATTATGCTAAAATAAATAGTTAAGTCCATTTTTAAAGGCAGTAAAGGGCATTGGCTAACAAGAACTCCTAGTAGGGCACCAGCTGAATAAAGTAAATGTGTTTTTAAATTATTTCTATTAGATGAAGAAAAATGCTCTTTAAAAAACACATCTTCTATGCTAGCACCCATAAAGTAAGAGAGATCTAATGGATGCTCCATTAAGTGGGAAATTAACAACTTGTGAATACAAAAACAGACAACAAGTACCTTTAACGCATCTACACAAAAGAAATATACACAGTCGATGGGACCAAATGAGCTTGTTGTTTTTTTTTTTTAAAAAAAAAAAGGACCCCTTATGGAATAACTCAACAAAAAGGGAAATCAATTAATAGAAAGTGTGTTCTATAATTTAATATGTATATTTAATTTGTAGGATTGAAAGTCTTTGTAGTTTCCTTCCACATATAACTTTTACATTTATGATATTGGCATATTGTATTCAAAAAATTTTTTCATGGGTCCACATTACAAAAACACAACAAGAAAAAGAATGCTGAATTATAACCAAAGGTAAACATCTTAAAACTTGATTAGATACATACTAAAACCATGGTATTACAGATTCTAAATGAATCCATAGTCTATCCTTGATTTCAAACAAGGACTTATGGAAATGGTTCTGAATATAAAATTACAGAAAACATTATAGTACATCAAAGCAAGGCAAGTTTAATTAGGCTTAGTTTGATAATTGCTGAAAACAAAGGACCTGCCTCACAGCATGACTGGTGTAAAATACAGTACTAAGTCTAGTTGATCCAAATTAAAACTGCTCTATCTACCATTCCACATGAATCCTTTTATCTGAAGTCTACAGCGAACAATGAATTACTATTCTGCTCAGAATTACAGAGAGCCAGTCGTTTTTTATCATGGTTTCCTTTGGCTAAAACATGACTGTATATATTTCATTTCTCTATTTTAAAATGTAACATATGAGGACTTTGAGATAAAAGCCAAGAAACTAACCAATGCTAGCAAAAAACAGGAGCAAATCACTGTATTTCTTCAGTGTATTTGGATCCGTAGAATGCATTTCTACATTTCCCTGTATAAGACTCATAGGAAAACGAAATTCATCATCTTGCAGCCAGATTGTATTCCAAATTGTTGTTGATTCTTTAGATGGGAAGTGTAGCAAAGGATGTATCAGAAGAATTATAAAAATCTCCCCAAAATGTTAATAGATTAGAAACATCATGACATTAATTGGGTCAACGTATTATTGCTATGCTGATTTTTCAAAGTGGAAAACATAACAGGGAATCAGGAAGCCGGAAAGGAAATTGGAGGTAGAGATAGAATGCTGTCAGATCTGCTTTCCCTGCCAGTGCAGGGCCTCATCCCATCACCAGTCTCCTCTCTGGTGGTCCTGACATCTGGCCCTTCCAGCCATTCACTGTTAACACTCTCACCTGAATTGAAGTTAAAAATAAATAAATAAGATCATACTGTCTGCCCACTTAAAAATCCCACTGAAATATTAAAAATTCAGTCCTCAATTGAAAAACATTCTATTTCATGGATAATAAAAATATCAATTAAAAGAGTGATAAAATATCATTTCTGCTTATCAAACAGGCACAAATGTCAAACAAAAAATGATTAGTGCTAGAAAGGCTGGGCAGTTGGGGGAGACCAGGTCTGCAGGGGATGGCAGTTAGAGGCAATTGGGCCAGCAGGGGGAGCAGTTAGGGGACAATCAGGCTGGCAGGCAGAAGCAGTAGGGCAATACAGCAGGCAGGCAGGCAGGCAGGCAGGCAGTTAGGAGCCAGCAATCCTGGATTGTGAGAGGGATGTCCGACTGCCAGTTAATTATTGGCAGTTGGACACCCCACCAAGGGGTCCCAGGTTGGGGAGAGTATGGCTTCTAGATCTCTAAAGTAGTAAGTGTTGTCTGTGGAGCTTCCCTGAGGAGTTCACTCAATCCACTGTATAATGGCTCTTAAAGATCATTATTCAGACTCTTCTATTGATCTGCACCAACTTTAAGTGTCCCTATATTATAAGCATGTGAAGTTACAAAATCTTAAAGTAATTGATCAATTAGTGTTTATTGAGTCCTACTATGTGCTCAACTTTGCACCCAGTGCTATGGAAGACTAATGAAAAGCAAAAACCCTTTGCCCACACAGAACTTAACAATTGGGGAGATAAGATGTGCTCCTCCCAAAACAGTGGTATAACAGTTAAAAGCAGGAAATAAGTGCTCCACTCTGGACTCCTACTCAGTCTAAATGTGTAATTAGATTGATTAAATCTATGAGGAAGGCCCCAAGAGGTCATTCCGTCCAACTTCTCACATTGAAGCATTCATCATAAATGCCTATTTGTTGAGCAGCCATTGCCAGTCATTAATTGATAACTCAAATGACACTTTAAAATGGAAAAGTATTGAGCTCTTTACACGTAAAGGTTTTTGAATTACCTATTAGTCAACCAGTTGTCCCTCAGAAGCACATAAAACTGTCATTTTGAGTCACACTGAGTCAACCACAGGGTCATGAATGATACCTTGACTCAAGGGGACAAAAATTAATTTATATTGAGCAAGAAATTAGATATACCCATTTCTGCTACCATTTATTTTCTCTAAAACTTAATGTGTACTTGTCACCCATGAGTCAAAATCAATATTCTTTAATATAAATTTCCATTTTGGTGACAATCCAATATAAAAGGAAGTATAGAACCAACTCTGGGTTCAAAATCCAGCTCTGCCATTTTCTGACTCTGTGACCTTGTATCGAAGGTTCTCACCTGTAAAATGGGACTATGAAAACCTACTTATGGCAGTTGTTGGAGGATTAATGTAATCCTGTCAAGAAAGCACCAGGCACATAGCACTGCTCAGGAAATGTCAGTGTTCTTTGCTTCTTTATGTGAGCAGTTATCTACATTTATGGCTTTATTGGGCCTCCCACATTATAGTGTTTTAAGATTTCATTCATCTGGTGTTTACTAAGTCTTTGATGGGTCTAAAATAGTGTAACAATTTAGAAGGTGGAGAGAGTAATGAGATTCGTGAGGGCTTCATGAAGGAGAAAAAAAAACTACAACTGAATTAAGAAATACATAGGCTTTGGGTAGGTGGTGAAGAAAAGGAAAAACAAAGCAAAGGTGAGGCTTATGTAAGCAAAGTTGAGGAGGCAAAATGAATATGGCAATAAGTTGATTCCAAAAAGAAGGCAAAGCAGTAAATATTTTAGAGAACCTGCTATATTCCAAGAATGTCTGTGGGTTCATTTAAGAAAATCATTGCATTTAATTCTCCTAACAATAGTATTAAATAGATGAATATATTGGTTCCACAGTTATTTATTAAGAATCTTTTTTTTGGAAGGAAATAGGAGAAGTTAAGCAACTTGCTATAGGCCATGCAATCAACAAGCAGTAAAGGTACAATTCATAACCTGAGCTACCTGCCCCAACCTTATGTTTTCTAGCTATATGTTGCTACCTCTACAGGGAGCAGTGCATATATAATTAGAGTAAAGATTTATTACTGGGATCTGAGGCTGAGCTCCCTGCCCAGTGGGGCTTGATAAGGGTGGGACCGGCCAAGTCTGGATCTAGCCCAATTGGGGGAGAGGGTGGCCGGGTCTGGGGCTCAGGTGATTTTGAGGTACACATAGGTGGGTGGGGGACTTGACTCTGGGTCCCATGGTGTGCTCCAGACTCTGACAAGAGGAATATTTTCATACACATTTTACTAATTTTCTTTCATTTCTGACACTTCTGTTATAGAGAAAGGGCAAATAGCAATATTAAATATTAAATAGAGAACTGAAACGCTGGTAAATGAATTTAAAATCATTTCTATTGCAAAAAACCAAGATGGCAGCAGAGGTAAACGCCTAACTGCAGCCTCACTCAACAATTTCAAAAAATACAATTAAAATATAAAGGGAACATTATCCAGAACTACAGGAAAGTTGACTGACTGGAAATTCTACAACTAGAAGGAAAGAGAAAACCAGAAGGAAAACCAGAGGAGCTGTAAAAGCCTAAGGTACAAAGAGACAAGGCATGCACGTGGGGAGAGGACAGAGCCGGAGAGGAGGGGCGGCTGAGTGCCTGGCTGGAGTCCCCTAGCGGGAAGAAGACAAAAGCTCAGGTCTGTGCTGAGCCCCAGTTCTGACTGCACTGAACCCCAGTTCTGGGTGAGACCCTCAGGCCCCAGCCTCATACAGAGGGAATCTGGGCTGTAAGGCGGAAGCTCAGGGGAGCGGCAAAAGGCAGAGCCCCCAAATCCCACATTTCGTGCAGAGGACAGAAGGTTGATTGGGCCACAGGACTGCCCTAACGGGAAGGAGACAAGCTCCGGACTGCTCTTAACCCCACTTCCAACTGCACTGAACCCCAGTTGCGGGCTCATTGAGGGAGAGGCTAGACTGTCTGGTAGCGGGCGAAACCTAGGGCGCCTCTCTCTCAGAGGTGCTTGCAGCGAATATCAAAGGACACTGAGGTACACTGAGACTCAGGAACCTCAGAGGGCAGGGCTAACCAGAAGCCAAGGCTGTAGGCTCCACCCTGAAACTCCGCCCATCCAAGCTGAACACAGAAGCTTTTGCAGGTTTCCAAGTCTAGTGGAAAAAGGCTGTTTCCTGGCATAGACACAGCTGATCCTATCAACTCAGGGAAGCAGCGAAAAGCAGAGACAAGGAAACAGATCACAAACGAAAGAAATGGAGGACAAAAAGCGACTGGATATAGAGTTAAAAACCATGCTTATAAGGTTGTTCAATAATCTCCTAGAAAAGGCAGATAAAATAAATGAGACCTATGAAGATATGAAAAGGGATCAACTAGAAATAATAAAGGTCAACAAGAAATAAAGAATACATTCTCTGAAATAAAAAATATTATACAGAGTCCTAAAAACAGAATGGGAGATTGCAAGAATCAAGTCAAAGATTTGGAACACAAACAGCCAGAGGACACTCCTCCACAGAAGCAAGAAGACAAGAGAATCCCGAAAGGTGAAGCTAGTGTAAGAAACCTCTGGGACAACTTCAAGCGAACCAACATCAGAATTATGGGGGTCCCAGAAGATGACAGAGAGCAAGATACCGAAAACATATTAAAAGAAATAGTGGCAAAAAACTTCCCCCACCTGGGGAAAGAAATAGACTTACAAGTCCAGGAAGCACACAGAACCTCAAACAAAATGAATCCAAAGAGGACCACTCCAAGACACATCATAATTAAAATTCCAAGAGCAAAAGACAAAGAGAGAATATTAAAAGCAGCAAGACAAAATCAGGTAGTTACCTATAAAGGAGCACCCAGCTGACTGTCAGCTGATTTCTCAACAGAAACCATGCAGGCCAGATGGGAATGGCAAGAAATATTCAAGGTGATGACTAGTAAGAACCTACAGCCAAAAATACTCTACCTAGCAAAGCTATCACTCAGAATCAAAGGCCAAATAAAGAGCTTCACAAATAAATTTAAGCTAAAGGAGTTCATTACCGCCAAGCCAGGATTATATGAATTACTGAAAGGGGTTCTTTAGGAAGAAGAAGAAGATAGATAAAAATTATGAACAACAAATATGTAACTATCAACAAATGAAGCTAAAATCCAAGGGAAGTAAAAATCATGATGAACAATATCAACTGGTGAATATAATAGAATCAGAGGTATGGAAGGAGAGTGAACTGATGATTCTTAGGGAAATGGGTGGGGGGAATGGGAAGAGACTGAACATGAACTGCACCTATGGATGAAAACAATGGGGGATGGGAAAAGGGCAGAAGGTGGGATGGAAACTTGGTGGAGGGGAGCAATGGAGGGTGGGAAAAATGAGGAACATTTGTAATAATATGAACAATAAAGATTTATTTAAAAATTATTTCTATTGGCAATTAGAAGACACTGAAATGTCTGCATAAATAGTAGTTATTCTACTGCCCTATTAATTTAATTATAAATATAATTTATAGGTATATATAAGTTGTATATCATTTATCAATCCTATATAATAAAGATTGACCATCACTCCACCACACAAGATGGCTGCACCCACAGTGCAGGCGGGGTTTCTGTAACACAAAATGGCTGCACCCACAGCTGAGGCCAAGTTCCCTTAAGGAGCCTTAACAAGCAATCAGCAGGGACCTGAGGCTGCACCCCCCCCCGTGCCCCCCCTCCCCCGTGGGGCTTGACAGGGGACTCAGGCCATGTCCCCCACCCGACGGGGCTTGACAGAGGACCTCAAGGTGGACCCCCTGCCCTGTCCCAGGCTGGGGGATCTGAGACTGAGCTCAGTGTTTTAGACTATATATTTTTTAAATTTGAAAATTAGTTACTTAGATAAATATCTAGACTCTTTACAAATTTTCACATTTAATCCTTGTAAAGCCTGAGAAGGAAGATAACCATATACTAAGAAGGGCTCAAATTAAAAAAAAAAAAAAAAAAGAATTTAGCAGCCATTTCTACACAAGAGCGTCTCACACAAACCGCACTCCACAGAGAAGCTTGCATTGAACTGCTTGCGTGTACTGTGTTTCTACCATCTGAGCCAACCCTCATAAAGGAGTTCCTGGAATACTATTTCAACCAATAGGACTGAAGTTTTCCCCATCTAATTGGAGCTGCACAGCTGTGACCAACCAGAGCAGCTCTATTCTGACTAATCAGGGCAGTGTGTTTTGGACCAATGCAACTGTGAGGACTTGGAATCCTTTTCTTGCATAATGACAGACCAATCATGAACCATAGGTCAAGATTTCTTTTTATATAAACCAGCTTCCCTCTGGCTCTGGGAATATACTTTCTCTTTCCACTGATGTTTTTAAGACTGTTTCCCTGGCTGAGCTGAAACACCAAAGATGTCTTGCTGGAACAGACTGGCACAGAACAGAGCAGAACAGACCAGCATACGAGGGAAGAGCAGAGCAGGACTGTCTATTAGTAGGTGGAGAGGGTCCTGGCTCCAGGGCTGCCTTACAGAAATAATGTGCTGTATCACAGTTGGAGCTGTTTTCCAATAAAATTTATTTCTTCACCGCACCCCATCTTGGGGATTCCTGTGGACACTGAATTGATGTCAATGGCCATCAGTTGACATCCATAAAATAAGCCTAAAAGGTAGAGTTTATGCCCATTTTTCAAATGATGAAACCTGGATAAAAGATCTCACAATCCCTAAGGTAAGTGGCAGAAACTGAATTTGAGTCCAGGTCTATTAAATATAGTGTCAAATCAAACGTTTATTAGTAAATATTTATAAGTATGAGTATATCACAATTATATTTTTATATATAAAATAAAAATGTGCCCACCGTTTTCCTAGGTCATTCTAAAAACACAATTTGAATTATTTTTATTGATTTTTTACAGAGAGGAAGGGAGAGGGAAACATTGATGAGAGAGAAACATCGATCAGCTGCCTCCTGCACACTCCCTACTGATATGTGCCTGAAACCAAGGTAACTTGACGGAATCGAACCTGGGACCCTTGAGTCTGCAGGCCAATGCTCTATCCACTGAGCCAAACTGGCTAGGGCTTGGATTATTTTTAATGAAATGCACTGCCTTACACATGTCCCTTCTGAAGCTTTGATGAATGAAGTGGATCACCAACTAAAGAAGCTAAATCATGAAGCAAAGAAAGGAAACGCTGCTGCAAAAACTACTGGCCAGAATCTCACCTGACTGCAACTGTTCAACCCACTCATTAGATTCCAATTTTCACTCTACACATGCTTGACCATGTTGTGTATGCCTGCCTGCCTGCATGCATGCATGCATGTGCGCACGTGCACGCACACTCACACACACACACAAACAAACAAACAAACAAATACAAACACACACATACCATGTGACACTTAATCCCTGATTCCCTTCCCACCCAAACCTCTACACTCCCAACTTGGGGTTCTGTCTTTTCCTCCTCGTCATTCCCACCCCAGCAGCACCTGTTATCAGAGAAGAACTCCAGGGGCTCAGAGCCCACAGTGAAACAGGACCACCCAATGTCCCATCTCCAGGTTATTTCACCCAATAATGCACTTCACCGATTCTATTTCCTTTGCTACATTTTCTATTGTAATTCCAAACAGACCCAAATGATGTTAAACTAGGCTAAAAAATGTGTTTGGAGAGTACACAGAATGAAAATGAATGTAAGAAGAGGTGTCAATTATCACAGACTTGTTCATCTTTTCCCTGCCATGGTGGTATTTGAAATTTTTCTATTACTCATTTAGATTCCAATCTCTGAGCTCCCCTCTCCTTTCTTCCAGCTTCTAAGTCAAACAGATTTTTCTCAGCAAAATAACCCTTCGGTTACTATCAGGGACAGACTGGTATGTGGGCTACAGCAGATGTACAAGACAAGCTCTACAGGCATGTTAAAGGGTTCAGTGTCAAGATAAAATTTATCTAATGCAGCGTTTCCTCTCAAGTGCAATTTATCATCCCTTAGATGTTGAACCCCTTATAAATATTAGATTCCCTTTTTTAAAAAAAAAAAAAAACCCTGTTTGTTATTTTATCCTTGGTTCAGGACAAGTTTTAAAATTAAATTGACTCATTTTATTTCTGCTTGTAAATTCACTTTCTCTACTTTAAATTCTAATTTTTTCCCCTTACATTGAAATTCAATGTATATTCTAACAATTTTAAAAACAATGTTAATTAGAATTTGGCACTTTCATAGAAGCTGTTTGCTCCAAAATGCCTTTTTTAGCACATCCACATCAATGCAGTGTCTATCTATTGTTGGACCCACATCCTAGGAAAACTATGGTGACTACAAAGTCACCTGGTGTGTGCCTCAGGTGTGATAGTATCTCTGATGTCATGAAGCCTTTGCTGTGACTGAAGAAAGAGACTCAGTTGCTTCTAAAGCGATTAAGTCCAATGATGATAGAGCATTAGAGCTCAAAGCTGTCTGCCAGCTGATTCTATGGCGGCGAGATTAGGGAAAGGAGCAGTCGTCAGAGAGCATAAAACTAGAGAGTGCATATCAGATCCTGAGCCAGAGAGGACACCAGGTCATATCACAGCAGCATGTTCAAAGAAGTTGACAAAGCCAGGGAATCCTGAGGTAAGAACTGGAAATACCAAAATATAACAAATAGACATTAAAAATCAGAGGAAGATTAACTTAATGGTTAGTGCATTCGTTAAGTAAGCTAAATGAGGCAAAGTCTAGAAATGGGCCAACTACTGATTCCCTTATTTTTATAAGGACTTGGAGGGAGCAGAATTCAGAGACCTTTCAGCCCAACACCTGTGCTGAAGGAGACCCCAAACTCCCCATGAGGCATTCTGTGGTTTCCCCAACTGAAATTAATCACTTGCTCCCAATACTCCCACAGCACTTTTTTGCCTTATTTACAGCCCTTGAAATAATGGATGTGGAAGTGCTTTGTAAACTGAAAAGCAATATACAAATGTCAGATGTTGGGAGTTTAGCAGGGGAGCAATAGATAATGCAACTATTCCATTCTGGAGTCAGGAACCAATTGAGAGAGAGACACGGGGAGTCAGCCAGATGGAGATCAACTCCTCGTCAGACTTATTACTGATAACAGCTGGTTCACATGCAGGGCCACAATAAACTTCCTCATACTTCAGAATTAAGTACCCCAGAATGAACGCTATTCACCCAGTCCATGCTGATTGTGTGCATGCGTGTGACAGGCTAACCAAGGAGCCCAAGCTAATCAGAGGAGTCATTCCTCCTCCCCGGGGAAGTGTGAGGGAGCAGAGCAAGGAGTGGCCAGATGTGTTACTCTAAGTCCCTCCACATAGAAACACAAAAGAGAGAGAAACAGAAAGTCCATTCACCATAAAGGATTTTCTGTGCTTCATGCTTTGGTCATTCATGTATACTTGGCAAACTCTGAGACAGATACTCAATGAGACCTCAGAGAGTGTATAATCTAGTGGAAACTAGTAGCAATCCAATGTGGCAGCCATATATTAGGAAGAGGGGAGTTCATTCTGCCTAGTGAGCTGGGTAAGATTTCCTAGAGCAGCTGATAACTGAGTTGTCTCTTGGAGTATGAATTGGAGTTCACCAGATAGAGAAAAGGAGGGGAATTATTCCCAGCAAAGGAAGCAGCAGGGCAAAGACAAGAAAGCTCAAACATGGAGCTTCTTTATGGAATGAATGAGGCACAAATAAACAAACACACAAAGACCTTTGAAAGTACAAAGCTATATACTATATTTAACTTTTCTCAAGTTTCTTAAAGTTTATTAAAACAGAATAGTTTTCCTTTCTAATCATCTTTCACATATATGGTGAAAATTGTGGTATTTGTTTTTGCTTCTTTAAAAAATATATAAGTAAAAAAAAAATAAGTCCCAAAATAACCTTTATAAACCAAAGCACAAGGGGTTCAGTCTTAAAGCTCTTTACCAAAAGGTACAGCTCATTAGACAATGGAAAACAAGAGAGGATTTCATCAATTACCTATGTCTCTTAGAACATTAAAGGGAATTTACATAGTCCACAGCAACATTTAGTAAAGCCCCCTTTCCTATATTATCTACTTCTTTCCTTTTTTAATTTTTTTTTATTGATTATGGTATCACATAATTGTCCTCATCCCCCCATGCCCATCCCAAACTCCTCCCTACATATGCCCCCACCCCCCTGTTGTCCATGGCCACTGGTTAGGCTTATATGCATGCACACAAGTCCTTTGGTTGATCTCTCCCCCTAACCTCCACCCTCCCCTACCTTCTCTCTGAGGTTTGACAGTCTAATCACTGCTTCTCTTTCTCTGAGTCTGTTTTTGTTCATCAGTTTATGTTGTTCTCTCTTACTCCAAATCTGGTCAGAACTTCTCTCCTCCAAAGCCCCCTCCAAAATAAATAAGGCCTTCTTCAGGTAGGGGAAGGAAACACCCCCACCTAAAGCATTTATATTTTATATCCTAATATATATTTGTAATATATATGAAATAAGTGATATATACAAGTTATGTAGGCAAAAATATAAATTCCCCTTCAATATATAGAAAATTAATCGGTCATTCAAGAGTAAAATCCATATCCAAACATATTTCCCATTACATTGAAAAGCAAAACATTTTGGTTGCTTACTCCAAGTTTAATTTTTAAGATCCTCTTACGTGCATTTGTCATAATTTTGTTTTTGAGCAGCTTCCTTCATCCTAGGGAATGTAATTGCATCCATCTGTCATCTGAACTTTTTCTCATAAGCTTTCCCCCAAAGTCTGAGGACAGTCCTTGCCTATAAACTCTAATATGTCAAAGTCACTTTCTCCAACTGTTCCCATCACATCCACTTCATCAGACACTTTTCCCAATTCTAAAGATGCCCCAGGGCACGTGCCCTTCACCAGCCTTGGTCTCCAACTGGCCTTTCTAATCTGCTCAGGGGTTATGGTTAAACTTAATGACTCAGCTGGGCCTCACACCAGCATCCTCAACAAACAACACTAATCAGAACTCTTGACCAGAATACTTAAATGTCAGCCTGTCCCCACTCTCCACATGTCCCCACTTCTGTTCTTAGATACCCATTGTTCTGGCATGATTAAGACTCAGAATACCAAATTGCAGAAAAAAATATATATGAAAAAAATAACAAGGAGTTAATATATTTAATACAGTAAAAAGCAATACCCAAAAAAATTAAAACCGTCAATTGATGAGTAGATTAAAAACTCACCAAAATTAAAAACAAAAGATAAACTTAGGTAAAATTTTAACCTTCTTAAGTAATCAAATAATTACAAAATAAGATAAAATAATTTTATAACAAAGGTATTCAAAAGATGACATCTAATACTGTCAAATGTTTAGGAAGACAGACAATCTAACACACTTCTGGTAAGTTGGTATAATATTTAATGAAAACAATTTCAGAGCATTTCTTTCAAGATTCTGTAATAAGGATAAATGGGAATAAAAATGTATGTATAAGGATGCTCATCAGTGTTTGTATTAGTCAGCATTGTTTATAGTAGAAAAAAGTAGAAATGTCCTAAATATCTATATATGGACAAATAGTTAAATATGTATGATGCTGATAAAGATTTTAATGCAAAAGAAATATTTATATATGTATGTATGTGTAGTATAATTATGGAAATATAGGTAGCTATGTTTAGAAAAAAGAATTTTTAAAGTATACTAAAATATTAACAATAATTGAGTTTAGCCGAAATCAGTTTGGCTCAGTGGTAGAGCGTCCGTCTGCGGAGTGAAAGGTCCTGGGTTCGATTCCGGTCAAGGGCATGTAAATTGGTTGTGGGCACATCACCGGTGTGGGGTGTGTAAGAGGCGACTGGTTGATGTTTCTCTCTCATCGACTTTTCTAGCTCTCTATTTCTCTCCCTCTTTGTAAAATATCAATAATATATATATATATATATATATATATATATATATATATATATTTAAAAAGTGCAATACAGTGGTCCTGCCCAATCTGTGGGGCAGATGTTCAAAGATGCCTGAAACTGCAGATAATACCAAAACCCGGATATTCTACGGTTTTTTCCCCTATACGTACATACCTATGACAAAGTTTAATTTATAAATTATGCACAGTGAGAGATTAATAATAATAAAATAGAGCAGTTACAACACACAATAATAAAAGTTAAGTGACTTCGGTCTTTATCTTCCGTTTGCTCAAAGTATTTTATGGTACTGTACTCACGGTTCTTCTTGTTATGACGCGGTGATAAAACGCCAACGTGGTGGGATGGAGGGAGAGGAACGAGACATTCTTCAGTAAAAAAAAGAGCGGTGCTTGAACACAAGCACCGCGATCCCTCGCGCAGGTGACCAAGATGGCTCCTCCGGGACTAACGCTCGGGGCACCTGAGCCTGGCCACGCGGGGCGACAAGTCACGTCCTCAAGACTCGCGAGATTTCATCACGCCACTCAGAACGGAGCCTATTTGAAACTTACGAACTGTTTATTTCTGGAATGTTCCGTGTAATATTTTTCTAACCTCGGTTGACCACCCTGTAACTGAAACTGCAGAAAGCGAGCTCCACCCCCACCCCCACTGAATAAGGGGGGTCATGGCTCATCCCTTTGTCCAGAGGCTCCACTCAGGTAGATTTCTCTGCCCCTCCCATTAGTCACTTAGCAGCTGTGTTGTCAGATCAACCAAAGCCCTGTTGCAGTGCTTGTGCTCAAGCAACACTTATTTTACTTAGTAATGCTACATTCCATAACTTGTATTACAGCATGTTTTAGAATTGTTCTATTTTATTATTAGTCTGTGCTGTTCATTTCTTACGGGGCCTAATTTATAAATTAAACTTTAGCATAGGTATGTACATATGGGGGGGGGGGACAAAACACTGTATATATAGGGTTTGGTACTCTCTGCAGTTTCATGCATCCACTGAGGATCTTGGAAAAGGGGGGAACTTTTCTATCTATTTGAACTAAATGTTAAGTGTAATCTCCACATGGTGGCAAAGTAACAATAGCATTAAACCCACAGAGAATAAGCCCAAATGTGGTACTTTGTTAGTCAGTGAGCAATATTAACAAGATCGTGATCATGTGAATAATGCTTCTTAATTTTAAGTTTATAGAATCAACAACTAGAGAAATCTTGGGAAAATCGACAATGGTTACAGAATACAATACATCTGTTATCAACTTTGAAGTGAAAGGAAGTTGGGGAGCAGTGGAAGAAAGGATGAGAACACAGGTGTCCTTTTAGACATCTCACAAAATTAAGAGTCAAGATACAGTGGCTAGAGCATGGATGGACCTGGAGATTATTATGCTAAGTGAAATAAGCTAGTCAGAGAAAGACAAATTCCATGTGATCTCACATTCAAAATCTAATGAACAAAATAGAAACAGAGGCAGGATACATGGAACAGACTGACAGTTGTCACAGGAGGGCAGGGAGGGGACAGGATGAAAGGTGAAGGGATTAGCCAAAGAACATATATGCATAGCCCATAGGCACAGACAACAGTGTGGTGATGGCCAGAGGGAAGGGGGTGGGGTGGAAACTGGGTGGAAGTGGGTAAAGGGGAAGGGAGGGATATGGACATCTGTAATAGTATCAACAATAAAAATAAAGGTGCATGGTTGTTTTTTGTTTGTTTTTTTAATAATAAAGGGTAAGAAGTTGTTTATAAAGACAGAAGTCATCCGAGGAAGAAAAAAACACACAAATAATTCTTCTGGGCCATACGGGATCTTGGAAAGAAATTGATACTGATAA
The DNA here is from genome assembly GCA_963924515.1 of Vespertilio murinus. NCBI lineage: Eukaryota > Metazoa > Chordata > Mammalia > Chiroptera > Vespertilionidae > Vespertilio > Vespertilio murinus. Next base: position 71,401,270 of record OZ004708.1, read on the forward strand.
ATAAAGCAGAGATATAAACCTATTTATATTATTATATTATAATTTATTTTAGAGACTGTAAAAGTGACTAACCAAAAACAAAACAGGTCTGGTTAAAGAATGGTGGTTGCCTTTGGGAATGAGCCTGAAAGTAAGATTATTAATATGTGCTTGGGGCTACTACAGCCACTTTAAGAGGAGAGCTGCCAGCACAGAGGAATGGGGATCAGGAGACAGAGACAAAGAGAACAATTTAGATCTGATGATAGCGTTGGAGTCCCTCCATCAAGCTGAGTGTGGAACTGAATTTTTAATTACGTAAGCAATCTTGATGCATTCAGGCTACTATAACAGAATTCGATAAACTGGGTGGCTTATAAACAACAGAAATTTATTTCTCACAGTTCTGGAGGCTGGGAAGTTAAAGATTAAGGTACTGGCAGATTTAGTAGCTGGTGAGGACCAGCTTCCTCAGAGTTTTTTCAATGTAAGCTCATATGGTAGAAGGGGCAAGGGAGCTCTCTGGCAATATCTATATATTAGTAAATATAGATATAGATATAGATATAGATATAGATATAGATATAGATATAGATATAGATATAGATATAGATATAGATGTAAACTAATTCCACTCCCTCATGACCTGACCTAATCACTTCCCTAAGGCCCCACTTCTAAATACCATCACCATGAGGGTTAGGATTTCAGCATATGAATCAGAGAAAGTGGACACATTCAGACCAAAGCATAAGCCATTCAAGTCTGCTTTTGAATTGGGTTTTTGAAATTTGTCCTTCACAATGCTGAATATGTACCAATTGTTTCTCTCCCTGCCCGCTCCTCACCTCCAGTGAAGGCCCTTGTCTTTGTGTCTTTATAAACCTGCATTGCTAGATACATTGTGTTGTGTATTTGCACAAGTTGGAAGTTCCTAGTTATATGAATTAATAGTAAAATTGATTAAGTCCAAGTTTACCTAGCAATGCTGTCCTTTAAAACAAAGAGATACTTTTGATTTGAAGAGACTGGATTGGGTGCCAAAATTGACTTGCTGAGTTTGGGTTCTTTCTGATTGTGTACTGTTGTGAGTACACGACCCCAATTAAACAAACCCCATTTAATTGGGGTTGTGTACATATGACTCTCTGATTGAGCCCTGATCCAAGAATCCAGTCTTTTGATCAATTCTTTGAATCATGGAGTCATAGATTACCAGAAATAAAAGGTCTTGGAGACCACCTACTCTAACATCCCCATTTTTACATCTCAGAGGTTAATTAGTTTGTTCAGAGAACATGCTAAGAGTTAGTGGCAGAACCAGGGCTGGACTCTTAAGTTTCTTCAGACTCTTTGGGTTAAATCTTTGGTGGGGGTGGGGAAAGGGAAATAATGGCAAAATGAAAGCATCAAGTCTGCCCAGACAAGGGACGTAAACAGGAATGCAAAGGGGCCTTAGTTGAAAAAATCTGACCACTGGTCCTTCCCAGAGACCTATCCACTGCTTTTCTGACTGAGGCCATTTGTAGGGAATTGGGAGGCCCTTCTGAAGCTAAGATCCTGTACCTAGGAGGCCAGGACACCTGGGTCCGCTAGGTGTGCAGAGCAGTGCAAGGAGCCTCAGTCTGTATCACTGATGCTGGCAGCACCCTGGCACAGAGCAGTGCCCTCTAGGTCTTTCTGCTGGGTTTTAAATGCTTTTCAGTCCGAGAACCTTTTAAAAACCTAATCAATAGCAAAATGTGTATAAATGTTAGATGATGGCACTAAAGGAACATCTAAAGGTGGGGGGGGGAACCTACCTTTAGTCTTGTTAGGTTCTCCAAAGGAGGAATGCACAAGGCCAAAAAAGAGTGAAGAATTATTAATTTATTAGGTCATCTGGATACCCAGATAAGCTGAACCCCAAAATGACACCAGTACCCAAAGACAGAGAGTCAGAGGTTTTTAAAGGACTTTGAGCGGGCTTTTTTGGGGGAGGAGAATTCTCTGTGCAGGTCCGGATGCTGGGAAACTCCAGAGGGGAGAGATAATGGCAATTTGTGGCAAATGCAATGTGGTCTAAGCAAGTGAAATGTCCAATGTCCAATGTGAAGTGAAGTTGCCTAAAAGTCAGTTCCCAGGGAAGGGGGCATCGGTTCAATTATTTGATCAGACCTAACAAGTCTCACTATCCTCACCCAAGAACTGTCTTCCTTTTGTTTTTATCTTTTCTGGCTTTCCTCCTTATGCACACATAATTTTTGCTTGGTTATCATCAGAAGGAGCATACAATTTTGTATTAAAGTAATAAAGTTTTAATGATATATAGATAGAGAAAGCAAATGGCTATAAAGCAAATTTTATGCAGGTTTATAGGGGAAAATCCATTTTAAAGAGGACAGTATAGGATAATAGCACATATTAGAGCAGTACCTTTGGGATGGTGCTTGTAAAGATTTTAATAACATTTCTTCTCTTTTCTTTTTATATTGTTCCTTGCCCCTCATGGTGAAATAAATGTAATAGCTGAGACTGGTATGGCTCAGTGGATAGAGCGTCGGCCTGCGGACTGAAAGGTCCCGGGTTCAATTCCGGTCAGGGGCATGTACCTTGATTACGGGCACATCCCCAGTAGGGGTGGTGCAAGAGGCAGCTGATCGATTATTCTCTCTCATGGATGTTTCTAACTCTCTGTCTCTCTTCCTCTCTGTAAAAAAATCAATAAAGTAGATTTTTTTAAAAAGAAATAAATGTAATATATATTTAGCCTATATTTGTACTGTTTGATTTTTTAAACAAGGATGATAGTTAAAAGTAAAAAAAAATCATAGATCTTAGTGCTAGAAGGGAACTTTGATATATTACTTCCAACCCAGTGAGAGGCAAATTGTTCATAGCATTTGGAATTATGCAAGTGAGGCCCAATTTTACCTCCCTCTGTCTTGCATGCAAATCCATTAACCTTAAATAATGAGTCAGCAAGCATTTATCAATTACTTACCTTAAGTTTACTGCTGGGCATTATTAAGGAGGGGTGATCATAAAATGGTAGACCATTTGCCCACATGTTCTTAAAACTCTCCAAAAATGGAGGCAAACATACATTAAACTGTCGGTGAATTGGCCTGACATATCTTTATATATAAAGAGCCAAGGTCCATAGCATCCAAAATGATCAAAGGGATGCCTGAATGCCAGGCTGCATGCGCAGCAGGCTCAGGTGGAGGTTGGGGGGGGTGGATTGGCAAGCAGGCTGAACTGCTAACCTCTTGGAGAGAGAAAGAGGCAGGACTGGTCAGCAGCCACCCCATGCTGGTGGTGAGGCTCTCTCTCTCCAAGAGGTCAGCAGTTCAGCCCATTCGCAAATAGCCTGGGACAGCTGATGATCAGCCCTGCCTCTCTGATCAGGCCCTGGAGATAGGCCTGGAGATGTTGACTGGCATAAAAACCGACCAATCAGAACCAAATCTGGGTGAACTCTGAGGAGCCAATGGCTGCCTAGGAGGCAGAGCTTTTGATACTGAACGACATAGAAACTGACCAATCAGAACATAATCTGGGTGAACTGCGAAGGTATAACCTAAAGTGTGGGCTGATGAGGGATTTTAAGGGCAACAGATGTTTGGTGTAAGAAGTGGTTCAACTTTTTAATGACCAGATTGGCAGTATAGTGCATATGGCTGGCTGTCAGTCCAGATATAGGGATTATGTATTTTTGTCTGCCAAAAGCATCTTCTGCTGAAAAGGGCTCCCCACCTCCCTATTTAAGCAATCCTAGTCTATATAATCTATCTATACTAATAAAAGGGTAATATGCTAATTAGACCAGGTATACCGGATATCCAACTTACTTCCAGACAAAGCCATAGTGGTGGAGGCCAAAGCAGAGGCAGTTAGGGGCAATCAGGCCAGCAAGGAAGGGCAGTTGGAGGCAAGATCAGGCTGGCAGGGGAGGGCAATTAGGGGCAATCAGGCATTTAGGCCCTGTGGGATTGGCCTAAACCATCAGTTGGACATTCCCCAAAGGGTTCCTGGTTGGAGAGAGTGCAAGCTGGGCTGAGGGAACCCCCCCTCCCCCACATCCACCTGTGCACAAATTTCATGCACCAGGCCACTAGTTACATATATAATTGTCATTTCAATCTATATATCCTATTTGGAGGTAAGCCCCACAAGGGCAAGAACTTTGTTTTCTCACTGCTGCATCAGGTCCCCATCTGACTCTGTCATCTTGGACTCCTAAGACAAAAGTACCATAGAACAAGTGGCTTAAACAACAAACATTTATATGTCACATCTCTGGAGACTGGTAAATGCATGATCAAAGTGCCCGTAGATCTGGTGTCTGGTGAGAGCCTTCTTCCAGTCTTGTAGATGGCTGGTGCCTTCTCACCTCATCCTTACACAGAAAAGAGGAAATTCTAGTGTCTTCATCTCCTTAAAAGGGCATCAGTCCCATGGGGGTGGGGGTGGGAAGGAGCCTCTACTCATGACCTTATTCTAATCCATCTACTTTCCAAAGGCCCCATCTCCAAACACTACCATGAAAGGAATCAGGGCCTCAACATGTGAATTAGGGGAGGACACAAACATTCAGGACATTTCACCCTCCTACAGTACCTAACCATTGTGGCTCCCAACATGTAAGCTGATTTCTACTTTCTGTCGCATCCTTACTAGATTTGGATTCAAACATGCTCTTAGCAGATTTCTCCTGTTCTGAAATGCTAACTGGTCTTTTTCACCTCTGTGTCTCAAATAACATGTCAGATATTTATGGACAGTCTTTGTATCTCATAACCATTTCACACGGATATAGTAATGAGAAGGCTAATCATCTCCTGTGAACTCTCCACCAGCTTCCCTAAAATTTAAATACAAATGCCACCTGTCCCTGCCAGTGTATTGGTCAAGATAAGTTGTTTTGTCGCTGTCATTATTTAGCGAAGTGCTAAACTGTCTTTCCTCAATTCAAACACTACTAAGCAAATATTAATACAGCTTTTGTCATCTTTGCATTGATGTGTATATTTATGTAGTCCTGCTTATATCTGTGTATACATGGCCCTACATAAACTGATATTTGTATAATGTATACCCATGAATGCTCATGGAGGAATGTCATTCCATAAATATGTTTCTGTGTGTGGTCCTTCAGCTTGCTTGTTGTTTATACAAATGCATGAATGTAGATAAAAGTTCAATGAAGGTCAAATACAAATAAACAAATTCAAGGAGTTACCATAAAAGAGGGGGGGAAACAAATGTGTAGGAATCATACTTGATTCTCACTCTGAATTGTGAGGACTGCCTTTAAGAGAATCTTGTTTTATTTCCAGAGTTATCGTAGTTCTTTTCATTATTATGTCCATGTAAAGAAGCCCTCAAATCAAAGATTAATCTACCAAAATAACCCAAACCCCTCCCCAGCTCTTCTTCTCCATTCTGTGTGTTCCTGGAGGACAGAAACTAATCTTTTCACCTCTGATCAACAGTACACAGCATCCAACACAAGGGTGGTCCTCAGAAAAGAGACAAGAAGGGAAAGAAGAAGCTGGTCAAAGAGAGAAAGAAAACAGGATGGAAGAAAGGAGAAAAGAAAAGAAGGAAGGGAGGTAGGGAAGGAGGGAGGGAGGGAGGAAGAGAGGGAGAGAGATGGAAAGGAGAAGGGAAGGGCAGAGGAAAGAAGTAAATCAGCCTTATTCATCATGGGTAGACATTAACACATAGTAATAAAACTGAGTTAACAAGCCACTGGGTAATGAGCTCTACCACTGGATTGAAGGGGCTCTGAGAGATGTCACGCCCCATTCCCTGCCTCATTTCTGTCCTGACCCTCCCATGGACTCTCAGGATGGTGGATTTCCTTGGTTTGACCTCAATTAAGTCATCTTGTCTACACAGATGCCCCTCAGCTGCATTCTCATTAAAGTTCTTTTTATCTGAGTGACATTGGGAAAGTCACTTAACCTCTCTGAGCTTTGTATGCAATGGTGTTTATCCATTAAAGGACACACTATATGATCTCTAATACTGTGGCCTGCCCCCAGAATCCTGTGATTTCAGGCCCTGTCGGCTAATTCCATCTGCCATCCTTAGGCTCCAGGATTTGTTTGTCACTGTGGCCCTTCACTTCCCCAAGCGTCCTCCCTGGGCTGGTCATAATTTCACAGCATTCACACAGGTCTCTGTCTTGAGGAAAACAGCAGCTACCTCACATGGACCAGACAATAAATGGGATAACACTATGTTAAGCTCAGGCAAGTACCGAACGAATCTCAGGCTAGATTCAGAGGTCAGCTCAGAGGCTGCCCCCAAAAAGGCTTTATGCAATCTGATTAAATATAGCCAATCCCAAGATCCAGCAATTCCACTTCTGAGTGCATACCCAAAATATTGAAAGCAGGGTCTTGAAGGGATTTTTGCACACCCATTTTCATAGCAGCATTATTGACAATAGCCAAGAAATAGAAGCAACCAAAACGTGTATCAACAGATAAGTGGATAAACAAAATGTGGTATATGCATACAATGGGAAGTTATTAAGCCTTGCAAAGGAAGATAAGACCCAGCTGGGTAGTTCAGTTGGGCAAGCATTGTCCCATACACCAAAAAAAAAGTTGTGGGTTGGATTCCCAATCAAGGCACATATCCAGGTTGCTAGTTCAATCCCCCAGTCAGGGTGAGTTCAGGAGGCAACCGACTGATCTCTCTCCTCCACCTCCTCCTCCTCCTCCTCCTCCTCCTCCTCCTCCTCCTCCTCCTCCTCTCTGAAATCAATAGAAATGTATTTTTTAAATGGTCAGGATGGTATCCTATATAATAAAAGCTTAATATGTTAAGTATCTGATAATACAGTTGTCCATTCAACCAATCAAAGCATAATATGCTAATGATATGCTAAAGCCACTCAACAGCTTGCTATGATATGCATTAACCACCAGGGGCCAGATAGTCAACCAGTCAACCAGTCAACCAGTCACTATGATGTGCACTGACCACCAGTGGGTAGATGCTCCAACTGGTAGGTTAGCATGCTGCTGGGGTCTGGCCAATCAGGACTGAGCGAGACAGGTCAGACATGCCCTGGAGCCCTCCTGAAGTCCTTCCCCAGGCCCCAATCATGCACCAGTAGGGTCCCTTGGCCTGGCCTGTACCCTCTTGCAATCACGGACCCCTCAGGAGATGTCGGAGAGCCGGTTTCAACACAGGAGCTGTCCCTTGGTGGTCAGTGCACTCCCACAGAGGGAGTGCCACTCATCCAGAAGCCGGGCTCATGGGTGAGCGCAGCGGCAGTGGCAGTGGCAGGAGCCTCTCCTGCCTTCGTGGCAGCACTAAGAATATTCATCTGCCAACTTAGGCCTGCTCCCTGGAGAGTGGGACTAAGCTGTCAGTTGGACATCCCCTGAGGGCTCCACTACGAGAGGACACAGGCCAGGCTGAGGGACCCCTCTTCCCCCAGTGCATGAATTTTGTGCTCTGGGCCTCTAGTATTTTATATTATGTGTTTTTACTGCAATAAGAAACAAATTTTTTTTTAAATTGAAAACACCGAGTTATGAAAGAATATGGAACTCAGAGAACTACAGGGAACATGGTGGGAACATGGTCTGGTTGCAGCATGAGGCATGTAAACAAGGGGTACAGAGGTGAGGCTGGGAAACTAGAAGAACCTGATGAAGTACCTCATCTACATAAGACCTTCCTGTGGAATGTAAAACACTCTGCGTATTTGATAGCTTTGGGAATCATCAGTCTGCTTTCTAATCTTTGAATTATCGGGCTTCTACATTATTAGAAAGTTTCTCAATAGTATAAATGTCATTTCAAAAATTAATTTGGGGCCCAATGACCGAGACAGTGACTGTCTAGTGAATTATTTAGTGAGACTGTGGAGAGTATAGGGAGGTTGGATATGAGATATATTAAAGAAGCAAAATTAATAGATTGGAATGAATGATGGGAGGACAGTGTATTGATATGCCAAGGATACTTTTGATTGCCAGAATATTCAACATAAATTGGCATAAACAATAAAGGAAACTGGTCCTCTTATGTAATGAAAAAAATCCAACAATAGAGTGGGCTTCAGACATGCTTCAGAGAGAGACCCTAGGCTCTGACTCAGTTTCTTTATAACTTGCTTGGCTCTGCTCCCCTGAGTGAATGGTTTGTATCCTCACACTGGCTTTCTTCGTGGTAGCAAAGTAGGCTCCACTTCTCTAGACCTCATATTTGCATACCACTTCATTCAAAACAAAACAAAACAAAACAAAAAAACAGGTTTTTCTTCCTTCAAAATTACACAAAAATCCCAAATTTACTGTATTTGTACCAAACTGAACCAACCTCTAGGCTGGGGGATCAGCTTAGACCTATGAGCCACTCTCTAGGGTAGGAGAGATGGAATCATGCTGACTGGCTCTAACTAATCAAGGCCCACAGTTGGCAAGGAACAGGGTAAACGTTACCCAAACCACATAGCAAATACAAGGTGCGGGTGTAATTCCCCAAAGGAAATCTGGGTGCTGTCTGTGAGCAGTGGGAGAGGGGATGAATGGGCACTTGGTAAGAAGCCAACCCTGCTCCATGAGACAGAATAAGAAAGATGGATGCACCAAGGACAGCACCAAGATTTCTGGCTCAGGTGGCTGTGGATGCTGACACTCTTAACAGAGGCTGGAAATACAAGAGGAGAAACAAGCTTGGGGGTAGGGGCAGGGAGGTGAGGGGGACACATGAATTTGCAGTTGAGGTTGAAGTGATTGAAAGATATGTAGGTGGAGATGTTTGATGCTTGATAGTCAGTTCTGGGTCTTTCCGGTAACCCCACATAAATGAAACCACAACTAAGTGGTCCCACTGTTTCCATAACACTATGCCATGTCTCCTTAGAGTTTTGAAATACTCCACAGTTATTGATTAGCCATTAGTGATTCCCTCTGACCCTGCCTAAGCATTTCCTCTTCCTCTTTAGCACTACAACCTACAAATCATTGGAAATGGGGTTGAGCAGGTGCAGATCAGAAGACAAAACATTTCTCTTAATGTGAGAAATTAATTTGTGGCTCTAATTGCCTCAAACTCTAAATTTTTTTTAAAAAAATAATTCTACATTCTTTCAACATTAGAATAGAATTCAGGTTTTATCTGAATAAGGAAAATTGGGGGGGGGGGAATTTTTTAAGGACCTAAGCTGCTAAAATGTCAATCTTACTGCATTGTTAAGGAAAAAAATAATTTTAATTACATTCAAACCTAAAGAGTCGTTTTTGAGTGGTATTCACAGGAGCCTAAAGGCCTAGGACTTCAGAATTGACAAGATACATTAAACAAAAGCAATGGGAAAGAGCAAATGATAATGGCAGGGGGGGTGGCAAATGGGGGTAGACATGATTTGAGGATCAGAAGTTTTGAGTCTTAGAGTCAGCTCTGCCATGAAGACACTCTATGACCTTTGTTGAGTCATATATTCTCTGGAACATTGTTCTGTCATATCAAGGGTTCCCAAGAATAAATGTTCTCAAGTTGCCTTTTACATTTATGAGAACACCACAGAAAAGTAAATCTAGAATCATTTCCCAGAGCTACTTGCTTTACTGTATAAAACATACCCTTATTGGTTGTTCTATATCCTGTGAAATATCCAGAGAAATGATCTGGAATTTTCCAATTGGCAGATGCCAAAACAGAGGCCAAGGGAAAGTTCCATCTAAGGTGATCCAGAAAACCACTAATGACTCAGAACTTGATTAACAAAAACCATATTGCATCCCAGAAGCCAGATCCTGGAGCAATCAACTAAAATTAAAAGGCAGTTAGCTCATGAGCCTACCCTTAGCCATCATCCCTCTCCCCACCTTCCCCCCCAAAAAAAATTGGGGGAAAAAGTAATTTTTAGTGTCTCCATATCTGGCAGCCCTGCAGGAATGTATGCTGACTTCTGGGGGCAGAGAGCACAGGGGACCACCTACCAGCAGGGAGAAGCCCTGCCAAGGGGACATGTAACTACTCTGCACCAGGATGTGTAAACAGATATCAGAAGGGAAGATTTAGCTCAAAAGACTAATCCTATATAATAAAAGCCTAATGTGCTAAGTGTCCAGTCATCTGGTCATCTGTTCAACCATTCAAAGCGTAATATATTAATGATATGCAAAGACAGCTCAGCCATTCACTATAACGTAGACTGACCACCAGAGGGCAGACGCTCTGACTGGTAGGTTAGCTTGCTGCTTGGGTCCAGCGATTGGGATTGGGACTGAGTGAGATGGGCCAGGCACATCCTGGAGCTCTCCTGTGGTCCCTCCCCAGATAGCCAACCTCCCTTTTCCCTCCCCGGCCCCAATCATGCACTGGTGGAGTGCCTTGGCCTGACCTGCATCATCTCACAATCTGGGACCCGTGGAGGGGGTGATGTCCAAAAGCCAGTTTCAGCCCAATCCTGCAGGCTTTAATAAGTTTCCAGGTGCAGCTGCTGACCTGAAGTCAGCTGAAAATGCTGTCTGCCCCATGTTTAGGCTGCTGAATTAGCATTGCAAATGACCTCTACCCAGTTCCCAGTCTCGTGATTACCACCCTAGCTAGTCTTTTCTTATTTAATATTCAAGAGTGAAGCCACTTAGCATGGCGTATGTCTCCCCATTTCTACATTGTATCTCCTGAGATCTTTAGGAGCATCAAGAAATAGCTGGAAGAAAAAAAAAAGGATAGTAGAACACAGCAATCTACAGAGGCAGTAAACTAAGGTTAAATGATCATTACCATGAACAATAGCTGGGTAATGTGCAGCACACATAGCCAGGAAAAGACTAGGATCTTTTTCCATAAGGATGATGTTCAGGACCAAATCTAGCCTACAGAAGTCAGAAGGCTCTGGTTGGTTCATAAATCAGTCTACAAGACACTTGAAGAGACTGTACCTCAGGGCATTGAAGACCCATGGAATGAGAACTACATACAGTTTAATATGCAGTTCACTTAAACATAATTACACAAATAACAACAAGAAAAAAATATACAGCTGGCTTCTGAAATGAACATCCAATGTCCCATCCAATGAATATCCTTTGGGGAACTGGTGAATAGCCTTGGTCAGGTGTGGCAAGAAATTGCCTTTGTCTGGTCCTGTGGGCATCTATTTTCTTCTCACAGGATCCAGATTCTGCTGCTCCTGGATGTCCCAGGCTGTTCTTGTTCCCTACCATTCTGTTCTAGAATGGTTACTTCCTGACATCAGTGTTATTATTACTAATTTCAGAAAATAGCTGTCTCTTGGCCTCAGAATTTAAAAACAGCCTTCATCTAGTGTAGTTACTGAATAGTGTTTGCCTTTCTTTCAGTGCTCTCTGTTGCATGCCTATTTACCAGTTATTTATCTTCTCAGGACTCGCTTTTTCTCCTACATGACTGGGGCTTTCTGTCTCTCCCTGAACACATCTACCTGAAACCTCCAAATCCTAGAGGAAGATATGGAATTTATAAGCTCACTTCTTGGTACAGGAATCATAACTTGTGAATCCAAATAGGAATTGTTTCCCTTCCCCACCTCTGCATAAAAATTTCTGGCTTGCTACTTCCAGCACACTCTCCCTCCTATAGGCAGGCAGCCATAGATTTGATTTTTAACCATTTCACATCCAAACTTGCCAAATTTGACCAAGACCAAAATGAATTCTCCTTGCATTCTGATTCTGGCAATCACTATTATTGTATCAAAGACTAAATTAAGACCATAAAAGTTTTGAGAACAGGTGATCCTAGAAAATTAATCATATTTTTTGTCTTCATAGACCTTTTACTTTCTAAGGATTGATTGAGGGTAAATTGCTGTAGGCAGAATCTGTACTTGGCAATCAAATGCATTTAAATGACAGAATCTATGTTGCCAGGATATTTTGTTCTTGACATGGTCTAGACTAGGTCTGAGCAACCTGACTACAATCCTATATAATAAAAGGCTAATATGCAAATTGACCAAGCAGCTGAATGACCAGTCGCTATGACAGGCACTGACCACCAGGGGTAGATGCTCAACAACGGAGCTGCCTCCTGGTGGTCAGTGTGCTTCTACAGGGGGAGTGCTGCTCCAGATCTGCAGCAGTGCTAATGACTGCTCCCCATGGGGAATGGGACTAGGCCAGGGGTGGGCAAACTTTTTGACTCGAGGGCCACAATGGGTTCTTAAATTGGACCAGAGGGCCGGAACAAAAGCAACCTGACCCTGCTAGCACTCTCATCTTGGGCTGCGGGTGAAGGAGTGGAAGGGAGAGCAAGAGAACCCTCCGCTCTTTCGGCTCCACGGGACGGATAGAACAGCTGAACAGGCTGGATCTGGCCCGAGGGCTGTAGTTTGCCCACAGCTGGACTAGGCTGTCAGTCTGACATCCCCCCAACCCCACCCCCACGGCTCCCAGACTGCGATAGGGCACAGGCCGGGCTGAGGGAACCACCCCCACCCCTGAGTGCACAAATTTCATTCACTGGGCCTCTAGTACCATATAAAATGTTTGAACCCTGTCTCTATAAAGTGGCATTGTTATCAAAGTATATCGGGTGTTTCCATCAAGCACATTGAAAACAGTTTGTCTCTATGAGTCAACAATCAATATTGGTTCTCAGCTAGAAACATTGTTTTAAAAGCCATTTTCAGGTGGAAGCAAGCCAGTGCCCATCAAGGGATGAATGGATAGACAAAATGTAGTATATCCATGCGCAATAGAATGTTATTTGGACTTAAAAAGGAAATAAATTCTGATGTGCTACAACATAGATGAACCTTGAAATAGGCTAGTCCAAAAAGGACAAATACAATATGATTCCACTTATATGAGATATAAGAATCAAATTTATAGAGAATAATGGTTGTCAGAGGCTTGCGAGGAAGGGAGAATGGAGAGTTAGTGTTTAATGGGTACAGAGTTTCAGTTGGAGAAGATGGAAAGTTCTGGAGATGGTTAATAGTGATGGCTGCACAATAATATGAATTTGCTTAATGACACTGAACTGTACCCTTAAAATTGTTAAAATTGTGGGTTTTGTGTTACATATAGTTTATCACAATTTTCAAAGTATGATGTAAAAATTCATTTCATATTCCCCAAATTTTTAATATTCCCCCAAATACCTGGCTCTGTGGTTGAAATTATTTCCAAATGACCTGAATTTGTTGCAATGCAATACTAACAATGTATACACAGCAACCAAGCATCAGGAATATAGGAAAGTAGTGATATTCAAACTACAAAGATTTCAAAGTTCAGAGCGATAAATCACCGATGCTTTTTCTTGGCTTTCTGGATAAGCCTCCTAATGGGGTTTTTTAGTTAAATAAAAATAATTTTAAAAAAATTAAAAAGGTATGCCTTGTGTTTTACTCTCAAGGGGAGTAGACATGCTAAAAAGACTAATGCATGGCAAACAGTTCTCCATGACAAGTCACACTGGAACAGTCTTCTTTGGTTGGAAGCCAGTGCCCTGCAAGCAGTGCTGTTAGCCATTCTGCCTCCCAACCTTGGTCCGTACAGGGGGCCCTCCTTTCCCCAACCCCGTTCACTGCTCTCCAGTCTGAGGATACTCTGCTCACTTCACTGAGCAAGAGTGGGCAAGTTTTTTACATCAGGAGCCAATGACCCACGTGATAAAAAAAATATTCACGTATATTATCTTCATGTTTAAAAAGAGATCTCTAAGGCGTCACATTTCCTGCTTTATGATGGTTGGCTATATCATCAACTGGTTGGCTATATCAATATCAAATAAGCTAGATGACCATCACATAGAAGCTGAAATGGAAATAAATCCTAATGGAGGCCCTAATGAAAATAAGTCATTTCCTTTTATTTTCTTAGTACCTTTGTAGATGACTCTGCCTTTAATTCCTTTTTCCACCTCTGACTCTATTTCTGGGGGAAAGGAAGGAGATTCAACAAAAGGGGGTGGGAGGGGTGGACTTTGAAGCCAGAGAATGGATCTGAGCCTTGGCCCAGCCACGTACCCACCATGTAGCTCTGGTTCTCTCCAGATCCCCAGCTGTCAGCCTGCAAAATGAAGATGATAATACAGGCATCGATATTGCTAGGCTGTATCACAGATTAAAAATTACATATGGATGGCATTTGAAGCAGAGCTTGGTACATAGATGCCCAATAAATCACAGCAGTGATCATGATGTCTGCATCCCAAACACACCAGCATATACCATGCACCAATATCGTTACTCAGCTCCATCGCACCTCCCTCATCATCCTCAGGATAAGGTGTTCTGTTCATAGTAACAGGTAAACAGCACACAGAAGTGTAACCCAATACTTTCCCTATACACTATTTCCCATTTTATCTGAGTAGAAAATTTGGAAAATAACACAAATACAATAATTTCTTCATTAAAAAAATGCTGCATCTGGCTTTAGCATTCAAGATTTAGATATGATACAGACATATCCATCTTGGAAAAATTACGTGCTCACTTTCAAGAGACATGACCCAGGCCAGGGGATTGCTTGATGTTTTTTCTCACTACCATGGTTCCTCACTGCTGTGGTTCTTTTTGTCCTACCCATTCCTCACTATTCTCTTTTCTTTCATTTTAAATGAATTACCTGAAATGTGAACATTACAAAGTAAGAACAGAGTTAATTTTTAATACAATTTATTGTTGTCAGAGAAGATGACTATGCACATTCAAAAAGAAATCTAACAAATATGATGTCTTGTCCAGAGTTGGCATCCTCTGATGCCAACTCAGTACTGGTACAAACACCAAGAGCACTAATGCATACTTACAACCGACACCTTAATTAATTTGTCTTCCTGCCTTGTCCCTTTGTCAGAGAATCTTCTCCCAGTCTTCTTCCTGTTGAGTAAGCAATGGCAAGTGACCTCATCCCTTCCACCACGGCCAGCTGGACAAGGAGGACCATCTGATCCAAACTGTGCCAATCAGATTCTCGCTTCCAAGAAACAGTCTTGTTTCAGAAATTGACTAAACTGGGACATGGTTAAGAGTAAGTAAATGATATTGGGTCTATATGGAAATAGATCTGATAAATATGGTCTGGAGAGTGAGAGAGAAGAGAAGGGAGGGAGGGAAGGAGAGAGAGGGGGGAGAAAGAGAGAGAGAGAGAGAGAGAGAGAGAGAGAGAGAGAGGGAGAGGGAGAGGGAGAGGGAGAGAGAGAGAGAGAGAGAGAGAGAGAGAGAGAGAGAGAGAGAGACTTTCTCCTGAAGAGCCTTTGGGCTCTTTTTTTTAAATATATATTTTATTGATTTTACACAGAGAGGAATTGAGAGGGATAAGAGAGTTAGAAACGTCAATGAGAGAGAAACATCGACCAGCTGCCTCTTGCACCCCCTTTTCCCCCACTGGGGATGTGCCCGCAACCAATGTACGTGCCCTTGACTGGAATCGAACCTGGGACCTTTCAGTCCACAGGCCGACGCTCTATCCACTGAGCAAACCGGTTTCGGCAACACTGGGTTCTTTAAGAGACACATGTTTCCTTCTGATGACTTTCTCTTTTTGCTTAAGCAAGCTTCAGAGGGTTTTGTTCCCTGAAAACAAAGTCTCACTTTTTGAATGAAGACATACAGAAGGCCATGAGACATATGAAAACATGTTCAAAGTCACTAATCATCTGAGAGATACAAATCAAAACAACAGTGAGGTACCATGTCACACTTATCAGAATGCCTATCATCAACAAATCAACAAATGACAAGTGCTAGAGGGGATGCAGAGAAAAACTCTTGCACTGTTGGTGGGAATGCAGACTGGCGCAGCAACTGTGGAAAAAAGCATGAAGTTTCCTCAAAAACAATTAAAAACTGAACTCCCATTTGACCCAGTAATCCCACTTCTAAGAAAACAGAAACACCAATCAGAAAGGATATATGCACCCCTATGTTCATAGCAGCACAATTTACAATAGCTTAAGATTTAGAAACAGCCTAAGTGCCCATCAGCAAATGAATGGATTAGAAAACTGTGGTACATCTATATAGTGGAATACTACACTGCTGGGAAAAAAGGGAATACTTACCATTTGCAACAGCATGGATGGAACTAGAGAGCATTATGCTAAGCAAAATAAGCCATTCAGAGAAAGATAAATATCACATGATCTCACTGATTTATGAAATATAATGAACAACATAAACTGATGAAACAAAAATAGAACCAGTCATAGAAGCATTGAACAGACTGTCCAAACTGTGGGAGAATACGGGGGAAGGGAGGTGAGGGGGTAAACAATTAGCTTTGAAAGGACAGATTCCATCCTGTCCCTCGCCCTCCATCTGACCACAGGCACTCCATCTTGTTCCTGTAACCTCCATTTTGTAAGAACTGCCTTTTAAATTTTTCCTATAAACACAAATGGTCCTTTGTTCTGTTAATTCTAGGAAGTAACTAAACCAGATAGCCTTCCTAAAAGAAGTAACTCTGCTAGTTCTAGCTTCTGTAAGCACGCTTGCTCGAATAATGGGGAAAATAAGACATTTTCGAGGAGGGGCTAGCCATCTGAATCTGTGCCAGTAACCTAATGTCCATGCTTATCAGCCTATAGTGCACTCACTGCCCCTTCCTTAACTATCTGGCCCTGCAAGCCGCTCTGCTGGCGTGGGGGTCTGGTCTGTCCTTGGTTCCTCCCATGCCAGGTGTCTTCTGGTGGTCTGAGCAGCGCTCAAGGCTGCAAACTTTCTGGCAGGATATCTGCTAAACACACTGCCTCTATCCCAGCACATGGGATTTTTTGGTGGTGGTGGTGGGTTTTGTTGTTGTTGTTGGGGGAGGGGTTGTTTGTTTGGGGTTTGTTGTTGTTGTTGTTGTTGTTTTGCCTTTATAAGCTAATCCCTACATTCATTCTGGGCTGCAAGAATTTCAGAGACCAAAGTCCTCCTGCGGCTGCTGGCTTTTGAAATAAAGACTCCAAATTCAGCTCTTTGATTACAGCCTCTTCTTTCAGCTCACCGAATTTCCAGTATAATAGGGGTAAGAGATCAACCAAAGAACTTGTACGCATTCATGTGAGCATAACCAATGGACATAGATAGGGTGGGGGTGAGGGCATGTGCTGGGGGGTGGGGGCAGCCGGGGAGTGGTCAATGAGAAGAAAGGAGACTTATGTAATACTTTAAGCAATAAAGAATTTAAATTTAAAAAACAAACAACAAAAACAAAGGGTCTCTGAGACAGTGCTTCACATCTTAGCCACTCACCCACCTGGATGATGCCATCACCACTGCCACTAGCAGTGGCAAAGGAAACCACTCCCCAAATGCAGGGAATTGGGAACCTGCACTCCATGGAGAGCAGCTCTAACACCAGAAGCACATCATGTGAGCTGTAGGAGAGTCCTTACTTAGCTCAGGGGTACTGCTGGTAAATATTTAATTACCAGCTCTCCTTGAGGGGATGGGAGAGGTAGCGGGTAAGCCATGATCTGAAGCATTTGCCAATTTCTGTGGTGTAAAGACTCCCACCATTGCTACTTCCAACATGATATCACTGAACATGGTGTTTGAAAGCGATATTTACAATAGGCTCTTAGGAGTCAGGACAAACAGCTATCTAGCCTACATTTTCTGATTTATAAGTACAAATGCTCCTTGACTTACAATGGGGTTGTATTCTAATAAACCACTGTAAATTGAAAAGATCATAAGTAGAAAATGCATTTAATACATTTAACCTACTAACTGGCATAGTTTAGCCTAGCCTACCTTAAAGGTGCTCAGTACACAATATCAAAAAAAACCGCTGGCAACACAGTTCATTGTAGAGTATTGGCTGTTCACCCTCATGATCCCATGCCTGATGTCCAACATCATGAGAGAATGCAAATCAGGGGCCCAGAAAGAGATCAAAATTCAAATTTTGAAACATAGTTTCTGCTGAATGTGTATTGCTTTCATACATCATAATGTTGGAAAATCGTAAGTTGAACTATCATAAGTTGGAGACCACCTCTACTTCTTGACATCCTTTTTATTACTTGGTTCTTGCTATCTTATTCTTGTTTTATCAGCTCCATGTCCCTTATTCTGAATGAATTTAAATCTCTTTTGGCAAAGGCGTAATAAAATTATTTTTAAAATATAGTATCATTTCTCTCTGAGACCTGTAGTTTCATGCTCTCTCAAACACTAAGAGAATAATAATACTTCAAACTGCATACTTAATTACAGGTTCTAAATTACCTCAATGACATGCTATGGCAGGGAGAACACAGGCTTTGCCATCAGACTGACCTGCTTTGATTCCTACATAAAGGATGCATTTGGTAAATATCGATTTCCTTTTACATTCACTTACTCATTTATTCCAAGTATCCATCATGGACAAGTGTTGTTCATGTGTCTGACAACCAGAATCAGTAAAGATTCCTGAACAAAGGTCACAACTTTTCCAGGGCAGCTTTGGGAAACCTCAGGTGGTTTGTACCAGAGACCAGAAAGAAATCTAGGGGACAAAAGCTTTATTGCTAGTGTTCTACTTTGAACTGCTCTGCTGTCATCTTTGTTTCTTGCTTGTAAAACACAGATGAGACAATAACTTAAACTTACTAGACATCATTTCCGTCTCTAGACTTCCGAACTACTCAACCAACCTTTCCTTCTATTCTCCTCACTTCCCCCTTCCACCATCCCCACCCTGGTTTGTAAGAAACCCAAACATCCCACTAGCCTTTGGGAACCAAAGAGGTGACTTGAATCAATGTTTCCCCAAACCCTCCCTGGAGAACTTCTAAATCTAGACTCAGATTCCATCATATATTTTCTTCAGCAAGGTGTGTGTTTTGGATAAAGATTTTTAAAAAGATTAGCAACAGACTTCTCTAAGTAAAATCTCACGCAAAAGTCCTAGAACAGATAAAAAGTATAGCTGATCCTCTATGACTTTTTAAGTCTATTTAGTTTTGAGCTCTCAACGAATGGAACTGGCTAAATTGTGATGACGGTGTCCAGAGACCCCTCTGGACTTGTCGAAAGGGCCTTATACCATCTCTGGGAAACCCTGGGGCTCCTCCCAGGGCTCCTTGGGACATAATTTGAAAACCTGCAGGGAGAAAAGCTGCAGTAGGAAGCTCTCCCTGACTGTGGGCAGGAGAAAAGTTGATTGAGATCTGGGGACAGGAAAACCAGTGAGGAGATTCCTACAATCGTTCAAATGAGAGATAATGTGGTCTTGAACAGGCCTAAGAGACATTTCCCAAATAAAGTCACTAGAATAGGCAACTGATTGGATGTGAGACCCTGGAGAGAGGACAAAGATACTTCTGATTTTTCAGGCTTGTTTGCAAAATTTAAGGTGCCATTAGCTCCAGAAAGAGAAGGAAACAATCAAAATTGGATCATGTTCTATATTGTGTTTGGAATAGTTTAGCTTCTCTCTTTGAACTTACCCATCTCAGAGAAAGGAAGTGATTTGTCCATCAGTTCTCATTGGGGAACCAAGAACAAGTAAAGACCCCGTGTGACTCAAGGGCTAACACCCATAAACCATGAAGCACAAAAATATAAGCCGGTTGCAAGGGAATAGGACCCCGAGCTGTTTGGTCTACTTACCCCAAAGTCATAGACAAATGGTCAAGATCATTCTCCCAAATAAAAATTTTTTAAAAATGTATTCTCTTTCCAGGCTCAGCCCTTCTGAGAACAAGAGCTGGCAGCATTACCATCAGCCCCAATACTGTCAGATCAGATACTCAACAAATGTTTACCGAGGGCCTACCCTCTTGGGCTTAGCCTAGAGAGGTGAAATTACTGGCTCCCCTCAGGATTCAATCATCTGAAGCGCACAGATGGGGTCTCTGAGACCGCTGATCTCCAGAGTAAGTTCATCTGTTTATCTCGGAGTGATCCACAAATAACTGCTCCTTGCAGTTATGACCAGGGACTCTGTGCTCCGGGACCCAGGCTGGACGCACTTGGCTGTCACAGTTGGAGAGCTGTCAGAGAAAGATCTTCCAGTGCCAATCTTCTTTCTCTTCTGTTTGCCCCTGGATCACCAGAGAAGGCAGATGGCGCACTGCAAACACATCCATAAACCAGGAAAATGTGAACCATGTTGATAATGGAAATCCAACATAGGACACGGCAGCCCATGGGACCGTCGACAGTAGTGAGGCCACTGGGTGGAAACGAAGGCAACATTCAGGTCAGCACCGGACAAGACATCCTCAACAGGGATAAGCGTGTCCTACAGAGTAAGCTTCCTCTGCCAGTCACCAGCTGTGAAACTGTGCCTTAGTTTCCATATCTTTAAAAGGAAATTACGCTTACCATATCCTTAGCAGAATATAAGCATAAAGAGAGATTTTAGCACAGTGACTGCCTCCTAATAAGCACCCAATAAATGCCGACTGCTATTAAAGACCAGTCCATGAAGGAGTGGGCTGCCCTGGGGGCAAGAGATGCCTTATCACATGATTATTTACTCGAAATTCAGACGCTGTTATCAATAATATTGCAGAGGAGATTTCAGCGTGGGTGGGGAGTGGACCCAATGTGCTTATTCTAAAGCAACTTCTGGTGCTGAGACTCTGAGCTATGGAGTCCAGTCCATCATTGCTTCATGGGCATCTGCATCACCCCGGGTTCACTCAGCCAGCATTTGTGGGACACCTACTAAGTTTAAAGTCTTGTGTGGACAGTGAGGAATTTTAACCCCAAAGATAAAGCCAGCTTGTTTACACCCAGCCACCGTGGCCGTGGATCTAACGGCGGTGGGAGGAAGACACAGATAGCCTACGTGCTCTGATCAAACCAGGACTCGGTTTCTATTTCTGCCTTTTGGATTAGCTAAGAGATTGGCAGGTCTTAAAATTGCTCCAAGCTGCTTGACCGTGATGCCAGACCTGCCACAGAAGACACCCTGCCGAGTGTGATGCTGTTTACCAAAACAAGGTTTAAAAAATATGCATTTTTCTTTCCATTTCCACTCCATTTTCTAATCAAGAAAATGCATAATCCCAGGAGAAAATCAGCTTCTCTCTTTCTCTCCCCTCCTCCCCGCTCTGTCTCCTCTGCCTCCCTCCATCTCCCAGAGCCTCCTTCTCTCCCTCCCCACTCTCTCTCTCCCCCACCCCCTCCAGCTCTTATCATTTTAAGCTGTGCGCATGCCATTCTTCAGGGGATTAAAGTCAAATTTAGTCTTCTGCAATTGTTATTACCTACCCCTTGGCTTATGAGATGCATTTGCCTGCATTTGTAATGCATCAATAACTTCCACTCTCCTCTACTTGTAAACAATGCATTATATTAAATAGCCTGTGTCTAGCCTTGTATCAAAACAGACAATAAATTAGGACTTCCAGTTCTTGGTTTTTACTGATTCCTAAACCTGCCAGTTACATGCCTGTCCGCCCCGCTGAACATTCTCTCTAAAGCTGAGAATGCACAAAGCCCTTGTTCATCGCTCTCCTGTCTCCATCACTGCTGCCGGCTGTCAGTTTCACACCACCAAGCAGATTGTAATTGGCAGGATGAGGTGCAGAAATGGGGAATGGTTTGAATATGTGGTTCTCACCACACAGGCGCACGCACATGCAAGCACACACACACACATGCACACACAGAGCCTTTCTGCCTTACAACATTCTGCAAATATAGAGACTTGATATATGAAGCTCCTAATCAGAGCCCACAAGGGCCACCCTCATTTGCTAGCCGGTGGATTGGAAGCAGAGGAAGGAAATACAATGAGCAGCCCTTGACATCCTGATCCAGTGCAGGTCCTGCCTGCTGGACGGATGCTGCTTTGAGAATGTGCCCTGCAGGGAGCCAGCCCTTGCCCTTTGTTGGGCAGCTTCCCTAGGATCTGAGTTCTGCAAGCCTCCCATGAGTCACAGATGACCTGTTAAGCCTTGAATGAGGTCCCAGATCAAGGAGCAAACTGAAGCTCACCGAATGTCAACGTAGTTTCTGTGGACCTTTTACATCGGGGAACTGAAAAGTCAATGTCAATCTCACCACCATTCTCATACAAAATCGAATCTAGCTGGACTGGATCATTCAGAACAGGGTTCCTCAACCTCAGCTACTGTGATGCTTTAAAGCAGATAATTTTTTGTTGTGGGGCTGTCCTACGCATTGTAGGATGTTTACAGTATCGCTGGCCTCTACTTACAAGATGCCAGTAGCAACACACTCTGATTTGAGATCATCACAAATGTCTCCATCCCTCCTCGGTGGCTCAGTGGTTGAATATTGATCTGTGGAGCAGGATGTCACAGTTCAATTCCCTGTCAGGGCACATGCCCAGGTTGTGGGCTCCATTCCCAGTATGGGATGTGCAGAAGGCAGCTAATCAACAATTCTCTCTCATCATTGATGTTTCTCTCTCTCTCTCTCTCTCTCTCTCTCTCTCTCTCTCTCTCTCTCTCTCTCTCTCCCTCTATAAAATCAATAAAAATATATTTTAAAAAGGGAAATGTCTCCAGACATTGCCAAATGGGCTTTGCAGGACAAAATCACCTTTTGGTAAAAACTGCAGCAACATAATAGAGTTATGTTTAGTCCCAACGTCTGCCCACAGTTGTAGAATTTCAGGCCTAATAAGGAGCAGAGAGTTCCTTTACTCCTGTGGTTCCCAGACCCATAGCAGTAGCATCACCTGGAACCTTGTTAGAAATGCAAATAAAGGAGCCTCACCTCACACAGACTGAGTCAGAAACTCTGAGGTGCTGCCCAGCAATCTCCTCCAATAAACCTTCCAGGTGATTCGGACGGAAGCTGGAGTTTGAGAGCTACCATGCTATTCCGATGCTCGCCTTTTACAGATGGAAAAACTGAGACCCAGAGAGGTAAAGTGACTGCCCCAAAGTCACACAGCTACATTAGACCAGACCAAAATGCCACTGAATTATTCTCATGGACATACACACACACACACACACACACACACACACACACATCCACACACCTCTAGTAATTTTCTCATATCAATCTTCAGCCTGCTTCTTGCTCTACCTGCTAATTTATCGCTCTGGACACTTTTCTGAATTGCACCATTCTTTGTGTTTGTTTCCCCCTGATCCTGACCCCATTTGAGATACTGTCTACTAATTAAGCTGAGATTGAGTATACCCATCTTCCTGTCTGTACTCCCTTTCTATTAGCAGTGGGCTGTATGGCAGTACACATGGTGTACGTGCGGGCCTGAGTAGGTTTGTGGGTGACCTCTGTGTTTGTGTCTACACGCTTGTGTCTCTATGAACATGGCTGTGTACAAGCCTGAGCAACTGTGTGTCTGGAAGGTGCATGAATGAGAGAGGTTAGGGTTACCATGGAGTAGCCATACTTCTGCTCACTCGAGCCCACAGGCTCAGGAACCTGCGACAGCCCCTGGCAGCTTGTTTCTCAGTTTGAGGCTAGTGGCAGGCAGGAATTTTGTAAGGCAGATTTCAGCAGGCAGAAGCTGACACGTTCCTTCTTTCAGAGGAGAGAACAATAAAAATTCATCTCTTGAGCCTTTCCAGAAAGTCAATAGATTTACTCTTTTTGACTAAAATTCTACTAGCCTTTCTGATTCTTTTCTCCACAGAACTAATCAGTTGTTAGAATTAACAACAGTTATGCCCTGGTCATTGTTGCTAAGTGGTTAGAGCATCTGCTGGTGCACTGAAGGGTTGTAGGTTTGATTCCCAGTCCAAGGCTAGTACTTGAGTTGCAGGTTCAATCACCAACCCCAGTCAGGGCATGTGAAGAAGGCAACCAATTGATATACATCTCTCTCTCTCTCTCTCTCTCTCTCTCTCTCTCTCTCTCTCTTTCTCTCTCCCTTCCTTCCTCTCTCCCTTTCACTCTCTCTAGAAATTAATGGGGGAAAATATCCTTAGGTGAGTATGAACAAAGCAAAACAAATAAAAATACAGCTATTTTACATCAGATGGACACAACCTCTGACCCCCTAGTCTTCTTTGAACATTAATAGTTCTTAAATGGGGGGAGGTAGAAGAGGGTAAAGAGGGGATAAATGGTGATGGAAGGAGACTTGACTTGGGGTGGTAAACACACAATACAATATACAGATGATGCAGTATAGAATTGTACACCTAAAAGCTATATAATTTAATTAACCGTTGTCACCCCAATAAATTCAGTAAAATAAAATTACAGCCTTGAAAAACATGTAATTTAAAAATAAATAGATTTTCTGACTCAGAAGAAACTCTGAAGTACTGTCTGGTTTGAATCCCAATTTTAATCAAGCATAGATGTGCTTGGATCACTACAGAAATGTATTTAAGAGACAGAATGACCAAGGCTGAAAATTCACACATAAAATCTGGAAAAAGAACCGAGTTCTGACTTTGATCAGCAATAGTTATGTCCTGACAAAGATTCTTTCCTTAACCTAATTGTACTCAGGCTCCTCTGAGCCCTCTGTTCAACTTGGTCCAACCTTGGGCTTCCATCTCTGTCCTTCTAGAGTCTAGTCTAAACAAGAATTCTGCTAAGTCCGTTTTGAGTGACTCTCCACCCTCAATACCTGATCAGCCTCAATATCTGATCAATTTCCCCATCCCCCCTCCATCCTCCAGGTGATACAGGGTCTCCCTGGCCTGCCTTCAACAAGAATCCTTTTGAGTCAGTTTAATAAGAATCAAGCTATTTCTGATGTCTCCTCTTAGTAATTTTTCACCCACTGAATCTCACCCTACTCGTTGTCTATAAATCCTCACTTTTCCTTGTTGCATTTGGAGTTGAGCCCAACGTCTCTCTTCTACTGTGAAACTCCATCGTAGTAGCTCTTTTGAATAAAGCCTCCCTTGCCATCTCTAACAAATATCATAAGTAATTATTTTTCTCTTGCAGTTTCCACATCAGCCAGAATGTATTCATTCCAACTGGTATAACAGAGTCTTCCTTGACAGGTGCCTGGGGTGATGGAAAGCCTACTCCTTGGACCTTGGTTATGGTAGCAATTGTGAAAAGCTAGGATGCTGAGGCAAGATGAGATCACCGGGCCATCCTTCCCTACCCAGGACTTGAAACTTCCATGAATTCCTAGAAATGGGAGGATTCTATTCCCAGGAAAGGATTGGGGAAAAGGTCCCAGATGAAATAGTTCAAACCTGGACACATAAATAGATGAAGCCATATGAGATGGTCTTTTTATCATTAAAAATGTTAGAATGTTGGCCAGCTCACATGGTTCAGCCTCATAATATTCCTGGGTCTCTCAGCTGCCTTGTGAATACCCAGTATATCCAAGGAACCCAAGGCACTGCTGGGAAGAGGTGAGGGAGCATAAGTTAGACACCTTCAAAGACCTTGCAACCAAATTCAAGACTCAGAACATTAGAAGTGTGTGCTTGTCTTATTTCTGAGTCAAAAAAATCAAAATGCAAATCTGCATTTCTCCTATACCTGCTTGTCTTTATGAGGAAGACTACGCCAGAAATTACTTTTTGATTAAAAAAAGAAAGAAAACTAGTCTCTGGTGAAAATCAGCATTTAGTATGTTTGTTTATTTTTTTAATCATTCATGTTTCTAGCAAGTGAAAATCAGCCAGAAGAAGAAAAGAACCACCCAACAAAAGACAGCCAAACCTTACTTCCTAACAAAGGAATGGATCTCTTGCAGGACTAGACAAAATACAGCATGCCTAAATCCAGAGCAGGGCAACTCAGAGTGTGTCTGTGAACTAGTGGCTGTCCACAAGCTGGTTGCTACCAGTTTGTGACACGTAAGTACAGAAATGGAAAGTAATCTTTTAAAAACACTTATAGCAATTTGACACTGCAATTTTATTTGTTTACTCTAACAATAAAACATTGGTGTTTGAATTTTATATGTCTGTTTTTTAATTCATTTTTCTATTTACTCAATGTTATTATATTTTACACAAGTTCAGTCCACAGTGGATTGAAAAAAATTTTTAATCTTTCACCACAGAATCTGAGAGGTACAGAAAGATAGAGATCAGCTTAATGTAAATGATAGCATTGTCATAGTATTTATTATGTATAAGATCCTGTTATAAGGCTTGCAACATGAACTCATTTACTTGTCACAGCAATTCTGTAAGGTAGGAACTGTTATTCCTCCCATTTCACAGATGTGGAAAGCAAGGCAAAGAGAAGATATTTTCCCAGTATTGCTCAATTGGTATATGACAAGTGAGATGAGAATCCAGGAAGTTTGGTTGTTGCATCTATGCTAGTGACCTCTGTCATAAGACTCTACTATAAAATATCAAACAACTTGATTCATATGCAAGTGGTAACATATTAAGAATATTAAGGAATGATTTAACACCAAAATTACCAAAGGAAGACACCTCTGGGAGTAAGGAATGCTGGGAATGTCACCAGAGAGGTACAGATACCAAGCCTCAAAGGTCTGATCATGATTTACGGTTTAACGTTGCAAGCAATATAGATGAGTGTTCACTTTATTATTATTCAACTATACCCAACACACTTTATACACTCTTTTATGTACATGACACATTTCACAGTTTAAAAAAAATTTTTTTAAGGCGTAACTAGAGCTGTCAACCAATAGCATTCACAGTCTCTGAAAAGGTGAACACCCCCTATTGGAACAAACAAGTACAGCCATTCTCCTCCATCAGGCACATGACAGGTGGGAGGTCAGAAAAGAACCTCAACCTTTCCTTCTTTTGCTCAGAGTCTGAAATTCTTTCTTAAGAACTCAGTGGAAGGAAGAAACCCAAATTACCTGAGAATTTGAACCAACACGTTTATAAATTGGCGCAGAATTAGCAGGTAAGGTTGACGGAAGTGCCACACTTGAGAAAACATACAAGAGCACAATTTACAGTGATAGAGGGTATGAGGAACTTCTTGACACATCCCAAGGGTTTTGTATGTGATTATATATTAATTCTGGGTAATGTGGGTCCCACTTCAGTAAACAGGTGAAACTACTTGCCTCATAAGAGACTGGCGTGAAATGAGTAATTGAGCTACACAAGAACTCTTTTTGTTGCTAAGGAAAGGCTCAGCTTGAACGTTTGAATCACTTTTGGGGTCCCAACAACCGCCTCATGAGATGAAGGTTCACCAACCTACTCACTAAGAAAGCTGGTTGATCTGCCAGGCCATTCAACAATTCATCATGTGACTGTGAGAATTCAGACTCCTGGGGGCCACACCTAACCAACTGAGTCAGAATCTTGTGAGAGTAGAGCCCAGAAATATGCATTTCTACAAAATTGTCAATTGCACTTCATTATTCTTTTAAAAAATATTTTTTATTGATTTCATAGATGAAGGGAGAGATAGAAACATCAATGATGAGAGAGAATCACTGATTGGCTATCTCCTGCCTGCCCCACATTGGGGATAGAGCCCGCAACCTGGGCATGTGCTCTGGGAATCGAACTGTGACCTCCTGGTTCATAAGTCAACACTCAACCACTGAGCCAACCTGGCTGGGCAGCACTTCATTATTTTAAAGGAGATATTCCTGGAATCATTTAAGATAGATGAGGTGAATTAAGAACAAATGTTTTATAATCATTCAAACAGAGGCTGACTCTTGTTTCTGCCACTTTCTAATTGTTTGGCCTTGAGGAAGTTATTTAACTTCACTGAGCCTCAATGGTCCCATCTGTAAAATTGGATAATATCATTTACCTCTCAGAGTTACTGGGAAGACTTAGTTAGAGGTTTTATATAACATATTTGCCATTAAACAAGCACTCAAAAAAAGTTAGCTGTGTTCATTTATTATCATTCATTAGTACCCACAATATACAAAAAATGTGGGGAAAGGACAGAGAGAAGAATACAAAAATGCACAAAATAGCCCCCTTCTAGGAAATTGTATCTAATGGGATTGCATTTAAAGCTTTCCTATAGACTTAACAGAGAAAAAAATTCTCAATGTTTTCCCTAGGATTTTCAAGGCATTACCATCCTGAATCAAAAACCATGTTAAAACCCTTGATGTTATACAGAAGATGCTTTTATAAGTTGCAGGTGGGAAATCTACTGGGAACAAGTATGAGCCAAAAATCTAACTTTTCTTTGCACCAGACTAGGCACTGTGAGGGACTTTGAACTACTAATTGTTGACAAAAAGTTTACCTTAAAGTTTACCTCACCCGGCCAGTGTTTGTCACTGGTTACAGGAATCATGGTTTGATTCCAGTCATGATACATGCCCAAGCTGTGGGCTCAGTCCCCAGTGTGCGGCAGTCAATCAATGGTTCTCTCTCGTTATTGATGTTTCTATCTCCCTCTCTCTCTCCCTTTCTCTCTGAAATCAATAAAAATATTTTTTTAAAGTTTACCAGCCCCTCCTAACCGGTTTGGCTCAGTGGATAGAGAGTTGGCTTGCAGGCTGAAAGGTCCCATGTTTGATTTCGATCAAGGGCATGGTTGTGGGCACGTCCCCAGTAGGAGGTGTGCAGGGAAGCAGCTGATCAATGTTTCTAACTCTCTATTCCTCTCTCTTCCTCTCTGTAAAAAATAATATATATATATATATATATATATTTAAGTTCACCAGCCTATGCACTGTTTCTCACACTGAACTCTTGTACCGGTGGGTTTGATGCTGCAGCCTTAGGAAATGTGCCTCAGGAAATGTGCAAAAGTGCTCTTAGTCACTGTTTATAGGTCCCCTTCAAGTCCCACTTTATGAAATTATGGATTCCAAGATTCTGTTGCCTATCCCTGCCAAGTGAGGGGAGAACAGGGAGTAAGGGAGACCTTCCAGGCCAGCCCCTTACAAAACCCCTCTGAAGGTAAAACAGGGCTCCTTATGAAATCACCTCTGATTCTTCAAGGTTCTGTGGTAATGTTCTATAAGCACTATGGTCAATTCTCTGTATGAAGGGAGGGATAGCATCAGCAGCATGATTTAAAAATTATAGCTAATTCAGAAATCATATCTGGGGGGTCTGAGATTGCACAACACTTCAAAGAAATGACTCCATCCAAAATGACCCAGGGAAAGCTAAAATGCTGTGCCCCTGCCCTCACCTGGACTCGTCCCCACATACCTGTGTCCATTCCAGAGATAAGTAGTGAATACCTCTGGGGTTTATGTAAAGCAACCCAAATCTGATTTGCCTTCTCTAAGATTCTACCCAACTGGAGTTGATAAGCAAGGTTGGTTGGTTGGTTGGTTGGTTGGTTTGTAATGAAGGAAAATGAAATGGGCTTTATTTTATATTTATCTCCAGTCTTTAACACAAGTTGTATAAAATAAGACCCGGACCAAAAATTCATAATTCTTTCCTTCCTAGATAAACAAAGGCCACCTAGGAGTTTCTTTTCTCTCTCAATGAACAATGTGACTATTTCAAGGAGAAAATGAGCACTTCTGGGAATTCAGCATAAGGAATTGACTGGCTTCTTAAAAGCCCCCGGAATGTGACACTTTATACATCTCTTCCAGTGCCCACTGCCAGCATGCGCTCTGCCCGCTGGACCGTGATAAACTGCTGCTGCTGCACCAGGTCAAGTGGACGTACCTTCTTCCTTCACGTTTTCTGCGTCTTTGTTACAGATCATTTCATTCATTACTGACAAGCCCCTCACCTGCAGTGAAGAACCTGATGACTGTATATAAAAACCCTGCTTTCGTGACAAAAATTCCAGAAATAACTTGATTTCTGATCAGTAAGGCAAAGACAGCTAAACGTTAAGTCGAAAGTCATCCAAATGTGACTAAGACTTTTGTCTAAATGATTTATTGGTCTGTCCAGCACAATTATATCCATACTTCTCATTTCTTAATTCATGAATTTTTATGAAAGGAGAAAAGAAGTGTACTTTAAAGATAGTATCTTTTAATCCACGGGCACATTTGAAAATGGAGATTGACATTAAAATACCACATACCCGATGCCATCATAATGGAATTCCTGCCTTGGTTATTTCCTTACAATTATTGAACAAGGACTATAACTTCAAAACAGGCTTATTAAAGGTTCCAATTCATATCTATTTAAGTCAAATGGCTATTTGATGACTATAGCTATCAAGATATTCTTGTGTATTAAATAAAATACATAGCTTATTTTAGAATAAATTCTCTGGTCTAAAAAAAAAAAGATAAGCATTTCTATTTCTTTCTTTCCTTTTCTTTCCTTTTTTTCCCCCTGCAAGCATCCTCCATCTTGTTACCTTATATTGTTTTAAGTACGAGGGAGAAGGGGTTCTTTCTTTTTTTTAAATATCAATTTTTAATTTTTTAATTATAGTTGACATTTGAGGCATATTTCTTTGTCTCCTCATTTTGGCAGCCTCCCTGTGTTTGTTTCAATGTATTGGGTAGAACTGCTACATCTCCCAGGCTTGATAGAGTATCTTAATGTAGTAGGTGTCCTGTCAGGTCCAGTAGCATACCCTCCCCATTTACCTGAACTGTGTGCATGCCACACACCCCCAGTGTGGGCGGTGTGCATCCTCCTATTGTAGTTGAGCTTTGATTGCTATTGGCATGTCAATGGAAGGGATTTCTCCCAAGGTCCATCGGTTGCAAGGACTGGCATGACCACCATGGAGAATCAACTGTGCAAGGGCTCACCCCACAGAGCAGGACTTACTTCAATGGGGCTCTGGTGCCCACTGAGTTTGCCTCTTGAGTGTGTTATTTGTGGAGATGGTTGTGTGGTACTTCAACGTGGTCTGAAGCTGTACACCAGGTATACTGGTTCTGGGGTCTCCCAGGAGAAACAGGCAAGGTCAACCACTGCCTGTGTTCTACCCAGGACCACTTGGCATGAGCTACAAAGTGATATGCAGATGGCCACTACTTGTGCTAGGATTGGAGGTACCCAGTAGAAGCCAAACTGTGAACCAAGGTTGGCTGCTGCTAATGCCAGCCTAGGGACTGCTTAATAAGAGGTACGGGACAGTCCAAGGCCAGAGGTTGCTTGTTTGAGAGATTTTAGTAGAATCTAAAGCATGGAAGGCCATTTATACGGAAAATCCACTGGAAATAGCTTGGGTGGGCCTGCAAGTTTGTGGGGCAGGGCCCCAGGAATCAATCACCAGGACGAGGCAAAAAGTGTGAGCCAGGTTGATAGAGAGGCAGATATGGCTCCCACCTACTAGCTCTATTAGAGAAGGGATCCAAAAAAGGACAATGACCTTCACCAACACTTCTGTCTGGGAGAAAGCTACCCCTTCATCTCTCACTCTGATGCCAGATACTTCAGTTCCTCTCTGTATGTCCCTGGTGCCTTTCAAGCTACCCTAGTGCTGGAGCTCAAAGAAAGTGAATCTGAATAAGTTCATTTGTGGACCCTTTAAGAGGAACTTTCTGGAATTCTAGCAGCCCTTCATCTCACTCAACCATAATCCTTGCTGCCTTTGCAGCCAGGAGTTAATAGGTACTTCTCTTCCTGTCACTGGATTATTAGGAAGGGGAGTCTGGTATGGGACTGGGACCCCTTGCTCCTCAGGGTGAACAGAGATATCCCTCAGCTTTAAAAATATGTTTCTTTTAATTTTATACAGTGGAAGGGAGAGAAAGATAGAAACATAAATAAAAGAAAATAATTAAGTCCTAGCCAGTTTGGCTCAGTGGCTATAGTGTCAGCCTCTGGACTGAAAGGTCCTGGGTTTGATTCTGGATAAGAGCACATGCCTGGATTGCGAGCTCGAACCCCAGTGTGGGGTGTGTAGGAGGCAGCCAATCAACAATTCTCTCTCATCATTGATGTTTCTATCTCTCTCTCCCTCTCTCTTTCTCTCTGAAATCAATTTTTTTTTAAAATTTTAAAGAGAGAGAGAATTATCAATTGGCTGCCTCTTACACCCCCCCTCGCCACAAACACACACACACACACACACACACACACACACACACACACACACACTGAGGATCGAGCCTGCAACCCAGACATGTGCCCTGACTGGGAATTGAACTGGCAACTTCTTGGTGCATGGGACAACACTCAACCAACTTGAACCACACCAGCAGGGAGATCCCTCCCAATTTTTATCTGCCATTTGAGACCAGCCCATTCCATGTCTCTGCCCCTCCTACCAGTCTCAATTTGACTCCTTCTTTATATCCTTAGTTGTAGGATTTCCCTTCAGCTATTTTTCAGGGACTTCTGAATGATGGTTATTCTGTGGTTTAGTTGTAATATTGATGTGGTGTGGGAGGAGGCAACTACCACATTTACCTATGCTACCATCTTGACTGGAAGCCTGATAAGCAAGGGTTTTCATTCAAAAGGCCTCTTAGAAAACGAGGGACTGCATAGACGCATAACAATAAAGGATGGCTAGTGAATAAGTTGAAATAAGAACTTTATCACCTTTGCTAATCATGTCAAGGGTTTCCAAGGAGGAATGATGGTTGGAAATCCATCATTAGATAAGTGGAAACTCTTTATTAGGAAAGCGTTATGGTTGTTGGTTATGATGTATCTTGGTACAGTGATTTCTAATGGTAGTTTTTAAAATATTAATGCCAACCCTAGCTCCAGACTCACTAAATCAGAATTCCTGGAGATTGGACCCAGGCATCAGTATTTTTTAAAGATTCCCCAGCTTGTGTTGGGACTCACTGCATTAGTTAACAGAATTTAGTTACCTGAAAAGGAAAATGATGCTCTTAAAATGTTTTGACTTTTTCCCTTGAGCACCAGACAAATTGTGTTGATTAATTAACATTTTCCAAACAACAGCAATGAATTAGCTGCTGCAAATGTTCAGGCCATGGAATTAGACATGACTCCTAGGCATCAGATTAATCTCCCCAGATAGAAGGTTGAACATGGATTTCTGAGAACGAAGCTTGGCAGACAACAATCAGAGAAAGGTTAACCTTGGCTAAGAAAGTACCGCATAGGGAGCAAAAAGACAAAACTATGAACTCATTTCTACATTCACTCAGTACTTATTAAGTGCATCAGTCACTGTGCTAGTGGCTCTGAGATTAAGAGAATATGGCCAAAGGCCTCAGAGGAACTGACAGTTGTAATGGAGAAAAAAAATATGTGGACAAACCTTTCCAGCCATGCACTATGTAATCGAGGTACATAGCAGGACTTTGGGAAGCACAAGAAGGAAGCACTGAAGCCTGTGCAAGGTGAGGAAAAGCATCACCAATTCTAGGAACAACACAAGTGACAGCTGGAAAGGCATTTGGGGGGAGGGGGTGTATGCCATCTAAAATTTTGGAGCCCTGGCTGGTTTGACCAGTGGTTAGAGCCTTGCCCCTCAAACTGAAGGGTCCCATGTTCAATTCCAGTCAAGGGCACATACTGCAGTTGCAGGCTAGATCCCTGGCTCTGTATTGGAGTGTGAGGGGAAGCAGCCGATAGATGTGTCTCTCTCACATCAGTATTTCTCTCTCTCTCTTCCCCTCCTTCCTTCCTTTTCACTCTCTCTAAACATCATTGGTGGAAATATCCTCAGGTGAGGATTAACAAAACAACAACAATTTTTTTGGATTCTACCTTTGAACTGATGAGGGGTTACTAGTGTATTTTGAATAGGAAAGTACCAGGATCAGATTCAAATATAGAATGATCATGCACTGTAGAGAGCCTTGCTACTCAAAGTGCAGTCCACCGACCAGCATCAATTGTTAGAAATTTTAGAATCTCAGACCCCATCCCAAATGTACTAAACCAGAATCTTCCTTTTAACAAGCTCCCAAAATGATTTATATACATATTAATGTTTGAGATGCAATCAAAGAGGCGTTTTCAGAGAGAGAAATGAGACTTCACGAAGACCAGTTAGAAGGCTATGGCAACCATTTGTTAAATCATCCCTTTAAAAAGCTCTTTAACAACCATCTATTGATAGATCCATGTATAGACTCCCCTACAAAACATCCAATTGATAAGTAAAATACTCAAGCAACACTTGTGTAGAAAAGCTGAGTTTTCTCAAGTTATCTCCATTTTCCACCAGGTCAGCCAGAACCCTACAGACATAATCATAACACGAGAACCATAGATCATGTGCACCAGAATATGCAGTGCTATCTATTAGAGAATTTCAGATACAGTTTCAGCAGAAAACAGGAGAAATCACGTTGTCTTGATGAGGGTACATACAATGCAACTGTAGTCTTTGTCTCTCTGTTATCTCAAAGACCATGAACACTACTGTGGTAGTGGGGACTCAGAGACCCAAGCGAAAATCCATTGTGATTTTTACAATTACTGATTGGGTGTTCTGAAGGAGAATGAGGGAAAGATCTGAAAAGGGAGATGAGAGAAGCTGTTTAGCTCGGTGTGGTCTTTGGTGGAGATAGTTTCCTCTTTGATCATGGGCAATAGAGATGATGGGGTTACCCTAAGGCACCCCTTTTCACCAGAAAATAGCCTTTCTATAAAAGGTGAATCTTGAATTTGAAAGGAGGAGTGTGATCTACTAGGTACAAAGTGTGTGTATTGGGGGAGAGGGGGAGATAAAAAGGACAACAAGCAATTTAGTCTATAAATAAGCATAAGTGTACCTCATCTTTAACAATAAGGGCATTATTGAACAGGGTGCACAAATTGGACTGGGATTAAATTAAACCTATTTTAAGCCCATTCTTGAAACTTGCTATTTAAAGGAATCCTTTGTAGCATGGATAATCACTCACTAATGAAGCTTTTGTTAAATCCGTAGTTCTACAAAGCTGAAGTTCCCAAACAGAGGGTGATTGGAAGATCACCTCACAGATATCTGGAAGAATACAATTTGTCTATGTGCCAGAGTACTGAGCTCTGAGAGCCCAGTGGTTCAGGAACCCACCTCGAAAGGAAAAAATCATGCCTTTTGGGGAAAGTGCATATGTAGTTTGATAAAATAACACATATCTTGCTGACTAAAAGAGAATTTAAGACCCAGGAGTCAAGTGAAACAGGTAGAGGACTGGTAAGGAGAGAGCAGTTGGATTAGTAGCAGCATATCAGAGGTAGACAGAAGAAAGGGTGAGTGACCACCAAAAAAAAATCTGGAGATTGTACTTAAATAATGATTAAATACTTCTCTACTCGTCTCAGAATTTCTAGTTCTGATATCCAGAATATTTCCAAATACCACTAATTCAATTACCTGAGAAAAATCTGTGAGATGCTAACTAGATAAAGAGACATTTTGGTGTGGAACAATGTAATATATAAGAATTAATGTCACCGAAACCAGTTTGGTTCAATGGATAGAGCATCGGCCTGCGGACTGAAGGGTTTGGAGTTCGATTCCGGTCAAGGGCATGTACATTGGTTGCAGGCACATCCCCAGTGGGGGGTGTGCAGGAGGCAGCTGGTCGATGTTTCTCTCTCATTGATGTTTCTAGCTCTCTATCCCTCTCTCAATATATATTTAAAGAATTAATGTCAACTGAATGGTCTTGTATATCTTAACTCTAAGTAGGCAAAAGGAGATATCCCTCTGTGCTAGGGTTCTTGGAATGCCTTCAGAGAAGCGATGAAGTTTGAATTGGAAATTAAAACATGGAGAAAGTTTGGTAATGTGGAAAAGGGGAAAAAACAACCCGAGTTAAATCCAGAGGTATGGCTATTTAAGACTATCTCTTTAAATTACCAAATGCAAGTCATAAACTCTCAAATAAAAAGACGTGTCCAGCTATAAGCATGGTATGGAGCTCCATGTGGTCTTTGGTGGAGATAGTTTGAGCCCAGAATGAGAAAATAAGGACTAAGTATGTTTCACTTCCCAACAGTTATCTAGGATGTTTAGCACCTCACACTTTCCATAAAGTAGAAGGCCCCCTTCCACAGAATGAGAAGGAGGCTGGGAGATACAGAAGCACCAGTCCTGTGAGTCAAAAGAGAATTCAAGGTGTTAAAAAAAAATCCAAGAGATGGGCCAATGAAGAGTCAAAAAGGGGTTAAATAGAATTTTTTTTTTTAAAAAAAAGGTCCATTTATATTTCAACCAAGATTTGTACCAGCTATTTCTCAAGAGCTTTTAAGATTTCATGTAACTTAGCAACTGACCTATGCTTGTTTTCTGTTTTGTTTTTATCCATGTCAGTTTCTCTGTACTTACTCTCAGAAAAAAAAAAATGCTTAGGACTATGCATTTACTGAGGGATGGGAGGCAAGCAATCAAAGGTACGTACATCTTTTTGACAAGGCTGTGACAAGACAGAACAGCAAAAAAAAGAGGAGCATAACCCATGAACACAGACAATAGTATGGGAAAGGCCTAGGTTGGGGCAGGAGCTCGGTGGAGGGGGCAAAAAGGAAGGGAGGAGATATCTGTAATATTGTCAAAAATGGCCCAAAAATCAAAGCCTGAAGGCTGTCACTTAGATTCAGACATGCCCTCAAGAATATATGTCCCAGAAGAAGACCCCACAGAGGGCTTATTTTTTTGTTTCAAGATTTTACTCCTCATCTACTTGAAAATCAGAACCAAACCTGGT
Organism: Vespertilio murinus; assembly: GCA_963924515.1. Taxonomy (NCBI): domain Eukaryota; kingdom Metazoa; phylum Chordata; class Mammalia; order Chiroptera; family Vespertilionidae; genus Vespertilio; species Vespertilio murinus. The sequence goes on from OZ004708.1 coordinate 71,437,572, forward strand.
GACTAGTTTTCACAGACCCCTTACTGTATCCCACATGGAACCAAAAGGGCTGGGAAATAAATCAGGCTTTCTTAAAGTTGACTTGGGGTCCCCAAGAGAATCCTAGCCCTCCATCCCCATCAGATTCTTGTCCTCTCTTTGTAGTGAAGAATATTTGGAAATGCCAGGGCCAGTAGTGAGTTCTTCCAGTTGTCGGAATGACTCTCACTGGCAAAGTAGAAAAAAATCATGTGTGCGCCCTCCCCCCCCCACACACACACACACGGCTTGTCTTCTTTTTTACCTGATAACTGTTGTTTTTTAATTAAAATAATATATTTGTATCTTTGAGATTAAAGCCTTTACCTATTACAACAAATATTCATGTTTGAGTAGTTACCACTATTAAATGTTTCTCTTATTTTAATTTAAACTATGTATTGTTAAATATATTACAAAAGTCTCCTTTTTCCCCCATTGACCTCTCCCAGGCTACCCCCAACCCTCAGCACATGACCTTCCCTTTCCCCTCCCAGGCTACCCCCAACCCTCAGCACATGACCTTCCCTTTCCCCCGTCCCCCCATCTGTGTCCATTGGTTATACTCATATGCATGCATACAAGTCCTTTGGTTGACCTTTTATCCCCTCACCCCTTCACTCCACCTTACCTCCCACGCCCCACTTTCCCTCATGGATTGAACGGTCTTGCTGCTGCCATGCTGTGGCCATTACAGGGACAGCTCCCAGACATCATAATGTGAAATATCAGCACCATCCTGGTGGACAGCTCATAGCAGAGCCCGCTGTGGAACCTGTCCTAGATATTTGTTTCAGAAAGCAAACATCCACAGGAAAGATAGTCAATAATATTGTGATAATTATGTATGGTGCCATGTGAATACTGGACATATTGGGAGAAACACTTTGTAAAGTATATGATTGTCTAACCACTATGCTGTACACCTGAAACAAATACAAAAAAAAAAGAAAAAGCAATTCCTGACTGTGCTCTCAGCACACCCCGCCGCCCCCCCCCCCCCCCCCCCGCTTTCACTCTGCCCTGTAACAAAGCCAAAAAGTTTGTGAGCCTTTCTTGACTTACAGGGGAGTCTCACACTCGACCAAGATGTCCTTGTTGCTTTTCATTTCAGAGCATTATGACCTGGAGGTAGGTAGTTATTTGTACTGGTTTAGACCTCAGTGATGCCACCAGGAATTCCAGGTCTTTCTAGCAAACCATCCTGCCATTCTTAGCTTGTTGGGTTTTGTCATATAATGGTCTCAGGATAGCTGACCCTGCTCCAGATATCACATTAACATCTAAGAAACGTAGAAGGGAGAGGCATGTCCCTCCAGTAACATCTGTCCGTTTTATTAAGAAAACAAGGGGGGTGAAACCGGTTTGGCTCAGTGGTAGAGAGTCGGTCTGTGGACTGAAAGGTCCCAGGTTCAATTCTGGTCAAGGGCACATACATTGGTTGCGGGCACATCCCTAGTAGGGGGTGTGCAAGAGGCAGCTGGTTGATGTTTCTCTCTCATCGACGTTTCTAGCTCTCTATCTCTCTCCCTTCCTCTCTGTAAAATATCAATAAAATATATTTTTTAAAAGAAGAAGAAAATTGTTCATGTTTCTCTTGACAATAGTCAAGCATTAGAACAAACTTTTAAAAAAAGAAAGAAAACAAGGGTTTTCCCTAAAGCATTCTGAGGCTCCCATTTAGGTCTTATTTGCCTGTGGTGTCAGATGATCACTTCTAGCTGCAAAGGAGACTGAGGAAATGAGTATTTAGCTTTCCCATTCTTTGTAGTTAAAGGAGTCAAGGCAGATGGGGATTAACATGATCAGCTAACATGTCTGCCATAAGCAAAAATAAATAAATATATAACCACTTCACAGTGAAGTGACTTCTTCATCTATAAAACCATATAGTTCTTGCACCTATTTCATAGAGATGCTACCATAGGACACAGGACACAAGGCACACCATGTCCCAGGACAAGCACTGAATATCCCATTGTTGTTCAAACAAAACTCTGGGTTGCAATCTGATGCTAATGTCTATGAAGAACTTGAAGAACTTTTGAGACAACAAAGGTGCACATCAATATAAAAGTAATTGGAAGCTTAAGTCTTCATGACCTCAGAGTACAAAACCATTTCTTTTTTAAAAGGTGGACAAAGCCGAGGCCGGTTTGGCTCAGTGGTGGAGCGTGGTCTGTGGACTGAGAGATCCCTGGTTCGATTCCAGTCAAGGGCATGTGCCTTGGTTGCGGGCACATCTCCAGTCGGGGGTGTGCAAGAGGCATGATTCTCTCTCATGACGTTTCTAACTCTCTGTCTCTCTCCCTTCCTCTCCATAGAAAATCAATAAAATATACATATTTTTTTAAAAAAATAAATAAATAAAAGGTGGAAAAATTTAACTATATTAAAGTTTAAATTATCCCTAATTCATAGAGGAGAAGCTGGGACTCAGAGAGGTTAGATAACTTGCCCAAGATTACATAGTTAATATTCATGACAATAACTGCCATCTATGGACACCTAATATACATTACATTTAATCCCACAACCACCCAGTAAAATAGGTAGCATTATTCCCACTAAGATAACCTAGCTGGTAGGTCAGAAGAACCAGAATTGGAACCCAGGTCTCTCTGATCCTAAAGCTCTACCTGCTCTACCTTAATGCGGTATGTACTAGCCTTTCTACCATCCAGAATGGTAAAAAAAAAAAAAAAAATGTTCAGGCAGGTCAGTTCTGGGACATGTCCTTTCAAGAAACAAATCAAACCACTGCAGAGCGTAGGAAGGGAGAGGATTATCCAGCATAATCTATGATGAGGCAAAAATGTTGACATACCTTTGCCCTAAAACCTGCAGATAAATGAGCTGGGCTTTCAATTCTGGGGTCCACCCAGCCACCACCAATTTCTGTCCAACTCCCCAGCTGACCCACAGGTCCTTTCACCCCCTCAGAAAAAATACTTCTCCTCCAAAGAGACTCCCCATCCACCCTGTTATAGCACCTGAGACACCACATTGTGGTGGCCTAGAAAAATGGACACATCTTTGGAGATGTTATTCATGCTCATAGTTTATTAAAACTGACTTTAATCCATTCCCTTTTTAACAGACAGCTTACTAAGAACAAAAGGAGATTGAGCCTCATGTGGGTTACATATTTTGAAAGGATGTGGAGGGCTAGAGTAGGTAAAATGGAAAGAGCACTGGATTGAGAATTTGGGGCTTGGGATTTTGATTACAGCCATGCTTCTCCACTCATTGGCTGACTAAATAAGTCTGTGTGTGTGTGTGTGTGTGTGTGTGTGTGTGTGTGTGTGTGTGTTGAAAAGCAGACTCAACCTTGTTTTCTTTAAGAGGAGTGCTACCATGATTGCTTCACACAAGCATGGTCTAAGATAATGATGTCACCAATTCCAAAGAGCAATGGTGGTAAGAAGGCTTCAAGGCTCACAGACTGAAAAGCTTGGTTTTGGAAAAGAGACATGAAATTTAATCACAGTACAGGGCGCAGTTGCTGGGTCATCAGCACCTTGAAATGTTTCTTTTTAAAAATATATATTTTATCGATTTTTTTCAGAGAGAAAAGGAGAGGAATAGAGAGTTAAAAACATCTATGAGAGAGAATCATCAATCAGCTGCCTCCTTCACACCTCCCACTGGGGATGTGCCTGCAACCAAGGTACACGGCGCCAGGGGTAGGCAAACTTTTTGACTTGAGGGCCACAATGGGTTCTTAAACTGGACCGAAGGGCCGGACAAAAGCAACCTGACCATGCTGGCACTCTCATCTTGGGCTGCTGGTGAAGGAGCGGAGGGGAGAGCAAGAGAACCCTCCACTCTTTCAGCTCCAAGGGCTGGATAGAACAGCCGACGGGCCAGATGAGGCCCACGGGCCGTAGTTTGCCCACAGCTGGTACACGCCCTTGACCAGAATAGAACCCAGGACCTTTCAGTCCGCAGGCTGAGTCTATCCACTGAGCCAAACCAGTTTTGGCTTGAAAATTTTCTTGATGGTGATTCGATGTCGAGAGTCACCATCTGAGGAGAACTGAGCAGGATGGGCCAAGCAGGTCTGTTGTCCCATAGGATCAAACTTCTTCAGGATATAGACCCAGTCTCCCTGTTTATTGAGGTAATACTAAAGAAACATGATCTCACTGAATCAGGAAATTCCAATTTCATCTGCACTTCTCTGTCTACTGAGGGCCTCCTAAGTAAGTTTAGGTCTCTGAGTGAAATGCAGGGCCAATATCTTGTGGCAGCCAGTTAGGGGGTGGAGGCAGGCAGCTGGAGATGCAATGCAATCAACACACACTGAGAAATCCAGGAAGACTATATCTGCCTTGGATTTTCCAGTAGAGGAGAAAATGGAAGTCTTATCTCTGCAGACATCCAGCCCCATGCTATCCTTCCATGTAGTGATATGAGTGGCCATGTTTCCCTTCCTAGGAGGGGGAAATGGTCTTAACTGAAAACCATTTCTGAACAGCCTATTTATTGGTATGTCCAATGGAAGGAAGCTTCTTTATTCAGTTAACAGATTGAAGCCAGCCTCCGCTTTCTTCCAGGCACTGTTGGAGATACAGAGAAGCCTAGAAGAAATGTATGCATCAAGCTCAACACTAGGAGCTTCACATCCATTGTCTCATTAGAGTTTTAGAGGTCACTATTGCAAAGCAAAGAGGAATACACTGCCCTGAGAAATTCAGATGAGAGCAATAATCATAACACCTAATACATATTAAGTGTTGACCATGTGGCAGTACTGTTCTAAGCATTTTGCATGCATTAGCTTGTGGTCATAATGTGCTATGAAGAGGTCTCTTCATTTCCCCCCCTCCCTTTCTTAGTTTTCCTAATCATTGTGGCTTCTATTTCCTGTGTTTCCATCCTGTGCCGTGTGGGGACTCTGAGCTCTCAGTCCATAAAGTGATTCTGGGAAAGAGAAGAGGCCAGTCTCAATAACTGGAGAGCCCCCAGGGTAGCCTTGACCCAAATGGACACTTCCAAGGAGATGAGCAGGAAAGAACAGTTCCTCAGAGAATGGGTACATTAAGGAAGAGGCATCCCTTAGGAAGTGATCTGTCACTCATGACATTTTAAATGGAACTGGAAGAGTCAGAGGACAGAGGCGAACAGAAAGGAACCCCCTGACTAATGCCCAGAAAAATGAAATTGGATGAACTCCTCCCAGTGTTTATCTCTCTGACTCCCTGGCTTCCACCCTGCAGCCTCAGCAACCAGGTGGAGAGCTCAGCCTGGCTCAACACAAGGACTCCAAGTTTTAAGCCCCATTAGATTCTCCATTTGCTGCTTGACCCTTGATCTCTTAAGTAGTGTCTACACAACCTCAAAACAACTTAGCAGTTGAAACTGAAAATTCAGCCAGTCATTACCTAGTGATCTGTGCTCCAAATCTTTGGACTGGTTTGAAAGGATGCTTTTATTGGATTGATTAAATTGGCCAGATGTTTTCCCTTCATTTTGGCATGGCCTCGGGTATATATCTGGCTATGGCACTAGAGCCTGAGGGAAGGATGAATGAGGAATGAATGTGCATTTTTAAAACCCAGAGTTTGGTGGCCTGCACTAAATTAAAGTGAGTACACTAGGTTTCTGCAAACCAAATCTACAGAAAGAGACTCCTTCCTGGTGGTTACCCTCCATTAGTAACAAGTATAATTCATAGGGCACTTTACAGTTTATAAGGCAGTTACACATATATTATTTCCTTGAAACTCAATGCAAAATAAGATGTTATTTTTCTTGTTTCACAATCAAGAATCAATATTTTTTCACCCATAAGAATCATCTCCCTCTGGTATCTATCTATCTATCTATCTATCTATCTATCTATCTATAAAAGCCAAGCAACCAGAATGGCAGAATGACTGGTGGCTATGATGTGCACTGCGGCAGCCAATGGGGGCCCGGGTTGCCCCCCCCAACCACCTGCTGCCCCTCCCCCCAGCCAGCCCCAGCCCCAATTGCCCTGACCCGCCCCTGATTGGCCCTACCATCAGGAGCAAGGCCCACCAACTTCTGTGGCCTCTCCTTCCCACTGGCCTGGCCCCACTTGGCCCTCATCAGGGCAGGCCTGCAGGACCTTATAGGTGCACAAATTCGTGCACCAGGCCTCTAGTAACCTATATAAATTTTGGCCTTCTTGTGCCTGCCTGTCATCAGCTCAACTCTTGGAATCTGAGATTCTGGGATTATTCACACCCAAAAGAAAGTAAATATGTCTTCAAAAAAAATACTTTACAAAAATTTGTAGTCAAGATGACACAGTAAGGTAAAATTTTGGTGGACCTCTCTTCTCCAACATGTAGATAATATGAATTTTAGAAAACATTTAAACATAAATAGCTTGACTTGAAAACCATATAAACATTCCCATGTGCTATAAAGAAATAGAAAAACAAAGGGTGAGGGTGAGCAGGACTGAATAGGCCTGAGGTCTCAGGGCAGACAATGGCAGCTGGGGACTCTACTCCTGAAGACAGTGAGCATGCAAAGTGTTCTTTGTGAGACTGAGGACCACATCTGGGTTTATCCCTAAAACTGCAAGCAGAGTGGTGCCCCTTTATTTCCCCAGCTCCCTCCACTTTGTTCTTCAAAAGAGACTTTAAACCTGGAGATAGAGGATTTTTCAGAGCAGTGAAACTACTATGATGATGGATACATGTCATACATTTTTAAACCCACAGAATATGCATTGCCCAAAGGGAACCCTAATTAATTCTAATGTAAAGACTCTGGCTGATAATGATGTATCAATGTAGGTCTATCCATTTGTAGCAACGGTACCATTCTGATGGGGAATGTTAATAATGGGGAAAGCTGTGCATATGTGGCGGGGGGGGGGGAGGATATTCTATAGAAAAATCTCTGCATTTTCCATTTAATTTTGCTGTGAACCTGAAACTTCTCTTTTTAAAGAGTCTATTTTTAAAAAGTGCTGCTGAGAGCTCCCTGCGACTGTGCTTACTTTGAATGGGGTTCTGGGAATTTCAAGTTGGCTTCAAGAGAACCCAGAGGCAGTCTCTCATAACCAGGAACTAATCAAGCCAGCCACTGACCCGGCTAGGTCAAATGTTGCTTAAATACAAATAAGTTGAGACTTCCCATCTTCTTTGCTGGCTACTCTACTTCTTACCAATCACTAAACATTGGAGAGCCCAGGGCTGTATCTGCATCCTCATTGGGCTCCATCTACACTCACCCCTATGACATTCTTATAACTTAAGGTTTCCCAAATTTATGCTTAGAGTAGCCTTGACCTCCCGCTCTGAGCTCTAAGCTCATATAAATAAATTTCATGAGGACAGAGACTCTGTCTTAATTCATCTGTGCATTCCTCATGGTATCTAGGGCAAGAATGAGACAGGAGGTCTCATTGAGAGATTCTGCATTCAATTCTCTGCCTCCTAAACCCAAAAGTGAGAATGGAGATTGGTCATGCAATCTAGAAAGTTTAGGACTCATTTCTTTGGGCCGTGGTTTCACTCTCATGATGCCCACAGGTAATGTGTCCTCATGGCATTCCTAAAAAGTTTGTCCACCTTTGCTCCCACGTGAATGCCATATTTCTCCCAACCTTGACCAAAATACCATCACCAACACAGGTAGGAGAATTGAGACTTTCAGATCTCACACAACTAGAAACAAAAACAGCAGAAATTATTCAGCTCAATCCGAATCATTTCTAGAATAAATCCAAAGGGGTCCTGGGATAAGATATGAGGGGATTTCTCCTGGATGAATCAGAGGCAGTTAGTGCAACTTACAACTAGAACAGTTACCCATTGTGGTTGATAGTCTCTAAAAGAACCTGCAATCATCTCTCCCATCTGGTTTTCACACTTTTGTGTAATCACCTGAGTATGGATGGATTTGTTGACTCACTTCGAATGACTAGAACGTGGCATACATAATGGCATGTCACTTCCAAGATTCAATTATAAAAAGACCAAGGCTTCCTTTTAGGGCTTCCTTTTACTCTCTCCAGAAGAAGCCAGCTGCCACATGGCAAAGCAGCCCTGCGGAGAGGCCTACACAGTGTGGACCTGAGGCCTGTCAACAGCTACACCAATAAGCGGACAAGCAGATCCTCCCCGAGTTGAACCTTGAGCTCTAGCTGACAACTTGACTGCAGTAAGGGACCTTGAGCTAGAATTGCTGGCTAAGCTTTGCCCAGATTCCTGACCCACTTAGAAACAGTCAGATAATAAATGTTTGCTATTTCCAGCTGCTGTATTTTGGGGTGGTTTATAATGCAGCAATAGATCACTGATATATGAATTTTAACATGCATTGACCCCACAAGCTCTGGAATACCAACTTAACTGTTTCCCACAGTTGTTCAGGATGCTACATACATATTCAACTATTCCACATACATTCGAGTTCAGTCATTTATGCATATGTTGGTATTTCATTCACATCCAGATGCTACACACAGTACTTAACTATCAAAAATTCATGTAAATGTACACAAAAGATCTTAGATGCTTCCTTGCCCCAGGAGAAAGTAGTCTGAAGCAAATCTTATGTGTCAACACATTGCTATTAATACAATCCCAGGGCTATCATGATTAGGGGAAAAAGGAAGAAAGGTCGGGAAGGACGAGACAAATACCAGGTGGTAACTTACAGAACTGGCTACAGTTTCACAAAACAACACAGCCACTTGTTTAGTCACACCGGAAGTCTCCAGAAAGGCCATATGGAGACAAGGCACCTGGAATGATCCATTAGGGGGAGTGAGAGAGTCATTTATTTGTTGGTTCTGTCCTATCTCCTGTCTCCTTAGATTTCTTCCAATGGGGTGTTAAAACCACCCTACACTTCCAGGTGGTGTTATCCAGCTCCTCCCAGCCTCCACTGGGGAAACCAGTCCGATGCTGTGGTCTACTGCTTCCCTGACACCAGACAGAAGGCAGCCTCTGCATGGGCGTCAGGTCACTCCTGGGCACTGAACCTGTTGTGGCTCCCACCATGGCAGACGTTACAGAGACCTTGCCAAAGTCCGGTGCGCACTCAGGGGGCTTGAGACAGATGGCAGCATTAGGAGATGAGGTGACAGGGAGCAGCTGGGGTTCTTTGTTGATCAGACAGCCGAGAGCTAGAGGGGCAGGTGAGGCTGAGCAAATCATGGGGGGAGCATAAAATTGGGTCTGGAACAGACCTACTCAGATCAACACCCACTCATTGGGAAGCTATTTTTATATTTGAATTATATATGAATATATGCATATTCAGGTGTTATCCGTATTGACTCGGACTTTATTATTTGTCCTCTGAATGCAGGGAAGAGCCACCCTATATTCTGCAGCTCTGAGCAGTTTTGTATTGGGGAGGCATCCTTGTTTCTCGGGAGAATTCCACTTGCCTGGAAACTTAATATCGTTTATTTCCATTGTCTGGTTTCATATCATGATGTCACCAAGAGTGCAGGAGATTGGAAGCTGACTCAGGATGAGATTGCAACTGTGACGGGGATCAGAGCTGCAGAGGGCTCTGGAGCTGGGATCGTCCTTCGGGGTTGTCCCCAGTGAAGGCAAAAGGCCCAAACTTTGTATGCCTGTATCAGCCAGTCATCCACAGGCCACACCCTGAGAGGCATGTAACCTTGGACGCAGCAGTTCCCTGCTGCCAAGAGCAGATCTCAGCAAGAGATGCCACTCTGAGTCTTTGCAGCCAGTATTCCTGGTGGCCAGGGGATGCGCTCATTAGTGCGAAAAGGGATCTCGATAGCATGCCAAGGTATCCAGTCTAGTGTGCTACCATCTGGACTAAACTTCTCATGTGAAGATTTACAACTTAATCTAACTCTGGTTTTCATCCAAAATTAAGGAGGAATTAGATTCATCCTAGATTTTTTCCCAGAGTCAAAAAGGCTTCCAATTAGGTGCCATGAAAGTTTCCTAAGACTGATTTAGAATGATCACATGAGGCTTCTCTCCTTTTTCTTTTTCTTTTTCTTTTTCTTTTTCTTTTTCTTTTTCTTTTTCTTTTTCTTTTTCTTTTCTTTCTTTACTTTCTTTCTTTCTTTCTTTCTTTCTTCCTTCCTTCCTTCCTTCCTTCCTTCCTTCCTTTCTTTCTTTCTTTCTTTCTTTCTTTCTCTTTTTGTTTTGTTTTTTGTTTGTTTTTGTTATTGTTGTTAATCTTCAACCAAAGATATTTTTCCAATGATTTTTAGAGAGAGTGGAAGGGAGGGAGAGAGACAGAGAGAAAGAAACATCGATGTGAGAGAGACACATCAATTGGTTGCATCAAGCATGCACTCCGACCAGGGCCTGGGACTGAGCCTACAAACGAGGTATGTGCCCTTGACCAGAATCGAAACAAAAGACCCTTCAGTCTGGTGGCCGACACTCTAACCACTGGGAAAGACCGGCTAGGGCACATGAGGCTTCTTTTTAGGCTCAGACGATTCCCTGATTCCCTGATTCACCGGAGTGACAGCGACAGGAGCCAGACCATAGGTAACTCCAACTTCTAGGAACCTTTTCAATTACAAACACTCTGAAATACAGTCTCAGCTTTCTTAACCTCCATGACTGGATGTCCTTGCCCTTCCTGAATCAAAGGGCAAACCCAACTGTTAGCTCCAGATCAAGAGAATATGGCCCTATTGCCTCCTTGAATCTAAAAAAACAAAACAAAAACCCAAACAACAACAACAACAACAATAAAACTAGTAAGATAAAATAAAATAGCCTCACTCTAAGTCAGGAAATCTCACAACTTCTCCACCCCATCCCCACCCCAAATGTGGCCAAACTTTTTGTGATCACTCTTCTTCACCTCCCCCTGTGCTGGCACAAAGACTGCAGAATCCTATCCCCGTGTTCATGTCTCAAGCTGCTTACTTACCAGGCCCCCAGGGCTCCAAAGACAGTGCTTCTCTAAGTGCAGTCTGAATGTTTTGGGTCTCACTCAGTAGGGAATGGGCCCCCTGTCCTGGTTTTTTTTTCAGAGCAGCTGTTTTGTTTGCTGTATGTCAGCGGTGGTTTTAATCTGTTCTACACACTGGTCTTTATGTAAGAGGTTTTCTGAAGTTGAAGAAAATAAATTTGAAAATCTCTCTTCTTATTCAACACTCAAGTGTTTAGCATCAATGACCTCAAACTGACTCCATTTCAGTAACTAGGGTCCTTCTTTCAGAGCACACACTCCCATCTAACACTTGCTACTTTCCCACTTTAATTTTTTTAAGTGGGCCTTAGCAGTATCTAGCTGGCATTATGTAACCTTTTCTTTTTCCATCCCGTTCCCTTTCCAGTTGCCATCTATTATAACAACCAGTACTTGCTTACCATCTACATTTACAGCATAATGTTTTGGTCTCAAATAAATACATTTCAATTCTCTAAATGAACAAACTGGAAGAAAACTATTTAATCATAGAGGAGGTGCATAAAGTTATGGCAAAGAACATGAAGGTGATACAGGGATGAATGCATCCTCTGTGGGCAGTTACCTCTTGCTGGGCATCCCATCTGTGGTCCATCAGCACCATCATCCAAACACAGCACAGTGAGAGTCCTCCACCTTATTGTGTGTAAGAACCAGAGAATTTAATTCAATATGTTGGAGGTGAGGGCCAGAAACCTGCATTCTTAACTGGCACCTCAGCTTATTGTGGTGTCTGATGATCTCCGCCCCAGCATATGAATTCTCCAGGTCCACCAGACCAGAACCTCTTAAGGACAAAAATCATGTCTCACTCATACTTAGCTGTGTCAGGCACATAATCAGCTCTCAAATAAATGTTTGGGGAATACTGCCAGGCAGGTAGGGCAGAAAATCCATGAAATCAGAAATGTCAAGGCCTTTCCATTATACAAATAGGTAATGAAGCTCAGGGACATTGAATTCCTTGTGTTCAACCCTTGGCTAGTGAACAGCAGAGACACATTGAAGGCCAAATATCTGGGCTCCCAGTCAGCGTTCTTTCTTCAGAGTCTTAGACCACTGCCTCTGGAGTTGGCAGGCCTCCCAGAACTGGAGCAGGAGTTGACAAGAACTTAGAAGATCCTGGGCATATATATTCAGTTAGTTTGATCCATTTCATTCCAGTGTGAATTTAAGCCCTGAATTTTGCAAAAGTATAAGGAAGACTAAGTAAGAAAACCTGGGTAGGTCTGCATGATTGAAGGGAAAAGAACAAGCAAATCTTTTCTAAGGAGTCAGCTGCAACCTCTTCGAATGCAGATGCCAGGCCTAAATGCACCCTGGAAACAAATGAATAAAATGCTTTAGTCACTAAGAAAGTTGTACCCCTCCCCAACATGGAGAATGTGAGGGCCTAGCTGGCCATCTTCGTGTCCCTTCTGTTATTGCCACAATAAAGAGATTTGCTCCAGATGAAGAAAACACTGGCCTGTGAGGAGGGGTGGAGTGGGAGCAAGCCGATGGACTCGAAAGAGAAAAAAAATCTTACAGGAAGAAACATTTCAGAGCCCAATTAAGAATAGTGGACCAAGCCCTAGCCGGTTTGGCTCAGTGGATAGAGTGACAGCCTGCAGACTCAAGAGTCCCAGGTTCGGTTCAAATCAAGGGCATGTGCCTTGGTTGAGGGCACATCCCCAGTGGGGGGTGTGCAGGAGGCAGCTGATAGATGTTTCTCTCTCATCGATGTTTCTGGCTCTCCCTTCTTCTCTGTGAAAAATCAATAAAATATTTTTTTAAAGAATAGTGGACCAGGAATTAGAGATGAACCCACTTGTCAAAAGATAAATAGTATGAAATCACTGACATGCTATTCCTATATCTATGATCTTTAGTACACTAATAGGAAAAACTATAATAACAAGTCTTACTCTGCAATGTGGCCTAGCTTCCCCTCTCTTATAAGAAAAAATCTTGGTTCTGCACAGCATGAGCTGAAATGTGCTGGAGGAAGCCACAAGCATGAAGCAAGGTGGAACTGAGGTTCCCCATTCCTATACAAGGAAGCACATGGGGTGGGTGTGGGAGAGGCCAAATTCAAGCGAAAGGCTCCCAAGAACAGTGAATCAGGTGCAGGAGGCAGGAGTGGAAGCCAATCTCTGAGGCACTGATATGATCTGCAGGGAGACTTGAGCCCTCCAGTGGTCATCACAGGCTGTGGACTGGACCAACCATTTCATACACCATGCTAGTTCACCCAGGTATAGTGAATGACTGGGCATATCAGCAGAGCTGAGTGGAATGTTACTTGTATTTGACTTTTTATCAATCAGAGACCTGGCAGAAAATGGATGACTCCAACTGCAACCTGCTCTTTCCTCTCTTTGCCCTCCAAGTGAATATCCTCCATTACACTAAATCCAGTCATCAACTGTCACCATGCAAACGTATCACAATATTATTGACTACATATTCCCCATCCCCCTCTTTACCCCCATGCCACTCCTCTCACAAGAACCAAGAACTAGTATAATGATGAATATTATAATTATCTTTGGTCTCAATTTAAGGAAGCTCCATTTAAGATCCAATATGGTGGTGGAGTAAGTGAATGTTACACTCACCTCTGCCCAAGACCAAACTGGAATTACAACTAAATTTTAGAACAATAATCCTGAATAACCAAAGAAGGACTAGCTGAAGAAAAGTCTTATGACCAAGGATTTACAGGAGAAGCCACATCAATACTGGTAGGAAGGGTGAAGATGGGAAAAGGGCTGGCCCCACTCAGATGGGTGGCGGCTGAGATTCCAGAGGGATAGTTCAGCTGCAGGGGGTTTCCCCTGAGAAGTGTGGGATCTCAATCCCAAGCTGGGATCCCCAGCCCAGAGTGCCAACTCACAAAGCCCAAGTGAATAGAAGAAGAAAAAACAAAACAATAAAGATCAGAGCAGAAATGTTAAAAACAGAGTTAAAAATACAAAAGAATATACTATATATGTCCCCATTCCCCCACCCCCATTGATCTCTTCTAGGCCCCCATTCTGTCCCCCTACTCCCTACTCCCTAGCCCCCCCCCCACCTCCCCACCTCCTCACTTCCCCACCCCATCCCTGGCCTTCACCACCCTATTGTCTGTGTCCATGGGTTATGCATATATGCATACAAGTTCGTTGGCTGATTTGGTTGATTCCTTCCCACCCGACCACCCTTCCCCACCTGGGTGAAAGGGGTGAATGGATTAAGCTTTTTTTAAAAAAATAATCATCCTCAGACTACAGCTTGGCAGTTACCAGAGGAAAAGGGGGGTAAGGGAGAATAAGAAAGAGAATAGGGGATGAATGCTGATGGAAGGAGACTTGAGTTGAGGCAGAGAATACACAATACAATATACAGATGATGTATTACAGAGTTGTACACCTGAAACCTATATAATTATATTAACCAATGTCACCCCAATAAATTCGATACAAATATATGTTTTTTAAAAGGAAACAGGTTTGCAGTTGGATGGGGGCCTTTTCTCCTCCAGGTGGCCTGCGCAATCAGAAATGGGATAGAGCCTCCCTCCTGCACCACCAGCATTGTTCCCAACGCCCCAGCCAGTGAGAGCCCTCTGCAAGTGCGGTGAGGCCCCGGAGAACGCACGCGCAATGCGCTCTGACCGCTCAAGGGTTTTCCCTCCTCTTGGTCTCCTGGGCCTGGCTGTTCCACTCTATTTGCCAGTAGCTTCGGACTGAAACTGACAGGCTGGCGGGGGAGCTGGAGCAGAGCGGGCTGGGAGCCCACCGCAGGGAACGGGGGTGGGGGGAGGGGCCGAGGCAGGAGGAAGAACCGGAATGGAAAAATCCCAGGTGACTGTGGAAGAGATAAGAGAAGGAACAGGGACATCAGAATGAAGAGAGGGAGACAAAGAGAGAAAATTTGGACAGCTGAGGCGACACAAAACATGCATAAGCCTTTATGAAAGAAAAAAAAATAAAAGAATGGACTGGTGATGGCTCATGTATTAATTATTAACAAACAAGTAGCACTAATGAATAGCATCATTAAAGGGCATTTTGTGAATATTAATGTGTAGTTATATTCCAAATAATGCTCTAAACAATGCTCTCCCCTTGGCCAGCCAATATCCTTCCAATCTTTTAACAACCACCACCTCCACCAAAACCCCTCACAACTCTGATTCTGTGTCTGCCGTAGTCTGCATCTCTAACAAAACAATGCTAAAAGTAATTTTTTACGTTTATTTTTACTGTCTCCCTGCACTAGAGCATACGCTTTACAAAGCCATGGGTTTGGGGGTATTTTGTCTACTGACATGAACACATACCTCATATAAATACTGTGTATTGAAAGAATACTACTACACGTGAAAGAGCTGGGGGCTTCCTTCAAAGTAGGATTCTGCTCTTCAACTACACATTTCTCTCTCTGAGGACTTGCAAGGAAGAGGACGAGAACCCCAGTTCAGCCAAGAGCTCTGCCTTTCCCTCTAAGCAGGCTTCTAGCCGCAGAGAAGCTGGAGCTGAGAGCCCATCACAGAGCTCCTGGCCACTACCCTGGAGCCTCTGAACCCTAAGCATCCTGCACACCAGCACATAATCAGTCTCGGAGGTGAAAGCGTCTAACCCAGGGGTGGGCAAACTTTTTGACTCGAGGGCCACAATGGGTTCTTAAACTGGACCGGAGGCAGGAACAAAAGCAATCTGACCATGCTGGCACTCTCATCTTGGGCTGCTGGTGAAGGAGCGGAGGGGAGAGCAAGAGAACCCTCGCTCTTTCGGCTCCGCGGGCCGGATAGAACAGCCGAACAGGCCGGATCCGGCCTTCGGGCTGTAGTTTGCCCACGGATGAACCCTTTCGTTTTACAGATAGAGACTTTGGATCCAGTGAGGTAGTGTGAGCTTCCCACACAGTGAGTCCTCTCTCCTCTCTGCTAATACACGGGGCTTTGTTGGTAGGTGGCCCATGGCCCAGCTCTTGGCAAATGCCAATGACAGAGGATACCCTGGGGCCTCACAGTTTTGGTTTTCTATGTTCTTGTCCCACTTCACAACTGCACAGGTCTGTCCTTTCCCAACTTTCCTAGAACCGTGACGTACTCAGTGGTCCATTCAGTGAGTGCATTTGGCCCAGCAGACAAAACTTCCATTTGGATTTCTCCAGGGGAGGAGGCTCTGGCAGTAGTGTTTTAGTTTTCGGGGAGCTGAGTAGAAATGTATTTTGTAGAAGAGGGTAAACTTATCCAAACTCTAATGTGTGTGGGGTGTGTGTGTGTGGGGGGGGGATTCCTAAAGAGCTTGCAAGGGTTTGAAACCTACATGACAGAGCTGAAGTTCCAATTCAATGGGAGGAAATGACTGGCTCAGCATCTCTCTGTGAGTCAGGGCTTTTGGAGTACAGGTGTCTCCATTCCCGGCTCTATGCCTGCTGATTTACCCTTCTCTCCATTATCATCACACCTTGGGTAGGGAGGAGCCATATACACGAGAAAATTTTCAGGCAGTTTTTTCCCTAGATCCTTTCAGATCTAAGTAAGCCAGAGATATAGGAGCCTGTTCTTATCTATACCCTTTCAGAGATTGCCAGTAGAGAGCTTGGAGCAAGAAACAAGAAGCCCAATGCTTAAAATAGGCCACAATGAATTCTATCGGTCGAGCACCTAATACTTGCCAAGCATTTTCCAATTATTCATCCTCTGACACAATCCACACAGCCATCCTGAGTCACGGGCTCAGAGACATTAAACACCCTGCCAGGTGTCACACAGCCAGCAAGTATCAGAGCCGGCATTCAGGCTGAGCCCCGCAGGACACTAGAGCCCATGAATTTATTTGCTCCTTGAAATGCTACCTCCCTAAGATCCTCTGGGTGGTGGGCACAATGGAGTGAAGGGCCAGCCTCCCGTCTGCCTTCAGGACAGGATGGCTCTTGTCCTTCTGTGGCTGCCATCCCCAGGAAGTCCTTTCCATCCCACATTTCCAGGTTGGGTTTTTCACAGCTCCTGTTGCCATGGCACTGGGGGCTCTCAACATCATTTGAAAAACCAGAAGAGGAAAATAAGAAGGCTCGAGCTCTTCGATTTTGAGAGCTGACCGGTTCTTTGAAAAGATAAACTAGGTCTGGCCCTTGAATCAGGATTACAAATAGGAGACAGATCGAACTTGGAAGCCTTGGAGTTCTTTAGCTCCAAGAAGTTCAGTTCACTTTTCAGACGTGGCCTCTTTCTTTTCTACAGGCTCCCGCAGAAGCCCAACGAAGAGACTGGGACAAATTCCCTGTAGGGTTGAGACTAGAGGGAGATTCATGGCCCTGAACCATGTGTCTGAACTTGTTCCTTTTCATGCCTCTCGTCGCTGGTACTGTGACATGTATGTGGGAATTTATGTGAGGGCCATGGTTTGCTCCGCCAAACTTAAAAGATCAAGAAATAAATGTGCTGTAAGGTTGGTGGACTATTAGGGGTGAGAGGCATGTTACTGTCTCGAATTCTGGACAAAAGCCCAGAGAGATTAAGCTACATGAAGGAGTTTCTGCTACCTGCCCTCCTAGATATAGGGACCACCTTTCCTGCTGCAGGGAGAAGCAGTTTCTACTCTCCCCTCAGAATGCTTGGAATATGTTCTGTCACTCAGTCTCTTAGGTCTTTGGTTTTTCTCCATGACTCTACTTGCTCTTAGTGAGTTGGTATTCGGTGGAAAGAAAATGCCCTTTGGAATTAGGCAGACTTGAGTTTGAAGCTCAGCTCTTCCTCCACTGAATAGATGTTTGATTTTGGACAAGTTACTTAATATCCTCTCAGTCTCAGAGCTGAGAACAGTCTGGACCAACCCATTTGAAATCCACCATTCTCTGATTTCCTGTCCTAGTTTGCTTAACATACCATGTCAGAAGATTCCAGCTCCTTGCTTTATGTTTCACTATCCCGGTGCTTGCATTTTAGATGTTTTTAACATTCAGGTTTGGATTCCACATCTCAAATTCACCAAGTTTTTCTAGTTAGACAATATGGTTCAAGTCTTGTGGGCCAGCTCTCAATACAGAGGGATCTGTTGGGAGTTCTGTAACAGGAACACATAGCAATTTCCAGTGGCTAAGCCACTCACTGATGAAAGAAAGGGAGACAGAGCCCTTGCTTTTGTAAAATGTGTTGTTTAGTAACCAATTTTTCCATTTGAAGGTGAGACCAAGGATGTTAAGCATTGTTTGTTTAGTCATCTGTGAATCCGTGCTCTTAGTTCTCAGCTCTCAGCACAAATTGCAAAGGAAAATTTTATTTGAAATTTTCAACAGTCTTAGGCTTGGGTGGCACATAAATAAAGAAGAGAGAAATGGCCTAAAAGTGCAATACTAGAACTTTCTACTCCAATCAGTGCATTCAAAAATTGAGCACAATAGATACTAGTTAATAGTAATTCATCCTCATATTGAAAATAAACCATCTACTCAACATTCTTGTCAAAATCAGCCTCATAGTGAGTAGGACTTGGTGGAGGGGGAGGAGATGGGGGGGGCTAATATTTTAATAATTCAGAATTTGAAAGCTTTCACAAAGCCTTCAGTACCCAACAGACCTGAGTTAAAATCCTTAAGCAAAGGTCTCAAGGATTTCGGGAGAAAAGGAGGTAATAGATTTGGGGTTTCATTTGGGGGTAATGAAAATGTTTGGAAATTGTGCTAATGATTGCATAATTGTGAATATAATAAAAACCATTGAATTGTACATTTTTAAATGGGTGGAGTATATGGTATTTGAATTATATCTCTTTAAAGCTGTTTTAAAAATCACTAAGCACCTAATTGTCAGTTTCTTTATTGCAAATGGGGAAATATCTTAAACTGCTGTTGTGAAGACTGGGTGACTATAGTAAAGCGACTAGCACTGGTTTACAGTAGATGCTCAGTTAATAGATGCTATTATTATTGTCAGAGTAGCAGTAGCAGTAGTAACCAAGATACAGAATGTAGTGGCATCATTCCCATATGTTTCTGAGTCCGTTGTGGCCCGAAATTTCCTTTTGTCTCTAGATTATTACCCATACCATTCATTTTAAAAATTTTAAAAAGTAATGACCTATCCTTTTGTGATATCTCTTCTACTGTTGTCCAGTGCAATTATTCCTATGTTCTATTCAGTTTTATAGTTAAAAGTAGCTTTTTGCTTGTTTACATCATCTTTCAACCTAGACAATGAAAGCCCAAGGACAGAGAAAGTATCTCAGTGTCCCTCCCAACAAAACTTGCACTTGGGAGGTACTCAATATGGTTTCCTGACTGGATTTTATTTATGGATCTGTTTTAAATATGAAATTAATCTCTTTACAGCTCTTTTGTCCCTCAGTTCCCACACCTGTATTTTCTTTTCTTATTTGCATCTAGTAGCCTATCAATCTCATCAATGTGCAATTGTGAATAATTGGCCTTTAAAAATGGCTTCCTCCACCTTCTTACCACCCCTGTGAGGCAGACAACACCCCAGAGCTAACGGGAAGAATTTATTGTTCCAGCTGACAAATTGTCAGGCAATCTTGCACAGAAGGATGAACATGATACCCTTTCGATATGTTCCTTTGAAGAAGATTAATAAATGTGTCCCCCCAGAAACTCTTTATATTCAGAATCTTGGTCCTCAAAACTGGCTTCGAAAGAGCAACAGGGTCTTGCTATTTGGTAAATATCCCCTTCACTATTGGCATCTTGTTCTATGCAATTAAAGGACATATTTCCTACCAAAACAAAGAAAAACTACACACATCAAGTAATTAAGTTAGCAAATGAGGCTTGGCACCTAGAGGAAATAGAACCAGCGATGATTAAGAATGAATCTGAATAGCTAACAGAATTCACAAACTGGCAGAAAATGTCTCCTCACTACTGCCACCTTACGTGATCAGACACATGTGGCTAAGAATGGCAGGAATGTGTGAAAGTTGTTGGTCTAAGAAGTTCAGTAGATTCGTTTGGGGTACTGCTTGTGGGGTTCAACAGCAGGTCAAGTGAGCACGGTAACTTTGACAAGTGACCTAGACTCAGCTCCTGATCATCCACTGAGTGTATTAAAATGCTTTTAACTGCAAGTAACAATCACCCCTGCTCAACCATTAAAAAACTTGATTATCTCATATAACAGGAAGGCCAGAAGAAATGCAAGTTTCAGGATTGGTTGGTTCAGTGGCTTGGCAAAGTCACCAAGGACACCCCCCCCCCTTTTTTTCATATCTCTGCCCTGTCATTCATGCTGTTGGCTTTAAAATTAGGCCAGTAGTAAGTTGGCAGCAACAATTATAAGCATCTCATCCAGACATTTCATCATCTCTTAGGGGTAAGGAAGCCTTTTTCAGAGTCCTCCCAGCTGTAAACACTGGCACAGGAGAGAGGAAAATACCCTTTCCCCAATCAGTCCTACTCTGCAGCTGGGGATGAGGTCGGCTTTCCACCGCCACATGGCTCCCTGGGGAATAAAGAATAGATTAGCACAATTGGAATTGTATTAAGAAAGAAGAGGAAATGGAGGCCATGTAGACAACAGGCATGATCATTACACAAGCCATCTTAGGACATAAGTGGAAAGGGCTCAATGCCCATATGAGCACATAGGCAGGATCTGCATTGTTCACATACTTAAGGATATAGGGCTTGCTCTCCCTTAGAGAAAACAGAGAGTAGTCTTTCACAGGAACTCTAAAGGAAAGTCAATGCATTCCAAAGATTTGGCAGCAATGAGTGGAAGTGACATGAAGGGAGCTGAGGGGTGGATGGGAACAAGTGGGCAATGACTAATAGAAACCCACAGGCTTCTGTAAGGTTCTGAGATGTCTAAATGCCAGTGGAACTGAGGGTGGATGAAGGGATGTGTCACTAGCTGTTTCCAGCAGCACTGTGACTGTCTTATAAATCAAAGGTGTCAGTGTGAGTGTCCCTGGCTTATTAAGTTAATGAAATAAAAACACTTTTTTTCAGATACAAAAGGGACCAAAGCCAAGTTCAAAGACAATAGCCAACTCAAAAGCAGGATGACAAATTTCCATTTGAATGATCCTGGGACCACTAGCTGCACCTCTCCAATGGGCATGGCTTGACACTTTCATAGCCTACAATGATTGGGATACTGGAAATGGCAATATCTTCTGATCAAAGATTTTGTAGGGACTGTTATTATTAACTATTGGGTAGCACTCTGCAGTTAACAGAACAATGTCTCATAAATGATTGCATTAATCCTATATAAGAAAGAGTAATATACAAATTGACCATCACTCCAACACACAAGATGGCCACCCCTGTGTGGTCAAAGATGGCTGTCCCATGTGGATACAAGATAGCTACCACAAGATGGCTAGCAGGGGAGGGCAGTTGTGGGCAATCAGGCCAGCAGTGGAGGGCAGTTTGGGGGGACCAGGCCTACAGGGGAGGGCAGTTGGGGGGATAATGCTTGCAGGAGAGGGCAGTTGGGGGTGACCAAGCCCACATGGGAGGGCAGTTGGGGGGGACCAGGCCAGCAGGGGAGGGCAGTTATGGACAATCAGGCCACCAGGGGAGCAGTTAGGCATCCATCAGGCTAGCAGGGGAGTAGTTAGGGGGTGATCAGGCTGGCAGAAGTGGTTATAGGCAATCAGTCAGGCAGGCAGGCAGGCAGGTGAGCAGTTGGGAGTCAGCAGTCCTGGATTGTGAGAGGGATCAGGCCTAAATTGACAGTTGGACATTCCTTGAGGGTTCCCAGATTGGAGAGGGTGCAGACTGGACAGAGGAACACACACATACATCCCGCTCTGTCCACAAATTTTGTGCACTGGGCCTCTAGTTTTTGCATAAAATATATATCTATTGTTTATTCTCCTTTACAGCTCAGGAAGATGAGACTCAAAGAAGTTAAGTAACCTGTTCTAATCTTCGTGGTTAGTGAAGAATTCAAAATATACGCAGGGTGGCCTTTCACAGAGATAAAATATCCATGTGTCTTTTGTTGCATAATTTGTGACATCTCTGAGGCCCTAGAGATACTTAGAGACTATCTTCCACCTTAGCCTGAAATAAGCCTAAAATTTCTACTGATAGAAATGTGCCCATTTTTCTATGGAACTATGTCTACAAATGCTCTGCCTGGGAAAGTGGAAAAGAAATGGACACCCAATTCTCTGTCATTGCATTATACTTTAGTATCCATCCATGCTTTCCCTGAAATCCCGGGCTGTTTAACTCACTCTTGCATGGGAAACAGAGAGCCAGAAGTCCTAGGAAAGAAAGAGCATGCTTAGACCAAAAGGAATGAGATTAGCTATGGGGAAGGGGGAAGAGATGCTACAAAATTTCATCTTCTTTTTAAAAGAATGGGGCAGAAAGGGTTAGATAAATGCTTTAAGCGGCTGGAAACAGAAAAGGGAGCTTTAGAGCCCAAAGAATAGACTTAAATGGGAAATGATTACTAGTCTGGAGTAAAACCCAAAGGAATCTGAGTTAGACCCCTGGATGCTTCCTTAAGACCACAGGTTCCAATCTTCTGCACAGCTTGCCAAGGACACTGAATCAAACTCTCAGAGCTCCCCAATGTAAACAGCCACGGAGTCCCAGCTCCGTTTCCCAAGAAGCCCTGGGGCGCTGTCTTCGGTGCTGAAGTAGCACAGCCTGGTGCCCGGAGCACGCAGAGACAGCAAGAGAGGTTCCAGGCTGCGCAGAGCCCCACTTCTGATTGAGCTCCCGAGCCACGTGGCCCTCAACCCTGGATTGTCTTGTTTCAGAGCTGGGACAAAGTGCCTTATATCGCCACCTTTACCTTTACTCCCACCACTCACACCAGCTTCTTGAAGGTACAGGAAAGGGATTTTTGAAGCTTCAAGATCTGTACCTACCAAACTGCCAGGTTTGCCACTAGATGATTTGCCACTAATATCCCAAACACCCACTGTCCTATTTCCTCTTTCTGGGATTCTTCCTTCCTCTGTCTCACATTTGGGTTCTCAGCCCTTCCACAACTTGCTTCCCAAGCCCACTCTTGGAAGAGAAAGTAAATCAGAGTGAATTGAAGTTGGCATGGGACTTCATTTGAAACCTTATACGCTATGAAATGAAAGATTATACCACCATTTAATAAATATGTTTGGGAGGCAATAAGGAAGGAGGAGATTTCCCCAGGCTTATAATGCCACACCCATAGGCAGCTTCCTATTGTCTCTACAAACAAGCAGTACTTGCTACTATTATTATTACACAATGTAAAAGGTTTGGGCATTATAGGAAAAGCATATTTAATTTACTACACACCAAAAATATTTAGTCATTCAAGTGAAACAAGGATGACCAACACACAGGCCTTATTTTCAAGGCATTCCCAGTTTAGTTGGGGGATGGGTGGCACATTGCAAACTAATCATTTATATGCCAAGACATGAGCCAAGTTTCATGGGATTCCAGAGACCTGCCTGGAACCTCTAGGCATGGAACTAGGAAATGAGTTTATTAGGTTAATAAAAGGGGCAAGAAAAAAAAGTGCACAGTTTGTAGTTAGAAAATGTGGGTTCCAGTCCTAAATCTGCCAATGAGAGTATAATCTTAGGAAAGTCACCTGTAAAATGAGAAGAATACCAGGCTTGCTGAGTTATTTTAGAGATGCGTTGAAATAACATGAAAGCATACTTCCTAAACAGCAAGCCACTATTAAATAAAAAGCTAACCGTTTCCTGACTATCTGGGTGACAATCCCTAAGCTTGTGTGTAAGTGCCATGAAGGCAGGGATGGGTCCTTCTGGCTGGTTACAGTGCCGAGTACAGCATCATGTTCCCAGAAAGAGTTATCGAGAGCATTCTGATTCCAAAAAGAGCTCTGACTCAGAGAAGAAAAAGTACAATGTTTGTCCTCAGTGGCCAGTTCTGCCCAAGCCACCCCTGGGGTGTGGGGCAGAGAGGTGCAATAGAAAAAAGATGGCTCTCACAGGAGGAGTTGGCCTAAAACAGTAGCTCCAGATGGAATTTCAGCTGGAAGCATACAGCAGCAGCTGAGCTCAAAGAAATGACTGAGGTTTTCTGGACTTACTCGCTGGCTGGTGGGTGAGATGAATCAGAAAGAAATAGAGGACAGGTGGTGCAGGCAGAAGGGAAAAGAGATGGGATGAGGAGAAGCAAAAGAGAGGTCATGATGGAGAGTCACATTCCAAATCTTTTGCTTGGGTGGAAAATTTCCGCTAAGGCACTGCCACTGGATAATCGCTATAACTTCATGAAGAGATGCATTTTAGAAAGAAAAATAATCACAGATTATTAAAGTTGGAAGAGACCTTTACAGTGATCCAATCCAGGCTCTTCATTTTGCAAATAAGATTAGGGCCAAGAAAGGTGAAGCTCAAAGTCAAAAAAGCAAGATAAAAAACAAATAACAGCAACAACAACAACAAAACCCAGAACTGGATTCAGGTCTTCAGATTCCCAGGTCAGTTTGTTTCCTGCTTCTTAATAATTGAATTAAGGTGAAATTTGAGGTACTGGAACAAACAAACCCAACACTGTAGAGACTTAAGTAATAAATAAGAGTCCATCTCCCCCCCCCCCCCGGCTCCCCATTCATGTAACAGTCACTGTGTGAGTGGTATATTGAGTTGGATTCCCCAGGAAATAGACTAATAAGGAAATGCATGTGAGAGGTTTACTGTAGAGCATTTTCTGGAACAGCAGCTAGGAAGAGGAGTTCTTGCGATTGCAACAGAAGCTTCAGCCAATACCACAGGGTGCTCTGTAGCTGAGTTACCTTTCAAAGTTGTCCACAATTGACGCAGGGATTGGGTTTGGGGCAAGGACATGGGACAGACCTTTCAACCCAGCATTAACCAATCATTGGACATAGGTTGTCCCTCGTGGGAGGAACGGAACTTCAGGTGGGCAGCTCTCTTTGGCCAAGAGCATTCCTGAAAAAGAACACAAAGTGAATCAGCAGCAGCTAATGTTCCCAGAATCTGGGATGATTAGCGCTTCAGGCTGAACGAGAAGCTCTAGGCAGCCCACCGAGTATTCATTATAGTAGGCCAGGTTTCAGGAAGAGTGCAGCAGCCTGATCCGTGTGGTCATTCAGGAACCAAATCACTGCTTGGTCACCCTTAGAGAATCACCATCATCCACGTGTCCAAGGCTGGCTCACCATAATGTCTGGGTTCATCACAACATGGTGGAGACACACCACCATCTTTTTTTTAAAATGTTTTTATCCATCTTAAAGAGGGGGGCGAGGGAGAGAGAGAGTTAGAAACATCAATGAGAGATCCATCAGCTGCCTCCCTAAGACCCACTGGGGACTGAGCCTGCAATCCAGGCATGTGCCCTGACCAGGAATGATCTGGTGACCTCCTGGTTCATGGGTCATGCTCAACCACTGAGCCACCAAGCCTTCTGAAGATGTGATACAAATGCATTCTTCTTTCTTCCCATTTAAAATCCTTCAGCCACATGAAACCTGCATAAGTCTTCCTTTCTTACATTCTCTCAAGCCTCCAATTCAGAGAATGAGGAGTTGGGACCTATGCTCAGGGTCCTTACAATAGTCATGCAGGGGACACATCAGCAATCAAAGAGGTCTAGGTGTGACCGACTCACCTGGGCCTCTAGTCACAGAGGAGGAATGACCAGGCCTGTTCTTGAGAATACAAATGGGATTGATCCTTCTTTAAAAAGTGTTCAGAGAGCCGAAACCGGTTTGGCTCAGTGGTAGAGCGTCGGTCTTTGGACTGAAAGGTCCCTGGTTTGATTCCGATCAAGGGCATGTACATTGGTTGCGGGTACATCCCCGGTAGGGGGTGTGCAAGAGGCAGCTGGTTGATGTTTCTCTCTCATCGACGTTTCTGGCTCTCTGTCTCTCTCCCTTCCTCTCTGTAAAATATTAATAAAATATATATATTTTTAAAAAGTGTTCAGAGGTCCTTAGAGCTATAGGTGAGTATAGTTCTGCCCATGAACACGTTCTTTTCTGTATACACATTTCACCATTGCTTTCCTTTAAGTCATAATCAATTTACATAAAGGATTATGCACACTTACATCTTTAACTCAGGGGTTTCCAAAAAGGGTGCAAACACGTATGTATCCTGGGGATTTGGGTAGGGGGAGGAAGATATAGAGAACCATCCATTGAAGTGCAGAAAAGGCAAAGATAACAGGAAGTGCGTTATCCTGAGGGAAGAGTGAGAGTTCCACACTGTGGAAAGGTTAAGTGGAGTTGCTGATTATGTAATACACTTTTAATTACACTAACCCTCCACCAAAGTGGCTGTGTGGCTCAGAAACATTTCTTCAAAGAAATCCCAAGCGGAAGTGTCTCCTAATAACATAAGCAAGAAGGAAGGTGGAGCTGACACTTCTACTCCTAGTAAGAGTTCAACCATATTACAATCATATTCACAACCATATCACAATATTGAAACGATGATGACTTATTTTGAATCAAGAGAAGATAGCCTAAACATGTTTGAAATTATCATAATTGTGTGAAATATTATTTAATACCCCCTACTTTTAATAATGAACCTCATCTTTAGTATATATTATGACTTGAGATATTAGCTAATGATATTAGTGTGCTATATAACTTACAAATACATGAATATACAGACATTGGAGGTAAACATGCAAATAAACTTTTGCTGATGGAGAGCTCAAAAATATTTGGAGATCATTGTCATAAGACATCTAAACAATTATTCATGGTCTTGCTGTGAGTGGTGACAATTTGCAAATGAGAAAACTAAAATCATGGTGGTAAATATGTGCAGAGACCATCAGCTATAAGATATATGTGGAAGTGAAGAAAGACTACCAATTAAGTTGGTACCCCAAAAGCTGAATGAGCAATTTATGGAGACATCTGGAGGAATTTAAAAGTCAACTTCAGCCTGGCTGGCATGGCTCAGTGATTGAGCATCGACCTATGAACCAGGAGGTCACAGTTTGATTTCTGGTCAGGGCACATGCCTGGGTTTTGGGCTCAGTCCCAGTGTGGGATGTGCAAGAGGCAGCCAGTCAATGATTCTCTCTCATCATGGATATTTCTATCTCTCTCCTTTTCCCTTCCTCTCTGAAATCAATAAAAATATATTTAATTTTTTTAAGTGAACTTCTCCCTCATTGTTAATGAGTCCCAGGCTCTGCCCTATTCTATTCCCAACAGATTATGACAGGAAAGCCTATCTCGTCTCATTTTATCAGGCTAAAAGATGCCGTCCTCAACCATGGAAGTCTACGGAAACATCACCCTTTTATGAAAAGAGCTAGGCATTTGCACTAGAATGCTTTAAAGACCCTGTCACAATCCCCATCAACAAAGACAAGTGTTGCCTTAGCAGGAAGCGAGATCAAAATCCCAAAAGATTAAATCTGGCTTCACAAGAGGGAACTAATCTTCACAAAAGCCACATTTTCTCAAATTCATCTCTTTAGAAGTTGCAATGTTTAAAAGTAGTAAATTTCCTCCCACCACTAAAACTCTCTGGGTAGAAATAGCCTCTGGAAGAATGGCAATCCAGTTCCCTCTGCAGCAATGCAGTCTGCCTCCCCAGCTCAGAAATGTGCTGTGCTCAGCATTTCTGTGCTGATGCAGCATCCATGGTCAAAAAGACGGGCGGGCGGCTGCAGCAGCCGCAGCAGCAGTTGCTCTAGGGGGTGGAAATCAGATTGCACCATTTCTACCTCATTTGGCAGCAGACGCACCGAGTCACAAGGAAGATGAGGTCCTGGTCCAGAAGCAGCTGGGTTATGTCACTCTAAAAGTGGTGAGTAAAATGGCTATTGGGTTTTTTGTGCTATATCCCTAAGTGAAGATTTTGGGTATAAGAGAATGTGTCTATGTCTGTGTCTGTGTCTGTGTCTGTGTGTACCTATGGATGTGTGATTGTACACCTACATGGACACCCATATTTTCACGGAGCAGCAGTACTTGGAAAGCTGTGAGTGGAATAAATAATAGGACGTAGTGTCATGAAGATGGAGGGGATCAGAGATATCATGCATCCCAAGCCTCTTGTTTCACAGAAGAGGATCTTGAGGTTCAGAGAAGTGAAGCCCTTCGCTTGAGATTATGAGCCAGTAAGTGGGCAGGTCTTAGAGCCAGGGTCATGATTCCCAGTCAGGATCCTTCCCATCATCGCTCTACATGAGGATGAGATAAAAGGCTCTATGCCCTGTGACCTGTATGCCTGGAAATAGACTGAAACCTGCAGCCACAGCATTAGTGTCACTGAGATACTCCTCAGTGTTTCCAGTAAACATAGAAAGCCATTTCTGACTGACTGCAACCTGGGGACAGCAGCAAAACAGCAGCACGTGCTTGCTATAAATTGCTCTAATCCTAATGGCTACCTCCTCCCTCGAGGTTATTCTTTGGGTCACACTGCAAACAAAGTGTATGCAGCACCGCAATTCTTCCCAGCAGGGTCAAGTGTGCTGCTGATAGGCTGGAAAGTATGCTTCATCAATAACATCCACCTCTGCTCGGAACAAATATTTGCTGAGTACCATCCATATGCCAGGCACTATGCAAGCCACCATCACGTTCTTTATCTCGGTTCTCACCACAGCTTCGTGAAGCATTCATAGCCATACCTGACAAATAAAACTGAAGCTGAGTGAGGTTATAAAGATAGGTGAGCTATTTTCGATCTTTAAAAAAAAATTCCTAGTTCTCCAAGAACCATGGTTTTTAAAATAATTATTTTCCATGGCCCTCCTTTACCAGAATGACCATTACCCTTAAATTGGAAGGCAATGTTCTCTCCTTAACAGAAAGCAATTATTTGCAACATTCTGGATCAAACGTGTAGGCATAGTAGGGGCAATGGCGTTGAACATTTGTAGACTTTGTACTCTAGGCATTGTATGGGCCTTTTAGTTTCCTCAGGTTTTTCTGCTGTTTTTCTGGGTTCTGGTTTGAAAGATTGCAGAATATACTTAGGAACCTTGACCGTTTCATGTAGCTCTACCCCTAATTGCATAATATGAAATAAGTCACTTTACTTCTCTGAATCTGGGTCTACTGGGTGATAAACTGATCACCAAGATGATCTGATCCCTAACATCCCTTTGGTGTTGGCGTGTTTATGTTTGTGTTCATTCACGCACACATTCAGAAGTTTCTTGAGTTCCCATGGCATGCCAGATGTAGTGTTTGTGCTAGAAGGAATCTTTGAGATGACCTCTTTCAGCTCCAAGCCTGGGGTGACTATTTTCCAACAGAGTTCTAGTCAAGCCTCATCGAGATGCTGTCAAACACGCTTTTTGTGAACTATGTAAGCTTTACCTTGAGCCTCCCTCCAAGTTCTAAAGGACATTAAAGGATTTGAATTTTCTCTCCCCTGTTCTTTTCTATAGTAACATGCACTGAGTAGTTACTCAGTAAAATAGTGCCAAGCACTGTACTAAGCAGTTTTCATGCATTTTGTCATTTAATCCAGACAGTAATTCTATTCAGTAGGTAATATGATTAGTTCTGATTTACTAATGAAAAAATTGGCAACCTGACCAAAATTGCGCAGCTAAAAGGTGGTGTTTGGGATGATGAAAACGTTCTAGAAATGGGTAATGGTGGTGGATGCATAACACGATGAATGTACTTAATGCCACTGAAATGTACAATTTATAATGGTTTTTATGTTATGTCTATTTTACCATGATGATTTTAAATAGTGGCGGGGTCTTAAACCTGCGTAGCAGGCAACTGCAAAACCTTCTACTGCTAACCAGTGCTCACACATCCCCACCACAGTCAGGACTCAGAAAGAAATGTGTCCCCTCTCTAAAAAAAGTCCTAAGCTTTTTTTAACTTCTTTAAAAAAAAAAAAAAACCACACACACACACACAATCATGCCCACGAATGGGCAAAGTCCCTTTCTGTATGTTGAAGGTCAGCAATAACCTATTCTGAATTATGAACAGATCCCCAAGCCTGGAAGAGTCAGGAATAATTTCTATCTTCTTTCCCCCACTTCTCTCTCAGCTGTCTACACACACTCAATTCAGCTTCAAACACATTTAAATGTCAGGTATCTCCTTTGCACAAGATCCTGGCTTACATATTTTAAGTGACAGAGATGAGAACGAAAAAGTTTCTCCCTCTAAGAGTTTACAAGCAATAGGAGGTAAATACATAAATAATTATAGAAGAAAAGTCATTGAGTAGAATTGTTGAGCACCCATGATGGATATGAAGGCCATCGAGATGACAGAGAAGTAAAGGACTAAAACACTGTTGTAGTCCTTCCGCTGCAAAGGTGACACAGATTCTGTGAGAAGACCCTTCAGAGGAGAAAGAGACTAGATTCTGCTGAAAGGAAAAGACAATTGCAATGGCGAGGTGGTTCTCCTTAGCCATAAAATAGCCATGGACCTTTTACAGATAACCTATTGGAATCTAAATCTCACCATTGTCATCTCTTTCTCCAACCATTATTTTTTTTCCTTCTCCTTTCTTTAAGCCTGCTCTGATTTTCTTTTAACTTCTTCCATTGGACACTTAGTTCATTCATCCTTGGTCTTCTTTTCTCATATAAATATCTTAAGGCTATAAGTTCTCCTTTAAGTATTTCTATGACTGCAAGACATAAATACTTGATATGTAGTATTTTAATTAATGTAATTAGTAATTTACAATATGATTTCTTCTTGGACCAGCACGTTACTTAGAAATGCTTTGCCCTCCCTGCAAATGCATGGGGGAAAGCAGGTGAGTTTCTTTTGCTTTTTGCTAATGATTTCCCACTAAACAATATTGCAGGCAAATAACACAATCTGTATAACAGTATATCATGGTATTTACTGAGAATTCATTAATCGGGTAGTACATGATCAAGTTTTATAAATGTCCCGAGTAACTCAAAAGAATGTGATATTTCTAATTATTGATAAAGTGTTTCCAAGCTCACCCATTAGAGCAAGTTTGATGGTGTTCAAATATACATCTTTTCCAACTGTTTTTATCAATTACCAAGAGAGAGAAATTAAATTCTCTTGCTATAATTTCCAATTTGTTGTTTTTGCCCTGAAATTGCTTCATTTTTTGCTTTTGTATTTTAAAGCTATATTTCTAGGGGCATGCAAGTTTAGAATTGTTCTTCTACTTAATTGTTCTTTTCACATGGAGACCACCTTTATCACCAAAAATGTATTTTTTTTCAAGTCTATTTTATCTGACATTAATAATCTACACTAGTTTTCTTATGGTGAGTATTTACCTGTTACTTCTTTTCCCATCCTTTACCTTTTAGTCTTTTTGTTGTTGTTGTTCCATGTTTTTTATGTATCTCTAGTCATATAGCTAGACTTCATTTCTGATCCAGATTTATTTCCTTCAAGCTCTGCTAGGAAATTGAAAGATGTTATCTAAAAAATTTAGGTATGTATTTCCAGGAAGTTTTCAGGTTTCTTAATGGCAGAAAGGAAGGGTCTAAGACCCTATTATTTAAGAAGATTTCTGAGGGTACTATTTACAATGTCTCCCTTTCTCTCACTCAGTCTATGCAGTTCCATCACATCCAACAAGTTCTAAATGTCATTTTGTCTCTCCCAGACATCCCCAAAACACTTCACATCCACAGCTAACGTCTTCAGTTTCCTCTTGTTCCTGCTGATAGGTTGTACCAGAAGTAAAATGACAACAGAGTAGTTATTGCAGATTGTCATTTCCTTGAATACAGACCTTGGCGTTAAGGCTCAGGTCTCCAAAAGAAAGAGAGTTACTTAGACCCATGGAAAATGTGGTTACAATAGGCCTCCTCTGCAATGATTGGTAATGCCATTTCCACAAGATATTGGGGGAACCTCTCTGGCTTTCATCAAGAACAAAGCCAACTATACTAAGTCTTTCTTGGCTACTAGCAACAAGGCTGCCTTTTGTTTGTTTGGGTTTTTTTAGGTAAAAAATAATAATAATGTCTTTAGATAATATTTATTGAGCACTCACTATGACAAGGAGCTGTGTTGTGCTTTTTGTGCAGTGCATCATTTTTATCCTGACAACAACTCTCTGAGGAAGATGTAATTATTATCTTAAAAGAGAACTCACAAGTTTGTGGTTCTATTAATGCTGTGCTCAGGCCTAGAGAGAAATCAAGCCAACATACCCTACAAGTCGCCCACGCATAGAGTTCTCCCTCTTCTCACCTGTACCCTCTCTGGTCTCCTACAAGGTTATGCAGCCCTTTTGTCTTTTCTTTTCAGCCACTTAATAATGGTGTGGCCATGAACAAGGCATGTCACTCCTGCGGGTCTCAATTTCCTCATCTTCTAAATCTAAGATTGCCTTTTGTCTCTGACCATTCCACATACAAGGGCCAAGGCTGCCGGACAGATGGGGGAGGCATTGTCCCCCACCAGCTTGAAGTCCATTTGTGTGGGAGCAGCTGAGACCCTCAGAATTCACAAACTTTGCCCCAGAATTCTGGAAGCGTTCATAGCTGTATTTCTCCCTGTTTCATAATGTGCTGTTTTTACAAGGCTTGTTCGGTCAGATTGTGAGTCAACTACAAGATTCATCATGAAGTAATCCTGCCCCAGGCTCCCCTTCTGCTCAGATCAGGGCCAGCCACGGACCACACAGCACATGGCATTGCATTTTGCCTGCCTACTTCCCTGTACTCTGTTTTTCTGGGACATGGAGAGGATGACAGGAACAGGAGTGGGGCTTATCCCTGGGCCTACCTTTTAAAGAGTAGGGCAGAGAAGTACAAAAACTCGCACTTACTGGGTTCTTTCAGTAACACTAGCCCTGTGATGTGGGTTTTATCGAAATCTCCATGTTGCACATGAAAAACTGGCCCAAAGTCAATGAATAGGTAGGTGATGGAGCTAGTATATGGTCTCACATCTGTGCTGGCTCCACAGGCCCTGCTGGTTCTCACAGAGTCCACCCTCTATGGTCAAAGAGGACGATGACCCATGCAAAGCCAGTACAATTTCAGAAGTGCCAGAAATCTATTCTCTTTCTCCCCCAAATAACCATCCTCACTGGCTTACGGGTTAAGAAAATGCTTTCCATTGCTGTTACTGCCTTTTAAAAATTCCCTGAAGAGCATAAACATTGAGTTGAGTTGAGTTGAGTTGAGTTGAGTTGAGTTGAGTTGAGTTGAGTTGAGGTGATGTCATTCAAGCATCGGGAGGGAGCTTCAGGAGGGGGGATCAGAGAGCAGAACTAAGAAAGGTTGGGGATCCGGGTGAGGGGACAGAACCCTCACCTTCCACTTACATGTAAGAGAGGAATTAGGCTTAGTGGGGACAGTGACTTGTCACTTTGCAAGGTCACTGTAGCAAACGGAAGACTAGAACCCAGGTGTCCTGCCTTCCGGAGCAGTAGCCCACACCACAGAGCATTTTGCCAGCATGCCAGTCTCCTGTATTAGAGGGAACTCTCTTGTAACAGTGTTGTTGTTGGACTATGACTAGTAAGGACTTTAGAATAAAATGCCATCTTTTCTTATCCTGGAGCAGCTCAGCAATTTATTATTTTTTAAAATATATATATATATATATATTTATTGATTTTTCACAGAGAGGAAGGGAGAGGGACAGAAAGTTAGAAACATCGATGAGAGAGAAACATTGATTAGCTGCCTCTCACACACCCCGCACCGGGGACGCACCCACAACCAAGGTACATGCCCCCTACCGGAATTGAACCTGGGACCCTTCAGTCTGCAGGCCAACGCTCTATCCACTGAGCCAAATCGGTTCTGGCAAGCTCAGCAATTTAAACATATATATTAAGCCGAGAAAAAAAATTCCCATCTTTCCTTCCTTTAGTCCCTCCTACCTTTTCTATCCCTTGCTTCAATCCACTCTTTTCTTTGGCATTGTTTAGTGTCAGCTCAGGGTATCTGATCATGCACCAAAAACAGGGAGAACATCTCTGCCATACAGGGGTCCCTCTTACCAGCCCTGTCTCCCCCAAGAAGCAGGAGATCAGCCAGGACCAAATGAAAGCATGCTCCCTTTGATTTACAGTCCTCCACCAATAGAATTTCCCAGGGCACTCTGCCCTCCAAATGAGGCCTTAAGTCCTTTTCTATTTTCTGGCTCCCCTCCCCCAACCCACCCCAGGTGACAAAACGCTGTGACTGTTAAGATGCTGTTTAAATGCAGAGTGTTATTATCACTATATATCATCCAGATCAGCTTTCTAGATCGTACCAAGATGTCAGAATGATGCGTGCCAACATTTGTGTTATTTAGGATACAGTTTACTAAGTTTATGTTGATTACTCTAAGTATCATCTTTGAAAGATAACTAGCATTAAAGTGTTGATAATGTTCCACTTTTGCAATCATATTTGCATAGTGTACAACAGACTTTAGCAGGAAAGATGATCTTAAGTGGTATTTTTCATCTACTCTGTCAGTCTCATGGTGCTTTGCTTCAACTTGGTACGAGAGGCAGGACAAATGCTGACAATTTTTAATTTTTCACATCAGCTTTACGTTATGTAACAGCATTCTTGTTCCTTCTGGGAAGCCCGCAGCATGGAGTGGTAATGGGGAAAACAGGGTCTTTGGGGCCGGTCACAACTGGATTCTGGCTCCAGCTTAGGCACTTGAGGAAGTCACTTAACTGCTCACCTCTTCGGTGGGACGGAGTTGGCAAGGTTGTGAGATTTTAGGTAATGCGTGAAAAATGCCTAAATAGCCCCGTGCCTGGCACGTACGTAGCTGGCTGGTACGAAGTGCCCTCCTTCGTTTTACATACAGTGTGTTTAAATGCCGGTTTATGGCATTTTTAAAATTAAAGATAGAAAATAAGCCGATTCCCCCCCCCCCCCCCCCCCCAGCGCACTGTACCTGGAGCTGATGACATCTTGGCCTCCCAGCAGAGTTATATATGCAGATAATCTGTTTGAGGTTGCTCAACACAGAGGAGACACTGATTTTCTTTTATGAACAATAGTTGACTGTCTCCTGAGTGTCAGCTACTGGGAAATAAATATTCTAGATTTCATCTATTCATTCATTCATTACAAACAAGCTATCCTCCAAATGACCCTCTCGTTCTTCTGTCTCCCCCCCCCCCCCGCCCTCACTTTCATTTTCACACTCCCCCAGGCCTACTACAGCCTTTTTCCCAATTGGATGCTATTTTTCATTTTCATTTTATCATCACCTAATGTCCAAATTTATTTAAATCATCCTCAGACACAATCTTACAATATATGAATCACATTTGGGTGTTGCTTCTTTTCCCTCGGACTTGTCAGCTGACTCGTTTATGACTGACAAGATTTCCATTTTAGCAATTTCTACTAATTCTGCTTCAAATCTGTATATTTAATGAACACACCAATCGGTACCTCATTATTAGTCAGGACCGTTTTTTCCAGTGTAATGCGCTGGTTTCATAATGTATTGTACATGGAAGCTGCCTCTAAATGAAATGCAAAGGAAGCCTTGTCCGTTTCCCATTAAAACAGTATCTGGCATATGAACCCAAACATTTTATCCCAACCAGGGTCTCATCCTTTATGCACATGAACACCGTTTGCATGATCCTATCAGACTCTTAAACACAAACCAGGCTTTCTCTTTGTAAGGTATGTAGAATTGTATGTCTCTACATAAAAGCTGGGGGTTGGGGGGAACAGTTTGCCTGCACCAGAAACACACACACACACACACACACACACACACACACACACACACACACAGAGTCCAACTTCTCCAACAAAAACACAATCTGACACATGCTAAAAATTGCCTGAAGCACTGGCGAGTTGCAGATCTTCTTCCTGGGGCAGGTAATTCATTAGGAAACAGCCTCGTGTCCTATGTACCGATTGAACAGGGAGATTTACTTGTGGTACCATCAGAGGAGACCCCGCCGTAGATGCCCATCATAATTGCAAATGAATCATTAGTCTTCATCCTCCTGCAATCTAGGTCAGGATGGAGCTAAAGAGGAGGGCTTTTAAATCTGCTTCAGGGCTCAGGTTGAATCTGCTTATGTGAGGGGACAAGCGGCAGACAGTTACCTTGTGATGAGGCATTGGGAAGGGGATTGAAAATGCTTTCCCCTCGTATAGGGACCTTTTACGGACCTAGAGAGTAAATCGAGACTCAAGAGGGGCTGTACTTTCAGATGAATGTCATTTAAACACGCGCGCGCGCGCACACACATACACACACACACACACACACACATACACATGCACGCGCACTACTTTTCTCTAAGCTTTCTGTGTCCAACTTTTCAGGCCTCAAACAGTGTCTGTCAGATAGGTTCCAAAAAGGAGACACTATCTTCCAGACTCAGGAACATGTGGATTTAAAAGGAAAAAAAAACCAAAAAACAAACAGTAGAATCATCCCTATTTGTTTGAAAGGGACTTTAGAAGTCATCACTCCAAGCACCTCATGTTGAGGAAAAGGAAATGAAACAAACACAGAGTGACTTACTCGCCCAAGGTCACACAGTCACCTTCATCATGCCACTGTTTAATTTTCTTTTGGTGTTTTTTTTTGTTTTTTTTTTTAGATTCCTTGTTTGTACAATATGAATAATGTATTAAATAACACAGAAACAAAACAAATTGACTTGGTAGCTGCCACCTGATAAACTGGATATGTGTCAGAGGCTACTGTCACATGCCTCATCCTTCACCCAAAATGATTATGAAAGGATGCTATTTCCAAGACCTCCTCTCTGTCTGGGGTCCTTTTCAAAAGCTCTTGCTCACTGGATTCGCTCTGAAACTTCTGTGTGGCTCTTGCCCACCCCTCTGAGGCCACAAGAGACTGGCAGTGTGTATTTCCCTAAATTTGTTCTGAAATATCACAACACTAGAGAAACTTAAATTTAAAAAAAAAAAAACCTTGATTTTCAAAATTAAACCTAAGCTACATATTAAATGTACTTGCTAGGACCAGTGGGCTATTTCTTTTACTTACCAAAATTATATTTTTTTTAAAAAAACAACTTCAAGTTCAAATATGATGTGAGAAATATAAACAGGCAAGAAATGAAGAGAACTGGTTTTGTTCTTAACTTTTCCACTGAATTTGCTACAAATGATCCACATAAATATAAAAGGAAAATTCCCTTCTCTCTAGGCCTTGTTTTCCTCTTCTATTCAAGGGAAAAAAAAAAAACAAATGATCTCTGGGGTCATTAGTTATGCCATTCAAATATTATCTCCAAAACTGATTTTTCCCCCTCTGAAAGCCACAGTAACTGCAGAACTGTCTGTAGCTATTTCCAAAGATGGAAACTGACACTAAAGGAACACCGCAGTATCTGCTAATTCTATGGTGAGCTTTTGAAGGAGGTAGTTTCACTATTGAAATAATTCTCCAAAACGGTGTTCGTTGGCTTTGGACTAAGAGCTTGTGAATCTGCCTTTCTAACCAGTATTTTTCCCCAATTTCATGTTCCATGTTGATTTGTGAGGGTTCCTCCCCCCCCCCCTTTTTTTTTTTGTTTTCTTACTTTAAAATATTTGTTAAGGCCAGATAAGAACTGGGGCAGGGAGCATGCTGTATGCGTATACACAAACGATACGTAAGATCAAGCCTGGCTCTTAGCTAGCCTGAACACTTCGGTAGAAACAGAGTTTTGTATTCCGTTTTCCCGGCCACCACTACTTGAAGGTGATAGAATATTCTATTTGGGACACCTTTAAAAAGAAAAGAAAAAAAAAAAAAACAACCTTAGGAGCACATTTAAAAGCACTGCAGAGCGTTAGGTTATTTTGATTTCTGCCACACAATGAATCCCTCCTCCTGAATGCAAACACTAGCGAGGAATGCGTTAGAGGATCCGCCATCGTATTAAAAATTAAATCCGGCTGCATTTCATAATGGGCTTTTCTTTTTAAAGCAACGTTTCGTCTTCTCACCATGGAAATTGCGCTCTGATGGCCTTTCTTTATGGTTAACACTGAGGCATCGGCTGAGGTCAGAACCCTGCTCCTCTGAACAGGGAACCACAAATGTCACCGACACATGGTACACTTGGCAAATAATATATTTCTTCCCGATCTCCTGTGTCTTCAGTTTACCTCGCATCAAGCTGGCGGTAAGTCGGAGAGAGTTTATTTCTCCTGTGTGTTCCTTCCTTCCTTTGGTGGGACCAGCCGGGAGGCATGCAATTTACAATGAATTCAAAAGTACACCTCTTTTGATGTTTGTTGTTGTCTTTATTTTAACCTCCAAGAAGGAAGAGATTTAACTCAGTCTTCACCCTAGGCTAAGCTAATACTTAGGTCATGTCTGAGCTCTCTGGGGAACCCCTGCTTTATACCATCCGAGGGGCAATGGTGTCTTTTCACGTGGAGCAGCACAGCTGTCCAGCCATATGGGCCCCAAACAGCCCAGTCGATCGGATTTGGGGAGGTTTTAGAATGTAATTTCTTAACGTGTTAGTATCTGGGGTGAGTTTGATCAGGAGTATAGACAGCTCTTAAGCCCCGGGGCTTAGGTTTTTAAGAAGCCATCACAAATGTCCCAGTATCTGATCAGACTGTTTAAAAACAGATATGAAATCTGTGACTGGGGGGAGGGGAAAGGACTCCTGACCCCCTCGTAGGAGAAAGCCCCAGGGGTCTTCTCTAACTATTAATTCAGCATCAGCTGCTTTCTCCTCTCCATCCCCCGCCCCCCTCCCCCGTTTTCTTTTTTAACCCGGGGCTCATCATTTAAGGCGTTCCCACTCAGGCCTGCAGAGCCTGTTACAAAACCATCGCCGGCTCCCCTCCCCCCATGCGGCAAGATGAGAGAGCAAATAGCCTGCATTGCAGCAACAGCCCGGAGGACTGCTATGAAACCGTCCTCGAGCCAAACAAAACCAGGCCTTGAGGAAAAACCAAGGAGAGGACGGCAGCGGTCTGTCCTGACGCCCTTCGTTCGGTCAAGACAACCTGAAGCTCTGGTCGCGGCCCCGTCCCTCCAAGCCCAAAGGGTTCGGGGAAAGGTCTGCTCAAACAGTCCCAAATCTAAAACCTTTACGGGCATGGTGGAAGTCTTGAGCTAAGCGGCCGCC
This sequence comes from Vespertilio murinus, assembly GCA_963924515.1. Lineage (NCBI taxonomy): Eukaryota > Metazoa > Chordata > Mammalia > Chiroptera > Vespertilionidae > Vespertilio > Vespertilio murinus. The sequence goes on from OZ004708.1 coordinate 71,476,463, forward strand.
CATGTCGGTTTTTTTCCACCAGAAAGGTATTTTAGGTTGAGGGGGAACGTTATCAGAATGTTAAGTTTTCCCTGGAAATAAATAAATAAAGTCCCAGGTGATGGCTCTTTCCAACTAACCGCAGTCTTCAGAAATTAAAAATGCATTGCAAGGATGTTTGTTCGTTCCTTCTCCTCTCTCTCTCTCTCTCTCTCTCTCTCTCTCTCTCTCTCTCTCTCTCTCTCTCTCTCCTTCTCCCTCCACTTAAACCAAAAGCTTTCCGCTTCTTCGAATTCACAAAAACGGCTTATTCCTTAAAGCTTTTCATGGTACTTTGTGGGAGACAAAAAGCTAGTGCCGAGAGGTTTTGAAATCGCTGTTAATTCTTTCATTGGGACAAGCGCCCAACAATCGGCAGGAACCGGAGCGGCCTCGAAGCCAGCCGGGCAGCGCCCAGGGTCACCATCCGCCCGGACGGCCCCCGTGGGTGGGCGCGCGCCTGCGGCCACCCCCGCCGGACCGCCCCGGCCGCCGCGCGCGGGCCGTCTGATGGGAGCACACAGCTTTCGGCTGCCAGGGGCTCGTCTTCCTCTCCATCTTCTCGTTGTTGCTCTGAATCTAGCGCTGCTCAAGAAGCACTTATGTTTTTTATTTTTGTTTTTTTTTTTCCTCCCCAGTCATCAAAGAAGAAACCCCGGAGTAGGAAAAGCAGCAGCGGCGGGCCCTGCGAGGGCGGAAACCTCCCGGGTTGGGGTTGACCCCGGCAGCTATGGAACGGGAGTCTTGGGGAACACCGCCGATGTCTCCTGGCTGGCGCTGGGGTTTTTATGGGGGGTGGGGGTCGGGTCCGGGGGTGCCCTAGGGTTTTGTTCTTATGGGCAAGATTCATTCTGAGCGCTTCCTTAAGGCCTATAGCTCAACTCCGTGCTCTCGGGGTGGGTGATGGGGGGAAAACACACACACACCACACCGCCCAAACCTCCGTAACAAAAGGCGCTTCCCCGAAGTGAGCCTCAATGCGCGCGGGACGGGTGGCGGGCCGGACGTGGAGGCGCACTTTGTGCCTCTAATCTCCAGCGTCCATCTGGCCCCGGCGGCCTGCAGGGCGCCGAGGGCTGGGCTGGGGGGGCCGGCGGGGGCACGCGCACGCATCCGGGGACGCGGGCACGCGCGCCCCGCTCTCCTTCACGTTCACCTTGACTGTGCGGGGGTGCGGGGGATGGGGCTGCTTAACCCCCCGCCTTCCACCTACCCTTCTCCCCACCCCCCCGCCTGCTTGGGGCGGAAGGGGGTGCGGGGGGGGGGGTGGAGGGGTGGAGGTGAGGAGATGCAAAGGCGCTGGGCTCAGAGGAGCGGCGGGCCAGCCGCGCGCTCTCCGCGGTGATGTCAACCGCATCCGCCGCGCCGTCCCCTCGCCACCTCCACCCCGGCCTCGCCCGCGCCGCGGAAACCTTGGGGTCGAGAAGCAGGAGGCGTGCGGGTGCCCTGAGACATCCCCCCCAACCCCCCCAAAAAAAAACCCATTTGCGAAAGTGGGAGAGTCAGGGAGGGGAGCGGCCGCGGCGCCGCAGCTCCCGGGGCGGAAGCAGGGGGAGGAGGGGAAAGGGGCGGCGGGCCCAGGGGCAGCTGGGCGCCCCGGGCCCCGTGGGGGAGGCCGCCTGGAGCTGGTGCTTCCGGGTGGACGTGGGGGGGGGGGGGGCTCCGGGCTCGGACCCCTGCGAGGGCGGCGCGTGTGGGCGCGGAGGGAAAAGCTCCCCCCCTTCTCCCGGGATAGAAACGGGCAAACGGAAGCGCCTGTGAGAGCGTGGGGGGCGCACATCGCCGCCTCCAGCCTTGGCTTTCCCGCTCTCCCGAGCGCTCCCACCTCTTCTCACTTTCCCCAGATCCGCATTTTCTTTGGCACACACACAGCTCTCCCCGGGCGAGGAGGAGAGGAGGGAGGCACCCGGAGGCAGGGAGGATGACGTGTGCTGCTGGTGCAGAGAGGGGGTGGGGGGCTGCGGGCCGGGCTCTGTGGACCGGCTCCTAATCCTCTTGTTTTCGGTACAGTCAGCAGATGTGGCTTCTTTTAGCTGAATAATCCGTTAAAGGAATAATAATTTTTTAAAAAAAAAAAAAGAGAGGAGGGAGAGGAGATCGGCCGCACCCAAAAGGAGGACGGCGGACGAGTTGAGGGCTTTGGTAAGGATCCATTAAAAGGCTCCAAATTCTCGGTCCCCCTCCGCCTGCCTCCCTCCCCGTCCGCCCCCTCCCTCCTCCCCTCCCTCCTCCCCCCTCCTCCTTCCCCATCCCCTGCAATCCCCACTCGACGCGAGTTCACGCGGAGGGCTGGATTTCCAGGCTGAGCCGCGACTTGCGCGGCGCGTTATTATTATTCATCTGAGGGTCCTGCCGCCGCCGCCACCTTTGCTCCTGCGCTCCTCTCCTTCCCCCTCGGCCGCCGCCAGCCGTGCAGTCCCTCCTGCCCGCCGGCTCTGGGTCACCAAAGGGAGATTCAGAATTTTTTTTATTACTATGATGATGATGCTGATGAAAATCATCATCATGCTCCTTAGCATGGCTATCATTTCCTAGGTGGAGCGACCGCGAGCGCCTTGTCGCCGCCCGCCCCTTCCCGGGGAAGGAAGGGGCTCTGGCCGCCGCTCCCTGGATGCGCCTTCCTCTCCGCACCCCCTCCCTCTGTCATCACCCGTGTGTGTGTGCGTGTGTGTGTGTGCGTGTGTGTGTGTGTGTGTGTGTGTGTGTGTGTGTGTTCTCCCGGCCCCTTTTATTCCAGCAGATCCGCCGCCTTTCGTTGGGCTGGGCTGGAGCGCCGCGGGCTGCGCCGGCCTCTTCAGAAAGCAGAACAAAAAGGGGAAGACCTTGAGGGGAGCCGCGGACAAAGCGCCCGGAGCTGGGCGAGCGGGGTGCGCGCGGGCGCCGGCCGGGAGTTCGCGAGATCTGCGGCGCCGAAGGGCGGACCTCTGAGGGTACATCCACACTGACTTCTAGCCATCCTTTCGTCTGCTGGGGCAGTGTCAGGGTTGGGGGGCGGGAGGGGGGAAAGAGGGGACGTTGGGTTTGTTTTTCTGGGAAAGGGAGCTGGATTGTGGGAGATCGGGTAGACTTCACTTCGCTTTCCCGCTCCCCTGCCTCACCTTGTGGAGATCGGAGGGCTGAGGAAGAAACTGGGGGGCGAGGGGGATGGGGGGGCAGAAGGCAGAAGGCTTGGGAAAAAGTGGAAGCCGGAGACGTTGTCTGCAGGGCTGGGGGAAGAGAGGGGCGAGGGAGAGGCGAGAGGGGACCGGCCAGTTAGAGGGGACTGCGAAAAGAAGGGGGGTGCGGGGGGGGGGGGTAAAGCCCTTCTTGGAGTTCACAATATGAGTTTTTTTTGCTGGGGATGAGGATACGGGTGGCTGTCACGGGCGGCGGAGAAATTGATGAAAACGTGATATGTCCGTGTACACACAGAAGGAGGCGTTGGGATTTGTGTGTAAACAGAGTGGAGAGGTGGAGGAGGGCAGGCAGGGCGGGGGGGGGCTTCGAATAATATCTTATTATCCCTTTGGCTTTGGGGACTCTCCTCCTCCGGCCCTCTCCCTTTATTTGGATCGAGGGAGGCAGCCGCATTAGACGCCAGTGACCTTTTAAATCTGCGCCCGCCCCTCACCTGGTGAAACCCGGTGACAGTTTGGGATGGGGTGGGGAGAGAGGCAGGGGTGTTTCGAAGACATATATATATATATATATATATATATATATATATATACTCATTCTCTCTCTCTCTCTCTCTCTCCCTCTCTCCCTCTCTCCCTCTCTCCCTCCCTCTCCCTGCCCCCCCTCGGTCTCCTCCCTAGCTCTGGCCCCCCCTCTTTCTCTTCCTCCCTCCCACCTCCCTCCCTCCTCCCTCCCTGCTGCATTTTGCATGAGCTATCTAGGTCATTAGCATTTTAGCGTATGCAAGACTTGACAAAGCTGATGAGGGGCCAGATGGGCCTCGCTCTTATGGGTTTTTTTTTTTTCTCTCTTCTTCTTCTTCTTCTTCTTCTTCTTCTTCTTCTTCTTCTTCTTCTCTTCTCTCTCTCTCTCTCTCTCTCTCTCTCTCTCTCTCTCTCTCTCTGTCTCTCTCTCTCTCTCTCTCTCTCTCCCCCTCTCTCTCCCCCCTCCCTTCCTTCCTCCCTCCCTCCCTCCTCTCTCCTTTCTCTCTCTCTTTCCTCTCCATCACTTGGGACCTGAGAGAGGACTGCAGCAGGCGAGTTCCGGAAGGCTGGCTGCCCGGACCCCAGCCGCGGACCACGGCGGCTCCCTCAGCCGCCCGCCCGGCCCCGCTACGCCAGGACTCGGCCGGCGAGGTAAGGGCGGCGGCGGTTGCGGCCGGGGCCGCCGCCGTCGAGCCCCCGCTGCCCTCTTGGTCCCCTGCTCTGGTCTTGACCCTCCCAGCCCCCCTCCCCGTTTCCTAGGCCAAGCTGACGGCGAGATGGGTGGGTAGGGCTGGCCGCGCTGGGGCGAGGTGGGGTTGATGGGTGTGTTTTTTTGTTTTTTTTTTCTTTTCATTGTCTGGAGCTGCAGGGGAAGGGGCGAGGGGAGTCCGGGTAATTAGCACGGGGGGAGGCACCCCTTCGTCTCCCACTTCCACTCACACCCTCCACCCCCTCCGCTTTGCAGGGGAAAAAAAAAACACGCCTGGATCCGAAAGGATGGGGGAGAACAAAGAGCCTCTGGAAGACGTCGCCGTTATCTCATTGTCTGTGTGATTGGGGGAGCTGCGCTGGAGAGGATGCTGTGGTCCTTTTCTCCCGGCGCTCCCCTCCCCCTCCCCACCCCACCCTCTCCCCGCTGTCAGTGCGCACGCACCCGCGCCGCTCTCTACTTATTTTCCCCTGGCTCGCTGTGTGTGTGTGTGTGTGTGTGTGTGTGTGTGTGTGTGTGTGTGTGTGTGGTTGTTGTTTCCCCCCCCCTCGTTCCATCTTCTTCCCACCCCCTTTTTATTTCTTCCACCTTTCCTCCCTCCTCGCCTTCCGCAGGAGAATGGCCTCTCTCTCCGTGTTCACAGCGGACCTTGATTTAAATGTCCATACAATTAAGGCACGCGGTGAATGCCAAGAATGGGGCTGGCTGAGCGCCGTGGTCGGCGAGGACGCGCCGAGGACGGAGCCGCGGAGCCCAGCGCTGCGGATTCAGGCCGGAGGGACCCCGGGCTCCCGGCGGCGGCAGAAGCCCGGGGCGCGGGGAGGGGTGTGTTGTGTGGCAGACCGGGGCTCAGAGATGCGCACGGACTCCGGGAGAGAAACCGAGAAACCGAAGCTGCCTCTGTGGCCACCGCAGATCCGGGGGGGGGGGGGGGGGGGGGGGAGAAAGATGGGGAGAGAAGCGGTGTGCCCGGGAGCGCATTGCGGAGTGCTTCGGTGTGCATATTTTTGGGGCGCATTGTACGCGGGTGGACACTTTTCTCCGTGGCTGTTTTTTTTGTTCCAGGCTGAGCTTTTGGTTTGCTTTTTTAAAAAAAATAATAATAATAATCTGGCATCCAGAGGACTGTGCCGGGGCTTGGACTGCGGATATATTGTGTTCTGCTTGAGGTCTGGGGGGAGGGAGGGAGCCGGTTGGAAGGGCGGAGGGAGATGTTTGTCACCTTTTGCTGGGGCGCTGTGGGCACCTGGCTAGCTTAAGGAAGTCACTGGGGGGGGGGGGGGAAGAAGGAACGAATTCCTGGTGGGTCCACAGGCTCCATCAGGGCTGAAAGCATGGCCAGGGCTCTCGGGAGCATCTCACTTCCTCCCTGTGGCTGTAATTGCAGTTTTAGGCAGAGATCCAAGAGATGCGAAGGAAGGGAGAGACGCAGTAACCTACATGTACCCAAGAGGGGTGGGGGGTCGGGGGGGGACATTCCTTTTAAAATCCTAACAGAAGGGAAAACAGAATGCGTACAAGTGGGGCTCTGAGGAAAGACTGTTTTTGAAAGAAAGCATCGGGGAATGCAAAGGGTCAGCCCTCCTTCATTCTGAAGAGCCTGCTTCCCAAATGGGACCTTCCCATCACTAGACCTAGAGCAGCAGCTGGTCCGAGGGACCCCTTCGCACAGCCCCATCCCATCTCCTGCTCTGCAGTGACCCCCCCTCCCCCCCCCCAGCTGCGGTGGAGGGCGGCAAGACCTAAACTCATTAATTTTCTGATGGAGAACATGGAGGAGGGGCAGGTCCCTGCAGAGAAAGGAGGCCACGAGCTGGATCTTCCTACCGAGGAAGCCTGCTGCTTCGCTTCCTCCCCTCCTGCCCCCCTCCATGCCCTTAGCTGCAGAGGCCTGTCTTTGCAAGGCCATAAGGATGCTTAGGATTTTAGTTTGATTACTTAGACGGTAATCAAGGCCGAAGAGGCTCAGTTGTAGCTTACAGAGGAGCGCTTTCCTCTCCAAAGCCTCAGCCGAACCCACTGAATAAATTCGTATTCAAGGATACCCTAGCCTCATTTCCTCCCAAATATACATTGAGTACCTACTATGTGCCAGCCATTGTGTAACTATTATTTCTTAAGGTTCTTCCTTGGCCCTCCTAAGAGGGTGTCTGGTGAGGTTAAGTGTGCCGGACCCCACCCAGACATTTCCAGAACCTTCTCTGGGTCTGCAGAAAGGTGCGGCAGACTGCTCACCCCTGCAGAGAAGGCTGCAGTTCACACCAGTTCAGTGCAAACTGTGGGTGCGGGCTGTTCCTCAAGCCCCAGAAGGCAAGTGTAGGTGGAGGGCAGAGGAGAGAGCAGCTTCACCGGCCCCTGAGCCTTAGCCAGGGTTGCCCTAAGAGGCACTGGCAGCCCTGCCTTCAAAATAAGACCTCCCTCCAAACCGTGCCTCCTTGGGGCGTACCTTCCCCGGCCTCTCCCCTCCGTCCTCCCTGAGAGGCTGCTCGCCTCTGATGACCAGCCGCTTACCCCTCAGCTGTCCGCATTAGTGAGCCTTGTCTCCATAATTGCTTCCCCGTAATTCCATCAGACATGGCTGCGCCCTTTGCTGATGTGCCTGCCCAAGTAATGTCCCTTTTAGATGGAAACCTAACACACTCCTCCGTGAGAGCTTAAACCGCAGGCACTGTGGACACGGCAGCCAGGGTCCTGCCGTCGCCGCCGGTACTCTGCAATGGGAGGGGCGCGTTTTTATGACTTATGTAAACTCTTGCTTCAGAAAGCTTTAATGCGTGTGGGGATTGTCCTGTGCTCACCGGGGCTCGTTACACAATGTGTTTTTGTGCGGGGGCTTTCATGGCCGAAAATGGCAGAGATGAATGGACCGCTGCCCCCTCTGCAATTCCAAGGCCCCTTTTGTGATTTCCAAATAGAGGTTTTGGAGTGAAGGTCAGTCCTGGCTTCTTCCCTTCTTCTATATCTGGGGCCTGTTTGTCTGCGATATTTATGTAAGAGACTTAAAGATCTCTGCTTTTTTTCAAGGCATTTATTTAACTCTCAACGCCATCCTTTCCCTTGCATATTTGAACCCCTCTAATTACATCCTACCATTTAGGTGAAGGGGGACATATATGATTTGTTCATTATAGAACATGTCGGAGGCAGTTTGCTGACAATACGTTAAGAAGGCCCTACCGGCTCACACACAGAGCCATCATTATGGTCCTCATGAGGATGGAGCTCATGTTTCTCAAGGTGGATGTACCAGATACTTAAAGATGAATTCAGTAATATATTAAAGTAAAAAAAAAAAAAAAAAAAAAAGGAAATATTCTTCTTTCCCTGCCAGAGATGGCTCAGATCTCTGTTTGAGCAGAAAGAAAATCAGAGACAAAGGTAAACTCCTCTATCAATTCTGTCACCAAAGGGGTGTAAAATGCGGGGACAGTTAACTGTGGTTGCATGAAGAACCTTCGCCAGAGAAATGTTTGGGAGAGGGGTAATTTCTTAGCAGGAAGATGCTCATATACATACATACATACATACATACATACTTTTATTCAAACCATAGCCCTTGCTAATATTTACAGAAAAGCATTTAACTACACACACACACACACACACACACACACACACACACATACACCTCCATCCAACCATCGATACTGTCTCCACAGGGAAATAAATTTTCTCCTTCCCTCGACTGCACTTACATAATACCCCCAACCCTTGTTCCAACCTGAGAATGGAGTTCTCTGGGGGCAGCTGCAAAGCATTCTCCCCGGGACAGATGGAGCCTGCTTCCTCCCCTGTACTGTGGGTGGTTTCAGAACCCCATGAGTCAACGGCAGCTGAGGGTTGTGCTGGAGCCTGTGTGTGTGAGGCTTGGCTGGCTGATTCACGGTGATGAGTATGTCAATAATAACAATGATGAGAATGATGATACCTAATAAAGATTTATTTTTTCCTTTCAATCGACAATGCTTTCTTTGGGTGTTTTTGCCAAGTCTTACTCAATTTGACTTCAGTTTTAGAATACGGAGATGTAATCTTTAATTGCATCTCCAGTGTAGACTGCATAGGAGAAAGGACTTGGGGTGGCCTTTACGGGAGCCAGTGTCCGCTGTCCTGCACCACAGAATTCGTGTCTGCCAGAGGCCCGGAGAGACCTGCTCCCGATTTAGATGGCCTGGAAAGAAAGCAGGCCCTCCCGAGAGCAAGGACTATTCCAGGTCAGAAAGGAAGTGTCAGCAGTTCTCAATCGGTTCGCCTGTTCATTTTCTTAACCTCTTTTGTCTTAAAATGGAAATGTTACCCCCCCCCAAAGAAAAAAATGAAGACCTGGGTCATGCTGCATCGCACTGCATAAGCTCAAAAAGTAAACCTCCAGGATCACAAAGGGCTTTCCCTCTCAGAAGCGAGGGAGCTTTCTTTAAAATTAAAATCCAATTTACTTAGTTCTTAACCATTGGACCCAGGAAACAATATTTTCTCGGCAAGTTAACTTTGCTGCTTTGTGTAATTTCTTCTTTAAGCGGTTCACGGTGGCGATCAGAGTGTTTGAGCCCTGCCCCTGAGCCGGGGTGCCCAGCTCGCCCTTGCCACCCACCCTGCCCACGGTTCCCCCTCCCAGCTTTCCAATGCGCATGAGGCTTTTGTTTTCTTTCTCCGAATGCCCTGAGACATCGAAATTTGAGTAAGATGAAGAGGAACAGCCGCTGGCTTCCTTTCTTTTTGGGCTCCTATTTCCCCGGCTTTGGTTAAGGTTTTCTAGCCAGAATCAAGAAATGCAGGGCCCCCAAGACCTGGGTCATCCATCACTTCTCAAAGCTCCGGGCTGATACGAGGTGCAAGGTGCCCTCGGCGCGGGTCCACCAAGGGCAAGGACAGCCCCGGGAGAGTCCGCGCGTCTCCGTTTCCCCAATGTCACTCCTGCGCCAAACAGACACCTGGCGACAAACTTTAGACGTGACCAGGGAGTCGGGTTAGGAATGGGGGGGGTGGGGGTCAGGGCGGGGTGCATCTCTGGCTCCAGAAAGGCAGGCTCGCGGAACCAAAGGCCTTGTTCGAATGAAGGTCCTCCCTCCCCGCGCCGCCCAGCGAGCGGAGCAGAGCGAGCGCAGGCCTTGGCCTAGACGCCGCGTCCTCCCCGCTGCGCTCCGGCCTGGCCTCTGAGAGAGAGGCGCGGGTCCCGGGGGCCGTCTGTCCTTCCCCCCTCTTCCCGCTCGGGGCCTTCTCATCCACAACAGGACCTGCGCCTGGAGGATATCACCCCGCACCCCAGAAAGCCTCCGAGTGTGCGGGCAAAGGGGCCCACCAGGGAGGATGAGGGGCGAGGATGACGGCCCACCGAAGAGCCACGTCTTAGCCCTTCCTGGGCTGCCCTCCCGCAGGACGCAAGGATGAAAGCACTTGCGGGGTGGTGTGGGGGATAAGGAGGAGGATTTTTTTCTTCGCTCCCCGTGCATCCTCCCGGCTCCCTTTTACACCATCCCACCTCCCCGGTCCTCCCAATCCTCGGCGGCGACGGGGCCAGGGCGCGCGGGCCCCTGCCCTGGGGACCCAGCACCCCACCGCCCCCGGCGCCGCGCGCGTCCTTCCCACCCCCGCATCGCCCCCTAAGGAGCCCAAACAAACCCCTCACCCCAGCAGGGGCCCAAAACGACGGCCCCACATCCTGCGCCAGAGGGGATGGGCCGCTTCCGAGCCGGTTGGAGAGAGAGGGAGGACCAGACACAGGTTCGTTCTGGGCTCGGGAACCTCCAAACCCCGGCTCCTGGTCCCAGTCCGAAGAGATGCGGCCGCTCCGAGGGACTGGACACCGTTTTTTAAAAGAGCTCCATTCCTTCTTTGCGCGCATCGGCTGGGCCCACCAGGGCGCAGAGCTAGTGATATGAGGCTTTTCTGGCTTCACAGGCCAGTGCCCTGAAATAACCTCCAGAGCCCTGGTCTCAAGGTCATGGGCCCCAGGAAAGGGGGGGAGGGGGGAGGGGAAGGGAGGGGAGGGGCGGTCGGCCTCCCAGAGGCCAGAGGTCAGGACCGGCTCGGGCCTCACAAAGGTCGTGGCCCCGGAAGCTTCTGGCACACTGGGAGGTGCCCCTGGGTTTCACAGGGGGTTCCCCTCGGCCCCCCTCCCCCCCCACACACTCACACGGACCGATGCGGCAATATTTATTCCCATTTAATTGAGACACTGCTTTAATTTCAGACTGCTCCCAGCTTCAGGCCCGATGGGGTTTTCGGCAGCTCTTTTCCCCAGTGCCTCCAAAGAAACTAATTGCTGTTAATATCCAATTTTGGGCTTTATTATTCGTTAGCCAATTATGGATCCCATAGCCCAGGCCCCTTGCTGCTCGCAGCCTCTGCTGGAATCGGCGAACACTGCCTGGCGTCGCCTTTCTTCCTGCGCCTCTATTCATCCCCTTCCCCCACCCCAAGACGATTTACCGGGCACATCAGTCATTCTGTTTGTTTGTCCCAGCACTCAGCCCAGTTGGGGGGTGGGGGTACTTTTCCGGCTTTCTCTCCCTTCTCAGGGCAATTTCTTCTGTGCAGGTGAAGTAAATAATTCCCACTTTTTAAAAAAGAAAATGTGTTTTCATTCTGTCTTCGCTTCTCCTCCCTCCCCCCCCCCACCCCCACCCCCGGCTTTCATTTTCTGGAGCCATTTTTGGAATAGCATTTCTCCAGCCGAAGAAAGCAAGGTGCCTCGGCCTCAGCGCGCTCTCCCCTCCCCGGGAGCCTGGCCACAGCCCCGGCGGAAAAGCTGCTGCATATATAACACCATCGATTCCACACCGAGTGCTCAGACGGAGTCATTTCGCATTTCGAGGAGGGAAACTTGAAAAGCAATTTGGGAAAGGCACCATTTGCGGCGATGAGGAGGGCGCTTTTGTCTCCTCCCCCACAGATGCCCTGGAAACCCATCCTCTTTTACTTCCTTTCCATGTGCAGCTGATGCAATTGGGGGCGATAGCTTTTTTCTTTTTTTTTCTTTTTTAAGTGTTCTCTTGCCTCATTTTATTCGTGTGCCCTGAGTTCATTGATACACAGAAGCAAATACTCCCCATTCCGAGCGCTCGGGGAAACAGGAAAATAAAAGTAAAAAAATCATAAAGGCAGCGGGAAGGTCCTTCTTTGTCTGTGTTCCCTTCTTCCCTTGTTTTGAAAAAAAAAAAAAAAAAACGCTTTACACGCTCTAATGTGCACTTACATTTGCCTTGAGCCGTTCTGTAGCAGCCTGCACAGTGTCAGCCTCAGAGTCGTATGGAGAGAAAACAAAATGCCAGGGCAGCTGGGGCCTCCCATGGCCACCTGGAGGCCTGGCCTCTTCTGAGGAGCGGAGGAGGCTTTCATCCCCGCCCGGGAATCCTGTGGTCGGGTTTTTCCTAAGGGGGGAGTCGGGGGCGAGTGTTGCGTAGGGCTGGGACATTATTAGGAAGGTGCCTTACACATAAGGCTCAATAAATGCCACCCAAATTGGATGTAATTAAATTAACAGCAGCTGTCCTTTTTTGCTTTTCCTGCAGAAAAGGCTGCAGTTATGCAGGAAGGCCTCTTGGGCAGAGGCGAGCGCAGCCTCATAGGAAAGGAAGGGGCTTAAAACTGCTTTAGGTTCATCCCCTCGCCCCAGCCCTGCTTTATTCACCCAGATGTGTGGAGTATGATTTTCCAATAGTTAAACACACACACCCGTCCCAGACATACATTCAAAGAGCAAAACAAAACAAAACAACACCATTTTTTAAGAACTTTTCTATCTTCCTTGTAGAGCACTGCATTTACTTTCTTTTTTAAAAAGTATCTTTTATTGATTTTTTACAGAGAGGAAGAGAGAGGGATAGAGTTAGAAACATCGATGAGAGAGAATCATAGATCAGCTGCCTCTTGCACACCCCTCACTGGGGTTGTGCCCGCAACCAAGGTACATGCCCTTGACCGGAATCGAACCTGGAACCTTTCAGTCCGCAGGCTGACGCTCTATCCACTGAGCCAAACCGGTTCCAGCTGCTTTTACTTTCTAAGGACCCTTCTACACCAGTCTCTTCCTCCATCACCCCTAATTCACATCTCACCTAAGGTCTTCCCCACTGCGGCACGCCCTAAGTAAATGCATAATCCATTTCTATTTCCTTCTACCCTCTTCCCCCAGCCCCTTGGAAACCTCTGGATGTCCCATGATCAAGAGGTGTTAGGAGAAAAGCTGTGAGGTTAAACCATTTCACACTAATATGTGAATTGCTGAGTCTCTTCACTTTCCCAGGGATATTTACATTTGAGAAGAGTCACTTACATAACAAGTGAAATCTAACCGTGGGCGGGCGTTTCTTGTGCAGGCATCCAAAAATGCGAGAGCAGAACAGCACTCACTTCCCCAGTTTGGGGGTGAGGAGAGTGGCATCACCCCTTCATTCCAGACACACCAATTGTTCAGACACATGGTGAATGAGAAAACATTTATTTCAAAAGCCCCCAGTGAGTTAGTTCTTGTTGTTCCCTCCCCACGCTCTGAACCTTCTGCCAGTCCCACGTGGAGGCAGGTAGGAGTACCTTGAGCCTTGAACAAAGACGCCTGTGATGTTTGCATATCCGCCGTCCTTCTAGGTCAAAGGCCACCACGCTTAAAGCCAGCCTTTTCATGTCACTTTGCATAATTGTGAATCCTGGTGTCATCATTCCATAAATCACAAGGAACTCTTGGATTAAATCCTGGACTGTGTGACATGGTGAGCCCACTAGTCCAGAAACCCAATGCAAACTCAAAGGAGTTCCAGGCAAGCTGGGAACTGAGCAGAGCCTGACGTTGTCATGCTCCAGGTGGTACATTTTCACTCTCCTCTCCCTAGTTAGCCCTTCCCTTGTTTAACTGGAGCTTCCTCATCTATTTGACACCCCGACTGTGTCTGAATTCCCATGTGCACATACCACGTTGTGAACAATGGCAAATCCAGGCCCAGGGCAAGTTCTTGTATGGCCAGAGGCAGAACAGTAGTGACTTTTTCGTGCCTTTCTGGCTTCCCACCAGCCTGTTAGAAAACTTGGACTTAGAAAATGTCAACCGTTTCTCCCATCTCTCCACCCTGCCCCTTCTCCTTCAGCATCTTGCCACCTTCGTGTGGATGATTAATCAATAGCAACAGCATTGCGTGAGAGGTTAGGAGCCTGGTCTGCTGCCAGCCTATGCTGTACTCCTATTGCGTTAAACCTGTCGTACTCAATTCCTAAATCACTCATCCTGCTATTGACTAAAAACCATCCAAGACAGCATTTGGGGCAGCTAGGAAACGTATTTGGTGTGATCCCGGGGCCTCTCAGAAGTCTGGAGGAACTAGGTCGCTTCTATTTTCTGAGGATCCTGGGACATATAAAAAAAATTAAGAAATGCCAAGACAAGGTTATATACTTATAGTGAAAAATTTGAAATCACCTGATTGATAACTGCTTTCAATTCTGTTCAGATACCTATGCGGTATATAGTATCGTCCACAAGTATTCTCAGAAAGTCTCCACATGAGGCCCTTTGTAGTTGTTCTTTTCCCTTTTCACTTGGAAAGACCGATGTCAAGCACATCTTTTTTTTTTTTCAATTACAGTTTACAGTCAATATTATTTTGTATTCGTTTCAGGTGTCCAACATGGTGGTTAGACAATCATGTACTTTACAAAGTGTTTCTCCCCCTAGCCCACCCAGTGCCCACCTGGAACCATATTACAATATTATTGTAAATGAGGCCCTTCATGGGCCTGGCACCCAGGCAGAAGGCCTGTCTGCTCAGGCTTATTTCCCAGCCCCCAGAGAGAGCATAGGACAGCGAGTGTGACTGTAAACTCAGGCATTAGACTGCCTCTGGCTCTTGGCTCTACTACTAGGCTATGTGACTTTGGGTAAGTTACTAAACCTCTCTGAGCATCCTCTGTTAAAAGGAGATGATAATAATGATGCTGTTGTCAAAATTAAATTAGATAATGCACGCTGAAATATTTAGTATAGCACAAAGCAATGTTCCATAGAAATATAATGTAATCATATAAGGAATTATAAATTCTCTAGTAGCCTCATTTTAAAAAATAGAAAATGACGTGTGATGTTGATCTTAATCATAGGTTTTATTTAACCTGATACATATAATCCCCAAATATCATCTCAACATTTAAGCAATATGAAAATTATTAATAAGATGTTTAATATTCTTTCAGTCATACTGAACCTTCAAAATCTAATGTGTATCACACTTACCGTGCATTTCAATGTAGATGCTAAATTTCCATCAGAAGTACTTGCTTTGTATTTAGATTTTATGAAATTTATAGACAAAGAAGTAAATTCATATACCCACGTTAGTTCTAACCATTCTTAAATGTTTTCTAGTCACTGAATAGAGTATCTGTTTTTTAAGCTTATATTAAAGAGTCTATTCTTCGGTTGCAATAACTACATTTCAAGTGCTCAGTAGCCAAATGTGGCTTGTGGCTATCATACCAGACAATGCGTAATACCTGGCATATAGTAAGTGCTCAATAAATGCCCACTAGCCATTACTTTCAAGGTGCCATCCCTCTTCAAACACAGGGAACAGCATCTTCTCTTCCCTCAGACTCCAAATCAGAGGCCAGGCCTGCCATTTGCTGCCCACATGGCCTGTGAGATGAGCCCAGGCCCAGCACCTCCGGGCCTCCTTGGGGTATAGTCTTTCCAGTCACTGGTGGGGTCACTTGCCAGGAACATCTTCCTGACTTTCTCCACGGTGGTTCTGGGAAGCCTTTGTGAATCTCGGGACTATTTTGCTATGTGCATGTGTGTAACCAGTGGGGGCAGCAAGGCTTTTGTAGAGGGTTATTCTTAGCAAAACAAGAACTCGGTACATCTGTGCAGCAGAAATGGCAGGACTGACATGGTCACACTAGTGACTGACATTTGTTTCTATTCACAGACCAAATTGTAGATGGGAAAAGGTAGGCATGAGCGTGGGGCAGGTTCCCAAGTTTAATTCTGTGCTACTTTCTCATGCTGTTAATTGCAAATCTTCTCAGCTTCCTCACATTCATTCTTCTAGCAATTTGTATTGAAATCTTGCTGTACGCAGAACACATTGGACAGCTAGGAGGGATTTCCGGATAAGACTCCCTTCCTGCCTGCCCTCAATAATCTTACAGTTCAGTACAAAAATAAGTCGGTATGACAAAGCCTAATGTGATTGGCACCACAGAAGAGAGACCATCAGAATTCCAGGATAGGTCAAATGAAAAATGCATTTTCCGATGAGAGAGCTAGGGAACCTTCAAGAGGCAGGTGGGAGGGATATGGGTGTGGGGGTGAATCCTAAATGGTAAAATTAGCATGAGCACCATCCCAGGGCTGAGGAAGGTTGGCAGGACTACACCTAGGTATGACGACAATATAGAAGAAAGTTTTGGACCAGATTGCATGTGGGAATTGCTGGATCATATAGTGTCTTAGTCAGCTCGGGCTGCCATAACAAAATACCACAGAATGGCTGGCTGGCTGGCTGGCTGGCTTACACAACAGAAA
Organism: Vespertilio murinus; assembly: GCA_963924515.1. Lineage (NCBI taxonomy): Eukaryota > Metazoa > Chordata > Mammalia > Chiroptera > Vespertilionidae > Vespertilio > Vespertilio murinus. Next base: position 71,492,343 of record OZ004708.1, read on the forward strand.
TTTTTTTCCTCACAGTTCTGGAGGCTGGAAGTCCAAGATTAGGGTGCCAGCATAGTCGGGTTCTGGTGAGAGCTCTCTTTCTGGCTTGCAGATGGCTTCCTTCTTTCTATGTGCTCACATGGCAAAGAGAGAGAGAGACTGGAGAGAGGGCTCTGATCTTATAAGGGTAATCATGATAGCTTCCCCTTTATCTATACCTAATCACCTGTTAAATACAATCATATTGGGAGTTAGGGCTTCACATATGAATTTGTATGTGGGGCAGGGGGGTGGGGAAGACAAAATTCAATTCAGACAAAATTCAGTAGTACTTCTATTTTTTAAATACATTTTATTGATTTTTCACAGAGAGGAAGGGAGAAGGATAGAGAGCTAGAAACATCGATGAGAGAGATACATCGACCAGCTGCCCCCAGCACCCCCCCCCCCCACTGGGGATGTGCCCGCAACCAATGTACATGCCCTTGACCGGAATCGAACCTGGGACCTTTCAGTCCGCAGGTTCTATCCACGTTCTATCCACTAAGCCAAACCGGTTTCGGCCGTAGTACTTCTATTTTTAATTTTTTGAGGAATCACCATACTATTTTCCATAGTGACTGCACTATTTTACATCCGTATCAACAGTGCACAAGGATTCCAGTTTTTTCACAACTTCACCAACACTTGTTTTCTGTTATTATGTGTGTGTGTGTTTTTATACTAGTCATCCTAATGGATGTGAGGTGGCATCTCATTGTGGTTTTTTATTTGTATTTCCTTTATAACCGATGACGTTGAACATCTTTCCATGTGCTACTGGCCATTTGTACATCTTCTTGGGAGAAATTTCTATTCAAGCCCTTTGCCCATTTTTAATTGGGTTGTTCATTTTTTGTTGTGTTGTTGTGACAGTCATTGGCATGTCTGAGGCAGTTCCAACAAATATAGTGGCATCAGCAGTCCCTTACCCATTGAATAAAGTCTTACCATCCAAAGTCTAGGAGCAGGTAGGTTCCTTGGTTACCTTCATGCCTAATGATCATCATGTGTCTCCTGGCTGTTTGTGTTTAAATCCTCATCCCTTCCTCCTTGGTTGGGTCTCTACAACCCCTTGTTACCTCTTGCTTGCCTCCAATTTCTGAGAGTGAGGCTTGACCTCTAGAGGGGTTCAGGTGAAGGCTTTAAAACAGCAGTACATTCACATCCCTGACCCTGACTCTTGCATATTATTCAGAACTTTGATGATTTCAAGCGACAGAAACCCAATGTGAACCATCTTAAAAATTAAGGGACATTTATTGTCTCCATGGAACCCTGTGAGAAGAATCATTACAACACAAGGACAGCTGGAACTCAAACATCTTTCTCTGAGTCTTTCTTCTCTGCTCCTCTCTGCACAAGTTTAATTCTTCTCTCTTTCTGCAAATTTGGTCTCTGCTTCCCAGATCCACACAGCAAGAAACATGACCATTGGAATTTCCCAGGCTTTGTATTTCATAACCCAAGCTTAAGTTGGGCATCCACCACCGATCCAATCAACTTGATCAAAGAGATGGAAAACCCCAATTCGTCAAGTGTGAGTTAGGTGTATGTATAGTGCTCCCATGGTAACTGTAGATGGGAGAGAGGAGCAACCTCCTAGCAAAAGGTACTGGCCAGGTAATACCACAGGTATCCACCAGGACCACTAATGGCCTATAAATGATGCCCTTGGGGTTATGCATTGCACACACCATGTGATGGAAGCCCTGGTGAAATATCTTATTTCTAGACTCAAACCAATCAGATTGGCTTCTTCCTCCCACGTCCTCCCTCCTCAGAATATCTCAATACTGGAGTCCATCCGGTCCTCTGGAGTCCCATGGTTTGAAATGCCAACCATTTCTTCTAACCCTTGTGCCAAAGTCCCAGCATTCTTCAGTGTCCAAGTTTCGTTTATGGCAGAAGCTGGTTGTGAAGACCACAAATTGTTACTTTTTTTTTCACCAACTGTATAACATTTGGTGCTTTTCATAACACCACACTGCTTCTGTCTTACTGTGCTCTCTCCATAGCAAGCCACAATATTTCTTGTCCTCTCCCTAAAAAAAGAAAAACACAGAGAAAAGCACCAGAAATTCCCATACTCTCTTCTCCCAGGGGTTCCTAGATCAGAGAGCAATTTGGAACCTAAAGGAAATCCCTATGGAGAGGCCCTACTCCTAAGTCTCACTAATTCTGGGTTTAATTCTCTCTTGTGAGCCAGGCATTGAATTACTGCCTCCACCCACAGCTCCTGTTTTCCATTGTCTCATCTAATAAAGGTTCCAGATCTGAAAGTCTCTGAGACCCTAACCCTAATCCAATTAAGCCCTGCAAAAGCAACTAGTCTCAGGAAAGACAAAAAGGTGAAGAGGTTAATAGCAGACAGAACCTCCACTGACAAGCTAAATTAGCCTGGCCCACCTCAGGAGAAATGTTAAAAGCAGATTACTACGACTGCTGTTGGTGATTAACATTTGCTCAAAATCTAAGTAGGTGATTTTTTTTCCCCAAGTTAAATGTTAACCCGAAGAAAGAGGGACAAGAGCTATGGGAGAGAAATGTGAAGACAACAGAAAGACCAGCCTGCCGATGGATGTCTTCTTCCCACAGTAGTTGGAGTTGAGAATGCTGAGCAACAGTTCCCCTGGTTTCCCTCTCAGGTAAGAAAGATGGAGATTTTCCTCCTGGTCATTTTACAAGTTGTGTTCTGGGATGGGAATGGAATAGGGAAGCAGCTACAGGCCTGGCCTCGGAGGAGCCAGGTCACAAGCTACCTGGAGGCATTTCAGTTTTGTATTTTACCTTAGTCAACTTGGACCACTATACAAATACTGCAGAGGGGGTAGTTTAAACAAGGAACATTTATTTTTCACAGTTCTAGAGGCCGGGAAGTTCAAGATCAAGATGCCAGTCATTTCAGTTCCAGATGGTTGCAAACGGCTGCCTTCTCCCTGGATCTGCACATGGCAGAGAGAAAGAGCTCTGGTCTCTTCATCTCTTTAAAAGGGCACCAATCTCACCACAGGGGGCTCCACTCCTATACCTCATCCAAACCCACATGCCAGATTTCCATAAGGTCATAGGTTGGTCCCAGTCTGAAAAAAGTGTCAGAAACACCAGAGACTTTTCAAGCAGAGAAGATACCTCCTTACTAAAGACAAATATTGACTATGAACAGATCTCACACACCCCAAATTTTGACTCATCTCACCCTGAAGCACATCACAATTCCCCCACTCCTCCAGATCCATCTTACTGTGCTGTCCAGATCCCTTCAGTCCCAGAGATGGATGAAGTGATGCATTGGAGTGGTTTATACCAACTCGTGAGAGCTATTCAGGAATTTTGCAAGAACCATTGGTAGAAGTCTGCAGTTGTTATGCCATGAAAGTCAGCCAATGTTACAAACAAGGGCTTTAATTTTTGGAGATTCCATTTACCATCACATGACTGAGCAGATGCTAAGATGAGATTGAACCTGTAAGGATTCTATTAGAGAAAGCACCTGTGTGAGAAAAAATGAGAAGGTTGCAAGAGCCATGTCAGACAGCAAAGCAAGTCTAATCTTAAATTCTCTAAAAATGAAGAAAGGGAAGAAAGGTTGATAGAAGCACCCTAAAGTCTATATGCATTGGAAGGAATGTTCTGCAACGCTGCTGGGGAGTCCTCGAGCCAACGTCAATAATCAGTGGATGGTTCTTGGGTCTCAGCCTATATTAGTATTCCTACAGATCTTGGTCATTTACAGGGAGTTGCCTGTGGGAACTGTGGCCTCAGTGAAAATGCAGGATTTCTGAACCCAGCAGCCAGGGCCCTACGCATTCATGGTCCCTGTTGTTGGTGGTCCTTGAGGCATGTTCTCATTACAACCACAGTCTGCCCCTTGCACCAGACCAGAAGGTGCAGGAAACAGCTCTGCCAAGGTTCCCATGGGTCTTTTTTATTCCTGAGAAATAAGCCACAGCCCTCATCACTGAAGTTGAACTTGAGGCTAGAACTGAGCATCCTCCTTTCCTCCTCCACTCTTCATTCTAAACCTCCCTCACCTTTCACTTCTAACTTGGCAGGTGTGGGTGGCTTACCTGATGGTATGACCTTCATTCCTGAAGCATCCAAATAATAATCATACCCTTCGCAGTTTGGGGTGGCTTCATGTGTCTATTCACAGTTACGGTGAAAAGAGAAGTGCCAGGAAGCACCCCAGCGGGTTGCCTGGGTTCCACACCTGTTCCTCCCAGCCCCCACTGTGTAAAAGCACTCCTACCTCCTCCTGTTGGTGAAGGTCAATGACTCCCATCCATATGGTGACTCCTTTTTCGCCTGCTGATCCCTATGCACAAGGACTCCAAAGTGTCCTGGCAGCAGCCTTAACTTGTAGTGTCTTGCTGTCTCTCCTGGCAAGGGTGTGCCCTCTTTGGGGACCAAGAACTCAAACCCTGCAGAGCAGAGAGTTGAAAGAATAGGAGACACAAAACCCATCTAGTCATTGAGTATGATGACAAGGAGGTCACTTCTGCTTCTATCTCTTGGTTTCCCGACTCATGTACCCTTCCTTTTAGAGACATGGTCCCATATATAGGTCTTAGGACACTGAAGGAGGGCATTGCATCCTTTCAAGGTATTTCCTCAGCTCACACTTCAGTTGTTCTTTTATAAGGCCATTCCAGGATTCTTATAAGGCCAGCTGTCTTAGAATAGTGTTGTATGTGATGCAATTAGTAAATCCCATAGTCACGGGCCCACTTCTGAACCTCCTTATCTTGAGGAATATCCCTTAGTTGGATGCTATGCTCTATGGGAATCCATGCCTGTGGATCAGGCATTCTATAAGCCTCAAGCAATGGTGCTGGATGAGATGCGGTAGGTAGGAAAGGCAAATCCATGCCCAAAATAAGTATCTACCCATGTGAGGAGGAACCACTGGCCCTTCCAGGCTGCCAACCTTGAAGGTCAACTCTGCTGCTGACATTCAGAGGCAGCAGTAGCTCTACTGACCTTGTTAAGAGAGAGTCCATGCTGTTGGACCCATAGGTAGCCTCCATCTCCAGCACCTCAGCCATTCTGTTCATGTGCCTGTTGTGCCAGTTCTGGGGAGGACAGTGACAGTTGACATCACTGGCTAAGTCATTTTGTGTAATTGATTGTTCAGAGGCTCTTTCTTTTTTTTCTTTTTAAATAAATCTTTATTGTTCAGATTATTACAATTGTTCCTCTTCCCTTCCCCCTTCCCCCATAGCTGGTTCCTTATCCCCTCTCTGCCTTCTCCCCCTGTCCTCATCCATAGGTGTTCGATTTTTGTCCAGTCTCTTCCCGCAGAAGACACTGGACATTCCTCCCGCTTGTAATCTGGATGGTCCTACTCTGACCTCTGGGTACCCTGATTCTTGGATCTCCAAGGAAGTACTAATTTAGCCTCTGCCTGAGGCCACCCAGCAGGAGCTATGGAGATATATTCAGATTCCTCTCCTTTGTTTTGGTTTTGGAGGTGCCCAAATGAGGCCCAGCTGTGAAGCAATATAAGCTGCTTCGGAGTCTTGGACCTTCTTTTGGATGTTCTGGGTCTCACTGACTCAGCTGCAGTTTCTTAGGTAAGTTTAGATTTTTCAAAGAACCGGGTTATTCATATGCAACAACCTCTGCACTCATCTTGAATGGGGTGGGATCTCAGGGCAGAGCAAACAGCAATGGCTTCCCATCAGCCCTGCCCTAAGAGGCCCCTGGGTGCCAGTGTCCTGTGGTAATATCTCTGCAAGCACCTCTGAGGGAAAGCCACCTTCAAGTTTCGCTCACTGCCAGACAGTCCAGTTTCTCAAATGAGTCTGGCTCCCCAGAGTTTCACCCAGAACTGGAGTTCAGAGTAGTTGGGAGCTTGTCTCCCTCCCGATTGAGAAAGCCAGCGTGTACTCAGTTGCCAGCCCCCTCCGTGCTCACAAGCCTCTGTACCTCTGCCTTCCACAGCTCCTGTGAGTCTCAGTGTGCTTTTCTCTTTCCTTCTAGTTGTGGAATTTCCACTCAGCCAGCCTTCCTGTGGTTCTGGATGATGTCTGTTCTGTCTTTTAGTTGTAGTTTTGAAATCGTTGTGTGAGGCAGCAGTTCAGGTTTTTACCTATGCCACCATCTTGGTTTCTCCCTAGAGGCTCTTTCTTGGTAGATGCTTCCAGGTGGACATTAAAGTTCTACAAAATTCTCATTTGTACGTCCACATGCCTTTGCCTCTGACCTCCTAAGCCACTCCCCAGGATCTGCATATATGAGAATATATGCAGTGGCCATCTTTTCTTCCATGCAAAGTGGATGGCCAAGTGCACTACTCACAGTTCTGTTCACTGGTAAGATTTTTCTCTCTACACTGAGTTTCTGGGCCACCCCTGAATGTGTGACTGTTGATCTATTTTTAGTTGCTTCCATATATCAAGCCAACCCATTTGTAAACCAAGCTTGGGATTTCCCTCTCTTTTAGCTGGTCACATGGGACTCTCAATACAGCCTTAGGTGTTATACAAACTATAGGGGCACTGGTGCAACTCTGATGGGTAGTGGCATGAGGGGCTGGGCTACCTGCTTCTGCAGCTTACTCATGCCCTTGGGACCAGCTCCGATTCAACCTAGAATGGTCATTTCTACTTTATAATGGACTGCATCTATTCAATTTTTGACTTTGCAGGTTTGACAACTCACAATAGAGAGTTCTGAAGGTAGAATCCCTGCGGTCCAGTTTCAAATTTCCAGAACTCAATTCCATCTCCACCAGGGCCCAATAATATCCTGAAAGCTGATTCTCAAAGGGTATGTTAATCTCTGAGGGCAAGGCCCTGCTCCAAATCCCAGGACCTGCATTGTGATTATCCCACTGGTATTTGCCATAAGCTCTGTAGTGTATCTTTTCCCACTACTGACACCTCCAGTCCCACAGGATCTGCCATATTGCATGCCCAAGTGGCATGGCAATTACTCCACCATCTGGATTTGCTGAATCACCCTCTCCTACTCTGGGTCCCACTCAAAGCTGGCTGCTTTCAGTGTCCCCCAGCATATGGGCAAGAGCAATATTCATACGTGTGGAATGTGTCTTTTCCAAAACCTAAACAGGCTTTACCAGTGCTGGGCTTTCCTCATTGTTGTAGGGTATGCAAGATACACAATTTAGTGTTGCTGTTGTTGTTATTTTGGAGGTCTCTGAAAACTGGATTCCTCAAAGTGTTACTGAAGTGGCTAATCTCTGAATCGTCACAGGGCTATTATACTACCCGCTGGAGTGCATGGGCCTTACCCATGCCTCCAGCACACTAACCACCTTTTACTCCTCCTGACCAACCAGCAGGATGTCATCAGTGTAATGGTGTAATTCAGATCTCTGGACTATATTGTGACAGAGGGTGGAAGAGTTCATATAGATCTGAGGCAAAACTAAATGAATATTGTTCAGCCTACAGGAATAAAAACTGGTTTGGGTCCTCTTTTCTAATTGGAACAGAAAAGAATGCATTCGCCAAATCACTGGCCACATACCATGTATCTGCTGTTTGGTTAACCTGCTTAACAATGATCATAATCAAGGTTGCTAGTTGGTATAAGCCTGTGGCAGTCTATGGTCATTTTCTAGGATATAGCCAGCTTTTGTAGAGCCCAGGTTGGCAAATTAAATGGTCCACCACAGCTACATCCTTTAGGTTTTCAATGGTAACACTAATCATCTCCTCTTCCCACCCCAACCAGGATGTTTTCTTGTTTTTCATTTACTCTCTTTGGCTGGATGGGGGTGGGGATAAGTTTTAGAAGTTCCATTTGTCTTTCCCACTATCATAGCTTTTATGACATAAATCAAGACCTGATGTGAAGGTTACTCCAACTTCCAGTTATATCAGTTCCAATTGTGTGATTTGGGCCTAGGGGAAATGACCACTGAGTGAATCTGAAGGCTCAGCAAACCCACCATGAGCTAGACTTTAGCCAGGACACCATCTTACCTGGCCCTCTTTTCAGGGGATGTAGAGACAACTTATATCAGTGTCATCTCAGATCCTGGCTCTAACAATCTTCAAAATGTTTGGTTAATTCCCCTTTCCCCAGTGTACAATCACTTGGGGAAGGACTTGGGAAATCATCACAATGTAGGTTCTTACCTTCTGGGGACCACCTTTTCAGTCAATGGGTTTCTGATTTTTAAAATTGGCTCAAGCCCTAACTGGTTTGGCTCAGTGGATAGATCGTTGGCCTGTGGACTGAAAGGTCCCAGGTTCGATTCTGGTCAAGGGCATGTACCTTGGTTGTGGGCACATCCCCAATAAGTGGTGTGCAGGAGGCAGCTGATCGATGTTTCTCTCTCATCGATCCCTCTCCTTTCCTCTCTGTAAAAAATCAATTAAAAATATATTTTAAAAAAATAAAAGTAAAATTGGCTCAGGTCTGGGAATTGAACACATAATCTTGACACCCTTTTTGATACCTATCTATTTTCCCTCTAAATCTGCCATACTCTAATCAACAATTTTCACAATTTTCTGCTGGTTTTTATAGAATTGTGGTCTCCTGCCTTCTTGGAGTTAACTGCTGCCATCTGGCCTCTATTATTCAGGGCCCTTTATCCCAATGTAGATTAATGAGCTCGGCTCTGTGACACCCCTCCTACCCCTTCTGGCCTGTAGAGGAGAGCCACTGCTGAACTTCATACATTCCAGATGCCCTTAGTAAGTGGTGTGTCCTCTGAGCCCTGTCAAAGAGTATAACCCTCTGGTGGACCTTCTTCTGCCCCTGCTATTAGCCACTCTAGCATACCCATTTCCTCTTTGGTCTCCTACTACCATCTTCCAGAGTAACTCAGGCATTTTCTACATTGCTTGGTGTTGACCATTGTTTTTGTCAGGCTTCTAAGGGCACGCTAGCAAGCAGCTGAATTTTTCCATTTCCTGGAGTCCTCAGTAGGGTGCTAAACCTCATGTTCTATGAAAGTGCCCCCAGTCAATACATTCTTGTTTATCTAGCCTCACATTCCAGCCCCAAACACCCTAAAATCCAATCGCAGACATCCCCCCTCCCCCACCAAATGGCTCCTGCCAGTACATGCTGTCTAGTTTTTAACAATTCTTTAAGTGCACATCTCCAGCCAGATTTAAATCTATGCTAAGATTTAACCAGTTATCTTCCTGGCAACTGGGAGAGGAGGTGAGGTCAGCTCCTTAGGAGAGCACCTGGTGCCGTATAGGGGGGAGGCTTCTGCAGCATGTTTTGGCACAATGGAAGCGCTGGCTCTTACTGGGGAAGGGTGGGTTTCATCTGCAAGCCCAGAAGGTCCAGGGGTGGCTGGATGCCCCATCCCATGATTCAGGGGCTCAGGTCACCTTGGTCAACTCAGGCTGCCATCACCAAATACCACAGATTGCATAGCTTAAACAACAGGATTTTATTTTCTTACGGTTCTGAAGACTGGGAAGTCCAAGATCAAGGTGCCAGCCAATTAGGGCTTTTTTGTCGTTTGGGTTGTTTTGGGTTTTGGTGTGGTTTTTTTTTTTTTTTTTGTGGGGGGGATTGTTTGTTTGGTAGGTTGGTTTGGTTTCTGGTGAGAGCTTTCTTCCTGGCTTGCAGATGGAGAGGCATCTTCCTTTTCTCACAAGATTACAATCTTATCAAATTAGAGCCCTACCCTTATGACCTCATTTAACCTTAATTTCCTCCTAGAAAGCTTCAACATATGGATGTAGAGGGAACACATTTCTGTCCATAGCACAGATTTTCTCAAGGGTGTTGTCCTTTGCATACTGGGCCTGCCCTAGCTGAGCCTTCAAACATCTCTGCAGCTCTGTGACTCACACTAAGTCCTGTGAGGTCTTCAGCCTGCTGCTCAAGCATCTCTGCCTTTCCACTCCGGGTAGTAAAGGCCTCTTCATGAACTACCACCAAGCATTCCGACTCTTGCACTTAGCCAGTACCTGTTTGTTAGTAGCCCTCATCTCTCATTATCCTTTTGTAGTTGCATCAGTAAAACTGCAGTAGCCAGTCAACTCCATTGTCTTTGTGGACACTGATCCCCCATATTTTTCAAATTCACGCATCATCATACCTGCCACAGCATTCCCCTCCACCATGACATTTCCCAGGTCACCACCACCCATGAATCTTCAGCAGTTAAACCACCACATTGTACCTGAGACTATCCATGTCCCACATCCTAACCTCTTCATATGTGGGGTGGTGGGTGATCCAATCCCACATCCCCATCTTGCCCCATGTTTTCTCAGACCACTCTCAATATCACTTGTGTTAGTCCAAGTCCTCTGAGAAGTAAGCACTAAAAAGGGATTAAACATGTAAGAATTTTATTAGAGGGCCGAAACCGGTTTGGCTCAGTGGATAGAGCGTCGTTCTGCGGACTGAAAGGTCCCAGGTTCGATTCCGGTCAAGGGCATGTACATTGGTTGCGGGCACATCCCCGATTGGGGGGGGGGGGTGTGTGTGCAGGAGGCAGCTGGTCGGTGTATCTCTCTCATCGATGTTTCTAGCTCTCTATCCCTCTCCCTTCCTCGCTGTGAAAAATCAATAAAAATATTTTTTTAAAAAAAGAAAGAAAAAGAATTTTATTAGAGGAAATGCCTATGAGAGAGCAAATTGGGAGGGAGCCCAAAAGGCTGAAGAGCCATGGCAGACCATGAAGAAAGTCTGACCCAAGTGAAGGAGGGAAGGAAGGAGAGAGGTTGGATGGAAGCATCCTAGACTGCCATGAAGTCTAAGGAAGTTTCAGCAAAGCCATCTGGGAGTGCTGGAGCAAAAGCCAACTTTCAGAGAAGTCCTAGTCTCCTTTCACACATAGTCATCAGCTGGGAGCTCCCAATGCCAAGGTCAGCAAACTGTGGCTCGAGAGTCACATGTGGCTCTTTGACCCCTTGAGTGTAGCTCTTCCACAAAATACCATGGCCTGGGCGAGTCTATTTTGAAGAAGTGGTGTTAGAAGAAGTTTAAGTTTAAAAAATTTGGCTCTCAAAAGGAATTTTCATCGTTGTACTGTTGATATTTGGCTCTGTTGGCTAATGATTATGCTGACCACTGTCCCAATGGGAAGCATGGATTCAGCACAAAGACTGGATTTTAGAGCAAAGCAGGGGCCCTTGGTCAGTTATTATTCCTGACATTAGGGTCAGCACTCCACAGTGCTCCGAGCCTTCTCCGACTTCAGTTGGACAGAAAGAAAGAAAAATGTTACTTTCAATAAAAGAATAAGCACATAACTCTTTTCATCCTAGAATGTTGATCTAAATCTCCACCTCTGCTATAAAAAAAAAATCACAGAGATAATCTTCCTAATTTCTGCATCATCTCCACCATATTGGTAGGTATTTTCATTTTCTCTAACAGGACAAAGATAACACTCCCATTGGTGGCAGTCGAGGAGGCTGAGAGTGCTAAAGACCATCTTCACACTTCATCCCACATCTCTTCAATAACTGCCTTCTGGAAAGCTCACCCCCAAGTATTCATGATGATTTGCTATGGCCACGGTATTGCTTCTGTAATGTTCATTATGCTCACTCAGATCATCTTTGTACACGGAAGTTACATGGTCAGTCAAGGCATAATCCCATGGAACTCTGGAAGGAAAGGAGTGAGCAGGCAAGATTCTGTTCCTTTACCCAAAAGGGAGGAACTCAAGTTCATGGTAGCGGAGCAGCCATTGTGCAGTGAAGAGCTGTTGCAAGCCTGAATGCCTCTCATTGCCAAAGGCATTCCACAGGTACGTTCCTGTGCCAATCACTTTTTACACTCCCATTTGGTTTTTTAAATTTTTACCTTATGTCCCATTCTAAGTCCTCCTAACACTAGTCAAAACCAATTTCTAGTCACCAATGGCAGAGCCCCAAAAGCTCCTTCTAGCCTAAACTCACATAAAATTTAAAAATTTTGTAAAAATAAAGCCTCTAGATTGTCAATTCAGCATTTATTGAGCTCCTGGTGCATACCTCACTGTTCAGTCCTGAGATACAGTGATAATAAGATACAGGCCCTACTTTCTAAAAGCTCCCAATCAGCTCTTTCACAATCCTCACGCCCGTCACTGCATTTGGAGTGCCAGGGTCTAAATTATTCACAGAGGATAAAATGGTCTATTTTGGGGTAATTCCTATCACACTTCATGGTGACTGCTTCCATTTTTAAAATAGCCTCAAGTGTGACTATTAATCAGGATATCATTAAAAATAATATCTGTCAGGATGACATTCATTTCTGTGCCATAAATAATGTCACCAGCATTGAATTTCTGAACAGTGGAACATTTACAAAGTTACAGCAGAAGCCTAGGTAATGAGCTTCTGGAGGACAGGGCTGTGTCTTCTATCTCTCTAACATAAAGCACCTGGGACAGTGCCTGGCACATACCAGGGGCTCCGCTCATGTTTGTTGAATTAATTTGAACATTCCTACATCTCACATTATGACTCTGTTCTGAAAGGATGTGGTTCATCCTTGTGATGTCAAGCTCTAAGTTTCGAAAAGCTTCCCCCAAATCTTAATGTCCTAGATACCCATTATTACTTTTTAAAAGTACATTTATTCTCTTACCTATCTTAGTGAATACATTTTATAAATTAATGTGTGAAAAGGTACGTCATTCCATTGGAAAATCTACTTCTATTGAAGGTCAAGAACTGCCCCCTTTGTTTATAAATCAATGTCAATGTTGATTTGTCCGTTTCTCCTTTTTTTTCTAGCACAAATATTCTAGGTTTAGTTAAGGTTTTAAATTAGGTTTTGAGATCATTGTAGATTCACATGCAGTGATAAGAAATAATCCAGAGTAATCGCACCTAGCCTACAGAACAATATCATAACTGGGACTCTGGCATTGATTCAATCCTCTGTCCTCATTCAGAAACTGGTGTGTGTGTGTGTGTGTGTGTGTGTGTGTGTGTGTGTGTGTGTGTGTGTGTTGTTTAGTTCTATGCAATTTTATCACTTTCATAGTCAAACTTCAGAATAGTTCCATTGCCATAAAAATCCTTTATCTTAGCCTATTATAGCCACAGCCAGTTCCCTCCCCCAATGTTTGGCAACCACTAATCTGTTCTCCATCTCTATACTTCTGTTTATAGAATATTATGTAAATGGATCCATACAGAATATAACCTTTGAGATTTGAGATCCATGCCAGTCCCTGAATGCATCAATAGTCTGTTCCTGTTTGTTGCTGAATAGTATTCCAAAGTATGGGTGTAGCACAATTTAACCATTCACCCACTGAAAGACACTTGGGTTGTTTCCAATATGGAAATCTATTTAATTTCATAAAATAAAAAATAGGCCTATTAGCCAAGCCATCAGTTTTGTAATAATCAAAAGCCCAAATACTTAGTTTCCTTTCTCATCCTCATCCTTGCTTGTTCCTTTAAATTTTTAACAGTGTCCTTCTTGAATCCTAGCATATTTTTCTAAGGTTTATCAACCGAAATTTCACATAGAATTCAGATTTAAAAATGCAATACTTTAGCCCAACCTGCATGGCTCAGTGGTTGAGCATTGACCTATAAACCAGGAGGTCACGATTCAATTCCCAGTCAGGACACATACCTGGGTTGTGAGCTCAAATCTCAGTGGAGGGCCTACAGGAGGCAACCTATCAATTAGTGATGTTTCTATCTCTCTCTCCCTCTCCCTTCCTCTCTGAAATCAATATAATAAAAGCCTAATATGCAAATTGGCCTCTTGAGAGTTTGAACACTCACTATGTCGTGCACTAACCACCAGGGGGGGCAGCATGGAACATGGCAGGCATCAGCAATGTGGCACTGGCAGCATGTGGAGCAGTGGAGGCACTGAGAGTGGGACCAAGGCAGGATGGTGTAGCAGGTGAGCAGGTGGCACCAGGCTACAGTGGGTGCAAGTGGGGGTCAAATTGCCCCACCAATCACCCTGCAGACAGCAACCAGCAGTGGTGGTGGCAAGGTGCCCAACCCCAATCCATTGCCCCATAGGCAGAATGATGGAGCATATGAGGGGGCAGTGCCAGGCCATGGTGTGGTGCCAGACGAGGCTGTGGGGCTGCAAGGCTAGGAGCTCGAGCTGGGGCCTGATCCCCACAGGTTATCTCAAGGAACCCCACTGTGCACGAATTTGTGCACTGGGCCTCTAGTAAAAAAAAATATAGATAGATAGATAGATAGATAGATAGATAGATAGATATAGATATATAGATATAGATATAGATAGATATAGATATAGATATTATAATTTTAAAGCAATACTTTTATATAGCACAATGTTTTTCTTTATCTTTCCAATGCTTTTCTTGATTAGACCCTATACTTAAATCAATTTTTTTTGGCTCCTTGAAGGTGATGAGCTCAGAGAACAGTCTACTATTGTGCATAGACATATATTTAGCCCACGGAGCTACAAGTATAGTTTAGATTATTATTTTTTTCTCAGCATTTTATTTACCCATGCTGAAACTCAATTACCTATTTTCTATAGCCCAGAGAATCTAGAAAGAGCTTCTTCCATCATATGACTCTTAGTTTGTGTTCTCATTCTCTACTAAGTCTTGTGTGATCCACAAACTTATATATAGGCCCACGGATTCAGGCCAGCTTTTCTCAATTTCCTGTCACTGTGTTTCTTGCTAATAAAAGTCTTATCTATGACTGCTTTCATCAGAAGGAAGGAACTCATTTGACTCTTCAAAACCCTGAACCAGCTTTCTGAGTTCTAGGAAACCAGCATCATTTCTGTATAGACTAAAGAAGAAAGACACCAGTAAGCTACACCAATGCATCCCACACCTATCTGCACATCATACCCAGGTCTCATCCCCAGTCCATTAAATCTGGAGAAAATCCAGAGCATGAACATTTTTTAGAAGTCCTCAGGACTCAAACAAATTATAGTAAATCCATACATTAAAAATAAAATAAACCTGAGAAAGTTGCTTATGTACTTACAAGGAAAACTCTGTAAGAGAGTGTTATGTGAATGAAATATATTTAAAAAAATATATTTTTTTAAAGACTGGTGTCTTACCATTTGTGTAAGAGATAAAAATATATATATTTGTTGGTGCTTATATATGTATAAAATATCTCTGGAAGGATTTTTAAGACTCTAGGGACAATTGTTGCTTCCGAGAGAGTTCTGGCGGGGCGAGGGATTGGGGTCAGAGGGCAACTTTTCACTGTGTACCTTTTACAATCTGCTGGATATTACAGCTGGTAAATAGATTATCTATGTCAAAATTAAAAATAACGAAGTTAAAATGAAATGATGCTGATGCACAGCCAGGATTGAGAAGCACTGTGCAACACAGTCATGAGCTGACAGTGACAGCTTCATGTCCAATTATACATTTCCTAGACTGTTTATTTAATTGCTTATTTTGGGAAATGTTGAAAATTCCCTTGTAGGTGCCACACCACTTAGCTTTTTAAAAATTGAAGTATAATCTGGTCAGATGGCTCAGTTGCTTAGAGCATCATCCCATACACCAAAAGATTGTTCAATTATCAGTCAAGGGACATACCTAGGTTGCAGGTTTGATCCCTAGTCAGGAGGAATACTGAAACCAGCCTCTCTCTCTCTCTCTCTCTCTCTCTCTCTCTCTCTCTCTCTCTCTCTCTCCTTTACTCTCTTCCTCTCTCTCTAAAAACCAACAAAAAAATATCCTCGGTGAGGGTTAAAAAAAAATTGAACCTGGCCTGTGTGGCTCAGTAGATGAGCATTGATTGGCCCATGAACCAGGAGGTCAGGCACACACCTGGGCTTGATTCCCCTGGTCCCCAGTACGGGGGTGTTCATTAGGCAGCCGATGTATATTTCTCTCTCACCGATGTTTCTATCTCTACCCCTCTCTCTAAAATCAATTTAAAAATATTTTTTTTAAATCAAGGTGTGACATAAATGAGGAAAGTGCACAATAAGTGTCCATCTTGATGAATTTACATATGACTACCTGCATTCAAATCAAGGTACAGACCATTGTCAGCGCTCCAGAAGGCTCTGCGGGGCTCCTTTCAATCAGTAACCCCCTCCAGAGATCACCACTATTCTACTTTTTCTGCTTCCTGAACTTCATATACATGGAATGCAGTGCGTACCCTTTTGTGTCTGGCTTCTTTCATTCAACCTTATGCCTGTGAGATTGATCTATGTTGTCACATGTAGCAGTGGTTTGGGATTTTTGTTTTGTTTTGGTTTTGGGTGGGAGTTGCTAAGTTGTCTCCCAATTTACCTATCCATTCTTCTGTTGGTGAACATTGTAATTATTTGCAGTTTGGGGCTACAGGTATACCCTGTTTTTCAAGTTTGCTTTATGCCACTTTGCCTTTATGAAAGATCTACATCCATACCTGTTTTTGCCAAGAAACCCAAAAAGGGCTGAAACCGGTTTGGCTCAGTGGTAGAGTGTCGGACTGAAAGGTCCCAGGTTCGATTCCAGTCAGGGGCATTGGTTGCGGGCACATCCCCGTTGGGGGGTGTGCAGGAGGCAGCTGGCCAATGTTTCTCTCTCATCGACATTTCTAGCTCTCTATCTCTCTCCCTTCCTCTTTGTAAAAAATCAATAAAAATATTTTTTTAAAAAGAAACCCAAAAAGGGTTTTTGCTTTCACACACACACACACACACACACACACACACACACAAAAGACAACAAGCAAAAATAGTGTTCATCATTGTTTTGCAGCCATTTCAGAGGTAGCATGAGCAGCAAGAGTGAGTTCCTTCCCAAGAACTACATTCAGCACCATCGTCAAGCCCCATAGCTTTGAACCATGTCTGTGAGCATCAGTCCTTTATCTTGATTTATTTTGTGCATTCTGGCTTTTACTACACGTTAGTGTCATTTTAGGTTTTATTCATTATTCATATGATTTGGTAGGTTATTTTTTTAGGTCTGGGAACATTCAACATTTTTTCCATGTAAATGAATGGTAATTCTTTCTTTGTCTTATGCCATTTCAGCTTATGCAAGTGTTCATAGGAATGCTCTACTTTCCGGTAGCAGGGAAAACCTGTAGAATAAATAAAGCTATACAACTGTTCTTATAGACATAGGCACATGTTGCTCTTGGGTACCATTGCACCTTTTTCTTTTCTTTTTTAATATACCTTTATTGATTTCAGAGAGGAAGGGAGAGGGAAAAAGAAATAGAAACATCAATGATGAGAGAGAATCGTTGATTGGCTGCCTCCTGCACATCCCCCGCTGGGGATAAAGCCTGCAACCCAGGCATGTGCTCTCAGCTAGAATTGAACCTGGGACCCTTCAGTCCACAGGCTGATACTCTATCCATTGAGCCAAATCAGCTAGGACCCATTGCACTTTCTTAACAGCAGTCTTCAACTGCGTGATGAACTGTCCAATGTTCATATTCCCTGCAGGCTTATAAGGTCTATGAAGGTAGGGCAAGACCTATGACTGTTCATTAGGGCATCCCCTGAATGAAAGGCAAACACCCTATTGCCCTTCACCTTTCCCATATTCTATCCTGGAATAAGAACCTGGTGTCTGGAGACAAGTCAGCCATCTCCTGATAATGAGAACAAAAGCAAAAGAAAGGCAGAGCAGGCAGCATTGAGATATTTTGGTCTTTGATGATGTCATAGAACCATGGCACCAACTCTGGATTGCCTATCTTCAGACTGGTCTGCAGGAAGAGAAAGAGGAAAATAAAAATAGATGCATAGTCCTGGCTAGTGTAGCTCAGTCAGTTGGCTGTTATCCTGTGCACTATAAAAGGTTGCCAGTTTGCCGAAGCCGGTTTGGCTCAGTGGATAGAGCATTGACCTGTGGACTGAAAGGTCCCAGGTTCTATTCCGGTCAAGGGCATGTACCTTGGTTGCGGGCACATCCCCAGTAGGGGGTGTGCAGGAGGCAGCTGATGGATGTTTCTCTCTCATTGATGTTTCTAACTCTATCCCTTACCCTTCCTTTCTGTAAAAAATCAATAAAATATATATATATTTTTATAAAGTTGCCAGTTTGAGTCCTGGTGAAGGGTGGGCAGGAGGTAGCAGGTTGATGTTGCACTCTCACATCAATGATACTCTCTCTCTCTAAAGAACAATTTTTTTAAAAAATCTTTTAAAAAAATAGATGCACCAAATATAGCAGAGATAAGGTTTGATGGATTTTTTTCAAGTCCTGGTTTAGTCCTGAGACCTGGCTGCAGACCACCCTCCCATCTTGCAGTGCACGCTATGTCTTCTCATAAATCCTTCCTTTGCTTAAGCCAGCACTACTGGATTTCTCTTCTACCAAGGTTCTCACCTCGGTCGGTACTTTAGCTCTGTATTATCGCTGATGTTTGTAATTTTGTCTCTAACTCATCAAGAAAGGGTTAAAAAGATGCTTGATAATCTCAAATTTGTGAGAAGTGGGAGAGTTATCACAGTGTGGTAGCAATAACATGGGCTTTGGAGTTGGACAAAATTGGATTCAAATTTCCATTCTGGCACTCAGCCAGCATGTTATTTTAGCCAAGTTACATAAGTCTTCTGAGCTTACATTTTTCTTACTGGCTAAGTGGTGATAATACCTACTTTGCGGAGCTGTTAAGGGCTGAATGCAATAATGTATGTAAAGAGCTGGCAGATAATTAGCATTCAATAATGATAGAAATTTGGGGGGGAGTGGAAAGGTATGCACTATATCATAGAAAGATTTACCTTGAATGTGACTTTTCTATTTATGGGATTATCTTTTTTTAGAGAGAGAGAGAGAGAATTACCTTTCCCCCTACTGATGCCAGATGGTAGACCATCAATACACACTAGTCCAGACTTAAAAGTATTGCAAACATTATTTTTTAGTGTCAATAAACCATCAGAAAAAGTGTGTGCTAGCTAAATAATATCTTCAAAGTAAGATTTTTAAAATGTATAGGCACTGTGTAAAGAGACTGGCAGCCTGCCGAAACCGGTTTGGCTCAGTGGTCGAGCGTCAGTCTGCGGACTGAAAGGTCCCGGGTTCGATTCCGGTCAAGGGCATGTACATTGGTTGCGGGCACATCCCCAGTAGGGGGTGTGCAAGAGGCAGCTGGTCGATGTTTCTCTCTCATCGACATTTCTAGCTCTCTATCTCTCTCCCTTCCTCTCTGTAAAATATCAATAAAATATATATTTTAAAAAAAGAGAGAGACTGGCAGCCCAAGGCTGCTCCCAGCTTCGCTGGCCAGAGCCTGGGGACAATCCGGGAGTCTCAGAGCACCAGATGACTTCACAGGCCCCACGCCTCCTGCATTGGTCTAAGCCCCAGAGGCCTGGTTTCATCTCTGGTCTAGAAAACCACAGCCACCGGTCTGCTCTTCATCATGGACAATTGTCGCTTTAAACACAGGACAGCACTTTACAACCAAACAAAACCAGATGGACAGCTCTCCCAAAGCCAAATCTATACCCAGGACACAGATTTCCAAAGGAAAATGCAGCCAAGGCAGATACAAAAACAACCCAGGGAACACTAAGTCCCAGTCACTATAAAGTCATTGATCACTCTGCTGCTCAACGTTGAGCACCACATGCGCAGTGTGGCGGCCGGCAAGGCCTGGGGGTGGGGGAGGATGGTGAGCCAGGCGCGGAAGCCCAGGAAATGTGCCGGGTGAGCGAAGGTCAGCAGAAGACAGCAATGACAACGGGGAGGGCATATTCTCCCATAAAACACAGTCCACTCTGTTTCCCTTCCTTGGTGAAGTGTGAGGGCTAAATAACATCTTCAAAGCTGAACCATCCAGGACACTTCAATCTTCCTGAAGACTCTGAAGCTCCAGCTACTCCTCTCGACATTGCAGCCCATGACCTCAACGTGGCCAGTTTGCTCAAAAGTGGCCAAGCCCCATGATACTGCCTTGTGCTGACCAAACTTGTAAGAGACTCCTTGGTAAACCAGATGCCTATTGACTGATTTCTGTTGGGAGGATGTGCCTCCTTGAGGTTGTCCTCATTGGGTAACACCCCTTGCTCCAAACCTTACTGTGCTCCACCAACATGTGACCCCCTATGTCCCTGTGTCCATGTCTTTAAAACCCTTCTCTTTTTTTTACTGACCTGCTTATAAACTGTTAATGATGCTGGTGGGTGGTTAAGGATAGACTTTTTTCTTTCCTAATTACAATAATAATAGTTACTGCCGAAACCGGTTTGGCTCAGTGGATAGAGCATCAGCCTGCGGACTGAAGGGTCCCAGGTTCGATTCTGGTCGGGGGTCACATACCTTGGTTGCGGGCACATCCCCAGTGGGGAGGTGCAGGAGGCAGCTGGTCGATGTTTCTCTCTCATCGACGTTTCTAACTCTCTATTCCTCTCAATTCTTCTCTGTGTAAAATCAATAAAATATATATTTTTAAAAATAATAATAATAATAGTTACCATTTATTGAGTAGTTATCATGTGCCAAGCACTTTGGTGTTTCCCATATGTGATCTCATATAAGTCTCAACTCTCAGCAACGGACATTATTGTTATTATCCTAACTTTTACAGATAATGGAATGGAGGTTCAGAGTAACTGAGTGACTGAACTGCCCCGATGGTGCAGCATGTTTATTGAGATCAATAACCGTGGAATGAGAAAGATGGGAACAGGAGCAGGCAGAGAAACAGCTGTGATGTAGCCCACTGATGGCCTCAGCCAAACCATGGAAAGCTCTGGAGTTAGAATGGCCTTTGTCACAAATTGGGTTGGGATGGCCAGCCCTCTATACTCCCTCCCAATCAGTCATTGGACATGGGATCCTTCAGAAGGGTGGACTTTGGGCAAGGAAGCTCTGCAGCTGAGGCAGACACCAAAAGGGATTTACAGCTGGAGACACTGTGCTGACCACTTCTGGCAGCTAGAGCAATGAGTCCTTCTTTAACACAGGAACTGGGAAGTGTATCACCAGGTCCAGAATGTTTAGAAAAATCCCACAACTAGTGAGCAGTAAGAGCAGGCTTGAAACAGAAGCATCTCTGATGATAGGGCCTTTCTATAGCACCTCCCACAACCCTTCAAATTGAATGTCCACTTATCAAAAGGTTGACTTCCTTTATTGCTTTGCCTACAAATTAGTCTCTTCCTCCAAAGTGGTGGCTCCGTTGGGAGCATTTATGATTCTTGCCTAAAAGAGGATGAGCCTGTGCCCTTTTTGTGGAAGAACAGTGGCCTCAGTAGTGTTGACATCCTGAACCCTTAGCCTGAAGGCAAATCAACCAATATCTCTGTCCCCAAATATTCTCAATGATCACTCAGCCATGAGACCAACACACATGGCCACAGAATGAAACCAACTATTCCAGCAGCCCCACTTCATCCCACTGCCCTAAAATAATTTGTATCCATTTCCTTTTTTAAAAATTAACCTTTGAGATCTTTATTTAATTTGCTCTTTCCTAGCAGAGCTGTTAGCATAAACAAAAAATGAGTTAAACAGTGTAAGGGTCACAGGTCAAGTTTTAAAAAATGACACTTGAGTTCTGTAGGAATTAGAAACCATATTGTATTTGAGTGACTCAAAATGACATCATTCCAGGGTAACCACTGCTAACATTTTGAATATATCCTTCCAGTAAGTTCTGTGCATGCATACAGACTAAATTACACATATTCAATTTTACATCGATGGGAATAAGCCACACCGCCTGTCCTGCAACCTGCTCATTGGTGTGATAGGGGCATCTTTCTATGACTACAGATTTTCACACAGGAACATGTAAGTAGTTGATGATAATCCTGAAGACATGGACAAAGCTGGGGAGAAGGAGCTGGCTGAGACACCAAAGGACTGAAAAATTCAGTTTATTTCTTTTTCCTTTTTAAATATATTTTATTGATTTCAAAGAGGAAGGGAAAGGGAGAGAGAGATACAGAAACATCAATGATGAGAGAATCATTGATCTGCTGCTTCCTACACACCCCCAACTGGGGTTTGAGCTCAAAACCTGGGATGTGCCCTGACCAGGAATCGAACTGTGACCTCTTGGTGTTCAACCTCAGACATGGGGAAGGCAAAATATCAACTGTTTCCACTCAACCCATTCCTGTCCTTAGGGTTCTTTGGTTAGAATACATTAATTATCAGAGAAAAGGTCATCAAATATAAAGGATTTCCCATTTTATTAACAGTATCTGTCTGCTTTCCAGAAACATTAAGTAGTAAATAGAGAGAATTTTGAAAAAGAGAAGAAATGTAACTTACTCATAATTCTATCATCCAGAGATGACCACAGCAACAGCTTCCATCTGGCACCCAGGACACAGGCTGCTTCCCTCCTCCAGCTGCCTGCAGGCACCCGGGGCCCAGCCTGGCCTCTTCCAGCCCCGGCTTCGTCAGGAAGGATGTCCGGAATGACATCCGGAAAACATCCAATCTAATTAGTATATTGCCCTTTTATTATTATATGTATTGTAAACATCTTTCTGGATCATTAAATATTCTCTCCCATTTTAAAAAATATATATATTTTATTGATATTTTACAGAGAGGAAGGGAGAGAGATAGAGAGCTAGAAACGTCGATGAGAGAGAAACATCGACCAGCTGCCTCTTGCACACCCCCTACCGGGGATGTGCCTGCAACCAATGTACATGCCCTTGATCGGAATCGAACCCGGGACCTTTCAGTCCGCCGACCAACGCTCTACCACTGAGCCAAACCAGTTTCAGCTTCTCTTCCATTTTCAATGGTCAGCTAGTATCCATTAAGCGGTACCTTTATTTGTTCAACTAGTCCCCATTACTCAGCAATGTAGGTTGTATGAAATTATTTGCTTTATAAACACATTGTCATGAGCACCCTTGCAGGTAAATGCTTGTATGCATTGCCATGTTAAGATTTCATAACCCCTGTCTATTCTTACAACCCACCCTACATCATACCAAAATTGTAAAATATACCTCCAGTTCACATTAAATACCATTGTTTTGCCATAAAAAAAATTAAAAGAATTTTTTATAAGTTCCTTTTGAAACTTTAGCTTTGGAAAACATGTTTTTATTTGGCTATGACTTCTCAACCACCATTTAGCAAATACCAGAATTCTTTTTAAAAATATATATTTTATTGATTTTTTTACAGAGAGGAAGAGAAAGGGAGAGTTAGAAACATCGATGAGAGAGAATCATCGATCAGCTGCCTCTTACACACCCCCTACTAAGGATGTGCCCGCAACCAAAGTACATGCCCTTGACTGGAATCGAACCTGGGACCTTTAGGTTGCAGGCCAACGCTCTATCCACTGAGCCAAACCGGTTTCGGCCAGAATTCTTGTGCAGTGAGAATATAAAATCTACAGGTAGTTTTTCATATAATGAAATTTAATAACATTATATTGATATAGAATTATATTTTTGCATGTTTAATTCAAGATCTGTTCATTCAGTCATTTATTTATTTATTATTTTTAATTTATATATATATATATATATTATTTTTTTATTGATTTTACACAGAGAGGAATTGAGAGGGATAGAGAGTTAGAAATGTCGATGAGAGAGAAACATCGACCAGCTGCCTCTTGCACCTCCCCACTGGGGATGTGCCCGCAACCAAGGTACGTGCCTCTGACTGGAATAGAACCTGGGACCTTTCAGTCCGCAGGCTGATGCTCTCTATCCACTGAGTCAAACCGGTTTCGGCTTAAATTTTATTTGTATTGATTTCAAAGAGGAAGAAGGAGAGAGAGAGAGAGAGAGAGAGAGAGAGAGAGAGAGAGAGAGAGAGAACGCAATGATAAGAGAGAATCATTGACCTGCTGCTCCTGCATATCCCACAGTGGGGATCGAATCCACATCCCAGGCATGTGCCCTACTGGGCATAAACTCTGACCTCCTGGTTCATAGGTCAACCCTCAACCACACCAGCCAGGACTTTTTTTTTATTTTTTTAAACTTTGACAATATACATTTTTTCTAGGTTTCAAACATTTTTTGTAGGTTCTTTAAAGCTTATGAATCTCACAGTGTGACTATAGGTTCTAATAGATAAAATTACATGGCAAATATTGCTAAAAGGGGTCAATAATCTGGAAGGATTTTGATACAAAGCATGGCCATTACCACTCTTCATAAACTGCAGTCTAACTCTCTACCCCCTTCTTCTCCTCCCGCTGCTCCTCCCTGCAAGTGAGTGCCAAGTGACTACCTGTAGGTCAGTAGTTTTCTTTGGGAGAAAGACATATTGCTTGGTTTCACACAACATCCAGCTTTTGATTTTGAGGGGAGGAAAGGTCATATGAGTCAGCCCCCACTTTGGCACAAGAACTTGCTTGTGCCCAATGGATATCTGCTGAGATGGACATGCTATGTATTTACATGGACACATGTCAACAGAGCTCAGAAGATGTGGCATAGAGATGGAGGCACAAGTCACCGAAAAAGCCCTTCATTGCCCTGCGGCCTCCTATCCTCTCTCCATCCAGTGCTGCCTTCCTGGGTCCGTGAAAGCTCACTGTTCCTCTCGTGATCTTATGAGGGTGGAGATCTTCATTTGAAAGACATCTTCAGCACAGAAGCCTTGAGGAAAGAAAGCCACCCCCTTCCAGCCATCTGGGATGAGGCAGGCTGCAGGCTGCAGCCCCCAGATACATTGCAGCAGGATTTCTCAAACCATCTTCAAATGTCAAGTGGAGGAATGAATTACAGCTCATCAATAGATGCTTTTCTCTTTGAAGAGACATTTTAGGAAGAAGAAAAGGTCACTGTCTGCCCCTATCCTTCCTTTCTCACTGTTTTGTCTTGGGTTTTTTGTTTGTTTGGTTGGTTTTTGATAGACTTCATTTTTTTTATAGCAGTTTTAGGTTCATGGCCAAATAGAGCAGAAGGTACATAGATTTCCCACTGACCCCCTGCACCCCCCCACACACATAGCCAACCCATTCACCCCATTATCGGCATCTCTCACCAGAGTCTCACTCATTTTTTTAAAATATTTTTATTGATTTCAAGAGGAAGGGACAGGGAGAGGGAGATAGAAGCATCAAAAATGAGAATCGCTGATCGGCTGCATCCTGCACATTGGGGATCAAGCCTGCAACCCAGGCATGTGCCCTGAGTGGGAATCAAACTTTGACCTCCTGCGTGTGCCCCAAGGGGGCCGTGTGCCCTGGGGGAGCCATGTGCCCCCAGGGAAGCGGTGGGGGGGGGGATGTGAACCGGAAAAGGAGCAGATTCTATTCATGTGGTCCTGAGATAGTCACCATAAAACAAGCATACTGTCAAATGATAGCGGGGAGGGGAGGGAGATCTGGGGGAGATAAGAGATCAACCAAAGGACTGGTATGCATGCATATAAGTGCAACCAACAGATGCAGAACTCTGGAGAGGGAGGGCATGTAGGGGAGGTGGGGAGGGGGCAATGGTAAGCTATGTACATATATAATACCTTAATAAATTTTTTAAATGAAAAAAAGACATT
Organism: Vespertilio murinus; assembly: GCA_963924515.1. Taxonomy (NCBI): domain Eukaryota; kingdom Metazoa; phylum Chordata; class Mammalia; order Chiroptera; family Vespertilionidae; genus Vespertilio; species Vespertilio murinus. Next base: position 71,517,715 of record OZ004708.1, read on the forward strand.
GGAATAAACAAACAAACAAACAAACAAACAAATAAAATGAGAGCCAATAACAAAAAGAAAGGAAAACACACACAAAAAAAAACTTTGACCTCCTGGGTCATTGTTTGACGATCAACCGCCGAACCACACCAGCCAGGCTCACTCATTATTTTATCAACCTCCTTTATTTTCCCGCTTTTTAAGCCTTTTCCTATTTCATGTTCTTTTGGCTTTAGCCCTTGACCACGGGCATGGAATCTCTGGGCTTTTTCCTTAGGACTTCACCCCAGCTAACTTTTCCGAGTGTGACTCAGCCGCACAGTGCTGCATGAGGAAGGAGTTTGATGGTGTTTATTAATGTATGTTGCATGGGAGAGGTTGAGTGGTTATCAGTAAAAGGGTGCGTTTTAGTGGAATTGAAGTGTCAGTTTAAACCAACCGTCTGTGGAAGCCAATATGATTTTTCTTATCAAGGAGATTATAACCCTTTCAGGGAATAGGGATGCTGTCATATGTTTCTTGCATCCCAACATTTAGCAGAGCCTGTGTTTGTAACAGTTTCTGCTGCTCTAAAAATAATACCAAATTCTGTTGATGTCCCTAACCAAACATGTGAAAATAACTCACTTCCTCACCCCCAAATCCCACCCACCCACATCTCATGAATCACCTAATTAGGTCAATTCTACTGAAATAAATTTCCAACCTATCACCTCCTCTCCATCCTCACTGCCAATGCCTCAGGCTAGATCCAGATCATCACTTGCCTGGCTTAGGGCAACATTCCCTTCCTGCCCAGGACCCCTTACAGATTCTCCAAAATCCAGTCTTCCTTGACTCTCCAGACAGCATTAGTGACCCTCTCTCAATTGGGCTTATTTCACTGCATTATAATTATCTATGAATGCCAGTATTTTCCTGGTCTACAATTTAGACTAAGCTCTTCCAGAAAAGGTGTTATGTGTCTTCATATTTTCATCCCTTTCTGTCTAGCACAGACTCTACAACACCACAAAGGTGTTTGCTGAATTAATGATCTCCTGAATATCTTTACTAAAATGGTTTCAGATAAAAATCAAATGTAAAAATAAGCAAAATGTAAAATATACAAACAACATAGAAATTACAAAATAAAGATAAATCTTCCTCCCCAACCCCAGTGGTCCCCAAAGATGGTCTGTATGTGTATTTTCCATTTACAGAACGTAGAATTACCCTGTACACATATCTAGCTTTCTTTTGCTATCTATATCTAGGAGACATTCTCCGGAATTTGTCTCGGTCTCTTAAACAGCTTCATAGTATTCCATGGTATGTATATTTATTAGTATAGTACTTAACTAGTCACCTATTGGTGGACATTTAGATAACTTTTTAGTCCTTTGTTATAACAATGTTCTAATGAACTTATCTTTTTAAAAAATATATATATTTTATTTATTCTCCACAGAGAGGAAGAGAGAGGGATAGAGAGTTAGAAACATCGATGAGAGAGAATTATCATCGATCAGCTGCCTTTTGCATACCCCCTACTGAGGATATGCCCACAACCAAGGTACATGCCCTTGACCGGAATCGAACCAGGGACCTTTCAGTCCACAGGCTGACACTTTATCCACTGAGCCAAACCAGTTTTGGCTAATGAATTTATCTTGATGTTCCATTTTTTAACTCTTATTTTTAAAAAGTGAGCAACCCATTCACATTGAGTCAAAATCCAAATGTAAACGAAGGTATAAAGTAAAAAGTTTCCCCTCTTTCCTATACTCCCATTCTTCCACAGTCCCAGCCACCCATTTCCCCTTCATGGACGCAATTAATCTCACTCCTTTCTTACTTGTGTCTATATTGTTATACTTTTAAAAGAATATATCCAAGAGCTAAATTCCAAGTACTCAAAATTGTTTGATCTGGTATATAGTTTTTGGACTTCTTCTTCTTCTTCTTCTTCTTCTTCTTCTTCTTCTTCTTCTTCTTCTTTTTGTTATTGTTGTTGTTGATACTGCCAACTTATTCTTCAAAAAGATTGTATTGATACAATTAGTAATTAGTAAATATTATTTCAATAAATAGTACAGTTAACTCTCAAACAACATGGATTTGAACTGCATGGGTCCACTTATACATGGATCCTCTCCCCCCCCCCCAATAAATACCTATGCTGTTTTCAATCTGTCAATCTGTCATTGGAAGTCCCCGGACGCAGAGGGCCTATTTATATACATTGATTACCTACCCCCTGTTAGGTAGGTTACTTGAACATCTGTGATTTTGGTATCTCCAAGGGGTCCTGGAACCAACCCCCTGAGGCTACTGAAAGACAACTTAAATTTGGGGGGGAGTCAAAAGTTAAACCCGGATCTTCAAATGCAAAGGCACCTCTGAACCCCTATGTGGTTCAGGGGCCAACTGCAACACTAATTAGGACTTAGAAAACACTGACTTAGAGTCTTACCAGCAGCAAACAATTTTTGTTTCCCTACATCCTTATCCACACAGGCTATTTTCAAACCTGTGAATATTTACCAGTCTGATCTGTGATAGGAATAATGTGTTGCTTTGACCTACAGGTCTTTAATTATGAGTGAAAGTGGGCAGTTTTTTATGGTCTTACTGCTGCGTGGATTTCTTCTTCTGTGAAACTGCCTACTCAGGTCCTTTGCTCATTAGGTTGTTATATTTTTCTTATTTACTTGTAAGTTTTTCTGGCTTGGCATCTGCAAATATTTTCCCTCCTAATACACTTATAACTAAATCCACACAATTCAAAAGTTAGTGTTTCTCTTTATGGATATCATTTTGTCTTCCCAATCAGGTTGCAAATTCTTTGAAAATAGGGTCCACGAATCTACTCTAATCCTAAATTGCATGGCCAACTCTGGTTGATCAGCTGCGACCTTCATTCTGGGCACTTGACATGGGCTGAGATCCTCTGGGGAAGATCCGTGTCTTCTGTAGTTACAGAAAAAGATGAGATTTGCCTTCCTGAGTCAGCCCTTCCATCGATCCAGTCTAACTTTCCATCTGACAGCAGCAACAAGAAACACGTTGAAGAGAATCCAATTACCCTCTTTGACATCCGCTTCAAAAGGTTAGGGATTTATCCTATGCATCACCATTTGAGATCTCTCTTCCATCAATTCATCTAAACCCTTACTGAACCTCAGCCTATAGTCCCACTCCAGGCCCTACAGGCAATGAGTTCTTTTGTTTATAAAGCAATAGATCAACTTCTAGTTCAGGAGGGCAGTATTTTATGTAAGCACATATCATTCTTTCTGCTTCACTCCAAATACCTATAAATAGTAAATTAAAAATAGGTTTGAAATATTAATATAAGGTTCCTTTTATTCATTTTAAAATTTTCTTCAACCTTTTCTTTAAGTTTTTAATTTTGTATAATTACATATAGGAAAAGATAAAATATATAAATATACATTAATAATGTTAAAGGGAATGGTTATGTATTCAAACCAGGTCAAGGAAGATCATTGTCAGGGTTCCCAAACCTCCTACGTATCCCTTCTTCCTAAAGGGAAGGTAAATGCTATCCTGAGTTTTTGTTGTTAATTCTCACCTGAGGATATTTTTTCCATTTATTTTTTTAGAGAGAGTGGAAGGGAGGGGGAGAGAGAGAAACATCAATATGAGAAAGACATATTGATTGGTTGCCTTCCACATGTGCCCCAACCGGGGTCAGATATCAAGTCTATAACCAAGGTACATGCCTTTGACTGGAATCAAACCTGAGACACTTCAATTTGTGGGCCAGCGATCTAACCATTGACCCAAACCACCGAGGGCTATCCTGACTTTTGAAAAAGCCACTTTCTTGCATTTCTTTATGTTCTATCTATGGCTATACCCATAAATGCTACACTTTAGTTTGGTATGGTTTTGAGCTTTATGTAAATGGACTGTGTGTATTTTTTGTCTTGTTTCTTTCCTTGAACATTAAGTTTTAAGGGCTCATCCTTGTTTGCTGAGAACAGTTCTAGGTCATTCATTTTCTTTCTAAAGGGTCTTTCAGTATATGATTACTAGGGACCCAGTGCACGACATTCATGCACCAGAGAGGGGTCTCTCAGCCCAGCCTGCCCCCTCTCACATACTAAAGGCCTCAGGGGATGTCCTACAGATGGCTTAGGCCTGCTCCCCGTTGACAACCCAGAGCTGACTACTAAGGATTCAGGCATGGTGACCCAGCACTGACTGCTGAGAGGACTGTGAATCAGGCCCAGAAGGAGGCCTGAATAGAGAAGCAGGGTATGATCCATAGCCTCTGTGGCAGCTGTTGATCAGCACTTGCCTCTCTTTTTTCTCTCCAGGCCTGGCCAGCAGCCTCACCTCCATTTCTTTCCAGGCCTCCACTGGGACTGCTAATCACCCCCACCTTTCTGATCAGGCCCCAATGATAGGCCCTGAGATGCTGACTGGCATAGAAACTGACCAATCAGAACCAAATTGGTCAGCAGAGGAGGGCAGTTGGGGGCAAAATCAGGCTGGTAGGGTAGGGCAGTTGGGGAGAACCAGGCTTGCAGGGTAGGGCAGTTGGGGGTGATTGGACTGGCAGGGGAGCAGTTAGATGTTAATCAGGCTGGCAGGGTAATGGTTAAGGATTATCAGGCTGGCAGGCAAAAGCTGTTAGGGGCAATCAGGCAAGCAGGCAGGTGAGTGGTTAGGAGCCAGCAGTCTCAGATTGTGAGAGGGATATCTGACTGCTGGTTTATATTTTAGGGTACTATACTATAAACCAGCAGTCGGATATCCTGCAAAGGGTCCCAGGTTGAAGAGGGTGCAGGATGAGCTGAGGGACACCCCTCTAGTATTCACGGAATTGTGCTTCCATCATCACAATCAATTTTAAAACATTTCTCTATTCATGTATCAAATCATTACAATGTACACTTTAAATGTCAAGTTATTTGCCAATTATTCTTTAATAAAGCTGAAAAGGGAAAACTAAATGTTTTAAAAATCTTAGGATTTTACACTACTCCCTTCTCACCTCACAGACGTGTGTTTGTGCGCACACACACAAATGTTCTCACCTCTTAGGCATCACTGCTCATACTCCCAGCTCTGGGCAACCATTAATCTATTTTCTTTTTTTTAATTATATTTTTATTAATTTTTTACAGAGAGGAAGAGAGAGGGATAGAGAGTTAGAAAACATCGATGAGAGAGAATCATCAATCAGCTGCCTCTTGCACACCCCCCACTGGGGATGTGCCCGCAACCAAGGTACATGCCCTTGAGCAGAATCGAACCCAGGCCCTTTCAGTCCGCAGGCCAATGCTCTATCCACTGAGCCAAACTGGTTTCGGCCATTAATCTACTTTCTGACTCTATAGATTTGCCTCTTCTGGACATTTCATATAAATTAAATCATACAATGAGAATCTTTGTGAGTGACATCTTCCACTTAGCATAATTTCTCAAGGTTCATCCACATTGGGCCATCTATTAATAATTCATTTTATTCCAAATACTATCCCATTGTATTGACCACATGTTATTTATCCATCCATCAGTTGATAGACATCAAGTATCCCTAAATGTTTATGGATATCTATTCAATTCTGAAGATCTATCTGTTTATTTTTATTCTAATAGTACAGTGTTTTAATTATCATAGTTTTATTATAACTCTTGGTAACTTGAAAGACACTGGCTTCAAACATGTTCCTTTTCATGAGTGTCTTGACTTTCTTTGGCCCTCTGCATTTCCATATGTATTTTAGAATCAATCAGCTTATCAAATTCCACTCACAAAAAATTTGCCTGAATTTTTTATGGGGATTGCTTTGAATATACTGATAAAACTGAGTAGAAATGACATCTTAGAATATTGAGTCTGCCAAACTACAAGCACGGTATATTTCTCCATTTATTTAAGTGTGATAACTTTTATTTATTTTGGTAAAGGCATTGTACAGATATTTTAGTAGACTTCATGTATTTCATGTTATTATAAATTATATTCAATTATTTTCCATTTTCTTGTAACTAAATTTATAGAACTACTAGAGGCCTGGTGCATGGAATTCATGCACTGGGGTGTGGGAATGTGTCACTCAGACTAACCTGTGACCTCTTGAAGTCCGAGACCCCTCAGGGGATGTCTGCCTGCAGGCTTAGGCCCGATCCTCTAAGCTGGCAGTTAGACATCCCTCTTGCAGTCCAGGGCTCTTGAAGTCCACAACCCCTCGCTCCTTAGCTTCTACCAGCAGTGGAGGCGGGAAAGGCTCCCACCACCACCAATGCACTCACCAGCCATGAGCCCGGCTTCCCTTTGGGGACTGCATTGAGCATCTGTTCCTCTGTGGTCAGTGTGTGTCATGGCAACCAGTCATTCCACCATTTGGTCAATTTGCATATTAGGGCTTTATTATATAGAATAACTAATTTTTGTACATTGATTTTTTTATCCTATCAATTGGCTAAACATTCATTAACTCTAATTTTTGAATTATAAATTTTAAAAAAATATTTTTATTTATTTCAGAGAAGTAAGAGAGAGAGAGAGAGAGAGAGAGAGAGAAGATCAAGGATGAGAAAGAATCACTTGTCTGCCTCCTGTAGATAAACCAGCCCACAACCAGCAACCTGAACATATGTCCTGACTAGGAATCAAATTGTGACCTCCTGATTCATAGTTCAACACTCAACCACTGAGCCACACCATTGAGCTAAACTGTAAAATCTTGTGAAATTTCTTTGTATACTTACAACCAGATCATTTACAAAGATGAAAATCATGTTTCTCCTTTTAATTTTGATTTCTTGCATTACTATGCTAATTAGGATTTCTACTACAATGTTGAGAGTGGTGATAGTGGATCTTTATCTTGTTCTCCACCTCAAAGAGAAAGTTACATTTTATTAAGTGTTTGCTTGTCAAAGTTTGTTTTTGTTTGTTTTGTTCAATTGTGTTTTATTTTGTTTTTAATTATGTTTTATTTTGTAGTTATCTTTTATAAGGTTAAAAAAAAGTCTTCTTCTACTCCTATTTGGCTATGAATTTTTATCATAAATGGACATTGAGTTTAATCAAATTCTTTTTCTCCATTTTTTGAAATAATAATACAAACTTTTCTCCTTTAATCTGTTAATGTAATGACTTACATTGATTGTTTTTTCTAATATTAAACCAACCTAGTTTTCCAGAATAAACTGCTGAATTCCATTTGCTAATATTTTATTTTAAAATTTTTTGTATTTGTGTGAGATTGATCTATAATTTTCTTTTTTGCATACTATCTGACAGATTTAGTTGTCAAGGTTATGACACCTTCAGAAATGAGTTAGAATGAACCTCATTTTCTGGTTTCTAAAAAAATTGTGTAAGACAGGACTATTGTGTTGTTGTTTTTTTAATGTTGGGTTGAACTTGCCAGTGAAGCCATCTGTTTTTAAATTGGAGTGTATAGACCAATTATATTTGATGCGATTGCTTACATATTTGGGTTTAATTCTAGTACCTTATTTTATGCTTTCTAGTTATCTCATGTATTCTTGCTTTCTTTCTTCCCCTTTCCTTGCCTCTTTTCACTTGATTGTGTTTTATCATTCTATTTTTCTCCCTGCTGATTTATGTTACATATTCTGATTCTAATAAATACCCAGAAATTAAAACATTCATAATTAAAATTCCAAAGTTGGTCAGTATTTAACTTTTCTTTGGAAAATTAAAAATCTTTATCCCTCTCCAACATATTTGCCATTTTTGTCATCTATTTAAATCTTTACAACATAATATTTTTATCTAATCAATGATTCAGATTTTATTTAAATATTTTCCACTTTTTTCTTTATTTCTTAACTAGAGGCCCAGTGCATGAAATTCCTGCACTGGGGGAGAGGGGGTCCCTTAGCCCAGCCTGCACCCTCTCCAATTTGGGACATCCTTCTCACAATCCAGGACTGCTGGCTCCCAACTGCTCGCCTGCCTGCCTTTCTGATTGCCCCTAACCACTCCTACCTGCCAGCCCTATCACCCCTAACCACTCCCCTGCCAGCCTGATTGATTCCTAACTGCTCCCCTGCCAGCCCGATTGCCCCTTACTGCCCTCCCCTGCAGGCCTGGTCACCCCTAATTGCCCTCCCCTGCAGGCCTGGTCCCCCTCAACTGCCCTCCCCTGCAGGCTTGATCATCCCCAACTGCCCTTCCCTGCTGGCCATCTTTTGGCAGCCATCTTGTGTCCACATGGGGGCAGCCATCTTTGACCACATAGGGCAACCATCTTGTGTGTCGAACTGACTGTCGATTTCCATATTACTCTTTTATTAGATAGGATAGAGGCCTGGTGCATGAGTGGGGGTTGGCTTGTTTGCCCTGAAGGGTGTCCTGGATCAGGGTGGGGGTTCCCTTGTGCAGAGGGCAGACTGGGCAAGAGCCTGTGGTAGTTTGCAGGCCGATCACACCCCCCGGCAACCCAAGCAGGGGCCCTTGTATCTGAGATTTATTTATCTTCTACAATTGAAATTTTGTAGCCTTGAGTAGAAGCCAGGTAAGGCCAGGATGGGTGGGAAGCTTGGCTTTCTCCATTGCCAAGGGAAACCCAAACCTCCAGCTGGCTCCAGCTCTGTGGCTATAGCCATTTTTGTTTAGATTTATTTATCTTCTATAATTGAAACTTTGTAGCCTTGAGCAGAGATCAGGGCCAGCCAGGGCAGGAGGGAAGCTTGGCTTCCTCCATCGCTGGGGGAAACCCAAGCCTCCTGCTCTCTCCAGCTCCTTAGCTGCCACCATTTTTGTTGGGATTTATTTATCTTCTATAATGAAAACTTTGTGGCCTTGAGTGGAGGCCACAGCCAGCGAGAGCAGGCAGGAAGCTTGGCTTCCTCCATTGTAGGGCAACCCAAGCCTCCTGCTTACTCCAGCTCTGTGGCTGGCTGCCATCTTGGTTGGGTTAATTTGCATGATCACTCTTGATTGGCTGGTGGGTGTGGCTTGGCATAGCAAAGTGATGGTAAATTTACATGTTTCTCCTTTATTAGTGTAGTTTATTTCATTTGGAAACACATCCTTCTGATCGTAGCATACTGTCTCTCTCTCTCTCTCTCTCTCTCTCTCTCTCTCTCTGTTGCTTGGTTATATGTATTTAAAAAATCTTTATTTCAGTCTCATTCCTTTTTTAAATTTTTGTTTATTGATTTTGAGAGAGAGACAGGAAGTAAGAGACATAGATTTGTTGTTCCATTTATTTATGCATCCATTGGTTGATTCTTGTATGTGTCATGACAGGGGATCAAACCCACAACCTTGTTGTATTGGGATGATACTCGAACCAACTGAGAAAATTCTCAGCTCTTCTCTTCAAGTATTGTTGTTGCCCCATTTTCTCTCCTCTCCTTATGAACCTTTGATTAAATATATGTCAGACATTTTTCACTCTGTCTGAATCTTTTTTCTCTATATATTTCTTATCTCTTTGTTTCTCAGTGCTACCTTCTGGAAAATTTCTCAGACTTCTCTTAGATTATTATTTCTCTCTTCAGCTATGTCCAGTCTGGTCTGAACCCAGCCACTGAGCTTTTTTTTTTTATATATATAATTTTTTAATTTCTTTTTTTTCCCCTCTCTGTAGAAAATCAATAACATTTTTTATTAAATTATTATCTGTGTACATATATTACCATTGCCCCCCCCCCAAAAAAAAAACATTCCCTCCCTCCCCAGAGTTTTGCGTCCATTGGTTATACTTATATGCATGTGTACAAGTCCTTCGGCTGATCTCTTATTTCCCTCATATTTCCCTCCCCTTCCCGTTGTAATTAGACAGTCTGCTTGTTGCTTTACTATCGCTATATTTAACTTATGGTTCATCAGTTTATAATGTTCTTTATTATTCATAAATGAGTGAAGTCATGTGGTGTTTCTCTTTCATTGACTGGATTATTTCACTCAGCATGATATTCTCCAGTTCCATCCAGGTTGCTGCAAATGATGAGAATTCCTTCTTTTTTATGGCAGCATAGTATTCCATTGTGTAGATGTACCATAGTTTTTTGATCCAATCATCTGTTGATGGACACCTAGGCTGTTTCCAAATCCTAGCTATTGTAAATTGTGCTGCTATGAACATAGGGGTGCATATATCCTTTCTGATTGGTGCTCCTATTTTCTTGGGATATATTCCTAGGAGTGGGATTACTGGGTCAAATGGGAGTTCCATTTTCAGTTTTTTGAGGAAACTCCATACTGTTCTCCACAGTGGTTGTACCAGTCTGCATTCCCACCAGCAGTGCACGAGGGTTCCTTTTTCTCCACAACCTCGCCAACACTTATCGTTTGTTGATTTGTTAATGTTGGCCATTCTGACAGGTGTGAGATGGTATCGCATTGTTGTTTTGATTTGCATCTCGCCACTGAGCTTTTAATTTCAGTTTTGTATGTTTTACTTCTAGAATCCAGAGATGCTCTTTTTTTGTTTTAACTTCGTAGTTGCTATTCACTGCCATTTTCTTAGAATAATATTTAAGCTTATTTTTTAATAGTTTTTATTGACTTCAGAGAGGAAGAGAGAGGGAGAGAGATAGAAACATCCATGATGAGAGAGAATCATTGATCGACTGCCTCCTGCATTTCCCCCACTGGGGATAGAGCCCGCAACCCGGACATGCACCCTTGACCAGAATCAAAACCAGAACCCTCAGTCTGCCGATGTTTTATCCACTAAGCCAAACCAGCTAGGGCTTACGCTTATTTTTTAAATATACTAAGTGCCCCGGCCTGCGGGGCAACAACGAGGGCACGCAGGAACCACCTAAGAGAATGAAACAAACAAGGGGCATGAAGAACGGAGGCAAGACAGGATTCTGATCAAGCCTCGTTTCTTTATTCGAGCATTGTGGTATATAAGTACTCAGGAGGGGAGGGGTAGGATAAGGAGTTGCCATGGGGTGATTGGTTGGGGAATGGGTATCTGTCCTTAGCTGATTGGTTATTCTGATGTGGGAGGTTCTTCTGGCCCTTGGCGTGGGCGGGCTTCTTTGGCACGCGTGGGCTTTCTTTGTTCTTGCTCAATCAGGAAGTAGGGCTGACCAGGAAGTGAGGCCGAACTCTGCCTTTATGGCTCCCGGCATCTAAGCACAGTTGTTTGATTGTACCTAACAAATCCAATAACTTGTGCCTTTGTGGACCTTGTCCCTTTGTTCCCCATGATTGTCAGTCACATTTCTGTTCTCCTTCTGCATTTATTTTCTTTGTGTGCTGCTACTGTACTAGAAAGATTGCTTATCAGAATTATTTGACACCTGAGATGAAGCATCTCTTTCCTGGAGAGGATTTGCATTGGCTCCTGCCTGATGTGGAGACACTGACCAGTCCAGACCCTGCCTGAGGTTTCCTAAACCACCAGATGACACAGACCTAGAGGATGAATTCCTTTGAGGGCCAGTTTGTCCTTAGCCTAATTATGTCCTTACATAATTTGAGTTTCAGAGTATGGTCATCATTCAAACTGTCCTTATTACCCTGAGGCCTTTTCTTCTTAAAGTACCAGAAATCTCACTGTGTTCCACATGAAGAGAAGTCCTTAGCCTTAACCAATGATATCTGGGTGTTTTGTGTGTTGTTGTTTTTTTTAAATAACATTCCCTATGATATCAAGAAGCTTACTGTCCCTTAAAGTCAAAGCCACACACTATGTCAGTTTCCTAGAGAAGCAGTTTATAAAACAAAACAGTATGCAATACAAGAGATATTTATTAAGTGTCTGCCATCAACCAGATGCTGTGGCAACAGGAATATGATGCTGAGAAATACAGAAACCATCCCTCCAATAGCTACTTAATTTCTTTCCTGCTTATAATTGGTGGCTTAAAGATTATTTTATTTATTTATTTATTTGATTTATGACTCTAAGGGTAAAATAAATCATGGGTCTCCATTATTTTCCAAATGCTACTATTCCTTGGAGAACCCAAGGCCTATTCAGGGACAAAACATGAAACAGCCTGGGTAATACAATTCTACAGTAATTTATATCAAAAGCCTTTTGTAGGGAATACATGGAACTAACGGCCATTGAGTTTGTAGTCACTACATGCTCAGTATTCTACATTTATTTCTTACCTCACACCTGAGAGATACACATTATTATCCCATTTTACAACTGGAGAAGCTGAACTACAAAGACACTCACCTTCCTGAAGTCATACAATATGATAGGCAGCTCCCAAAGATCTCTGCCTCCTGATACTCCCATCAGGTAATTGTATTTTCTCCTCCCCTTGAGAGTAGCTAAACATACTTTCACCTAGTCCTCTCTCTTCTGCTCTGGCTCTTCTCATTTGTTCATCCTGATGAAGTGAGCTGCACTATGAGAGGCCCCTGGGGAAGAAACTGAGGCCTCCGGTCCAACAGGCCATGAGGAACTGAGGCCTCCCAACCACACTATACATATGAGTGTGAGAGCAGACCCTCCCCCAACAAAGCCATCAGATGAGACTGTAGCCCCCACCTTGAATGCAGCCTCATCAGAGACCTGTACCAGAAAACCCAAGTCATAGCCAGATTCCAACCTATAGAAACTATGGAATAATTAAAGGCTGTTGTTTTGAGCTATTAAGCATGGCGGGAATGTGTTATACAATAGAGAACTAACACATTCTGCAAATATGGGGCAATCTGATATTTGACAAGACTATTGGAGACCACACTGTCTTCCTGGGCACAGTTATAAACTAACAAATAACTAAACCCTCAGATGAGGGCCTTTGAATAAAAATTTCAAGGAGAGTCCAGACAATATACGTCATACAAAAGTAGAGCTAAACTTGTTTTTAAAGCACAGGTAATTCAACTCTCTCATTTTATAGGCGAAGAAACTGAGACTTTCCCATGCCTGTGGCCTTTTGGGATAAAATCAGGACTAGACCTGAGTTTGTTTCCCATCTAAGTCTTTGCACTGCTTTATTCTCACTTACCTTGCTATTTAAGGTGGGAAAATGCCTTCTTGGGTTTTTCTCACTAATGTGTTTTATATAAAGGGCCGGTGTGTGTTATGAAATAATAAATGCTGCTGTGAGAGGAAGAAATCCAATACAATTGGTCCTTAGTGATCACAGTAAAGAGAAATTGCTCAGTGTTCTCTTATTCCTTTTGTTCTCCACCTCCTACCCCACGGGCAAGAAATGGACACTGAATGGATTAGTAGGAGACCTGGGCAATGGGTTACCTGGTTGCTTTATGAAAAGAAAATTGTAAACAGGCCACACATAGGCAAGGGAAAATGGGTGAATTATGCGAGTTGGATTAGGTACTTTATCAACCAGAAAAATTGCAGATATTGTGAGGCTCTTGGGATGTGTAAGGTGAATTTTTCATGGTCCTGAGGAATCCTCAAGAGAAGAAAACAGAGCATTCCTTGCTTGATGCATTCAATGGCAACTTAGCAACTTCTCTTTTGTCTGAGCCTCATTTATAGGCTGTAATGTTACATATGTCCACTAGAGGTCAGGACTTACCCATGTCGCCTTCCTAATGTGTGTTTTTTTTTTAATTATTATTATTAAAATTATTGGGATGACATTAGTTAACAAGATTAGATAGGTTGTAAGTGTACATTTCTATGATACATCACCTGTATGTTGCATTGTGTGCCCAATATCTGGAGTCAAATTCATCTTCTTGTCACCATATACAGGGGTGGGCAAAAGTAGGTTAAATTACCAGGTATCATTACCTAGAACTGTGTTCGGCAAACCACGGCTCTTTGGCCCCTTGAGTGTGGCTCCTTCACAAAATACCACGGCCTGGGAGAGTCTATTTTGAAGAAGTGGCGTTAGAAGATGTTTAAGTTTTAAAAATTTGGCTCTCAAAAGAAATTTCAACCGTTGTACTGTTGATATTTGGCTCTGTTGACTAATGAGTTTGCTGACCACTGACCTAAAAGATAAGTTACAAAGTAAGGGTACAAAATAATAATACAAATAATACAATGATCCATCAATAAATAATAATACAAGAATAAACTCTGTTTCATATACTCACAACTATTAACCTACTTTTCCAACACTTGTAACTTACCCCCTCTACTCTGTACAACCCTCCCTCGCCCCTCCCCCCCTTTCCTCTGGTAACCATTATACTGTTGTCTGTGCCTATGGGTTTCAACATACTAATCTCTAATGCAGGTTTTTGAAAATAAAAGTTATAAGTAAATGAATAAAGCAGAATTTCCACTGCTTTTACCTCAAGACTAAACCACCTTAGGACATTTTGTCTGCTGAAAAAACTACATTCATTAAGACCTACTTAATTTGGGTCTCAAATTTTTATTTACAAAAATGCACAAATAATAGGCATCATACGTATCAGATCACTCTGAGGTAATCTGAGTTTATCAAATTCCAGCAAACCCCTCCCCCCAAAAAAATTTTTTTAGCTATCCTTCTCATAGGGGAATGTAATATACCAGCTGAAGTTTTGAAACACTGAAAATTAATATACATAAAGAAGGCATGTAGGGAAAGAGGGAGGGAAGAAAAGAGTGGGGAGGAAAGGAAAAGGAAAAGGAAAAGGAAAAGGAAAAGGAAGAAACTAAGGGTTAGAGGAAGAAAGAAAAGGAGGAAGCCTGAGGCCCATTGTGACTTCTCTGTTCCTCCGGGATTCAGAGACCCTGGTTTTGAGAAATGCCAATTTTAGTTCGAGGAGTCTGACTGTCTTCTCAAAGTAGGATAGCTCTTTTCTTTTTCCAAGTAGGACAGGCATATGTCTTTTTGTCTTAATCTATCCGTGGTTTGGGGAAGCACTAAATATGTGCTGAAGACATCTTCTAGCTCAGGCAAGCTCCTTACCACAAGTTCTTGGCCAATGATGAGTGTTTGGGACTTGGAAGGGTGGTATCAGCTGAATTACAGCATCTACCCGCATTTTGGTGCCCGAGGCAAAATGAAGTTAATCACCTTGACCAGGTTGTAATCTGCTTGAAGACAGGGACACCATAATCTACGTCACTTTTTTCTCCAAGATCACACAGAGGTTGGTACACAGTATAAATGGGTTGGTGATGATGTATTAAAAACCAAGAACTATTGTAAGCCACCTAATGTAAAAAGCATCGATTCCGCAATCTATGATTCTCAAAGTACTTGTGGAAATGGGCAATGCACTATTACATCCATGATTTAGAGATGTGATTCATATTTAATACTCAAGTGAGGACTTTAACAGCTGGCAAGACTTAGAGAATTTGAAAAGGAATATTAGATATATCCTTCACATGTGACATTATGAAGGTCTGCTGCTGGGGTATGTTGACTGCAGTAAAAGTATTGTTTGGTCACAAGGTGGCGCTGTTGCCTTATCGTCAGTACTCGCTTTAGCTGGGCCCTGGAGTGTCTCAACAGATGAGGCTGTGACCCTCAGATTCTTTTGTGCTTGTTTGTTTTTATTAAATTTTGGGGGGTGACATTGATCAACATGCACATAT
The DNA here is from genome assembly GCA_963924515.1 of Vespertilio murinus. NCBI lineage: Eukaryota > Metazoa > Chordata > Mammalia > Chiroptera > Vespertilionidae > Vespertilio > Vespertilio murinus. Next base: position 71,533,137 of record OZ004708.1, read on the forward strand.
AAGTTACAGGGGTGGGTTTCTATTTAGAAGATCTGTACAGATTCATCTTAATTACTAAATCAGTGAAGAGGCAGAATGATAAAATCACAGCCAGACTCTTCACCTTGGGTTCCTCTGAGACTCAATTTGATTTTATTAGAGGAGGAAGAGACTGAAACAAATTTTACAGCTCATTTCCTATTTCTGACAAGATTACTCAGATAGCAAGTTAAGTATAGTCCGTCTGGGCTCCATTCTATCTGTATCTATTCTATGGGGTCATTGGTAAGGCATGGCCAAGGTCTTATTCCTTGTGCAAGAGAGAGAAATGAGGGTTGCATCTGTGTACAGAGGGGCTGGAGGGAGGTTTCCAGAGCTGAATTAAGAGATCTTTCATGAGGCTCTGACAATGTTTTCAATAACAGAAAGCAGGGAAGGTTATCAAATACTTTTTATACATACAGAGTGGATTTAAAAGCCCTGTTTTTATTTATTTTGTTGTTGATAATCCTTGCCAGAGAATATTTTTCCATTGATTTTTTAGAGAGAGTGGATGGGAGGGGAAAGAGACAGAGAGAGGTATGGATTGGCTGCTGCCAGCATGCACCCCGACCTGGGCCAGGTATCCAGCCTGCAACTGAGGTACAAAGTACATGCCCTTGACTGGAACTGAACCGGTGTGGCAGGGGGGGGGTTGGGGGGGAGGAAGATACCCTTCAGTCTGTGGGCCAATGCTCTATCCACTGAAATAAACCAGCTAGGGTGGTTATCAAATCCTTTTGCTCATGATTCAGAATCACTAAAATAGATATAACATTTAGCTACATCCAATTAAATGAAATTGAAGCTGCAATAAATAGAAAATCTCGAACCCGGATCCAAAGAAATGAGTGGCCCCAATTCAGCTTAACGCCCCCACCCACCGTCCTCCAAACACATTGGGTTTATATCTACTGTGCACCGTGCTTTATTTAATCCTTGCAGCAGCCCCGCCAAGAAGCTAGCTAGGCTTAGCCCCATTTTCTAAAGGAGGCAAACGGAGGTTAATATCTTAGCTGAGGGCACAGAGCTAGTGGGATTTGAACACATCTTCCCCTCGGAGAACGCTCTTTCTGCATGGCCTAGGCAGCTCCCACAAACATCAGGGGAGAAGGTGGGGCCCGGGGAAGAGGGGTCACTGGAAGGTGGGTTCTTTGTGAGGACCCCTGAGGGGCCTACACAATAATATGCTCATGGCTAGAATTTTATCTCTAAGTTATTGTGACTCAACTACGTAGCGGCTAAAGAACCCTAACTCTGGGCCCAGCTGCCTGGTTTAAGAGTCAGCGCTGTCACTCACTAGACGTATAAAGCTGAACAAGTGACCTAACCTCTCTGTGCCTCGGCTTCCTCATCTATACATTAGGAATAATAGTGATGATGCCCATTATAGAGTTGTTGTGAGAACAAAGTGAATTCACTCCAGGTAAAGCACCTTCTGTTGCACTTACACATTGGGAAAACTGTATTTCTGTATTGGTTTTTTTTTTTTTAACTGCATCATTTGTTATTATTATAATTAGATGGGTTACAATAATCAAATTCCTACTCAAGAATGAAATCAGAGGAAAGCTTTAAATCAGCCAAACATTGTTTTACTTTGGTCTCTGTAGCTGTTGTTTTTGTTGCCTGGAGGTGGGGCGGGGTTTGCTTGGTTTGGTTTTTAACCAATCAAGACTGCTCTGTCCTATGAGCCAGTGGGCCTGGGCTTTTATGTGGCTTTAACCAAGAGAATCAATGGTTCCTATGTAAATATTTTATATAATTCCCCCCAAAAGGTGGAATATCCCTCTCAGGGCAACGTAGAAATCAACAAACTAAAATAAACAAATAAAATAAAAGTCCCATCCCATGGCAAGACTCTTCTAGTCTAGAATAACTGAGTTCTCAAGAGCAACAGGCAGAACAAAGGCAGTTAAATCCTCTTACATCCCAGGAAATAAAGCCCTTAATTTTTATTTATTTTATTTTTTTACTTAATGTCATTGAACTGTATTCTTAAAAATAGTTAGCCTGGGCCACATGTCTCAGTGATTGAGCACTGACATATGAACCAGGCGGTCACAGTTCGATTCCCAGGCAGGGCACAGGCCAGGTTGCGAGATTGATCCCTAGTAGGGCGCATACAGGAGGCAGCCAATAAATGATTCTTTCTCACCGTTGTTGTTTGTATCTCTCCCTCCCTCTCCCTTCCTCTCTGAAATCAATACAAATTTTTTAAATTGTTAAAGTGGTCAATTTGTGTTATACATATTTTGCCACAGTGAAAAATATTTTTTAATTTCTTTATTGATTAAGGTATCATATATTTGTCCTCAACCCCCCCCCCACCATTCCAATTCCCCACCCCTCCCCACTCATGCCCCCACCCCCCTATTGTCCTTGACCACTGGTTAGGCTCATATGTATGTACACAAGTCCTTTGGTTGATCTCTCCCTTTTATCCCCACCCTCCCTTTGAGGTCCAACAGTCTGACCCATGGCTCCTTGTCTCTGGGTCTGTTTTTGTTCATCAGTCTATGTTGTTCACCGCTTCTCCTAGATGAGTGAGATCATGTCCTACTGGAAATATACTTATAAGAATAAAAAATGAGACAAGCAATAATCATTATGCTGAAAGGCATATGAATCAGTCTGTAGTGAGTTTCTTTCTTGGCCACCACTTCTTTTGAGACCCAGTTTCAATATCAAATAGTTCCTTATGTGTACATGTCAGCAATGATATTTCAGTTCTGGATGGTGGACAAATGGTGGGAAAATATTTTTAAGGAAAAGTCACCTAAGAGAGTTCAGCAATGAAACTCAGTCGGTTGGGTGGGAAGCCAGTTTTCAAAGCAGAAGCCATAGCCAAAACCAGTTTGGCTCAATGGATAGAGTGTCGGCCTGGGGATTGAAAGGTCCCGGGTTCGATTCTGGTCAAGGGCACGTGCCTTGGTTGCGGGCACATCCCCAGTAGGAGGTGTGCAGGAGGCAGCTGATCGATGATTCTCTCTCATCGATGTTTCTGACTCTCTATCCCTCTCTCTTCCTCTCTGTAAGAAATCAATAGAATATATATATATATATATATATATATATATATATATATATTAAAGCAGAAGCCATAAACTACCCATCCAGGAATAAGCAAGTGGGCATCTTAGATGGCTTGTGAACAATGACTTTAGAGCCAAACAGCAACATTAGCTTTTGGAAAAGTGATAGGTTCTGGGTGACTTCCATTCAGACATAGAACCCCTCCCCAGCTGGAAGGTGGAGCAATCTCATGTGAGAGACTCCCTTCTCATCCTTACATTAATTTCTGACTCCTAGACCAGCCACCACCAGTTGGCTGACCCTCACGATCATCCACCTCCCCACGACTTTGGGAGAAGGAGGGAATGCAGGTATTCTCCTGGCTGAGCCTGGTCTCCCTTTGTGGAGTCTGCCCAAGATTCTACCACCTCAGCCATGGTTCAACTGAGCGTCGAGGGGCTGGGGACTTCCAGGCAGATGGTGTTAGAAATGACACAATTCCGGCTCCAGAGATGGCTCCAAGAGTGTCTTCTCCCCAAACATACACTCGGTGCTAGATTGACCCATGGGAGTCCTATGGGTCAATTGTCTGATAAGTCTTCCCAAACACAGAGCAGACCTCTATTTTCTGAAAGACCAAGTTGATGTGTTGAAACTTCCGTTCCTCTTTTGGGTGCCTGGTGGCTTAAAATTAACCTTAGCCTTCCCAGAGATTGGTTTCTTCGTCAAAGAGTGTTTGGTTGGTTGTTTGTTTTATTATGGTATTACATAATTGTCCTCATCCCCCCATTCCCATCCCAAACCCCTCCCTACATATGCCCCCACCCCCCTGTTGTCCACGGACACTGGTTAGGCTTATATGCATGCACACAAGTTCTTTGGACTTTGTCAAAGAGTTTTATCTTATAAACAAACCCCAAAATGTAAAAAATAAATAAATAAATAAATAAAGAGGAAGAAGAAGAAGAAGGAGAAGAAGAAGAAGAAGAAGAAGAAGAAGAAGAAGAAGAAGAAGAAGGAAAAAAATAGCAATGGCTGTCATTAAGCTAAATGAGATGCTGCACATGTAATTGCTTAGGATAGCACCTGGTTCAGAGTTGGTGCTCAGTAAATACTTGCTTCCCCATCTCCCACTGAGTCCATAGGTAGCTCAGAAAACCAGATTATTTGTAAAGTCTTTATGCTGCTTCTATATCCTGGACTTGGTTTGATCAAGGGGAACTACTAAAACACTTATTTATAATTGTAAACTGTTCAGTAACGATTATGAAAAGTTGCTTATCTAGGAATGGCTCATTGTTTATAGAAAACACTCAGGCCTGGCCTGCATGACTCAGTGGTTGAGCATGACCTATGAACCAGGAGGTCATGGTTCAATTACCAGTCAGAGCACATGCCCAGGTTTCGGGCTCAATCCCCAGTGTGGAGCATGCAGGAGGCAGCTGATAATGATTCTCTCTCATCATTGATGTTTCTATCTCTCTCTCCCTCTCTAAAATCAATTAAAATGTATATTTTAAAAACACACTCAGTAACAGTATAACAGGTGTGAAACAGTTTGCAATCCCTGTTTCGAAACTCACTGTCAAGCTCAATGGAGTAACTTGATTGTGTCATTGACCTGCTTTTGAGAGAGCCACGTGCAAAGGTGTTTTTTCTTGAATGGGCCATCGCCTACCCATGGGAGACCCTCAAGTCTTCTGCTCTGACCTCAGATTATTCTAATGCTACAAAGCCTCTATTATCATGACTCCCAAGTTAACATCCCCTGTCTTTATATTTTTACATGTAATTACATTTTATTTATTTATATTTTAAATTGTTCAATTACAGTTGACAGTCAACATTTTCCTATATTTGTTTCTGGTGTACACCAGAGGGGTCAGACAGTCATACAGTTTATGAAGTGATCCCCCAACCATGCCAGTACCCACCTGGCACCATACACAGCCGTCACGATATTATTGACCATATTCTCTGTGTTGTACTTTACTTCCTGTGTCTATTCTGTAGCTTCTTAATGCTTTCAGCTGTTTTATCCAGTCCCTTCAACCCCCTCCCATCTGGCAACCCCTAGTTTGTTCTTTGTATCTAAGGGTCTGTCTTGATCAAAGCTGTGAGGTCTGCTTGCAGTCTAGGTGCTGGATGCATGTATCCCTCAGTTTTCTCATGTTATCCTCCTATATAATAAAAGGCTAATATGCAAATCGACCAAATGGTTGCTATGATGAACACTGACCACCAGGGGGCAGATGCTCAATTCAGGAGCTGCTCCCTGGTGGTCAGTGGGCTCCCACAGGGGGAGTGCCACTCAGCCAGAAGCCCTGAGTCAGGCTCACAGCTGGCTAGCACAGCAGTGGTGGTGGTGGTGGCGGGCAGCTCTCTCGCCCCTGAGGCAGTGCTAAGGATGTCCTACTGACAGCTTATCAGTGGTCGGATATCCCCCCCGAGGGCTCCTGGACTGTAGGGAGCAGCTATAGGATTAAGCCTTGGACTGACCAGTGTCAGGGCCACAAACAAGTCCCAGCCTGGAGGGCAGAGCTCTCCTAGCATTGTTAGGCCTGACCTTGTAGCCCCCCCCCCCCAATTCCTTCCTAAATAGCTAATGGGATGTGGGAGGTGCAACAAGTGTTGCCAAAACAAGAACCTTTGTATACATGTTATCCTTGTTTTAATCAGACTGTGTAAAATAAATGCGCTGTAATCGGCTCTGGGTCACTGTCTCTCCATCAGAGGACAGCTGTCCCACCCGGCCTCAGCTTTTTCTTTCTATCTCTGTGTCTGTCTCTTTCTTTCATTTTCTCAATCCCCAGCTGCCCCTACTCAGGAACCAGACCACTCTCTAGCCTTGCTGGACATAGAAAAGAGAGAAATATTTATACTGGACTGGGAGAGGGCACAGGCCAGGCTGAGGGACCCACCCTCCAGTGTTTTATGAAATGATAAATTGCAAAATAATCTAAGCTTAAATTCTCCAAGTACCTTTGATTTCTTCATTTCCGGATGGTTGAACCCCCAGCACAGCTCTCTCTAAATAGAGCCTCGGGGCCAGGACTAGTTCAGGCAGCCAGGTGCCTCAGGTGAGGCAAACTGGGAAACGGAGACACAGACTTTTAGGTGGCACCCGTGCCTAGGGTAGCACAAGTACAGGGACTGCCTTGAGATTGGGTGCCTCCTTAAATCTTGCATCTTAGGGACCTCCTTTGTCTCACTCCTATAGATTCAAAGTTTGTGTCCCACAGAAACTGGTTTGGCTCAGTGGATAGAGCATCAGGCTACGGACTGAAGGGTCCCAGGTTCGATTCTGGTCAAGGGCATGTGCCTTGATTGCGGGCACATCCCCAGTGGGGGGTGTGCAGGAGGCAGCTGATCGATGATTCTCTCTCATTGATGTTTCTGTCTCTCTCTCATTGATGTTTCTGTCCCTCTCTCTTCCTCTCTGGGAAAAATCAATAAAATATATTTAAAACAACAACAACACACACACACACACACACACACACACACACACACACACACACACACAGTTTGTGTCCCTCCAGAATTCATGTCAAAATTGAACCCCCATTGTGATGGTCTTAGGAGGTGGAGCTCTGGAAGGTGATTAAGTCGTGAGGGTGGAGCCCTTATGAATGAAATTGGTGTCCTTATAGGAGATCCCAGAGAGGCCCCTGGAGGTCCCTTTGCCATCTGAGCACACAGTGAGGTGAACCAGGAAGCAGGGTCTCACCAGACACAGAGTCTGCCTGCTTTGATCTCGGACTCCCAGGCCTCCAGAACTGTGAGAAACAAATTTCTGTTTATTTCTCTCAGTCTGTGGTATTTTTGTCATGTAGAAGCTGGAACAGACGGAGATTCTCACCTTAGTCCTGCCTTGTTGATCCTCCCTTTCCATCTCTGCAGCCACAATCCCGGCTCCTCATCGGACCGCTGCATTGGCTTTCCAGCTAGGCCCCCCGTTTCCACTCTCCTTCGGTCCTTTCAGACCGGAGTCAAGTGTTCTGTTGCTTTCTTCCAGCATCGTTCCCTTAGGAAGACTTCATTTGTGCCTCATTTGTGCTCCCAGAACACCAGCATGGTGGTTATTTTTGACACCTCTGCCCTTCCCTTGAAGGCAAGAACTGTGGCATCCTTCTGAGTGTCCCCAGAGAATACACTGCCACGGTCATTCATGAACTAAGAGGTGGCACAACAAAGTAGTTATGAAGGGAGCTCTGGAGTTCCACTGCCTGGATTCAAATCCTAACTCTGCTCTTTATTCACCCATGACTTTGCACAAGTCACTTAACCTTTATCACCTTTAAATTCTCCATCTATAAAACAAGGCAACCCAAGTCCCCACCTCATAGGACAGTTGGCAGGATGGAGCAAGGCCGTCATCAAGTTTACCTCCATAAAGGACCATTAATAATAAGTGTTTGCTGAGCTAAACGGGCTCTTCCCTACACATCAGTGTCCAATTACTCTTCCCAGGCTGTCACTTTTGTCATATCATTCCCCTCATTAAAACCCTCCAGGATCTTTGTCCTTTTATTTCTTTTTAAAAAAATATATTCTATTGATTTTTTACAGAGAGGAAGAGAGAGATGAATAGAGAGTTAGAAACATAGATGAGAGAGAATCATCGATCAGCTGCCTCTTGCACACCCCCTACTGGGGATGTGCCTGCAACCAAGGTACATGCCCTTGACAGGAATAGAACCCGGGACCCTTCAGTTTGCAGGCCGACACTATCCATTGAGCCAAACCGGTTTTGGCAAAACCCTCCAGGATCTTGCTCAATTAGGACTATGGTGGGCAAACTGTGGCTCACGAGCCACATTCGGCTCTTTAGCCCCTTGAGTGTGGCTCTTCCACAAAATACCATGGCCCGGATGAGTTTATTTTGAAGAAGTGGTGTTAGGAGAAGTTTAAGTTTTAAAAATTTGGCACTCAAAAAAATTTTTCAGCCGAAACCGGTTTGGCTCAGTGGATAGAGCGTTGGCCTGGGGACTGAAATGTCCCAGGTTTGATTCTGGTCAAGGGCATGTACCTTGGTTGCAGGCACATCCCCAGTGGGGGGTGTGCAAGGGGCAGCTGATCAATGATTCTCTCTCATCAATGTCTCTAACTCTCTATTCCTCTCTCTTTCTCTCTGTAAAAATCAATAAAATATGTATATTTTTAAAAAAATTTTTCAGTCATTGCACTGTTGATATTTGGCTCTGTTGACTAATGAGTTTGCTGACCACTGAATTAGGATGAAGCCCCAACACCTTACCTTCAGTAGGTATTGATTTATCTCTATTTTAAAAACATGTTTATTATTGTTGAGATGTTTCTTTAAGGAATGTTTTTGTAAAGGCTTGTTTCATAATTACTAGTTGGTCTCAAGAAAACGAATCTGTCCAAACTAACCTTCAGAAGCAGTTCTGAGAAGCTAACCTGTAACTCAGTGGCTTCCGGTCCTGGCTGCCTATTAAAATCAGCTGGGGAGCTTTTTAAAGCATACCCACGCCTGGGCCCAGTCCCCGGAAATTCCAATCTAATTGGTCTGGGGTGTGGCTGAACTCTGGGATTTTTTTTTTCCATTATTTTTTTCTGGGATTTTTTTTTTTTTTTAAACTCCTAGGTGAATCTACTGCGCTGCCAGTGTTGCGTGGCACCGCTCTGCCACACCTCTGCTCTGTCACACCTGGAAGAACTTTCATGCCAACTCTCACCTGCAATCACACAGTTCCAGGAGCTTGCTCCCTGGGTGGCTCTTCCTGGTCTTCATTTGCCTGGTACAGGCCCAAGTCACACCAGTTCCTGCCCTGAAGGATTTATAAAGAAGTACCTTCTGAGGTAAATAAGCCTTGTCTTCAAATCAGGCCACACACACACACACACGCCTTAATTCTCCCTCATAACTTCCTGGATCCTCAGTTTGGTTTATGGTTTACTGATAACATCCTGGAGGGAGAACCTGCTTCTGGCTTGCAGTGACCTACTCACCCCAAGGCTGGGGCTGGAATCTCAAGTTCTCTGGGCTCCTCCCTGGCCCCAGCCTTTGCCTCCTGATTGCCACCTCCATGGATAGGTGCTAGCCTCTGAGCTTTTACAGTCTCTACTTCCTTCCTGCTGTTGTAGCCCAATCCAGGCCGCTTACTTTTCTGGTAGAAAACCAGGTGACAAGCTGGGCATTAAACACCAAGGAAGAACAAAGTCTGGAATAAGTTAACGCAGGGAAAGGGGAAGGGGCAGCTCTGCGGGTAGTGCTCCTTGTTTATTCTCTGCTGCAGTTTTGCTTTACCTTTACCACACGTGACCCATGGGGTCCACATAGGAAATCAGAATTACTTTTACAGTGAGAGCAAGAAGGAGATTTCATAATCCAATCAACCAGTGTTGTTGGACTAGGGAGTAGAAAAGATAGTTACAAGTGGCAAGGATTCCACATTTACATAGGTCCTTCCCATAATGTCTGCATCACTCACCTGGAAGGACCTTGCTCTTTAATTAAAGCCCCTGCAATAGACTTGAGGTGCGTCATCTTCTCCCTCCTTGCCTTGGGCCATGCAGGACTAAGCTGGAAGTCCCATTTTAATGAGCAATTGATCCCTCTGCACTTGTCAGCCAAGGGCCACCTACTTCACAAGTCCATCTAGTGTGACACCTCAAGGAGTTCTTTGACTCAAGACTTTAAAGGCAACTAAAAGATTCATTGTCCCGATACACCAAGGTTGTGGTTGGATATTCGGTCAGGATGCATATAAGACGTAGCCAATGAGTGCATAAATAAGTGGAACAACAAACCAATCTCTCTCTCTCTCTCTCTCTCTCTCTCTCTCTCTCTCTCTCAAATCAATACATATATACACTGAGTGGCCAGATTATTATGATCTCTGAATGCATAATGATCTGGCCACTCAGTGTATATCCTATATAATAAAAGGCTAATATGCAAATTGTCCCCTCAACCAGTTCAACCAGCAGGCTGGCCGGCCAACTGCCCATGTCCTCTCCCCCTGGCCAGACTGGCCAGACCCCACCCATGCACAAATTCATGCACCAGACCCCTAAGTTATATATATATATATATATATATATATATATATATATAGAGAGAGAGAGAGAGAGAGAGAGAGAGAGAGAGAGACAGAGAGAGAGACAGAGAGAGAGAGAGACAGACAGAGAGAGAGAGACACAGAGAGACACAGAGAGAGAGAGAGACAGAGGCAGAGGCAGACAGAGAGAGACAGAGAGAGAGAGAGAGACAGAGACACACAGAGAGAGAGACAGAGGCAGAGGCAGACAGAGAGAGACAGAGAGAGAGGCCAGATTATTATGCATTCAGAGATCATAATAATCTAGCCACTCAGTGTAAACTTAAAAAAAATAAAAGGAATGAGAATACACACTATGGAGTGAGAACTTTGTACCATTTACTCTATAGTTAGCATAAACACAATCATATAAATGATAAATATAAATGACATGGAGTAGTGTTTTGATATTAATTTCTTGTCTACATCTTAGTGAAAATCCCTTTGCAGAGTCTCCTACCTTGTTATGGTTTATTTCATCATCAGCTTCCCATCCTAGTCTGCAAAGAAGAAGTCATTTCCTGACATGACTGTTATTACTAATTCCAGAGAACTCACAGTTGGCAATTGCTCAACCTTCAGACAATATTATAACATTTTAACTAATTTTTGTTTTTTTTAATCATCAGGCACGTCCACGGAGAGGTTCTGAAGGATAATCGCATCAATTGTCTGCCTCACCAAGTCCAAGAAGAGGAGTAGCTGAATGAAGACCAGCTTGAATTTTATGCAAAACATATCCCTAGTAGCTGAAAGAAGTGATTTGTTGGGTAAGGCCTCTAGCTGTATGGTACATTGGATGATGTCTACCAGAAGACTGTTTTAGGCTTTTCATCTTAACAATAGCTAACCCTGAAATCTATTCCTATTTTAAAGCTGCTCCTTTTTCATTACAGCACAGTAAAGTTTATTTCTTTATTTTTATAAGGTTATTTTTTTGTCATTAAAATATGTAATTCAAAATAAAAAGTAAAAAACAACAACAACAAAAGTCAGGTCATCGTGGCTCAGTGGTTGAGTGTTGTCGACCTATGAACCAGGAAGTCATAGTTCAGTTCTGGTCAGGGCACATATCCAGGTTGTAGGCTTGATCCCCAATGAGGGGCATGTAGGAGGCAGCTAATCAATCGCTCTCTCCCTCTCCCTTCCTTCCTGAAATCAATAAAAATATATATGTATATATTTTTAAATTTAAAACAAAAACCCAAATGAAATAAATAATACAAAAAAGAAAAAGATACATAATTCAGAAAATTAATTAAATGTTACAAAAGCAAAAAAGTCATGAAAAAATTACTGATTAGAGAAAATTAGGAAAATATGAAAAGTGTAATAAAAAATTAAAATTAGCCATAATCCTCCCACTGAAATGTAACTTTCTTGAGGCATTTTTAGTTTTTCTTTTACTGTATATTTATGGGTGTGTCTGTATAAATGCATATTTTAGGTTAAAAGAGACCCTGCTATAAACTGCTTTTTGCTAGTTATTGTTAGGATGTATTTCTTCCATGCCATGAAATACTCCTTCAAAACATTAATTTTAATTATTGTATTCATAACTCCATCCTAATGTTAAAAAAAATACCATAGTTTAGCTACTTCCCTATTGTTGAAAGTTTAAACTGTTTTCAACCTTTCAATAGAAAAATAAATAAAACCCAATTGGCTATTCATAATCATAAATGTTTATGACTCCTCTAATCATTTCCTTAATGATTCCTGACTGGTTCAAAAGTATAGGCATGTTTAAGACTCTTGAAATTCACTACTAAGCTGCTCCCCAGAAGAGTTGTACCAACATGTGAGTACTTCCTACTAGAACTATCCAAAGTGCTGTTTTCACAGGGACTGTCCCCCTGCGGTTTTAGCACTGAGCGTTTCACATTCCAGGAAACCCCTTCAGGAGACACATAAAGTCCTTATTTTCTTTTCTTTTTAAATATATTTTTATTGATTTCAGAGAGGAAGGGAGAGATAGAAACATCCATGATGAGAGAGAATCATTGACTGCCCGCCTCCTGAACACCCCACACTGGGGACTGAGCCCACAACCTAGGCATGTGCCCTGACAGGGAATCGAACCATGCCCTCCTGGCTCATAGTTCAGTACACCAGCTGGACAAAAAGTTCTTCTTTTCAGCAGAGGAGGTGTGAAAGATGAAGGAGAGAGTACAAAACTCACACGACAGCCAAAACACGGGGGCTAAAAGTAGCACTGCTCTCTGTGTGGAAGGGACACGTCACAGATGCTCCATCCCACGTGGTCACTGACTGCGGCTGTTGGCCACCGGGATTTTCAGTCCTCAGTGACTGATCATCCACTGCTACAGCATTAGACATCATCCGGCTTAACTGCAACTCAGGTGCCTTGTAATCATGAGCTTGAAAGTCTGCCTTTCACTTTGCCTGTGGATTAACTGTTGTGCTGTTTGTGTTGAGAATTTGTTTGTATTGAGTGCTGGTTTGATTTTTTTTTCTACTTTAATTTTTAACATAGTGAATATTGTGCTCATGTTTCTAAGAGCTCAATGACAATACCAACACTAGCATGACCCGGACGCTCTTTGACCATCTTTTTACTGACAGACAGAAGGACAAAGGTACCTGATTAAGGAGGTAAGAAGCTAAAACACAGCAGCTGTCCCCACTCGGTGTCAAGTCTGGTTTAGCTGGTCATGCTGTGGCATCAGGAGGTTTCACAGCATACTACACAAGAGCAGAAAATAATTTTGGGCCCTAGGAGGTTTTGCTCAGTGGATAGAGCATTGGCCTACAAATTGAAGAGTCCCAGGTTTGATTCTGGTCAAAGTCACATGCCCAGGTTTCGGATTCGATCCCCAGTAAGGGGCATGCAGGAGGCAGCTGAGCAATGATTCCTTCTTATCACTGATGTTTCTATCTCTCTCTTCCTCTCCCTTCCTCTCTGAAATCAATAAAAATATATTTAGAAAAAAGAAAATAATTTTTGGTCAGGCATGGTGGGAAAGGGGTTGTGAAAATACACATGGAGACTGACTCTAAAATATCTGGGATGAGAAGGGCAAATCCTTCTGAATCAATCAAAATATTTTTTTGTTTCTCCGAGACAGCAATGCTTAATGGAAAGGAATGGCCACTGAAGTAGTGTGGGTATACTCTGCAATGGATCACGAGTTCTTATATTGTTCCCTTGATTGCATTTCCCGATTCAGAGGTTAAAACCTAGGTGTCCTGTGGGAGAAGAAAAGAGGAATGCATCAGCCTCTTACCATGTAGAGCTGATTCCGGCAAAGAGTGACTAACCAACCCTTATGCTTTATACAGTGTATGGAGAGATGGATTCAATCACAGCAGCGATAGCAATAATGAAGGGGATCAGGCCGTAGCCAGTTTGGCTCAGTGGGTACAGTGTCAGCCTGCATACTGAAGGGTCCTAGGTTCTGTTCTGGCAAGGGAAAAGGATGGCAGGCTCAATTCCCAGTGGGGGTTGTATATTTGAGAAATCTTTGTTTTCTGAGCTAGCTGTTTCTCTGTTTTCCTTAAAGAAGCAGTTTGGGGGCAGGATTAAGAGTAAGGCTCCGGTGTTACACAGACCCAAGTTTGAGTCCTAGCTCCTGTAGACCTTGAAAAAGTTTCTCCGTACTTAGACTATTATTGATGACTTCTTTCTTTGCTTGAGAGCAGCTAAATACTCACTTTCCCCCCTTTTTTGTTTTTCAAGTCTGAAATGTAAGCCTTTCACTTGTCTGGAATCTGGATTGGCTAATGATGGCTGCGTTGGTCCCTATTTCTAAGGAGGTTTTGCTTTCCTCCCAGAGTCGGTGCAAAGGAGGGACCCCGGTGCAGCTGTCCCCACTCTGGGCCGGGTCTGGTCCAGCTAGCTGCCTCTGAGTCATGCTGTGGCATCGGGAGGGTTTCATAGCTTCCGGCTGTCTGGTGGGTCGATCAGCTTCCAGGCTGGGTCCCAGCTGAAAACAAGTCTCCCTTGGTGGCACAGAAAAAACGAACTCGAAGATAACTTCCTATGACAGAGCCCCTGGGCTGCAGCTGTCTAGGGTTTCTCCTTAACCGCTTCATGCCCAGTGTCTAGATAGAAGATGAAAACCACACGTGGCATCCTTGGCAGCCGGAGCTGTTTGCTCTGCCCTTCTCCTGCCTCCAATATCAGGGCTTGGGTGCCCCACCCTCATGTTTCCTGCCTAGGTGTCACCTTCTAGATCTGAATCGAGATGACTCAGAATAGTCCTTTTCCCTCCCCAGCCAGGCTCAGGTCCCACCCAAACGGCAGCTGCAATCTGTGACAACTTCCCTGGGAAAACAGGCTCTTAATTACCTGCCTGGGTATCAGAGGAGGAATTCCAGGGATATTTTTTCCCTCGGTAACAGCAGTCACCTCCTCTGTTCACAGGTTCTGCCTCCAGGGGGTTCAACCAACCTTGGGTCGAAAGTCAGTTGAATCTGCGTGTTCTGAGGCTGTGGATCTGAGAGCCCGCTAAGGTACTTGAACATTCTCTGATTTTGGTATCAGTGGAGGATCCTGGGACCAAGGCCCCTTGGATAGTGAGGGACGACGGTCATTATCTTCAAATAAATTCTAACCTTCTGGAAATGCAGTTTGTCATACTCACTTTTTCATTCCTTATCAGACGCGCACCTTGCAACGAGTATAAACACAATCAAACACTGGTTAGATTTCATTATATTTGGAGAAAAAGTACCACTAATGAGCAAAGGAAGAAGAGTGTCTTTCACAGCAGGGATTCCTCCCTAGGTATATTTCTGGGGTATTTCTTTTTTTTCCCAAAGGTAACTTTATCCAATATTTTTCGGATAGCCCTCCTAGTGAAAAAAGTCATTCGCTTCTTCTTAGGCAAAAGCCCTAGGCAAAAGAGTTTACCTCCCGCTTATGCCACCCTTTCTCCTGTGGTTTAAAAAAAAAAAATCCCTTTAAATTCTGAGTCAGATTTGTTGATGAGCTGTGAAAACCTCTGAGTTTAAGGGAGCTGCAACCTTAGATCTGACTAATCTAATCCCCAAGCAGTCCATGTGTTTGTACCACAGCCTATGAATATTTTATGGGTTTTTGTGTGCTCACTAATGGGCCTGAACTGTACATACTGCTTTGAATAACACCAAAAGAGGAGCCTCCCTGACCTCTGTCCCTAAATGATTTATGGATATGAACTAGGCCTTTCAGAGATTTGTCGTTGATGTTCTTCAGAGATACTTTTCAACAAAAGGGAGAGTCAATCTATGTTCCTACAGACAGTGAATGCCTTGGGGGAGTTCAGTGTGAAATCTGTGTGTTTGGTGGTGGTGGTGGTGGTGGGGGAGGCTCTTAGTCCTGGATCTTCAGAGATCAGGAAGGATTTGCATTGCCTAAATAAGAAGGGCAAAGTGATGTTCTATTCCAGGACCCGGGCTTACTTTCTTCCTGGAATTCTTGTCACTCTAGGTTCATGGTCGGCAAACTTCGGCTCGTGAGCCACATGTGGCTCTTTGGCCCCTTGAGTGTGGCTCTTCCACAAAATGCCACGGCCTGGGCGAGTCTGTTTTGAAGATGTGGCATTAGAAGTTTAAGTTTAAAAAATGTGGCTCTCAAAAGAAATTTCAATTGTTGTACTGTTAATATTTGGCTCTGTTGACTAATGAGTTTGCCGACCACTGCTCTAGGTTATCAGTCAAAATCCTTAAGGGCATTTTTCCTCTCTCCGCTCTTCTACCTCTGCGTCTTTTTTTTTTTTTAATATATTTTATTGATTTTCCACAGAGAGGAAGGGAGAGGGATAGAGAGCTAGAAACGTTGATGAGAGAGAAACATTGACCAGCTGCCTTCTGCACACCCCCTACTGGGGATGTGCCCACAACCAATGTACATGTCCTTGACTGGAATCGAACCTGGGACCTTTCAGTCCGCAGACCAATGCTCCATCCACTGAGCCAAACCTCTCTGTGTCTTTTAAATTAGAACAACTGAGCCCTGGCCAGTAGCTCAGTTGGTTAGCACGTCATCCCAATATACCAAGTTTGCAGGTTTGATCCCTGGTCAGGACACATACAAGAATCAATCAATAAATGCATAAATAAAGTGAAACAGCAAATTGATCTCTGTCTACATCTTCCTCTTGCTCTAAAAATCAGTTTAAAAAATAAATTGGAACATCTCAGTCATCTAATATAGATGGTGTCAGCTGGGTACTCGTCACTGTGAGCAAAACCAAAGATGAGAACACATCATCCTGCCACTGAGTCCGCCATCTAATTAGAGAAGACAGGACCTACATGCATTATTTACGTGGGCTTGTAACCTAATGCTAATATGGTACGGTCCTAGGAAAGTTTCCAGAGGGGAAACAGTAATGTATGTAGGGCTAGTAAAGGATGATTTTATGGAGAAAATGAGTTTTGAATGGTTAGACTTTAACTGGCAGAGGGAGGGCATCCTAAGGAAGGTAGCAACTTGAATGAAAATAGCCAAAGCAGAAGTGTGGGATACGGGAGACTGCGGGAACTAGGGAGAGAGCAGAGAAGGGGTGCTGGGGAAGGAGGGAACGCCACCTCCATAAGAAAGTAACCTGCAGGACTGTGGGGTTAGCATGAAGAGAGGACTCTCCTGCAGCAGAGCCCACTAACCTCAAATCTACACTTCTGGCTTGGCTCTTGTGGTCTTTCCCCAGCCCCCACTGCCTTCACCACATTGGCCTCAGAGGTAGACTTCTTCCCTTTTAGAGCTCGGTGCAAAAGTCCCTTTCTTTGTTTCCCCTTAGCACAGGTCAAATAATCAAAAATTTAACAAAATTTTACTAAACACAAAGGAAGCTAATACATATAAATAATCAAGTTTATGAGGTTCGCCTTGCTCTCTGGGGCTCCTAATTCCTGTCTCCCTCCAAATCAGATCCCAGGGAAAGAGGGCCTTACCTGGGTCCACCCTACCTAGCTCATTTCAGGGGATATCTTTAACCTCCAACACCTAAGAAGACTCTTCTAAACATCCAAATTTCTTTAAAAAGTCAAAGCCAATTCCATGAAGCCTCCTAAGCTCAGAAGGTTGTGGCTTTGTCCTTTCAGGAGAAACTTTTTACTCTGTGACCCCAGATCGAGTCTCATCTACAGGATGGATGGACACTTTCTGCCCAGAGGTGTCTTTTGGGGAGGGGTCATGCAAAGGCTTTGAAAGCAAAGACTTGAGAAGGCTGAGAATAAGAGGATGGCAATGGGTGTAGAACAAGCAGGTACAGGAGATGTGGCTTTTAGCTTCAAGGAACCTCATTTGAGCTTTTTTGCAACTTGGGCTCCTGCAGCTACTCATTGATGCAGGCTAGTGTTTCTTTCCTTTGTCTCCTTTCTTTTGATTCTACTTTTTATTTCTTAGCTGCCCAGTCCATCTACTGTCTCCTCTTTCCCTCCAACCTCTGGAATGGGGTGGAACATCCCTAGCTTTGCTTTCTACGTGATCTCCCAAGCCAGGCATACTGAACCTCCTCTTTTCTAGGGCATTGTCTTTAAAGGGGATTCCCATACTGTTCTGACAAACAAACAAAGAGGCAGCAAAACAACTTGAAAAGGTTACAAAATTCCCAGAAATCAAACCCAACTCCTTAGTCTGTAGGGACCATCTTAATGTCTTTTTTTAAAAAATATATATATATATATATTTTATTGATTTTTCAGAGAGGAAGGGAGAGGAATAGAGAGCTAGAAACATCGATGCGAGAGATACATCAACCTCCTGCATACCCCGCACCAGGGATGTGCCCGCAACCAATGTACATGCCCTTGATCAGAATCGAACCTGGAACCTTTCAGTCCACAGACCGATGCTCTATCCACTGAGCCAAACCGGTTTCGGCTTAATGTCTTTTTTAATCTTTGTATCACAAGCACATGTGTAAGGAAGTTTGTTGATTACCATAATAAATGAATCAAAACAAGGAGAACAGAGCAATGTCATAAGAAGCAAGGGAATCAAAAGTTTCAAGAAGGGGATGGTCAAGAACACCATATATCACAGAGAAATCAAGTGAACTGGGACTGAAGGCACCCCACTGGGTTTGCAGTGAGAAGGCCAGTGGTACACTACAGTTTTATTGGAGGAGTGAGGGCGGGTGAGTGCATGATTGAACTAGTAGTTGGTTGAGTGATGACAGGTGAAGAAGGGAAGCCAGTGAGTGTGGCTTATGATCTGGGGGAGCATGGCTGTGGAGGAGGTAGCTAGACGTAGACTAGGCACTGAGGGAAAGTTGTGCTTGTGTTTTTCAAGTTTTACTTCTGTTCTTGTTTTACCATGGGAGATTCTCAGCTGAGGGAAATGGGCTAGTGGAGAAGGAGGTTGAGAAGTTGGTGCTGAATGCAGTCATAGATAAAAGTGTGGGTACAGGGAGTTCAGGGAATTTTCCTGAGAGCCCTGATCTTTGCAGTGCGGTAGGAGCAGCGTGATCTGGGAGTGGCCATGTTGGGCTCGGGGTTTGAAAAGAGTGGTAAAGGCCCTCTGGGGAGGGGGACTGAGCAGGAAAGAGGGTTTCAAGTGCTACTAAGGGCCACTCTGAGATCAGAGACCACAGAAACGTGAGGGGACCAATGTGCCCGGATGTGTGACTTCCTCCAGCTGGGATCCTGGCCAATATGGGAGCATGAGAGGAGGGAAATGACCTAAGTTTAGGAATTTACAGGGCACGAGGGATGTTGACAACACAGTCAAAAGAGAGGTGTGGGTTAGAGTTGTAAGGAAATAAATCCATCAGTGAGCTGGAGAGTGAGGAAAGGGGTAAGTGGAGGAACTGGAGTCTTGGTACTTGGGCGAAGGAGAATGAGTCAGGTTGGATGAGGTTGAGGCTGTGGATGAGAATTACCGAATTTCATAGGCGGCACAGTCTTAGATCATGGCAGGGTGCGGGTGAGGCCCTGCCAGTTGGTGGCTGATGAAGAGTATCAGTAAAGCGTGCAGAGTACCGGATACTATGTGAAGAGGCAGGTTCAGGTAGTAGTAATGGTTGACAGTCCAGGCAAGGCACATGGGGGGGCCCCAGGATTTGCATGCAGGAACTTCTTACTCAGGCCAGTGTGCAAGATAATTTGCCTCAATGATTCTCAGTTGCCCATTTGTCAAAGGTCATAACAATAGCGCCAACCTCATGGGATTGTTGTGAAAATTAAATGAGATCATATACTAGTATATGGGGGCACATGCCTGGCACATCATAAGCACCTGATAACTAACAGCTATAGGCCACTGCTGTTACCGAGGCCTAGGCTTCCACTAGGAGTTCACAAGGTAGGACAGGTAACACTAACATGCAAACACACAAGAGGACACATAGATACGGCCTTCTTTGTGGAAACAGCATCTATTTTTGGAATCAAACACACTAGTGTTTGCAGCCCAACCCTGTGGTTTACCTGAGGTAAGTCAGTTAACCTGTCTGAGGTTAATCATGATGCTGTATTGTTAATATCCTCATTCCCCAACATGCATGAGGTGCCTGCCTACTTAGTCCCAGGCATTGTACCAGATATGGGAGATAAAACGATTTGAAAAAAAAGCTATTCTCCTTGTGCTCACAGTATAGCTGGGGAGACAGGAAGAAACAATTATAATTGGGAAAACCAAGAGCTTTGCCAAAGCTAAGTCTGAGGCAAGCAGGTAACTGCTGATTTATGCTGGCGAGATCTTCGGCCTTGATGAAGTGATCGGCTCATTCCCTCCTTTATAGAAAAGCAAAAGATAGAATCTAGTGCACAGTTCCCACTTAAAAAGAAATAATGACATTTCACAAACTATGTTGGAAAGTAGAACGGTGAAAAGTAGATTTTTAAAAATGCCTATGGGTTGAGTAGACCTTCCCATCTAGAAAGATTGTGGAGTGGGATCAGATCACAGTAGCCCCCCAGTGACACCTCAGCTCCTCAGTTTCCCTATCTGCAATATGGGGATAATAAGAGTAACCACTTCATAGAGCTAGTGTGAGGATTAAGGGAGTAAATTCATGTAAAATGCTTAGGACAGTGTCTGGCACACAGTGAGTGCCAGCTATCATGATATGTTAGCTACTGGGATTCTGTCAATAATAATCTTATGGGGGGGGGGGGGGAAGGGAGGAGAATGTCTTCCTTAGGCTGGGCAGGAACTATCAGAAACTGATGAAGGGTGGACCAAAGCAACAAAATATAAGCTAGAAATGTTTTAGAATATGTAGATTTGCCAAACATCAGGACAAAAAAACACACACAAAGACTTCTGATCAACAGAGCTAAAATCAATATTAAACAGACTTCAATGTCTTAATTCTATTGAACTAGTATCTACATCATAAATATTAGTTGATATCTTAAGTACCTGCTATTTATATATAAAAACAACTACAAAGATCCAAGGGAGTGTCTTATTTACTAGTTCTTTTTCTCTTCTCTCTCTAATAGTCGAAAAGAGAGAAACCAACTGAGACTGGGCAGTGTTCCAGTTACCTGGTATGAAAGCCCCCAAGCCCCTGGGCTGCAGGTTGTAACTGGCACCTCAGCCCTTTCTCTCTCAGGATTCTCTCCTCACCTTTATTGCAGAAGTCAAAAGAGAGAGATTTGTACGAATAGAAGCCAAAAGGGAGACTAGCCCACAGGGGGTTTTCTCTACAGTCCCTGGGGCAGCTACTATCATTTTCTTCCAATCAGATGTTTTCAGGAGCCTTCAGCTGGTTTTGGAACTTTAGAGAAAGTCCTCACCTCTTCCCTATTATATGCCCCCTCCTTCAACTCCTTGGGGCTTTCTCCTCTCTGAAATTTGAGCTTAAATTTAAATACAGTGTTCCCATAGAAAATGTGCAGCTTCTCTTTTTCTGCATGCCTTGCTTCTGTTTAAAAGCTAGATTCAAGCTATCATCAGAACAAGGCTTTAAGAAGAGAGAGAAAGTAAAGAATGGATGCCCAGGAACCAAAAGAAGAGGTAAGAGCAAAAGGGCAGTAGAGATCATAAAGCAAACAATTTCAATATAAAAACATATTTCTTTTTAAAAAAATGAATGATGGTGACATTAGATATCAATTGTTGTTTGCATTAAGCTTTTAAAGACTCTTCTTGATAAAATTAAAAAGCAATTCTGAGTTGGTTCTCATTTTATTTGTTTGGGTTGTGAAAATCAGAAAGACATAAAGGAAGAAAAAGAAAGAGAGAGAAAGGAAGGAAGGAAGGAAGGAAGGAAGGAAGGAAGGAAGGAAGGAAGGAAGAAAGGAAGAGGAAGGAATTCTGTATCCTTTAGGCACTGGCTTGATAGATCCATATGCCAAGGTTGTGGGTTCAATCCCGGATCCGGGCACATACAAGAATCAAACAATGAATGCATAAATAAGTGGAACAAGTCAATGTGTTTTTCACTCTTCCTCTCTCAAATCAAATACATATAAAATTTGTACCCTAAACACTAATTCTTCATTCCTCCATCCCCAGCCCCTGGCAACCGCCATTCTACTTTCTGTCTCTCTGAATTTCACTACTCCAGGTACCTTATATACAGTGGAGTCATACAATGTTTGTTTTTATGTGTTTGACTTACTTCATTTAGCATTATGTTTTCAAGGTTTATCCACATTGTGGTACATGTCAGAATTACATTCCTCTTAAAGGTGTTTTTAACCTTTTTGACAACTTTGAAGCTCTTTCAACAGAAAGAGTGGTTGGTTAAAGGGCAAATCTCACCAGCTTTCTGTACTCATTTATCTGTAAAATGGTTCTGAGTTCTGTCCTGTCATGTAAACATATCCAACCAGCCGTCATAAACACATCGGATCGAGACAGGTGAGCGGTGAAGCAGACTGGACGGGGCTATGGTGAACTGGAGAGACCTGCCTCCTCTAAAGGTGGCCACCGCTTCTCATTCCCAGTCTGTACTTCCAATACGTAACATAGGCCCAGTATTGTATATGGAAATCTCCCGATTGCCAGGCATTGGTCAATACTGTTGGGCCACACAGAACACATTTGCGGTCCAGATCTTGCCACAGACCACCAGTTAACAGTCTCTGTTAGGGCTTTGTTTAAAAAAAAAAATCAACTGAGTAAATGTGAAAATCTAAGTGATTCGTGAATTGGGCAGCATTCCATCTAGCAACCAGAAGGGAGCTTGGAGTTGTACAAAATGGAAGGATTTTATAGGAAAAAAGGGCGGGACAAGGGAGCTATTAGAAAAGAAAAGATATTGGGGGAGGGCAGGACCTTCTTTGGGGAAGAGAAGAGGAAGGGTTTTTATTAGGTAGATTGCCTCTTCATTCTATGGGAGAATGGAGAGGGCCTATTGCACACATAACTGTTGCTTGACCAAAAAATTCCGTACTCGATGATTAAGAGACTGTGGTTTTTTAAATAGCTTAATAAAGAAATACTTTAGCCGAAACCGGTTTGGCTCAGTGGATAGAGCATCGGCCTGCGGACTGAAGGGACCCAGGTTCAATTCCGGTCAAGGGCATGTACCTTGGTTGCAGGCACATCCCCAGTGGGGGGTGTGCAAGAGGCAGCTGATTCGATGATTGTCTCTCTCATCGATGCTTCTAGCTCTCTATCCCTCTCTCCTCCTCTCTGTAAAAAAATCAATAAAATATATTTTTTTAAAAAAAGCCCTAGCCCTAGTTGGATGGCTCAGTTGTCAGGGACATACCTAGGTTTTGGGTTTCATCCCTATTTGGGGCGTGTATGGGAGGCAGCCAGTCAATGTTTCTCTCTCACATAGATGTTTCTCTCTCTCTCTCTCTCTCTCTCTCTCTCTCTCTCTCTCTCCTTACTTCCCTCTCTAAAAAAAAAAAAATCAATAAAAGAACTAATTTTAGTGTGGTTTTCTACTGCAGCTAGACAATACATATAAATAAGATATGGCTTTAAGAAATACACAATAGGAGAGAAATAAATAGTTGCAGCATAAATACTATAACAGAGAAAAAATAACTACTAACATTTATTGTGCACTAAATTGGCGGGTAATGAATCTGAAAGGGTTGCAGGTTCTCCAGTGTCAATTCCTTAACTATTTGTTCTCACATGAGGTATCAGCTCATTGACAGTTTATGAGAACAGGAATGGTGTAGAAGCAGAGGGGCATTTGCGAAGTCTCTTGTGAGCCAAGTGCTCAAGAGTCCTCCCAGCCAGCCGCGACCACCTTCAGGGACTACAAATCCCGTCATGCAGAGGGGGCGCGCCCAGAACCCAGCGGCCCGCCCCGCCCCTGCCCAGGCCCCGCCCCCGCCCAGGCTCCGCCCCCGCCCACGTCCCGCCCCGACCGAGGCCCCGCCCCTCCAGCCGCAGCCCCCTACCGCCGGGTCAGCCCCAAAGAGTTGCCCGGTGGCCACGGCAGACGGAAGCCGAGCGAGAGTCTCGGCGGCGGTGGCGGCGGCAGGATGGGAGACTCCAAAGTGAAAGTGGCCGTCCGGATCCGGCCCATGAACCGACGAGGTGAGAACCGAGCCCGCCCGGGGCCGCCTCAGCAGAGGCGGCAGGTGCCTGGTGCGCCCCTTCGCGGCGGCCGCCCGCCCTGTGGGGTCCGGCTGCCCCGCCCCTGGGAGTCCGCATCCGGGCTGGAGGGCGGCCCGCGGACCCCGAAACCTGGTCCTCCCCGCGCGCCCCGCCTGTCCGGGACGCCCCTCCCCTCGTCTGCCCCGCGTCCCGGGGCGCCGCGGGCCCCACGTCCCGGTCCGCTGCCCCTTCCGCCGGCGCGTCCGCCCCGCCCCGCGCCCTTTCGCCCTCTCGCCCTCTCGCTTCCCCCCTGCCCTTCCAGGAGGGCGCCCTGAGTCCCTCGCCCCGGGCTCTCTTCCTCCTTCCCCCACCCCTGCCCCCGGGCCCTTGCCCCGCGGGTCCCCGCCGCCGTCTCCCGGCCAGCTGTCAGTGCGGCCCCCGCCCCTCCGGGCTCGCCCCTCCGGCCAGGCCGGACCGCCGGGCACCCCGAAGCCCCACGTCACCGGCCCAGGCGCCCTCACCCCTGCACTTTGGTGGCTCGCGGCAGGAAAAATGGCAGGGAGTGGGCTCTGCCCCGTCCCGAGAAAGGACCCAAGGGCTAACATTGCTCGTCTTGCTTTCTCACTGTCTCTTCCTGTGCCCTGGACGGTCCTGCCGAGTTGGAAATGCTTTTGAAGTTGGGTGAAAAAGAGATGCCTCCCTACTCCCACATTTCTCTTGACTGTTGAGAAAGTTTTGTTGTTGCTTGAAGTCCTCTTGCTCATCTCTCAACAATAGTTTAAAGTGCCAAGATTCTTGTGAAATTGTATCTTTCAGAGACATTCCCTGCAATCTGCAGGGAGGGTAGAGAAAGCAGATAAACCCCGTACGTTTAAATCCTCTTTATAGACAGTGGGGTGGCGAGGAGGGAACCCCAACTCCAAGCCCGAGGGGGAAGGTGGGCTGGGTCTTGGCTTTAATACTTTAACACTGTGTCTGGGCAAGTCACTTTAAATGAGATAATATATTTCAAAACACTTTCTGTATAAGGTTATATTTGTGTGTGTGTGTGTGTGTGTGTGTGTGTGTGTCACTATTATGATCCCGGGAGATGACTTTTCAAGACTCTTAACTAATCAGAATCATGTGTATGTTTCAGAGTCGTGTTTTTAAGTCAGCGATTGTCAACCCATGTGCTACAAGAATTTCTAAAACATGCAATACCTGACTGTTTAGTCAGGGGCACTAACCTATTTTCCCTTAGATTGTCAAATAAAGAAATGACTACAGCCAACACAATTAGCCGTCTGGCGTGGAGGAATCAAAATTTAGTGTTTGAGGGAAGTCCTATCATTTTTTTTGGTCATATAAGCAAAAAATAATATATTTTTTGGTGTGCCATGAGCTGAAAAAGGTTGAAAATCACTGTCCTAAATCGTTCTTGTCACTTCGTTGCTCATAAGTGTTGTTTAAGTCTATGTAAGAATCATGAGTTGTTTTTCACTTTTCCTTTTTCTTTGCTATCTTTGCTATACAGTGAGATATTACATATAGCTCAGCCAGTTAATCTGTACTTTGTTTGGTTTGTTCTTCTCTTGGGAGTTGGTTTATCACTTCTCTGGAAGTTACACCTTCTCTTGGAGTTGGTGATCCCTTCTGTTCCTGCTAGGTCAGCTTAAGATTGTCATGTGACAAAGAAGAATTTTTCCCTAATAACTCAAACTAGTTTAGTCTTGACCTCACTAGTTCCATGCTCAGAAAATGAAAGAACTTAGAGGAACTATGAAAGTTTTCAAAAACTTCTGTTTCTTGTTCAGGCATCTTGATTTGAATCCACCTTAAATTTATCACCATCACAATGACTAGGAAAAACTTAAAAAACAAAAACAAAAAACAAGCCACATAAAACACAACTGATCTGGGATTTGATTCTGAAAGGATGACTTTAGCACATTCTTAAAATTTCTTTTTCATGAAAAACTTGGAAATGTCAGTGCTAAAAAGAGGCAGTTTAACCAACCACTACAAAAGACATACATATTTCAGGTAGAATTCTCCTCCTCATCCCCCCACCCCCTGGTTTAGTTTTTGAGTGAAGTACTATCTTTTTTACTTACAAATTGTCTTTAGTTAAGTTGTAATAACTATCAGTATCTGAGTTTTGATAGAATAATCATTTTAGTTATGGAATGGATGTTAGCTTTTCCTTTGGCTGAACGCATTTTTAAGTTAATGTTTTAATATGGGTCCATTATCATGTAAATAGAAGTGCATTATTTGAGATAAACTACCTCATTCATTCAGTGCCTTCACTTACATGGTCTTATAGTTCCTGAAAGCACATGGACTTCTTTTTTCAGTGATTACCACAGATAATTAAAATTGATTCTATTTCTATTTTGTCACTAAGTAGCTGTTTACATAAATCTAGAGGTTTTTATGGAATGCAATGTAATGAAATTTTAAAGTCAGTGATATTTAAACTTCTGTCTAGAGTTTGTTTGAAAAGGCCGAAACAAAACCATATTCCCTTTCAGTAATTTTGAAATGAATCATATTGCTTTGAACCATTATTACTTTGGGGAAAATGAATATATTAAGTAATAGTATACAATTATGACAAATAGTAAACTTTTAGTCATAATTGTTTCTCTCTTAATATATTTAGTGTAGGATCACCCTCAGAAATGACTTCACAAAAAGAATAAGATGAGCCGAAACCGGTTTGGCTCAGTGGATAGTGCGTCAGCCTGCGGACTCAAGGGTCCTGGGTTCGATTCCAGTCAAGGGCATGCACCTTGGTTGCAGGCACATCCCCAGTGGGAGGTGTGCAGGAGTCAGCTGATCCATGTTTCTCTCTCATCAATGTTTCTAACTTTCTATCCCTCTCCCTTCCTCTCTGTAAAAAATCAATAAAATATATATTTTAAAAAAGAATAAGATGAGAATGGGTTGGTTACTGGGATGCTGTAGTTTTACTGTACAGAGGTTGATATTTGGAATCACATTATTAGCTACTGTTGAGGAAAATCTGAAATTTGCAAGAAGCTCTAGTGTACTATAAGTTCTTCACTTATAGTATACTAGATTATGCTTAGATGTTGAGGTAGTTAGTTGGCTTGTTACTTTACATTTATCATGTGGAATAAGAATGTTTCAGGCAAGAGTTGTATTAGTTAATGAATATGGTTTTTTTTTTAATCTTTATTGTTGAAAGTATTACATATGTCTTCCCCCCCCCCCATTGATCCTTTATAGCCCACCCCATCCCCTTAATGAATATGCTTTTGTCTGGAATATTGTTCTTGTTACACATTAACGTAATACTAACAAAACAAACAAAACATAAAAAGGAAAGTCTCTGACATCCTTCCATCTTGACACCTCACATTCTCGTGTTTTCTTATTTCATAACACTGTGTTCACATACATATGTAATTTTATAGTTTTAATTTTACTTTTATTCATTTGAAATATGAACCTAAGCCAAAGAAAAAGGATAGACTCGTTTTGTCATGAGCTCTTGAAGTTAGTTCTATTTGCAAATATTGTTTGTTTTTTATGTTATCTTTTAGACTCGCACAACTCACCAGGTAACTCTGGTTGTGTGTTCTGCTGTATACTGTAAAGAACACCCATTCATACATTATTAATCAACCTAATTATTAAATGAACTGAAAGTTTTACAAGCATAATTGATGGTACTAGCTAGATCAGTGACACTCTCCTGTTCAGGAATTTGATCTTTTATAACTTTAGGTGGTTTAAAAGATATTTGATATTTATTGAGTGCCTTCTATGTGTGTAGCTTATTATTATACTGTATATTATGGGATCTTATTACCTTTCCTCAAAGGGCTGCCTATAAATAAATAAATATAAGATCAACTACCAAAATTTAATAAATCTATATAAAAAGTATTTGGAAAATACCTTTGCTGTCTACCTAGCCTAAGGTGGTGAAATCAGAAATTATACTAGAAATTTAGCTGGGGAGAAAAACAGTGAAGTGGGTTATATTGCAGGTGTTAGCAAGTATGGGCAATATATATTTCTTTCACCAGGCATTTCTCAAGGGTTTACTTCACATTTTATAGTACTTGATACAGTGAAAAACATAAAGAAGAATGTGATATCTAATAGAGGTTAATGCATAAGTAAATTACTATCTAGTATACATGGGAAGACTATTATAAAGCTACTAGGTGCATGAAATTTGTGCATGGGGGCGGGGTTCCTCAGCCTGGCCTGCACCCTCCCCAATCCAGGACCCCTGGGGGATGTCTGACTGCTGGTTTAGGCCCAAACTGGCAATCAGACATCCCTCTCATAATCTGGCTCCTAACCATTCACCTGCCTGCCTGCCTAATTGCCCCTAACCACTCTACCTGCCTGCCTGATCACCCCTAACCCCTGTGCCTGCCTGCCTGATTGCCCCTAACTGCTTCTGCCTGCCTGCCTTAATCACCCCTAACCACCTCTGCCTGCCTTCCTATTGCCCCTAACTCCTCTGCCTGTCAGCCTGATCCCCCCTAACACTCTCGCCTGCTGGCCATGATCACTCCTAATCGTCCTACCCTGCCGACCTGATCATCACTAACCACCCTCCCCTGGCCAGCCTGATTGCCCCTAACCCCTTTGCCTGCTGCCTGATTGCCCCAACCACCCTCCCCTGCCAGCCTGATCACCCTAAACCCCTCTGCCTGCCAGTCTGATTGCCCCTAACCACCTCTGCCTCAGCCCCCACCAGCATGGCTTTGTCTGGAAGGAGAACTGGAAGACCAGGAGATGTCTTCTGGTTGATCCAATCTAATTAGCATATTACCCTTTTATTAGTATAGATTAAAACCAAGGAAAATTAAAACCATTTACAAGGAAGACTGTTTTCTATGTTAGAAGTAAAAGCAGACTATAATATGGTATGTTTGAATCTATTATGGTAATTTACTATTGAATCTATTATTATGATCATCATAATAAAGAGCTAATATGCAAATGGTTGTCACACCACCACGCCCTTGCGCTGGAACTGCTCAAACACTCAACACTGGGGAGAGAGGAATGGGGACCAGCCAGGCTGTGGCCCAGTAGAGGGACAAGCCACTCACCTCACAGTCCTGGGTTCTAGCAGCTGCACCTGTGCCTGCAGCCCAGGAGAGGGACAAGCCGCTTGCTCCATGCTCCTGGGGCTGCAGCTCAGGAGAGGGACAAGCCACCTGCCCTGTGATTCTGGGTGCCTGTGGCTGTGGCCAGCCTGAGCGAAGCCAGCCTGGGTACGTGCAGGCAGCCAGAGGGAGGGAAGCCCAAATCCCGGGTGCCTGTGACTAGCTGGAGGAGGGAATCCTGGATCCCGGGTGTGGGGTGAGGCAGAGTTGGTTAGGGGCGATCGGTCTAGTAGGGGAGCAGTTAGGGCTAATCAGGCAGACAGGCAGAGGTGGTTAGGGGCGATCAGGTAGGTAGGCAGGCAGACAAGTGGTTAGGAGCCAGTGGCCCTGGATTTCGAGAGGCAGTCGGACATCCCCTGAGGGGTCTTGGATTGGAGAGGGTGCAGGCCAGGCTGAGGGAACTACCCTCTCCCCCCGTGCATGAATTTCATGCACTGGGCCTCTAATTATTATATAAAATGTAAACAGGAATGGGCAAGGGCTAGTAAGAAACATGAAAAAAAAAATGAGATTGCTTATTCTCTTTGGGAGAATTTTATTTCCTAAACACTTGCTCTTAGTGTTGTCTAGTGAAGTGTGCTTTATGGTTCATGCTTATGCGGAAATGACTGTCTTGTGAAAAGATAAGATTAAAAGGTAAACACCTATAGCAGATTGCTAGGCAACTGAGTGCCAGGTGAGTGATAGGGAAATAAAGGAATTTAGATGAGTGAAAGATCTTTGGAAGCTGGATGGTTAGGGAAGTCTTCTCTGGGGAGGGTGAACTTAGGCTGGACTTGGAGGAGGGAGCATGTGATTGGAATGGTTGCAAGATAGGAGGGAGGGGAAAGCATTGGTTTTTGAGGAGGAAGTATGGCCTGAGAGCAAAGGCACAGAAACAGGAATGAGCTAGGCAAGTTTAGGCAGCAGAGACAAGCTTAGCCTGCCAGAAAGGAGGGTTCTGTGAGGTTGACTAGAGAAGGATGAGATTAGAAAGGCAGGGTGAAATTACAGGGAGCTCTGACACTACCGTAGGTAGGCCCAGAAGTCTGGGTTTAGGGTAGCTGGTCCATGTGCTCTAATTTAGCTTTTTAGAACTCCGTGTGGGTCTCAGACACAAGCATGAAAGAGAAAGATTGCCAGATCTCACGGAAAGATTGCAAGCTTGGGTAGATGACTGATTCAGGATATAGTTGGGCAACATATAAGAGCACATGATGAAAATAAAGCATGTGAATGGGAAAAGTAAGGAGGCCGGTCCAAACCAAGCAAGCAGTCATGAATCAGAGACAAAACTGAGGTTGCTCTCATATCTTGGCTATTGTAAATAATACTGCAATGAACATAGGAGCACACATATATATTTTGAATTAGTGTTTTGGATTTCTTTGGATAAATACCCAGAAGAGGAATTGCTGGGTTATAAGTTAGCTCTATTTTTAATTTTTTAAAATAGGTTTTTATTAATTTCAGATAAGAAGATAGAGGGAGAGAGAGAGAGAATCAGCTGCCTCCTGCATGACCCCGTCTGGGGATTGAGTTTGTAACCTGGGCATGTACCCTTGACTGAAAATGAACCCAGGACCCTTTAGTCCACAGAACCCTTTAGCCAACACTTGATCCACTGAGCCAAACCAGCTAAGGCTATTTTTAGTTTTTTGAGGAACTCCATACTGTTTTTCCACAGTGGCTGCACCAGTTTACAATCTCACCAACAGTGCACGAGAGTTCCCTTTTCAGATAAGTCAGAGAAAACGACAAATTCCACATGATTTCACTTATAAAATAAACCAACAAACTCGACAGAAACAAACATACCGGTAGATACAGAGAACAAAATGATGGTTGCCAGATGGGAGGGGGTTTAGGGGAATGGGTGAAAAAGGTGAAGGGATTAAGAAGTATAAATTGGCACTTATAAAAATAGTTATAGGAATACAAAATACAGCACAGGGAATATAGTCAACAATCTATATATTTATAAAAGCCCAGTGACCAAAATGGTGGAACAAACAGTGGCTATGAGGTGCAGATCCAGGCACAATCAGCCCCCCTGGCCGGTCCAGCCCCCAGTCGGCCCCCAACACCCTGATGAGGGCAGGACTGGTCCGGCCAACCGCCCACAGCCCCTCCCCACTGCCGGCCCAGCCCAATGGGCCCCCATTAGAGCGGGCCAGCCAGACCCCACCCGTGCACAAATGCGTGCACCAGGCCTCTAGTATTTTTTCCCCATTAAAAAAAATTATTAAGGTATTATATATGTACATAGCTTACCATTGCCCCCCCCCCTATACATGCCCTCCCTCTCCAGAGTTCTGTGTTCGTTGGTTGTACTTATATGCATGCATACCAGTCCTTTGGTTGATCTCTTATCTCCCCCAGGTCTCCTTCCCCTCCCCGCTGTCATTTGACAATCTGCTTGTTTTATGGTGACTATCTCAGGACCACACTAATAGAATCCGCACCTCCTCTGGTTCACACCCCCCTCCCCCCAGGTCCCACTGCTTCCCCGGGGCACACGGCCCCCCCTGGGGCACACGGAGGCCTCTAGTATTATAATAACTATGTATGGTGTCAGGTTGGGTATAGACTTATTGGGGTGAACACTTTGTAAATTATATAGATGTCTAATAACTATGTTGTCTACGTGAAACTAATATATTGTATGTCAACTGTAATTGGAAATTAAAAAAAAAAAAAAAAAGACAAGGTACGACTGAGGAAATAGGAGGACGCTTAGAAGGCCCTGGCAGTCAGTTAAGAAAAGGCTAATCCTTCGGAAATGAAGGGGCAGGGTAGGAGGGGAGAATCTGTTTGAAACAGGAAAGTGTTTTGACCATGTGGCCAATGGTGGTTCTTTGGCTTTTTCAGAGAGAACTGATGTTGGAGTTAAAGATGACTGGATGGAAATTTCTCACATGTTTTGTAAGACAGAAGATACTTGTTTTCATAGCAGCTGCCTGATATGCTAATGGAAATGAGACACACACAGCTATTACACCATTCTTTTGTTTTTACTGTCAACTCAGTGACTGAAATAGGAATTTATTCACATGGGGCCAGAGGCTTTTGGAGAAGACAGTATAATTTTTTTATTAAAATATATATTTTATTGATTTTTTACAGTGAGGAAGGGAGAGAGATAGAGAGTTAGAAACATTGAAGAGTCATCAATCAGCTGCCTCTTGCATACCCCCCACTGGGGATGTGCCCGCAACCAAGGTACATGCCCCTAACTGGAATCAAACCTGGGACCTTTCAGTCTGCAGGCCGATGCTCTATCTACTGAGCCAAACCGGTTCTGGCAGAAAGTATAATTTTTATAAAATAATATAAAAATGTGTTTTGAATTGGTATTTACTTTTATCCCCTCACCTCCATAAAACAATGGCTAATGTATAACTTTTCTAATTCTAAAGTTCTGAAAATGAAAGAAACCACTGACAAAACTATTTGTTAAGTATATGAATTGAGATGTTTATTGAGTAGAAATGAATTTAATATTGATCTTTATGCTTGCTGATCAAGTCTCCCTGTGTTTAGCAGAGCATGTTCTTTAAAAAACTTGGCAAAGGCCATCACTGTACTCTATCGGGAAGTATATGAAGGTAACTGATCTATGAGATACAAATCTTTTACTTAATTGGTACTGGGTCTTAACTCTCAGAAGCTGTAGATATTGTTAAAAGATGGTATTGAGTCTTGCCAGGGTGGTTCAGTGGTCGAGTGCCAACCTACTTAACAGAATCTCAGAGAGGTTAACTCCCCGGAATTATTAAACTATTATTTTGGAGATTGAATTTCACCAGCTATGCCATTAAAGCCTGTACTTTTACTATTATATTGACACTAGAGGCCCAGTGCACAAAATTAATGCACTGGTAGGGTCCCAGCAGCTGCTGGCTGGGTACTCCCTCCCTCCCCGGCCAGTCCCACTCCCTGGTTGAACTCCTGGACAACTCTTGGTTGAGGGGACAATTTGCATACTATGCTTTTATTATATTGGATGGTGATCTTTAAGGGTACCGTGTGTCCCTGAGTTTACATAATTTTCAAAGATGTGCAGAATACACAAGAAGCATAAGTCATGATCTTTGACTAAATATGCTCACTGTTTTGTTGGTAATAAGAGATGCACAGGTGAGTCAATTATAAGAATACGTGTACATAATGCCATGATGACAATGCATTATGAATTAAAGAAATGGGGATGGGCCTTCAGAATGATGAGGAATGAGTTTAAGACAGTGGGCAAGATGGAAGGCATGACATTTTGGGGTACACAAAAGGAGTTGTAGGAATTAGCAAGTCATTTGCAAGAACAGTGAAGAAATTAGATGTAAAAATTCAGATAGCAGGAAGGAGACAGTATCAGTATAATGCACAGTTATTCACAGGTAACGGTGTGCTGACATGGTCCCCGGCACAAAATTAATCCTCACAACAATGGTGGGAAGCATTTATATTGTAATTTCATTTTACAGATGAGAACATGGGAATAGGCAAGCAAGTAGCAACTTGACCCAAGTCACAGAACTACAAAGTGGAGAAACTGGCTACTGGAACCTAGACAATTAAACTCCAGAGCCCAAGCCCTTAAATTCTATGCTTTGTTGGGATAGTTGGAAGAGTAGTTGGAAGAGGATAGGGAGTGAGGGGTGAGAAGAGTGATGAAAGTTGCCTTTACTGAAGAAGAGAGGTTTGTGGGGAGTAGAGGGATATGAAGTTATATTTAAGTGAGGTATGGGCAGATTCAGAAGGATGTCAAACATGGTTTGAGGAGTACAGTGGCTATATATTTTTTAATAGAGCAGTGGCACTGTTAAAGTGATACTTTAGGAAGATAAATCACTCTGTGTATCTTTACTGTCCCCACAAGCTAGTAAGTTAACTAGCTACTGTTTCATGGGAGCTGATAGAAGACATGGGACTTCTGGGTCAGAGGGCTTGCTCATGGCACAGCAAGCAGCATGAGCAGTTCCCCTTGCCTGCAAATCTCACAGGGGTGATGAGGAGGAGTCTAGTGGGCTTGTGTTGCATTTGAGGAGCACTGAGCTGGGGAATCCATTATTTTAAAGTGGTGAGCAAGCCTACTCTTTGTCCTGAGGGAAGAACTAGTCCCTCAAGGTGGTGAACTGCAAATACATTTCTGGGAGATGGGCTGGGTAAAGAGCTTTTATGGCCTTGCATTCTAGATTTATCCAGAAATAATGTGTCAAGACCATTTGGAATATAGAATGGAAATTTAGGAAGATTAACTACAAAACTTCTGATTAAGATAACTAATTAGATAAATGCTGGTGTCATCAACTGAGACCAGAAGGATAAGAGAAGCAGGTTTAAGGGTGGAGGGATGAGATATGACGAGTTTTATTCTTGGACACTCAACAATATTTAGTCTGTGTTTTCCATGTGCATGTACTGCACCTAGAACTATAAATAAGACATAATGATGTCCCTGAGAAACTGAACAGACTTGTTGATTTTTAGGTGTCTGAAATGCAGCCAAGTGAATGTACCTAGAAGACTGTTGTATATATGAGTCTGAAACAAAGGGACTGGAGGTACATGTAGATTTGGGAGTCATTACTATATTTAGAAGATAGAATACCAAATTAAGGCATGTTCTTTATTTGGAAGGAGGACACAGAGGCCAAGAAGGAAGACATAAGGAGAAGCAGGTGAAAGTAATGTGGAAGCCTGGGAGGTGAGGGGGAATGTGTCCCAAAAAGGTCAGTAGTCAGCTATCACAGGAGTGGCATGCATGATAAAACTGAGTTGTCTTCAGTGCATTTGGCTTGATGGCAGTCAGTGGTAATTTGCAGGAGAATAATTTTGACTGACTGAATGAATGAGTCTTGGTGTGCTGGCAGAGAGCTGAGAAATAGGTGGGTGTGCCAATGTGGAGGCAGTGAGTTACATGGATATTCTTTCACAAAGTCCATGTAAAAGGGAAGGATGAAGAGTGGTATCCAGAGATGTAGTTAGGAACAGGCTTTTTTATTTTTTTTATTTTTATTATTATTTTTTTTAGGTTGGGAGATGTTTAAGCTTTGTTATAGACAGAAAGAGGTAATAAGAGAGGGAAATTTTTGAAATATGAGAGGAAGAGGATAATTATACAATGGGAAAGCCCTGGAGTGCTTAATTTTCTTGATGAGGCAGAATGTGAGGTTATTAATTAAGAGTAAGAAGAATTGAGTTGGCTGAGATCTTTAGAGTAGTGAGGTTTAGAAATGTGGCTAACGGATTCTAATCATATTTTATATCTATTGAGTGCAGTGGGGTCATTCCTTCTAAGTTTTTTAAAAAGATATAATTCATATATCAAAAGTGTATAATTCAGTGGCTTTTAGTGTATTTGCAGAGTTGTGCAACCGTCACCACTATCCAAGTGCAGAACATTTTCACCATCCCAGAGAGGAACTCCCCCATTAGCAGTCACTCTTCACCCACTCCCCAGTTCAGCACACCCCCCTCCACTCTTCCCAGCCCCTGGAACCACTGATCTACTTTTAGTCTCTATGGATTTGCCTATTCTGGACATTTCATATGAATGAAATAATACAATATGTGGACTTTTGTATCAGATTATTTTTACTTGGCATATTGTATTTAGGGCTTATCCATGTTGTAGCAGGAATCAATGCTTATTTTTTAAAATGTCTTTTACTTATTAATATGAGAGAGAGAGAGAGAGAGAGAGAGAGAGAGAGAGAGAGAGAGAGATTTGTTGTACAACACAGTTATGTATTCATTGGTTGATTCTTACATGTGCCTTGACCAGGGATCAAACCCACAACCTTTTGGTATCTGGTTGATGCTCTAATCAACTGAGCTACTTGTCCAGGGCCAATACTTCATTCCTTTTTAAAGCTGAATAATATTTTGTGATGTGGATATGTTGTATTTTTTTTTTTTTGTCCATTCATTGGTTGATGGGCATTTAGCTTGTTTCCACTTTTTGGTTATCTATCTATATAAAACCCTAATATGCAAATCAACCCAATGGCAGAATGACCTGCAGAAATTACCAGTCAGCAGGGGCCCGGGCTGGCAAGCGGGCAGTGTCAGGCCAGCCAACACGGGTGCCAGTAGGCAGAAGGAGGTGACCAGCAGCAGTGGTGGGGCTGGTGAGCGGGTGGCACCAGGCCTCCAGCCAAGGCAGGTGCCAGAGGGGTCCACCCCTCCTCCCCATCACTTTGCCGATTGCCTCACAGATCAGTCCTAATCGCCCGCCAGGCCTTTGGGACCCTATCCTATATATTGGGAACAGTATCTTAGATTTAAAAATTAAAACCTAGCAAGCCTACTCTAGCACTAAAAACACAAGACGATGCAGCGATGACATGCATGGACTCTGGCTTGTACATTTTGTGGTCAGCTCTGATTCTGACACTTGAGAATGCTGTAGACATCTTGACCAAGTCCTTACTTTACCTTGTGTGACAAAGCCAATTACTTAAGTTCTCTCTGTTTCAGTTTTCTAAAGATGGGGAAAATGGTACAACTGCCTCAGAAGGAGCATGTTATGTACTACTTTTTATAATCAGGGCAAAAAAATGTAGCTACCTGTACAACAGCAAGATGCCTTTCACCTGTACGAAAAGTATGGTCACTGGTGCATGCAGTGTCCTGGATTGCGAGAGGGATGTCTGACTGCTGGTTTAGACCCGTAAAACGGCAGACAGACATCCCCCAAGGTGTCCTGGATTATGAGAGTGCAGGCCAGGCTGAAGGACACCCCCAACCCCCATGCAGGAATTTTGTATACCGGGTTTCTAGTTATGAATAATACTGCTATGAACATTTGTGTATAACTTTTTCTGTAGATGCATATTTTCATTTCTCTTGGATATTTATATCCATAAAAATGGAATTGCTGGGTCATATAGTAACTCTAACTTTTAAGGAGCTGTTAAATTGTTTTCCAAAGTGACTGCACTATTTTGCAGTCCCCTAAAATGTATGAAATTTCATTTTTCATGTCCATACCAACACTTGTTATTGCCTCTCTCTCTCTCTCTCTCTCTCTCTCTCTCTCTCTCTCTCTCTCTCTTAAATCTCTTTAAAAAAATATATTTTATTGATCTTCCACAGAGAGAAAGGGAGAGGGATAGAGAGCTAGAAACTTTGCTGAGAGAGAAACATTGACCAGCTGCCTCCTGCACACCCCCCACTGGGGATGTGCCCGCAACCAATGTACATGCCCTTGACCGGAATCTAACCCGGGACCCTTCAGTCTGCAGACTGATGCTCTATCCACTGAGCCAAACTGGTTTTGGCTATTGTCTTTGTTTTTGATTATTGCCTTCTTAGTGGGCATGAAGTACTATCTCATTGGTGTTTTGATTTGTATTTCCTCAAATGTCTAATCATACTGAGCACAGTTTAATGTATTTATTAGTCATTTGTATATATTTGGAGAGATCTCTATTCAAACCCTATTTTTAAAATTGTCTTTTTATTATTGAGCTGTAAGACCTCTTTATACATTCTGGGTAACAGTCCCTTATCAGATATATGATTTGCAAATGTTTTCTTGATTTTTGTGGGTTGCCTTTTCTTTCTCTTAATGGTATCTTTTGAAGCACAAAGTTTTTCATTTTGCTGTGGTCCAGTCCAGTTTATCTATTTTTTTCTTCTGTTGTTTATGCTTTTTCAAAAAACTACTTTTTATTATTATTAATTTATTTTTAATCCTCATTTGAGGATATTTTCCATTGATTTTTAGAGAGAGTGGAAGAGAGAGGGAAAGACAGAGAGAAACATTGATGTGAGAGGAACACATTGATTGGTTGTCTCCTACATGTGCCCTGACCAGGGCCTGGGCCAGGGAGGAGCCTGCAACTGAGGTACGTGTCCTTGCCGGAATTGAACCCAGGACCCTTTGGTTCATAGGCCAGCACTTTAATCCACTGAGCCAAACCAGCTAGGGCTATGCTTTTTTTTCTTTTTAATTTCTTTTTATTGTCCAAAGTTTTACATATGTCTCTCTTTTTCCTGATTGACCCCCCACCCCAAGCCATTCCCACCCCAGGCAAGCGCCCACTGCCCTAGAGTCTGTGTCCATTGGTTATGCTAATATGCATGCATACTGTTGCTTATACTTTTGACATTGTATCTATGAAACCATTACCTAACCCAAGGTCACATTGATTTATGCCTATTTTCTTCTAAGGGTCCTATAATTTTAGCTCTTACATCTAGTTCTTTGATCCATTTGAAGTTAATTTTTCAATGTGTGAGATAGAGATCTGGTTTTATTTTTGTAAATGTGCATATCCAGTTGTCCCAGCACCATTTGTTGAAAAGACTATACTTTTCTCATTGCGTTGTCTTGGTACCCTTGTTGAAAACCAATTGATCATAAATGTAACAGTATTATTTCTAGATTCTAAGTTCTATTTAGTGACTTATATGTCTATTCTTATGTTAGTACCATACTGTCTTGATTACTGTAGCTTTGTAGTGAGTTTGAAATTAGTGAATGTAGTCTTTCTGTTTTGTTTTGCTTTTTCAAGATTGTTTAGCCTATCCTGGTTTTGCATTATAAGTTTAAAAATACCTATTTTATAGCCTTCTGAAGTTGATTTAGTTTCTTGAATACACACATTTTATATTTTGGGCCATATAGGTTATTTTAATTGTTTTCATACTATACTATACATTCTATTCTCCATATCAGCCATCATGTCTTGGATCTTTCTTCATTTCTCAGCCTTTTTAAAAAAAAAGCCATATTAGAGCTTAGTTATGTTTTTAGTTTCTACTTACTGAATAGTTTTTTATTTTATTTTTATTATTTTTTTAAAATTTATTAAGGTATTATATGTGTATATAGCTTACCATTGCCCCCCCTCCCATACATGCCCTCCCTCCCCAGAGTTTTGTGTCCATTGGTTGTAGTTATATGCAAGCATACCAGTCCTTCAGTTGATTTCTTATCTCCCCCAGATCTCCCTACCCCCCTTCTCCCCCCGCTGTCATTTGACAGTCTGCTTGTTGTTGTTTTACTGTCTCTATATCTTTCTGTTCATTAGTTTATAATGTTATTTAATATCCATAAATGAGTGAAGTCTGTGGTGTTTCTCTTTCATTGTCTGGCTTATTTCACTCAGCATGATGCTCTCCAATTCCATCCAGGTTACTGCAAATGATGAGAATCCCTTCCTTTTTATGGCAGCATAGTATTTCATTGTGTAGATGTACCATAGTTTTCTGATCCATTCATCTGCTGACGGGCACCTAGGCTGTTTCCAAATCCTAACTATTGTAAATTGTGCTGCTATGAACATAGGGGTGCATATATCCTTTCTGATTGGGGTTTCTAACTTCTTGGGGTATATTCCTAGTAGTGGGATTACTGGGTCAAATGGGAGTTCCATTTTTAGTTTTTTGAGGAAGCTCCATACTGTTCTCCACAGTGGTTGCACTGTGGAGAACAGTGAACATAAAAATCTGTGGAGAACAGATTTTTATGTTCACTGATAAAAACATAAAAGTCGGTTATTAGGATATTTTATATATCTCTTACTGGAAAGCAAAATATCAGTTTGCTTTTTATGTATGAGCCTCAGATAATTTTGTTTCTCCCTAGGTCACTGGGCCTTAAGGGGGTCCCAAGCAACCTATAAGGATAGTAAAGAAGTATAAGTCATACTCCCTATGCTGCCAATAATAATATTACATTCCACTTGGGAAAACAAGTCCTTTATACATTAAATATTAATGATGAATGTTTTGTTTATAGGAGCATGCATAGACATGTAGAAGTATTAGGAATATGACACAAATTAATTGGAAATAGAACCATATGTAGCACGCAAGAGTTGCAATTTAATTAAAATGTGAGTATTATAAATGAGTTACTCTCTTTTTTTAAAAAAATGTGAATTTAAGAGAAAGTTATAGTTAGCTTTTTAGGAACATAACTGGAAGTATAAAGGAGGTGCATTTATATTTCTGAGTAGTAGGTTTATTTTGAGAATAATTATTAATTTTCTGGAGAATTAGAAAAGCAGAGTACTAAATAGTCAACTCAGAATTATTTTGTCCACACTGAGAATGATGCAGGTCCTCAGATGGAACATGAGTTATGTAAAGGGAGTCTCCCAGGTCCTGCCCATCCTTCATCGTGACGTCATTGGGGAATGAGCCAGAGATGATTTATGCATTGAAGAAAGACTTGTTTCAAATTATTGCTCACTTTGCAAGGTGACTAATTCGCTGGCTGAATAAGCTGAACTGTCAGCTGTACATATTTTAATATTCAACTTGAGGAACCTGACCTAGAAAGGGATCCTGTTTGGGAAAATAATGTGGGATCTTTAACATTAGTGAAGTAAATTTTTTTCTTTCTTTTAAGGACACGTGGATACATCAAAGCATTTACTATAAATAAAATTTGATTAGTCATAACATGAACTTATAGTACTACTTAACATTAAGATTACTTTTTTTTATTGGTTTCCAGACATAGTGCTAAATTAAATTCCAATTTTATTATTTTGGGCTTCACTAGGAATGAACTGTTGTCCACATGTTATGTACTATAATGATGAATATTTGGTGCTATTTTTTTTAACATGTTAAAGTACCCATAGCGTAAATTTACCACCTTGAATCATTTTTTTAAATCTTTGCCAGAGGATATTTTTTTCCATTGATTGATTGATTGAGAGAGAGAGAGAGCAAGCGAGCTTGATTGGCTGCCTTCTGCATGCACCTTCTGGGGTTGGGGAACCTGGAACCAAGCTACATGCCCTTGACTGGAAATCGAACCCATGACCCTTGGGTCCTTGGGCCAACATTCTAACCACTGAGCAACTGGCCAGGGCCTTAAACCATTTTTAAGTGTACAGTTCAGTGACCTTAAGTACATTCACATTGTTGTGTAATCATTATCACTTTTCATCTTTAGAACATTTTTTTTTTTATCTTGTGAAAACTGAAACTCTGCACTCATGAATCATTAACTCTCCATTGCCCCCTCAGCTCAGCCCCTGGCAGCTACCATCCAGCTTTCTATCTCTATGAATTTGACTACTCTAGGCACCTCATATAAGTGGAATCATACAATTTGTCCTTTTGTAACTGCTTGTTGCACTTAGTAAAATGTCTTTAAGGTTTGTTTGTGTTTTAGCAGAATTTTGTTCCTTTTTAAGGTTCACTATATTCTGTGAAATGTATATCTCATTTTGTTTACTCATTTATTCATCTATGGTCATTTGGGTTGCTTCCACCTTTTGGCTATTGTGAATAATGATGCTATGAGAATGGGTGTACTTCAGTGCTGTTTTTGTAAAGGCAGTGAATAGCAGCTAACGTTTGTCTTTTTAATTTAAGTATTGTTCCAAACAAGATGCTTATCTTTTGGATGTTGGTGGGGTTTTTTTTAATTGAAAAGAAACTTAAAATTCAGATTAAGGCCTAAATTTGTTATTGCTCTTTAATCTCTGTTTTGCTTTCTAAGCCATATAGAGCAAAAGTTTTAAAAAATATATATTTTTATTGATTTCAGAGAGGAAGAGAGAGGGAGAGAGAGAGAGAGAGAAACATGAGTGATGAGAAAGAATCATTGAATGGCTACATGCCCCACACAAGGGATAAAGCCAGCAACCCGGGCAATGCCTTGACTGGAATCGAACTGTGACCTCCTGGTTCATAGGTCTATGCTCAACCACTGAACCACACCACCCCAGTGAGGAAGAAGTTTTTCATGGGGAAAATGTCATACTTAGAATCTTATAGTCGTATAATTTAATTCAACCAACTAGTAGCATTTGATGGGACTCTAGTTATAGCATTTTATATATTAAAACTAGAGGCCTGGTGCACGAAATTAATGCACTCCTGGGAGGGGGGATTCTCAGCCTGGCCTGTACCCTCTCCCAGTCTGGGAGCCCTTAGGGTATGTCCGACTGATGGCTTGGTCCGTTCTCTGGGGAGTGGGCCTAAGTCATCAGTTGGACACCCTATCACTGCTGCGGAGGTGGGAGAGGCTCCTGCCACTGCCAATGTGCTCACCAGCTGTGAGCTCAACTTCTGGCTGAGAGGCGCTCCTGCGTTGATCCCCTTGGTGGTCATCAGTGCATGTCATAATGACCGGTAGTTCTGCCATTTGGTCAATTTGCATATTAGTCTTTTATTATATAGGATGCTGTCATATACCTGACCCTTAAACTCTCTTCAAATCTCACTGATTTCTTAGTTTGGGTGTTTGTGTCCTAGACATCCCACCTATATTCTAAACAGTCTTGTGAAAAGCCTTCTCTTAATATTTATGTATCAGTCAACAGAGCTGGGGTGGGAATTTTGTTTGATAATGAAAACTGAGCTAATTAAGAAGTGAAGATAGCTGTTTAACTTTTAAAGGCTACCTTTGATAATGTAAATTAGATGTAGGGATATTTGTAAGTATTGCACTTTTGAGGACAAAATGATTTTAGGTTGGATATATTAGTTATTAGGCAATTTTTTTGTGTTATATAGGATTTTCCAGGGATTGATTGGTTCCTTTGTCATGCTATTTAGTACTTATAAATTATTGATTGTATCAAATGATATCATGAAGGGGAGAAGGAAAGAGCTGTGAAGAGGATAGAGAA
This sequence comes from Vespertilio murinus, assembly GCA_963924515.1. Taxonomy (NCBI): domain Eukaryota; kingdom Metazoa; phylum Chordata; class Mammalia; order Chiroptera; family Vespertilionidae; genus Vespertilio; species Vespertilio murinus. Next base: position 71,575,378 of record OZ004708.1, read on the forward strand.
AAGCATACATATATTGCAGAAAAAAGTTTGGATCCCTTCTCAATTCAAGATAATTGGAAATGAAAGCAAAACACTACTTTATGTGTGTGTGTGTGTGTGTGTGTGTGTGTGTGTAGAATTATTTTATTTATAGTTTTTCAGGCATTCATTCTAGATATATACTTATGCATACAGAACTATACATGCAACTCCTTTGCTCAGACCAAACGTTCTTGCAAGAAACTAATAACCAACCTTGTGGTAAGGGGTAAGATAGTAGATTCTGAGTCATAGTACAGTTTCCGGAGAGTTGATAATGCATTTGTTATAATACAGATTTTACTGTAAGGGGCCAGCCAATACAGTATGCTCAGCCAATATTTTTGTCCTTTTTAAAAGTTCAGTAATACTCTGTTAAATGTATATATATGAGCATACCATTAAGGGCTAGTGTTAACAAAGTATGATCATAGCAAACTTTGTTGAGCTCTGGGCCCAAGGAAAAGGAGTAAGTGAAATTGCATGTTTGAAAATGTTTTGCAGTGTGGCCAAGACTTTCTTGCCACATTTCTGGTATAGTGTGGAGTGAATTTAACACAAAGCATTAATGCTAATTGACTATGGTGGAACATATGCCTTTTTGGTGGTTAGTCTTCTACACCTAGGTAAAACATAGCTCTGATAGTTTCCTTTCATTTCTCTTTGCCTGAAAATGTTTTGGCTAAGAAAAAAAAAAGACCACTAAATTTTTTGTGCTTCTAAGTTATATCTTTGAGAACTAATGAAAAATAACTGATAAAAAATAACTTGGCAGGCACAGAGAGGGATTTTTTTTTTGCATTTGTCTCAATTATACAAGTTAAAAAAGAGAGAGAGAGAGAGAGAGAGAGAGAGAGAGAGAGAGAGAGAGAGAGAGAGAGAAATGACATTTCCTGGCAGTGGAAATACTTAAAAGTTATAATGATAATGTGATATTTGGCCAAGGTTCTTTGGGAACTATAAAATGATGCTAATGTAGTTCAGCTCCTTTCTTAGATCATATTTTTTTGGTAGTGGAGATAAGGCAGACAGAAAGTTTTGTACTTTGGGTCAGAAAAGTATAAGAATATAAAAGTAATGACACCATAAACATAGCCTATATGAAAAAAAAAGCTTTAGTAAGGCATAATTTACATATCATATAATTCATTCATGCAGTGATTTTTATTATACTTATGCTAGTTGTGCAACTGTCAGCATAATCAATTTTAGTATGTGTTTATCACCCCCAATAGAAAATCGTGTCTACTAACAATCACTCTCCCTGTCTAGACAATCACTAGTCTATTTGCTATCTTTATTTGCCTATTCTGGACATTTGAAATAAATGTAATTATACAATATGTGGTCTCTGTGACTGGCTTCTTTCACTTAGCACAAACTTCATCCATGTTGTAGTATGTCTCTGTACTTATTTCTTTTTAAAAAAAATATTTTATTGATATTTTACAGAAAGGAAGGGATAGAGATAGAGAGCTAGAAACGTCGATGAGAGAGAAACATCGACCAGCTGCCTCCTGCACACCCCCTACTGGGGATGTGCCCACAACCAAGGTACATGCCCTTGACCGGAATCGAACCCGGGGCTTTCAGTCCGCAGACCGACGCTCTACCACTGAGCCAAACCGGTTTCGGCTGTACTTATTTCTTTTAATTGCCAGATAATGTTCCATTTTGTTGATATATCACCTTTGTGATATATCACAACAGTTGGGTTGTTTCCACTTTTTGCCTATTATGAATAGCTGCTGTGAACGTTCATAATACTGCTATGAACGTTCATGTACAGACTCTTGCATGGACAAAGGTTGTCATTTCTCTTAGGTATATATCTAGGATTGGGAATTGCTGGGTCATATGCTAATTCTGTGTTTAAGTTTTTAGGAACTGCTAGCTATTTTCCAAAGTGTATTATTTTATATTCCCATTAGTACCGCTTGAAGGTTTAATTTTTCACAAGTCCTTGTTATTTATTATCTGTCTTTTTAATTATAGTTAAGCTAGTGGTATGAACTGGTATCTCATTGTGGTTTTGATTTGCATTTCCCCAGTGTCTAATGATGTACATGTGCTTATTGCCCATTTTTGTATCTTTTTTGGAGAGAAGTCTATTCAGATCCTTTGCCTATTTAAAAATTGGGTTATTTTTATTATTATTATTGAGTTGTAAGTGTTCTTTCTATTGTCTGATGCAATTTCCTTATTAGGTATATGGTTGACAGATAGTTTCTTGATTCTGTGGGTTGTCTTTTTATTCTCTTGATGGTGTGTGTCCTTTGAAACACAAAGGTTTTTCATTTTGATGTGGTCCCATTTATCTATTTTTTCTTTTGTTGCTTCTGCTTTTGGTGTCTTAAGAACCATCACGTAACCCCAAGTCATGTGGAATTACCCTTATGTTTTCTTCAAAGGGTTTTATAGTTTTGGCTCTTACATTTATGTCTGTGATCTATTGGATTTAATCTTTGTGTATGAATTAGGAAGGGGTCTGATTTCATTCTTTTGCATGTGGATATCCAGTTTCCCAGCACCATTTGCTGAAGAGAATATTTTCCCCATTGAATGATCTTGACAAAATCATTTGGCTGTAAATATGAAAGTATATTTCTGGATTTTCTGTTCCATTTATCTGTTTATCCTTTTATCCTTATGTTAGTATCACACTGTCTCGATTACTGTAGTCTATAGTAAGTTTGAAATTGATGAATATAGCCTTTCAACTTTGTTTTCTTTTTTAAAGATTGTTTTGGCTATTCTGGATCTCATGCATTTTCATAAGATTTTAGGATCAGCTTGTTAATTTTTGAAATAGGAAAAAAAAAAGCCAGCTGGAATTTTGATAGGAATTGCCTTGAATCTTGCAGACCAATTTGGGGACTGCTACCATCTTAATGGTATTAATTCTCTCAATTTATGAACATAACATATCTTTCCAATTATTTAAATGTTTAATTTCTTTGAAACAATGTTTTAGAATTTTCAGTGTCCATGTCGTGCACTTCTTTTCAATTTATCCTTTAGTATTTAAATCTTTTTTTATGTTGGCATAAAATGAAATTGTTTTCTTAACTTTATTTTTGGATTTTTCATTGCTGGTGTATATGAAACACTACTGACTTTTGTATAATGATTTTTATCCTGCAATTTTCAGAACTTGTTTATTCCAGTAGTCTTCTAGTACATTTCTTAGGATTTTCTGTAAACAAGATCGTATCATCAGCAAATAGAGATAGTTTTACTTCTCTCCAATCTGGGTGCCTTTTATTTGTTTTTCTTGTCTAACTGCCCTGACTAGAACCTCTAGTACAGTATTGAATAGAAGTTGCAATAGTAGACATCAGTGTCTTATTCCTGATGTTAGAGGGTAGGCTGGGCAGTCTTTCACCATTAAGAACAATGTTAGCGGTAGTTTTTTGTAAATGCCCTTTATGTGGTTGAAGAAGTTTCCTTCTATTCCTAGTTTGTTGAATATGTTTATCATGAAAGAGTGTTGGATTTTTTGTCAAATGCTTTTTCTGAAATAAATTACTTTAAAAATGACTATTTTTCCTCCCCTCATTTACAGAAATTGACTTGCATACCAAATGTGTGGTGGATGTAGATGCAAACAAGGTTATTCTTAATCCTGTGAATACTAATCTCTCCAAAGGAGATGCCCGGTAAGTTAAGAAACAGTGTTATGATTAATGGGTTTTTAAATGACTGAAAGCAACAATGGCTACTGAATTGCGTTCATCTTAGCAAATATCAAATGCTTACTGTGTAGAGACATACTGCTGTCAAGTTGAAGAGATGAGACCTATAACATGCAATGACTAAGTACTAGAGTGAGTTTTTTAGATATTAGAAGCTCAAAGAAGAGAGCTTAGATCAGATGGTGATGTAACTGAGGAAGGCTTCTTCTTGAAGGAGATGGCGCTGGCTGGAGGATTAAGTAAGATGTAAATGGGAAGAAGTGGAGTAGAAGGAAAGGCTTTTAGGTTGTTCCTCAGTTTAGGTTGCTTTTACTTTTGCCAGTTTGAATCCTGTGTGTCCATCAGCCTATTGCAAGTGCTGCCTTTTCCTGAAGGCATTCCTGCAACCCTCATTTTTTTTTCTTTTTCTTTTTTTTTTAGTACGTTTATTAAAGCTGGATACAGTGAAATCAGGAAGGGCTTAGGATAGAAGAAACAATAGGAGAGAGTCCAAGTGGGGCTGCTTTGGTCTCTAGAAGTGTTATAGGAAAGAAATGAGCCAAGGTGGCTGCTGTCAACTCACTGGAGAGTCAGCAAAAAGGGGCCCTTGGAGACGGGCAAGGTTCAGGGGGTTAGCCCAGGATGAACTGCTGCTGCCCATTGCCCCACAGGTTGCAAGTCTCATGGAGCCTGTGGAGGAAGGAGAGGAGAAAGGGAAAGGCATAGATGTGCTCCTGGGAGGGAGAGCACACTCAGTGATTCTTTGTTAAATTGCTGTAAACTGTAATCTCTGCTACCTAATTTCATGATGTATTGTTTTGGATTGTTCATTGTAGGTCTCCAGTAGATGTTAAGGTCTTGGAGGGAAGAGACTCTGTCAGGGCTTGAGGAAGAATACTTGAGCTTTGCTTTTGCACTTGGATCATTGTATGAACAAGAAGGAGGGCAAGAAGGTGTAAAGAAAGTGAAGGGCAAGAAGGTGTAAAGAAAGTGAAGCTGGGGAAGAAGGAAGAGATTAATGTGTGTTGTTTTTTTCTCAGTAAATTCAGGGAAATTAATTTAAAGAACCTGCAATCAGATTACAGAAGATTTGAAAGTAGATCAGGAAATTTGGCCTATATTTTTGGGGGTAAGATGTTACCTTTGACAGTTTTTGAATAATGTGATTAAGGAGGTGGATTAGGAAAAGGTGTCAGTTGGCATTGTAGAGAATGGGTCAAAGTGGGGGAAAGACTGGCTTTTTATAGCAATTAGCTATATCAGCAATGTTTTTGTCCTGACCCTGGGAGTGGACAGCACAAGTTAGAGAGATAATGCCCACCATGATGCTTTTCACAAAGTAGCTACTTTATAAATATTTGTAGAAAAAATGTTATATGTGGAGATATATACACCATAAATGTTCTTTGAAGCTGAGTTTGAGTTGACAAAAGCACTGGAATCAGAAAATCTGAAATCGAATTCTTATTTAACTAAGTTATTGTAGCTAGTTACACTTTTCTGAGTGATGCCTGCCTTACCTGTCTCAGAGGTGTTTTCTAAAGATCAAATTAGTGATTGTTAAAGTGCTTTGTAAAAATGTCCTACAAATGGTCAGCTTTGTAGTTACTGATGTAGAGATCCTTCTTCAGCATCTCTAGAGTGTGGATACTATCAGATATGCTATTATTAGAGTGTGAAGGATATATATGTGTCAGAAATGATATTGGGATTTTGAGCCTACCAATCGAATGACTTATTTTGTCCTGAGTATTCATTGAAATTATTAATTTTGGGGGCTGTTTATTGTTGTTAGACTTTTCAATCTGTAGACTGTTGTTTTATTTGGAACTGTGAACACCTCTGAACAAACTTGGCATTAACTTATGGTAGAAAGAGTTTGGGCTTTATACATAGACATACTTGGATTCCAATTCTGGTTTTGCCAATTGCTAGCATGTTTATCTACCTGTATACCTTGCTGTATAACCAATTACCTCAGAAGCCTAGTGGTAAACAACCATAATAATCTATTTATTTATTTTATTTATTTATTAAGGTATTATATGTGTAACATAGCTTACCATTGCTCCCCCCGCCCCACCTCCCATACATGCCCTCCCTTCCCAGAGTTTTATGTCCATTGGTTGTACTTATATGCATGTATACCAGTCCTTCGGTTGATCTCTTATCAACCATAATAATTTAATATCTCCTGATTTCTGTGGGCCAGGAGTTCAGACAGGGCGCAGTGGGAATTGTCTGAGCCCCATGCTGTCTGGGGCCTAGCTGGAAGACTAGCAGGCTGGGGGGCTGGAATCATTTGGATGAGGTTCAGTTACCCACATCTGGTAATTGATGCTGCTTGTTGGCTGGAGATGTCACCGGGGCAGTGGGCAGAGCACCTACTCACAATCTGGAGGCAGGTTCCAAGAGCAGGCATCTTGAGGAGAAAGCCAGGTGGAAGTAGTATTGTTTTCTATGTCCCTAACCTTGAGAGTCATGAAGACTCACCTCTGTCACATTTTCTTTTTCTTTTTCCCCCCATCTTTAATTTCTTTATTGATTAAGGTATTACATATGTGTTCTTATCCCCCAATTAACCCCCATCCCTGCCCCCCCCCTCATGCCCTCACCCCCCTGTTGTCTGTGTCCATTGGTTGGGCTTATATGCATGCGTCCAAGTCCTTTCATTGATCTCTCATCCTTACCCCCACGCTCCCCTACCTTCCCTCTGAGGTTTGACAGTCTGATCACTGCTTCTCTGTCTCTGGATCTGTTTTTGTTCATCAGTTTATGTTGTTCATTATATTCCATAAATGAGTGAGATCTGTCACATTTTCTTGCCCAAGGCTGGTATAAAACTGCATGGCTTGAAGAAGAGGAAACACTCATCTCTCAATGTAGGAACTCCATCGTCACATAAAAAAAAACAGTTGGCCTGGGATACATCTTATTGTGGCTGTCTTTGGAAAACAATCTGTCACAAGGGTGTCATAGTATCTACCTGATAAGGTTGTTGTTAGAATAAAATAAGCACACAGAAGTTAAAAAAAGGTTTCTTTCCCCTTTGAGATCTTTAAATCTCAGAGATTTGTGCAAGAATTAAATAACACTTTTTGGTTCTATAGAATATCTTGCATGGTTCTTTTTCCCCTCTATGAAAAAACAAATTGAGTATTACTCAGTGCTGTAGAGTACCATCTGATGAAAAATTAAACGACATTTTTTAATAAAGTTGGTATATAATGATTTTTGCTTTTTGCTTTTAAGTATGTATTTTTATTGACTTCAAAGAGGAAGGGAGAGGGAGAGAGAGATAGAAATATCAGTGATGAGATAGAATTATCAGTTGGCTGCCTCTTGCTCACCCCAGACTGGAGGCAAAGCCCACAACCTAGGCCTGTGCCCTGACTGGGAATTAAACCGTGATCTCCTGGTCCATAGGTCGACGCTCAACTACTGAGCCATGCCAGCCGGTCTGTAAGTAGTGTTAAGAAGTAGTTTTTTTGTTGAAGTATCAAATATACATATAGAAAAGTGCATATAACCTGATGAATTTTCCTTAAACATACTCTGATAAACAAACACCCAAATATAAAACAAGAACATTTGCTAGTATGACAAAAGACCCCCTCATGAGAAGTGCTTTTTCTTTTAATGTAATATCAAGGTGAAATAAGAAGTGTAGAAATTTTAGAATGTAGCAGTTCAGTGGTATATATTCACTTTATTACAATTGAGGAAAAATAAGAAAGCACAAATTAAAGCTATTTTATATGATATGGAATTAATAATAGTTTAATTTATAGAATGACTGATAACCCATAAAACAAGTTATGGTTTTTTAGGGGCTGTACTTGTAGCTAGCGAACCAGGAGTTTGAAATTAACATGTAAGTGATTTGAGTCAGTTTGAGTCACTAGTCAGAAAGGTTCAAATTAATATTTTTCCTTTAAAAGCTATAATATCCTTGTGTTTGAATAGCATCCAATTCTATTAATCTAACACTGTCACTAATTTTATATGTCTACTTAATAGCTAAAGTTAGTATATACTTTGAAAGTGAACATAAATACATTTAAAAACAATGGTTTATATATTTTTCTGATTTATTTTACATTAACTTCTGAAAGTTTCAAAATTTGATGTTTACCCTTATTAAAACTAATAGAAGCCTGGTTAAATGAGTAGGTAAACCATTTCCAGTTTAACAGCTTAATCATGGGGATTTGGGAAACATTTTTGCTATGATATATATGGAGTTTCAAAATTATTTTGAAAAATAAATGCTTAAAATTCAAAAAATTGATAGTATAAGGCTAATGAGATTAAGATGCTGACTTGGGTGGCAGGTTTGATTCCTGATCAAGGCACATTACTGGGTTGTCGGTTCAATCCTCAATTGGGGCTCATGTGGGAGGCAGCCCAGCCATGTTTCTCTCTCACATCAATCTCTCTCTCTCTCTCTCTCTTTCTCTCTTTCTCTCTTTCTCTCTCTCTCTCCACCTACCCCTTCCTCTCTCTAAAAATCAGTTAATAAAAAAAAATGCTGACTTAGGTGCCAGACAATCCTGGGTTGAATCCCAGCCACACTACTTAACGTGTGATATGGAGCAAGTCACTTAATTGTCCTCCACCTCAGTTTATTCATCTGTAGAGATTATAATAGCACCTGCCTATAGATTGCTATGAAGATTAAACTGGTTAAAACATGTAAAATTGCAGTGCCTATTTATTTATTTATAATAAACCATATATAAGTATTAGCTATTATTTGGGTATTATTGTCATTGTTATTATGGCCTATATTAAAGTTGTAGTCCATGGTATATTTAATGAGCTAGAATATAACTTCCTAAAGAAAGTAAAACTTTTTAAAACCAAAATCTATTCAATACTTAAATATACATGCCTATCAGGAAATTACCTAGGTCTATAAATATTTCAGTTTTGCAAAGTCAGAAACTATTTGTCTAGTTTGCACGAAGTTGATGAGGCTCTTAGGGATTACAATGCCATCTGTTACAGAGATAGGATCCTTTATTTTATGTTTACAGTAAATAAAATATTCATCCTTGCAATCTGGGCTTCTCTTTTTAGTATCAACCAACTTGGGAAACCAGATCAAAACATTGCTTGTGAATATGGGTAAGAATAAAGGGACATTTTATCAAATGCTGAAAAGATTAAGGATGAACTCTTTTATTCCACAGCATGCAATTTGAAGACTCTAGTGTATGTTGAAACATACCAGATCAGCCCTTTTCTTATATACATAGTAATCAATGCACACTACTAGATTTGATCTATTTATTTTCTCATGTACAGGTACACTGCTTATATTACTACTAGTACAATTAAATGCCTTTTTGGAATTATCTCTTTGTCCTACATCAAATTAGTGTTTTAAATTGGTCCTTAGGGTTTTCCAAATCTTTGTCAGCAATGTATGTACAATCATCTTTTTAAAAAAATATATTTTTATTGATTTTTTACAGAGGAAAAGAGAGGGATAGAGAGTTAGAAATATTGATGAGAGAGAAACATCGATCAGCTGCCTCTTGCACACCCCCTACTGGGGATGTGCCCGCAACCGAGGTACATGCCCTTGACCGGAATCAAACCTGGGACCTTTCCGTCTGTAGGCCGATGCTCTATCCACCGAGCCAAACCGGTTTCGGCTGTACAATCATCTTTTAAAAGTCTAATTAATTATCTATTCTTAGTAGATTTTTACAAGTATAATTCTCAATGTGTGGTTCATAGCATTTGGAGTCCCTTTTGTAACTATTTAGAATAGTACCTTAATGTAGAACACAGCCCTTTTAAGTAACAAAATAAATCCTTAAGCTTATTTTGATTGAATATCTTAAAAATGTATGAAATTTTTATTCTATAATAAAATGTTAATCCTAGTTAGCCTATCACCATAATAGGACAAAATATCTTTTTAACTTTTATTGAATTTGTTGGAGTGACACTGGTTAACAAAATTACACAGGTTTCAGGTGCACAATTCTATAATACATCACCTATACACTGTATTGTGTGTTCACCACCCCAAAGCAAATCTCCATCCATCACCATTTATCCCCCCTACACCCTCCTCCACCCCTCACCCCGCTGCATTGGCTCATAAATGCTTTCACCCAGAGGTGGTATGTGTCTCTTCTTTTGCTTAGAATTCATTGGCCGGGGGAGGTCACATGACCAGATGTATCTTTGTGAGTGCCTAGGGGGAGAGTTTCAAAATAGTTTCTTAGGCCAAGTTTTATCTTCTGCCTTTTGCCTCATTCCTTCCTCTACCCACCAAACAGGCCTTTCCTGCTAACTCAGGTAAAAGGTAATGTGTTTTAAAGGGGAGTAAGGAGTGATTTCCATGGGAAGTGGTTGCCTCCATTTTATGAAACAGTTTTGTTATAAAGGTTATGTATAAGTGAGTTTGGAAATGAGAATGCATTTTCCCATAGGAACCAATAGTCATTTTTAGTAAAAATGCTATTCTATTTTTTTTTTAAAAAAGACAGCTCATATAATCACATTTTTAAAATTTTGATCTGTAGCAGAAGTGAGTCATAGCTACTTCCCATTTCATCACACATAATAAAAAGTATATATGTTGAGATGGAACAAAATTACTACTTATTGAGGACATTTTGAAGTGAAAAGGATTTTATTTATTAGATGTGGTGTGTGGTGATAAAGAATGCAATGACTACCAGAAACTAGTATATTTTGTTGTCACTATGCCAAAGGTGTCAGAAGTTTTACCTACCATCGTTTTTGTACCATTAGTGCAAATATCAACGCAGTGAAAAAGGCAAATGTCTCAGTATTATGAAAATAGTTTTGACCTCAAGATTCCTGAGAAGCTCTGGAGGACCCCCAAGAGTCCTCATACTACAATTTGAGAATCACATTTAGGGATTAATCTAATTCATAAACTCTATGGATCTTTGATTTTTTAAAATTATTAAACCACTTTATTAAGATATAATATACATAACCACATAATTCATTCCTTTAAAGTGAACAGTTCAATGGCTTTTTTAATGTTGACTGTGACAAAGAAAATACCTGTTGAGAAGGGCTCCTGGTGCTAATTGGACTCAAAAACAAAAACAAAAACGAGAGTCTGGCAGCTATTGCTGAATAGGGTCTCTCAGCAAGCTGTGCTTTAGGGAGAAGACTGCACTAAACTGCCTGCCTTCCTGCATTGTGTTTCTGTCCATTGAGCAAACCCATATAAAGGAGTTCCTGGAATGTATTTCAACCAATAGGGCTGAGACTTTTCCTGTCCAGTTGGAGCTGTGTGGCTATATCTTCAGTAGCATCTTTACTGACCAATTAGAGCAGCTCAATTTTGACCAATCAGGACAGTGTTTTTTGGACATATCAAACTGAGGATTTGAAACCCTCATTTGCATGACAATAGATCAATCTGGGGCCAGGGCCAAGCACTTCTTTCTCTAAATCAACTCCCTTCTGGCTTAGGGGAGCACACTTTCCCTTTCCACCTACAACTGCATTTTTCCTACCTTGAGCTGAAACCAAAGATGTCTCAGCTCAGCAGAGTGGAGTGGAGTGATCTTGGCACACTAGACCAGACTGAGGAGAGGCAGAGCAGAACTGCTACCCAGAGAGGGGTCAAGGGCCATCTCATCCTGAGGGTCACCTCACAGCCATGCTTTCCTCAGCCGTGCTGTTTCATAATTGAAATGCAATGTATTGAGCTGTTTACATGGAATAAAGTCTCCTCTTTTACCACATCCCAAATTGGGGATTCCTATTGGTGTTGAATTGGCTGACGACCACAGGTTGATAGACATGTATTTACTGAGTTGTGCAACCAACACCATTATCTAAGTTTATGACATTTTAATCATCCTATTAATCTACTTCCTGTCTCTATAGATTTGAGATTTGCCTATTCTGGACATTTCATATAAATGAAATTATACAATTTGTGGCCTTCTGTAATTGGCTTCTTTTACTTCACATGGTGTTTTTGAGGTTTCTCTTTGTAGTAGCATTTATCAGTACATTCGTTTTTATGGTAGAATGTTTCATTGTATTGTATTTTCATCAGTTGATGGATATTTGTGTGGTTTCCATGTTTTGACTATTAGGAATAATGCTGTTGTCAACATTTGTGTAAAAGTCTTGTGTGCACATTTTCTTTTCTCTTAAGGTAGGTATCTAGGAATGGAATTGCTGTATCACATGGTAACCCTATGTTTAACATTTTGAGGAACCTGCCAGCTTTTTTTCCAAAGCAGTTGCACCATTTTATATTTTTATTACATTGTATGAGGATTCCAATTTCTTTTGCTTTTAAAGAACTCATTGACTGTAAGGAAAATGGTGATGACTCAGGCTAATTGAAGAGTGCATTCAAATTACAACTAAAAAGCAAAGCAAAACATTGTGCTGTCCAAACAAAACAGGTCTTGGCCAGATTCAATTCTAGACTACTGATTTGGAACCCCAGGTTCTAGTATTCTTTTCTATTGAACAGTATTTCTTATACGGTGTTTAAAAAATAAGCAACATTTTAACAATCTAATATTCCCAAAGGTTTAAATAATAAAATGCTTTTATGCACTTACCCTCATTTTCATAAATTATTACCAATATCATGTAAGCCTTATGTGACTTGTCTCTTTCCTCTATACCATAGTTAACCACTTAGCTGAATTTTATACCTTTCCTTTGAATTTCTTTATTTTTTTAAAATATATATTTATTGATTTCAGAGAGGAAGGGAGAGGGAGAGGGATAATCATCAGTCGATGGCCTCTACTGGGGATCAAGCCTACAACCCGGGCATGTGCCCTTGACTGGAATTGAACCCAGAACCTTTCAGTCCACAGGCTGACACTGTATCCACTGAGCCAAACCAGCTAGGGCTCTCTTGAATTTCTTCACATTTTCATATATATATATTTGTAAATTATACAATATGTGTATATGAATGCCTTTTTCTAGTAAAGTATCAGATTAGATATGTGACTCAAAAAAGATTGACTGGTCAAAATATAATGTCTACTTTTTAAAATAAACTTTTCAATTTATTGATTTTAGAGAGAGAGGGAGAGAGAAAGAAACATTGATTTGTTCCACTTATTTATGCAATCTTTAGTTAATTCTTGTATGTGCTTTGACCAGGGATTGAACCCCAACATTCTTATATCTGACGTGCTAGCCAGCTGAGCTACTCAGCTAGGGCCAATACCTGATTTTTAAAGACAAAACAAATTGTGTTGAAAGGAACCAAAAATAATATTACAAATTTATTCTGGGAGGAAAAGTAAAAGTTGGTATTTCATCAAATGCCATGTTCCTCCTTTTTTTTTCTCTTATAAGACCAAAACAAAACAAAGATCTTTCCCTTCTAATCTGTTATTTTCAATATATACCAAGCAAGAGTGGCAGTGATAATTATTTTAGTATACTTTAAACTCTTTGAAGGGACTCTGGATCAGTGGCCCTGTTCAGAAGTAACCGTGCTTTAACACTAGAACTGAAATCTTATTTCTTTATACTGAAAGAAACCCTCATTATAAAGTGCACTTTTCAATCCATTGGTCAGTTAATTCATTTTCATTTGTACCCTTGTTTTCTATCATTTTCACTTGTACCCTTGTTTTCTATTGTGTGTGTTGTGTGTGCGTGCGCGCGTGTGTGTGCGCGTGTCCACACATACGTGTTAACACTACAACCATTAATACATTAACTTACTTTCTCTTACAGTTTTTTTCTTATTATCTTGCCCCACCAAGTGTAAGATTTTAAGACCTGAATTTCTTGAAGTAGAAAGCATTTGGAGAGTTAGACTTCAAGATCTTAATGAACCTGAACACTGATTTCTGTAGTATTTTGTGAAATGGCCTGTTCTTTGGTATGTGTTAGAGAGATTTTCCAACATGGACAGAATAAGCCATAAATGACATAGTTATTTAGAGATTTTCATATTTTATAGTAATAATATGGTCCTTTCCTTCCAGTTTGGTTATATTTAAAGTGATTAATTGATAATATGAAGATTAACTGCCATTCTAGTGAGAAGAATGTCTGAGATGTGGATCTCAACTAGCACTGATAGTAAAGTCATTACAAATATTTTTATTCCTTCTGATGGTTTACTAGACATCAGTTTAATCAAGATTATTAGGTATTTAGTGAATGCCCAATATGATCAAAGCATACCCAATCCTTCATTGGAGGTTCAGAGTACTCTAATTTCTGTATATATCCATTCATGTGTATATATTCATTCATATATATATATATATATATGCAGAATTAAGCGAGGTTGATACATGCATATACATTTTTCTTATAAATGTACTGAGTACTGCTACTTAGGGGAGGGCATTATGCCAAAAATGGCTTTGAAATATATGAAAGGTGCTTTTAGCCTTCTGAATTAAAAGGTGGATAGAACAAGTCTTGTTTTCAAATTAATTCAAAACCTACTTATTTATCAGAAAAAAAGGGAAAAATGTATGAAGTATTTTTTAGACTAATTTCTTGTTAATGGAAGGCATCTTTGGGTCATATTAGATAATGACATTTAAAATTTCTCTACTGCTATACGGATACTAATTTAGGTAAAGATTTTAATTGAAGGAAGTCATGCAAAAATGTAATTATGGTATATACAATAGACCTGTTTGTTCTCTTTGCTGTGAAATGACTTGAGTGAGACTAATAATTCTTCCCAAATAGAATTTGCTTCTCTGGAGAATAATATGTGGTATGCTTTAATTTCATAAAGAGGCTCTTTCTTGGGAAGCCTGTCCACCCTGATTATGTCAAAGTAAAGTGGGGAGAGCACTGGTCTACGTACTAGAAATTTTAGATGATTACGCTTAAAAAAATACCATGACCATTGAGTGTACAAATAATTTACTACTTTTAAAAATATATATTCTTATTTCAGAGAGGAAGGGAGAATCGAGAGATTTAGAAATATCAATGATGAGAGAGAATTACTGATTGGCTACCTCCTGCATGCCCCCACTGGGGAACAAGCCAGCAAACTAGGCATACTAGTATGTGCCCCAATCAGGAATTGAACCATGACCCCTGGTCCATAGGTCAACACAGTCTCTGAGCCATTCCAGCCAGGCTTTCTTTGACTACTTTTAAATATAGTTGTGAAAATGAATCAGAGAGTCTCATAATACACACACACACATACACACACACACACACACACACACACACACACACATACACACACACACACACACATACATACACGCACACTCTAGAGGCCTGGTGCATGAAAATTCATGCACTGTAGGGGGAGATCCTCAGCCCGGCCTGCCCCCTCTCACAGTCTGGGAGCCCTCAGGAGCCAGAGGTGACTCAGCAATCAGGGGAAGGTGATGCCCCATCACACCTCTGCTGCTGCCACTGCCGGCAGAGCAAGCCTCAATCAGCCCTGGTTACCTGAGCCTTGGGTGGCGCTGGGTGGCTGGGCAGCTGCCATTCAAGGCTTGTCTGCACCTCTGGCCAGCCCTAGGTGGCTGGGGGGCTGAGGGGACTGGGGGACCCCGAAGGCAGGCATGCAGAGCGGCTGGGCCTCCCTGGGGGCGGGCCTGGCTTTGCCACGCACCTGCCTCCCCAGCAGGGCTGAGGGGACTGGGTGCTGCCATCTTGTGTCTATGGATTCTGCCATCTTTGAGGGTGTGGCAGTAAATTAGCATATTCCCTCCTTATTGGCTATGGGTGCCTCCATCTTTGTGATGGCGTGAGGGTCAATTAGCACATTTGAAGTTTTATCAGCAAAGGCTAGTAAATTGTTAATACAGATGTTTTATAGCTGATTAGTAAAATTGTCTAAACAAAAATTAGTCTGTTAGAGTAGAATTTATTATATTTTAACATTGACATTGAATACATAAGCATCTTATTCATGTTTTTATTGCTTTTATTGATATAGCAATAAGAAGGAATAAACTGTCCTGGCTGGTTTGGCTCAGTGGCTAGAACATTAGCCTGCGACTGAAGGGTCCTGGGTTTGATTCTGGTCAAGGGCACATGCCTGGGTTTTAAAAATTTTTAAATTTAAAATTTAAAAAAAGTTTTAGTTGTGAAGAAGTATCTCGTATGATGGTGAATTTCACATTTTCCTCATTGCTGGTTTGGCGCAGTGGATGGATTGTCAGCCTGTGTACTGAAGGGTCCCAGGTTCAATTCCCATCAATTCCCGGGTTTCAGGCTTGATCCCCAGTAGGGTGTGTGCAGGAGGCAGCCAATCAATGATTCTCTCATTATTGATGTTTCTCCTCCTCCTCTTCCTCCTCCTCCTCCTCCTCCTCTTCTTCTTCTTCTTCTTGCAATCCCTTCTTTTCTGAAATCCATAAAAAATATTTTTAAAAACCAAATTTATATATACTTATAATTTAAATAAAAATTTCTATAGAACGGGTAATAAGAGCATAGTATATCTTTATCTACCCCGTTTCCCCGAAAATAAGACAGTGTCTTATGTTAATTTTTGCTAGGTCTTATTTTCAGGGATGTATTATGTTTCCATTAAGTAGGTCTTATTTTCGGAGGATGTCTTATTTTCAGGGAAACACGCTATATGTTTTGACTCTTATGAAACAATTCAATAATCTCTTTGCACCACTTTTAGGAAAACTGAAATATATTTACATAAAGTTCATTTAGTAGGTTAAAGCTGGATTTGCCATTTAATTAAACAATTTTTTTTGTTATGGAGAATTTAAAAGATATGCCAAAGTAGACAGAATAGTATAATTAACCGCTATGTGCTTGTCACTCAGGTTCCAAAACCATTAACCTATGGCTAATACTATCATATTTACATCTTCAACTCTTTTTTCCATATTATTTTGAAGTAAATTCCATTTTACCCATAAATATTTTAACATACATTTAATTTGTTTTAACATAATCACAATACCATTATTATACCTAAAAATAACAATAGCTATATAATTGCATCAAACTTTCGGTCAGGGTTCATGTGTCCAATTGTCTTGTAAAGTTTTTTCCCTCCAAAGTTTCTTTTGAATGGCATCCAAATATGATCTTCACATGTGATCGGATTATATGTCTTTTAATTTGTAGGTTTCTTGGTTGTTTAAGAAACTGAATTTGTTTCAGAGGATATATTATCTTTATTTAGTAAGATGCCAAATCTTTCTGATTAAACAAAATGTTTTTATTGATTTTTAGAGAGAGGAAGGGAGAGGGAGAGAAACATCCATCAGTTGCCTCTGGAATGCACCCCTACTCAGTACGTGCCCTGACCAGGAATCTAAACAGCAACCTTTTGGTGCTTTGGTTATATATAGCAAATAAACTTCCTTTCTCAATTTTATTCTCATAAAGTATTACCACAACTGAAACCCTGTGTGTAAGCAAAATCCCTGGGTGTTCAGTTATTACTCCCATTTAGTCACTTATCCAGTCATCATCATCCTTGCAAAGTACTAGGCGACTGGAAACTGCAATAAAACGGGAGGGACCAGACATTGTATACACCTTTGGCATTATTTTGCATTAGTCATTCTAATTAAGTTATACAAGCAGTACAGGAAAAAGCTATGGTGTGAAAATCCTCTCTCTGAAGACTGAACCTTTGTCTGTTTCATCAGGAAGGATGCTTAAAAGTAGGATACTGGGACAGACTGGTTAAAGTGAAGTTGTGTCTTGGCACGGAACTAAGATTTTGTGCCTTGCCATTTCCATAAGCTTCACTGAAGTTTCCTGACCCCGATTTCATCTCTGTCCCTGTATCACACACCTCTCATGTGCCGCTTCAGATCCTCTTGGTCTCACTCTTCCCAGAGCCTTTGATCACTTTTCAACTCTGCCTGTTGCCAACTCAAACTGGTCCCTACTCAACCTTCTGTGGACATAATCTGACACCTGAGGTCTCGCTCCCCTTCTCTCTCTTCCCTGGGACTGTACTACATGATAAGGTTTTAAACATCCTTTTTGTATGCCTTTGCTCTGTATACAGATGGGTTCCCTTGCTTCTGTATTAAACTGTCAGTTGATCTGATATATTTTGGCCTGACCTGGTACTATTTAATAAAGGCCTGAGTTAAAAACTAGGAAGAGAATAGGCCTGTCTTCATAGAGTGACCTCATCCAGTGATAATTTTTTTAAATTTATTTTTTGATTTATTATCCTCATAAGCATTAGAAAGGACCCAGGATTGAGGTGCTGCGAGTGGAGTTTAACTGTCGACATTGCTGGTAAGGATAGGAAAAGGCAAGAGTGGGTTGACAGGCATACGAGAAATATGACTCAGACTAGGGTTTGAGTTCTGGGTCTACCAGCTGTGTGACTTTGGGAGTTTACATCATCTCCCTGAGCTTCAGTTTCCTTTTTTGTGAAATCGAGGTGATAACACCAAAATATGGCTCTTGTAAGATTGCTGTGGCACAAATAAGTTATTTATGTAAAATGCTTGGCACATGGTAGATACTTGGTCCATTGTAGCTGCTGTTATTTTTAATTTTTTTTTTCTGGCTGACTTTTTTTTTTTCTTTTTTCTTTTTTTTTTTTTAATAACACTCATCCTTTTTTATTTTATTTATTTTAAATATATTTTATTGATATTTTACAGAGAGGAAGGGAGAGAGATAGAGAGCTAGAAACGTCGATGAGAGAGAAACATCGACCAGCTGCCTCTTGCACACCCCCCACCGGGGATGTGTCCACAACCAATGTACATGCCCTTGACTGGAATCGAACCTGGGACCTTTCAGTCCGCAGACCGACGCTCTACCACTGAGCCAAACCGGTTTCAGCTGGCCGACTTTCTTTATAAACATTTTATTCATTTAAATATGTCATACTTTAATTGATTTTTTTTTTCAAACAGCACTGCACAAGCTAGGCACTCAGTAAATATTTATTGGCTGGGTTAGACATGTAGTAAACTATCATATCATGTTCCTAATAACAAATCATGCCCTCTGGCTTTTATTTGGCAATAATCTTAGGTGATAAGCTGTAGTTCAAAATGTAGTTTTTAAACCTTCCAGATAGCAACTACAAGATGTTTATTTCTGGGGTTGTGGGTTTCCTCCCAAGAGCATCAATTTGCCTAATATTACCCAGAGTTGGTTTTCTTGTTCTGAGAAAAGAGCTATTATTATCATAGTAAAAGGAACTCATTGGTCAAGGTCATTGAATGCTTGGAAGGTGTTAAGTCCTGCAGAGATAGTACAGAGTTCTTGGAAATATAAGAAGTGAACAGGATCTTCTCGCTGAGGAGAAAAAGCACGATATTTATAGGCATTATTATTGCTTATAATGGGTTGGATACTTTTCAAGGTTTTAGCGACAAATGCAACAAAATTACTTACAATAAAAGATATAGGCACCATGATTCTGCCTAAATTTTTTGAAGGGGAAAGAGGCAGGAAAGGTGTTAATGTGATTTTACAAGATCACACGATTAGTAAGTGGCAGAGCTGAGATTTGAATTCAGGTCTGCCTGAGTTTCTCTCTCCAAAGCTAGATGTCCTCACTGCTTCTTGTTGCCTTCTAAGATTTTCCTGAAGAGTGTCTTCTTAATCTTTACACATTTGAAAAAATACATTTGGTTAATTCAGATTAGAGCAAAACTACAGGCATGCAACAGTTATTGATTAATATTGATTAATATCTCATATGTGCAACCCTGGCAAGTTGCCTGATAAGGGAAAGATAAATATGACATGCTTTTTTTTTTTTTTTTTTTTTTTTTTTTTTTTTAGGAACCTGTATTCTGTATTCTGGAGTTAGAAAAACCTATATACAAATATATATATATACTGACCACTAGGACATTTTAAAAAATTTTTTTGACAATATTTATACAGCTAAGTATATTACATTCATTAATTTACTCAACAACTTTGAATTGACGTCTATGTGTCAGGATGGTGTTGATCCTAAGAAATCATTGATGAACAAAAGGAAATTTGGTCCTGGGCTTCATGGAACTTAATAGTCTATCAGGGGTATTATAAATGGATCTAAGCAATTTTGGCCCTTTATTATTAGATTAGAGGCTTGGTGCATGGATTCATGCACCTGTGGGGTCTCTTGTCCTGGCCTGCAGAGATTGGGCCGAAACCGGCTCTCCGACATCCCCTGAGGGGTCCTAGATTGTGAGAGGGTGCAGACCAGGCTGAGGGATCCGACTGGTGCACGATTGGGGCTGGGGAGAGACATGCTTCAGGGCGTGTCTGGCCCATCTTGCCCAGTCCCAGTTGGGGCTGATTGGGGCCACCCGGCCTAGGAAGGACCACTGGAGGTTGGCTGGCCAGGGAGGGGCCATGGGAGGGCTCCAGAGCTTGTCCAGCCCGTCCCACCCAGTCCTGATCGCTGGTCCCCAGCAGCAAGCTAACTACTGGCTGGAGCATCCACCCCCTGGTAGTTAGTGTGCATTATAGTGACTGGTCAAAAGGTCATACACTTAGCATATTAAGCTTTTATTATATAGGCTATTAGTAACCTCCTAACATTAAAGCTAGCTGAGAGAGCTTACCATCCTCCTCCCTCATAACCACACTACTCAGGGAGTATGTTACATGAAATTCTGACTGAATTCTGTTACGTATTTATTGGTAGGCAGGCACAACATTAGTCATACAACCTGTTCCTATAAGCTCAGCAAAGTCATAGCTCTCCATCACCTTACTAGAAAGTTTCCCTTGACAAATGTAACAGGATGCAATACCCTCTG
Organism: Vespertilio murinus; assembly: GCA_963924515.1. Classification (NCBI taxonomy): domain Eukaryota; kingdom Metazoa; phylum Chordata; class Mammalia; order Chiroptera; family Vespertilionidae; genus Vespertilio; species Vespertilio murinus. Next base: position 71,595,785 of record OZ004708.1, read on the forward strand.
GTTAGAATTATGTGACAGAATCTGAATTCAGGTCGGGGTAGAGCCCTCAACCAAGAATATTAAACCAGTGGCACAGGATGCCAGGTTTATGAGTTTCATACTTTGTTCTCCAAGAATGGAGATACCTATATAATATATCTAGTTTGTTTTACATGGTTTATGATATTTCTGATAGATTTAATACTGTGCATTGTACCAGTGAAAAATTATTTCTGACATTCCTTGTGCTGATTAATGAAAAAGATAGCTGAAGGCATGTAAAACCTGTTTTAAGAGAAATTTTAATCTATTTTTGTCATGAACCCCTTTGACAATGAGATAAAGTCTATGGACCCTTCTCATAATAATCTTTCAAAAGGGTAAAATGCAAAAGATTACAAAGAAAAGCAAATATAATAAGATGTAGTTATCAGAAAAAAATATATGTGATACAGTAATATATGCTTCTTTATTACTGTATGAACTAACAATATCTAGTGTTGGGAATAATTGCTTAAATTTCAAAGTTGTGATGCATGTAAATGCAAGATATTTGCAACAATTGACATGAAAATAGCTGTGTGTGTGTTTTTTTTTAAATGGTATTTTTCTTGATTTCACAGAGTAAGTGAGAGGGGGAGAGGGATAGAAACATCAATGATGGAGCCCTAGCTGGTTTGGCTTAGTGGATATAGTGTCGGCCTGTGGACTGAAGGGTCCCGGGTTCAATTCCAGTCAAGGGCACATCCCTGGGTTTCAGGCTTGATCTCAGTGAGGGGTGTGTGCAGGAAGTAACCAATCAATGATTCTCTTTTATCATTTCTATTGCTCTCTCCGTTTCTCTTTCTGAAATCAATAAAAATATATTTAAAAAAAAGAAACATCAATGATGAGAGAATCATAAATCTGCTGCCTCCTGCATGCCGCCCCACTGGGGACTGAGCCAGCAACCGTCAGAATCCAACTGTTACCTCATAGGTCGACACTCAACCATTGAGCCATGCTGGCTGGAAGAAAATAGCTGTGATTTTTATTGGTGACATAGTCACTGCTAATTCTGTTTTCATTACCTACATTTGGAATTTAAGGTAATTGCTAAATTTCAGAAGTTAGTGAAAAATAAAAATATAACTTTTTCTCCATCCATCTTTATAGATGCTCATTCATTCTATCCAGGTTAAGAATCCCTACTCTAGAGTGTGTATTCTTGATTACATCTTTCATATGTTATCTAATCAACCCCGGAGTGTATATTCATGATTAGGATGTCAAGTGCTAACTAATTATCGCTACATGTTGATTAAAACTAACACATGCATTTCTCAATGTTTTTCTTTTTTTGTATAATTTTCTAGAGATCATGAGACTATACAAATAATACAACGTACAAAGGATTCCATAGGAGAGGCTATGAAGTGTTTTAAAATAAAAACAAAAGCATCTCGTCTTAAATAAGGACAATATGATGAGGATCTAGACATACATGAATGCAATGATGTACTATGGCTATTAGAAAAAAATGGGGAGAAAGAACGAAAATTGTAATTCTTTAAGGTTGAAAAAGAGATCACAGAAGAATAGGTGATTAGGGCTTTGTTCTGTCTGTTTCAGAAATAATGATATTTCAGATATAGAGAATAGCATGACAGTGTGAGGTAGTAGGGGAAAGACAGAATGGAGCCGCACATGAAGGAGGGCAAGGCCTAGAAGGTTCTTCCACATGTGAGTGATATAATTAAGTAGTCATTGTTATGAGCACTTTACACATGCTTAGTTACTTAATCCTCACAACAATCCTATTGCTATTTGCATTTTACAGTTGGAGAAACAGACAGGGAGAGATTAAGTATCTTGCAAGAGTCAAAAGTAGGCCTTGTCTGGCTCCACTGGACTCAAAACAACTCAATACAAGATTACACTGATGACAGTGTGGAGGATAGATTAGGCGGGAGCATGACTGGAGATAGGAAAATCAGGTCAGACTGTTAAAATGATACCAGCCAGAGGTGGTAAAAGAGGCCTGCACACTGAGCACTAAGAGCAGGCGAAAAGAATTTTACAGCTTGTGGGAATCTACACATTTATGTTTTCGAGTTAGAAAATAGCCACAAAATAGGATATGAAAGTTCAGTATTTCTGAGTAGAGATTTTCACTAGTCAGTTTTAAATATGCACTTGGCTGGATTGATTCCTGTGTTATAAGTATCATCCTCATTGAAGAGTGTTCATTATGAGCATGAGTTTAGTTTTTTAAAATATATTTTATTGATTTTTTACAGAGCGGAAGAGAGAGGGATAGAGAGTTAGAAACATCGATGAGGGAGAAACATCGACCAGCTGCCTCCTGCACACTCCCTACTGGGAATGTGCCTGAAACCAAGGTACATGCTCTTGATCGGAATCAACCCCGGACCCTTCAGTCTGCAGGCTGATGCTCTACCCACTGAGCCAAACCAGTTTCGGCATGAGCATGAATTTTATTGTAATCACCAGTTAATGTTATAGTAAGCACCCCCTTAGCCCTTGTCAAGATAGGAATACCAGTGGAAAGGTTTCTAAATGTTACATTGTATGGTGACTAAGCTTACAGTTGTAAAAAATACTTAGACCTTGTCACAGCAAAAGAAACATTTAAAATCTGGCTCACTTGCTAACAATCAGTTTAAGAAAACTTCAGAGAAATGAGAGGGAAAGTTTTAGATCGATGCATTTAGGATCTGGAGCAGTATTGACTCATATTTGATGTGAAATTCAGTTAGCCCTGACTTACTGAAGAGGTCTCTGGCAATATAGTGAGTTCTCAAACATTCAAGAGGGCTCAAAAAATGTGAACTTATATGACTGTCTGGCAGATAAATAACCAGGATCTGTAATTTTCCACAATATGCTTGACTGGAGCTAGGTGCTAAGTCAATTGGTTTCTGAATACAAACCTTTCTATTTGCCGGGTTCAGATTCAGCATGTGGGCCCATTGATTTGATAGACATTTCTTAGGAGCGTGCGTGCGTGCGTGCGTGCGTGCATGCGTGTGTTTTTTTTTTGCGGGGGGGGGGGGGGGAGATAGTGGTAGGGAAGGCCCATAGATGTCCTTTCCCTGCATGCTCATCCACACTATCCTGGCTTTTCATTTCTTTAATAGGCCTGGGAGAGATGCCTCTTAATCTCAGATTCCCTGGTATTTCTAGTCAGAAGTATTGTTGTGTTGTTTTTAATCTACCATAAAGCAATGGTGATTTTCTGGTCAGTCAAGACAAAATGTTAAAATTTTAACTTCCATAGTCACTCAGATATGTATTCCCTTTTGTATTTTTCATTCCTATATTTTTATTTTTCACTTTTATGTTACAAGATTAATGTTCTGATTTAAACTGTGGTTTCTTAATGAGTAGATACTGTTTAAATTTTATTGTTAATTGCAGTTACCAAATTGTAGATTTCATGCTGGAAAAAAACAAACCACAGTGTTTTTTTCTGTTTTTTTCTTCTTTTTTTTCCACAGTGTTTTTTTCAAGTATGTTTTTATTTATTTATTTTCTAGAGAGAGAGGGAAACATTGATGAGAGAGAAACATCAATTTGCTGCTTCCTGCACACCCCCTGTTGGGGGTTGAGCTTACAGCCCAGGCATGAACCCTCCCTGACTGGTAACCAATAGCCTCTTCAGTTCATGGTCTGCTGCTCAACCAGAGCCACACCTGCCAGGCGAAACAGGTTTTTTTTTTTTCCTATCCTGAATACTCATCTCTAAGTTGGAAAACTGGAATTATTCTTTCAGAATACATTGGCTAAATGCCAAATAAGTTTTTATGGCATTTCATTCAAGTTTTTTGATGTACCTTATTCAATAAGGATTCAATAAGGCAGTTAATACCTATTTTTATTAAATAATACCATGAAGTATTTCAATTACAATTTTCATCTTATTTCAAGCTAAAAATAATTAATATTTTATGCCAATACTGAGTAGTTTATAGTTCAGTTTATGTTTCTCTTTCATTAAATTCAAGGAAAAGTCTAATCTTAATGTTTAAAAAAGTTAATGGACTTCCTTATCATTCTTTTAAAATTATTTCTAAATTCAGTATATCAAAGTTCAATACACACGTTAACCCAAGGAATACCATATCTTTATCATATTCCTTGATTTGTAAGTAGCATAGTTACAGATTAACTTTTATTATTACAAATTAATGAGAAATGGCATATTGTTCTATCTTGTCTTTTATCCATTTAAAATTACCAGATGTATATAATTTAAATCTCTATTTGATTACTTTTTAGTAATCTCTTACAAAATGTATTCTATAAGATGGCTCTCTTTAAAATGAGTATTAAAACTTTTGTTTAGATTTAAAATGAGGCCAGGCCCAGCCCGAATGGCTCAGTAGTGAAGTATTGGCCTATGAACCAAGAGGTCATGATTCGATTCCGGGTCAGATCTCATGGCCATGTTGTGGGCTTGATCCCCAGTGTGGGGCATGCAGGAGGCAACTGATTGATGATTCTTTCTCATCATTGTTGTTTCCATCTCTCCCTCTCCCTCTCCCTTCTTCTCTAAAATCAATAAAAATATATATTAAAAAAAAGAAATCAGGTTATTTTACAGAAAATATGTTTGACTTACTGGATTTTTAAAATAATCAAGATTTGATAAGATATGTAAGATAAAGATTTGATGATAAAGGAACATTCTAGTTAGATTATAAGGAAACTTTTCCATAACTTTATCAGCTAAATATTCAGCTTCAATGTTTGGAGGAAAATATATTTAAATCACATCGCAAGATGAAATCATTTTGACAAATAATGATATTTTGTCAAAGGTATAATAAAGTTTTCATTTTTCTCAACCTTTTCTGAATTTCAGGGGTTAGACAAAGTTCCATTAAGTAAAACTAGCAGATGTAATTAACTTGATAAGTCATGATAAAGTCTTTGGCTTATATCCAAGTAACAGCAAATGAGTACACTATAACCTGGGTCCCAACTCCTTTTGTAAGTCAGATAGTTTCCAATTCTTTGCTTGTAGGAGACCTAATTGCTTCATTAGCCTGTAGACCTTTAAAAATAATATTTGATGTTAGATCATTGTATTTTTTGGGGGGAGCATGTATCATGGCAGGAGTACAAAGGTTAGAGTGATGTTGCTATCACACACTTTCTTCTAGTTTCATCTCTATATTTGAGCAAGGTTTTCAATGCTTTATTTTAAGGATAAAAAGAAGGACTCAAATTCATGCTCATTGCTCTTTCATTTTAGTCGTAAGTCAGTCATCCCATGGATTCATTTCATTAAAAGATGCTTTTCCAATATAATTTTTACTTTTCATGTTTACCAAAAATTGAAATATATTTGTTTTGTTTTTTTCTGATCAATCATGTACTACCAGGAGTATTGATAGCTCAATACAGAAGAAAAGTAACCAGATAAATTAAAAATTTTAATTTTTATGGATATTTTTGCAGAAAAGAACGATTAGGATAAAATACTTTGTGGAATGGGAATATGAGTTCATGGGAAGAAAGTGAAGATATAAAATGACTGACTATAAAAGAAGAGGTTAGTTTTTCAATAGTTGAGCCCTAACTGAAAGGTCCCAGATTCGATTCCCGTCAAGGGCAAGTACCTTGGTTGTGGGCACATCCCCAGTAGGAAGTGTGCAGGAGGCAACTGATCAGTGTTTCTCTCTCATTGATGTTTCTAACTCTCTATCCTTCTCTTTTCCTCTCTGTAAAAAATCAATAAAATATATATATATTTAAAAATAAAATAAAAAATAGTTGATAGTATCAGTAATAAAATATCATTACCCAAATTTATAGACATTTGTGGTACTTGGGTACTGAGGGATATATTAAAAGGAATTTTATTTTAAAATATAATATTTCAGAAATTATATCCTTTTCAGTTATTTAAACTCACTTTTGAAAAATGTTATGTGAGAACTGAAAAATGTAAGATGACTTACAAAGTTTTTTGTGGGTACATAAGGAAAAAAACTTAACATTTACTCTAGCCAATATGTGCATATCTTGATTTATTATTCTTAGAAATTATTCAATGACTTCCTGAAGAGTTTAGCTTATATATACAACCTTTTTTCCTACTGTGTTTAAAAAATATATTTTTATTGGTTTCAGAGAGAAAGGGAAAGAGAGATAGAAACATCATGATGAGAGAGAACCATTGATTGACTGCCTCCTGCACGCCCCCCACTGAGGATCAAGCCCGCAACCTGGGCATGTGCCCTTGACTGGACTTGAACTTGGGACACTTTAGTCCACAGGCCAACACTCTATCCACTGACCCAAACCAGCTAGGGCTTTCCTACCGCTTTATATAATTTTTATTTCTTCTGTTGGTAATTTCTGTGATGTTTCTACATAATATATTGAAACCTCTATTTCTTTGTAAATACATTTTAAACATCACTTCTTCTTAACCAAGACCTTCCTTTTTTTTCTATTTCACAACCTAATTTTTTTGTAAGTTGACATTATTTTTTCTATATTTATGTATTCATCTCTTCACCTCACCATCCACCTGCTTGCCCATTTATCCGTCCGTCCATCCATCCATCCATCCATCCATCCATCCATCCACCTATCTCTCTATCTCAGTGCTAAATCAGGTAGTGTTTAGGATTGCTTGTCCTTCTCTGGGTTCATTATCACAACCCATAGCTACTTGATGGAGTGTGTTCTAGCACAAAGTTTAAATAAATTATCATAAGTTCCATCAGTTGTATCAGATGATATCACATATTTGGACCATGACTGACTTAAATAGCTTTTTATTTTTCCTGGAGTTTTATCTTTTATTCTGTCTATAGCACATTCTTAAAATTTTCCTTCTCAAATTCTAAGTTATACCATTTTGTTAATTTTCTCCAGAGATCTCTATCTCAGAGCTTTCTGTGGTTGCTCTTTAGACCTGTTTCCTATATAACTGTTGTCTGGAATTCAGTGATGAATAATTTACATTTTCTGGCTCTTTTTTAGTTTTTTTTTTTTATCATAATATCTTAAGGAAACTGGTAGTTTAGAGTTCAGTGTATAACAATATGAGGACAGCATATTGACAAAGATATACATAGAAAAAGTGATGTCTGGAGATTTGTGGAAAGACTTATAAGGGAAGATTTTACTTTAGAGAGAATGTAGCCATGATTAACCTGACTCCTAGTCTCTCATTTCAGTATACATTCATTGAATACCTCCAGTTTGGCAGGCAGTCAACTAAATTTAGGTGCTGAGATATATCAAGATAATGAAGCTGGGCCCTGTCTGGGTAGCTCAGAGTGTGGTCAGGATACGCCAAAGTTGTGGGTTCCATGTTCAGTCAGGGCACACATAACAAGCAACCAATGAATGCATAAGTAAGTGGAACAACAAATCTCTCTCTCTCTCTCTCTCTCTCTCTCTCTCTCTCTCTCTCTTTCTCTTTCTCCCTCTCTCCCCCCACCCCCTCCTCCCTCCCCTCGCAACCCCCCTTGTTCTCCTTAAAAGAAAAAAGAAAAAGATGAAGGAGCTGGTGTGGATGCAGACTTGTAAGCAATTGATACAGTGTTATAGCCAGCAGCTAAACATGTTATAAAGAAACATGCAATGAGTTCTGGGAACCTTATATTTTCACCTTTAATTGCTGTAAATTCTCATATTCCATTCACTAAACATAATGTAACTGTACTCATAATGTCCCAAGACCATAGGTGTTTCAGATAGGAAGCAGGTTTAGGCAGTTCAAAGGGGGAAATCAATTGATACCCATAAAACAGGGATGGGAGAGGTGGTGTTAAGAAAATCCACTAAATTTATATTAGTGAGTGACTGATGTGATTAATACAGCAGAATGAGCCATTTGGAGGGGACGTCCTAATAGCCCTCCACCTTGGAGAACATGTGCAAATGAATCTCCAATGGTGGAATATGGCTGGAATATGGTGGAATTTAACCCCTGCACCCAGTGCCTTGTCTCCTCTGGGCCAGCTCTAACTCTGACATTTTCTCCGAACTAGTTGACTGTAGAGTGAAATAAGACACATGCTTCCCCAAGGCGTTCATCATCGTACTTTTGAAAGAGATTCTTCTCTCTGTTGGGGTTTTAGAAAGCCCATACACACCACCCCCTTTATTTTCCACCTCCATTCGGAACCGGTAGTCATGGGATCAGTAAGATAGAGAGAGGAAATATACAACTCAAAAGTTAAAACACTAACACGTGCTGCTTTTCCCGTGCCAGGCACTGTTCTAATCTTCATAGCAATCCTATGAAACAAGTTCTCCTGTTGTCTACATTTTACAGATAAGGGAAACTGGAGCATGTGCTCAGGGTCACATAGTACCAGGTGGAGCCGGGATTCAAAAGCAGCAATTTAATCCCGGAGCCTAATCTCTTTACCGCTGTGTTCTCCCGCATCCCATTTCGTCTCAGTTACTGGTAGGGCTGTTGGAGAAAATGTCTTTAGGGCTGTTGGTTAAGTGGGCTTCCTGGTACTGGACCCCTGACTTACTGCTTTACCCAGGCAAGCTAGACACCTGCAGGCCCCTGCGTGGTACGGAGGAGCAGTGCCCATGGACCCAGCTCCTTCTCTTTAACACAATTGATTTGATAATTCTTTCTTCCCTTCCTCAGGAGGACACAGTGAAGGGGCTTAGAGGCATCAGGAGTGTTACTTGGAATTCTTCCACCTGGAAACAGGGAGAATGAGGAATCAAATATTCTCTCCTTAGCCCTCTCAGTTCATTTAAGACCGAGTGTTTTGGGGGAGCCCAAAGTAGGTTGGGCAAGAGCAGGAGAAGGGGCAGTCTTCCCCAAATAAGATTTCAATTAAGCTGAAACTCGCCATGTAGCTTCAGCTGGTTTCCCTGGTTTGTAGCACACTTTCTCATGCTGCCTTCTTTATTTGAAGACAAGGGAAAAAACATACAACAAACAAGAAAACTCAAATCAGGTCATTTTAAACAAGTGTCCTTCCTCAGGTTTCCTGAAACAAGCCAAGTTGTCTTTAACTTGTTCTCCCACATTATTTGCCATAGAAAGAGAAGCAGAATGTTAGAGTAGAAAGAGAAAGTTTGGTTTGAATACGACTTTGTCATTGAACAAATTATTTATCCTCTTTGTGCAGTTCTTTCCTCACTATTCTTTTTAAAAAATATATATATATATATTATTGACTTTTTACAGAGAGGAAGGGAGAGAGAGAGTTAGAAACATCGATCAGCTGCCTCCTATACACCCCCTACTGAGGATGTGCCCGCCACCGAGATACATGTCCTTGACCGGGATCGAACCCGAGACCCTTCAGTCTGCAGGCCAATGCTCTATCCACTGAGCTAAACCAGTTTCGGCTTTCCTCACTATTCTATAAAAGAGAGTGTAAGACCTACCATAGGGTTGGTGTGAAGATTAGATCTAAAATGTACTAAGTATTTGACACTTAGTAATAAAAGGTAGCTTCTATGGTTAATAAAGATATGAAAACTACAGACTTAAATCTGTCGAATGTTTAAAAAAATAATTTCAACAGTTATACAAGCAAGTTTCTTAAGCACGTCTTCTTTTAACACTGCTGGGAAATGGGAATACTGACTGATTAATATTCTGGTATTTCATCTGGTCATCTGCAGGTACACTCATGTATGAAGGTGAGTGCACAAAACTAATCTGCTAGTATACCTCCTTTGTGTGGTACTGGTGACTTATATGTTGTACGTAAATTGAGTTTTAATTTTAAGAATGCATATCCTTGGTTACGTTTTTATTTCCAAGATTCTAAATTTGCATTCAAAAGCTCCCAGTACTCCCCCCCCCCCCCTCTTTGTCCTTAAACTAATGCATTCACAGATTACTGCTTTCTTCAAAACATTTTAGCTTGGTTGAAGAATACCATAAGTCCTGAAGGCATGCTGTTTCTTTAGGTGCTGGATGGCTGTATCTTGGGACATAAAATAATCAAAGGATGTAGGTGTTTTTTTATCCTCTCTAAGATATTTCCCTGTGTCCCTGTCCCCCACATTCCCTCTCTCCTCTGTGTTGCACAAAAATTGATGTATTTTGCTAATTTGTTAGGTAGGCGTGACAACTGTACTACCTAGATCAGCCATGGGCAAACTACGGCTCGTTCGGCTCTTCTATCCGGTCTGTGGAGCCAAAAGAGCGGAGGGTTCTCTTGCTCTCCCCTCCGCTCCTTCACCAGCAGCCCAAGATGAGAGTGCCAGCATGGTCAGGTTGCTTTTGTTCCGGTCCAGTTTAAGAACCCATTGTGGCCCTCCAGTCAAAAAGTTTGCCCACCCCTGACCTAGATACTGATATCCCCTCTGCCCCTACACCACACATCACTTAGTCTACTTAGGGACTGGAACTCATTTTCTAGAGGTTTGTTTGCTTAATCAGGAAACCAGACTTCGTGATGGGGGAAAGGAAGGCGGAAACAAAACATGAAAACTAATGTAGGGAAGAAAGAGCCACTACATGCACCTGACTTTGGCAGCTTGGTTCCAGAAAGAAAATGCAGTATTGCTGATCTCACCAGACCTACATGTTTTTTATTTTGTCCCTTCAGCAGGGTATTGCTTCACCCTTTGTTTGAATCCCCAATTGAGTAACGTATGTAATTGTTGACCTTGAGCAAGTTACTTAATCTTTCCGAGCCGTAGTTTCCCGACTTGTAAAATGAGGAAGATAATAGGATCTATCCTTCAGGGTGGTTGTGAGGGCTAAAGAAAAGAGTACATAAATGCACCTGCAGTAGTTCTTGGACCTGGTAAGAGAATGAACATATATTGAATCTAGATTTGAACCCAAGCCGAGCTCCCAAGCTCTGTCTCTCACCCCCTCCCCATATGAAATTATACAGAAGTGTGACATTGAGTATATAGGAGTAGCCCCACCTGATTACTGAAGTAGCAGAGAGGTCTGATGAGGTTAAGTGACTATTAGGATCGCAAAGCTAATGCAATGCATAATGAAAACTCAATGAAGGGTTTCTAGCCCTAATTGCAAGCGCAGAGTGCTTTTTCCTACAGCATCTGCCATGAAGACAAGGTACTTAATGGCTAGTATTTGTTATTTTATTATTTACATTGAAAGCTTCTTGGGACTTCAACTGTTAAGTCCATGGCACCATGTGATTATAGGTGTTTTCATAGTTAGACTTAATGCAATAAAGAGTACTTTGACACAGTGATTCAGGTGTATGGGCTGAATCATCCAGTGTGGATGTCAGTAATTACTAAAATAAATTTGTAAATATTGATCTTGGTCCAAAACAGATTGACCTGAATTTTAAGTAGACAGTTTTATACATATGGACCATAAAACAAGTATTAAGTGTGACGTTAAATAAATGCTGACCATATGCCCCCACAGCCTTACTCTTAGGTATATAAAGGAATAAAAATGAATGTCTTCACAAAAACTCTGAAGATGCTCAAAAGTGGTTACAGGTAAAAGTAATAAATGAAATAAGAAAAATGATATAGAGAACTAAGTATGAATGAGAATATGGAAAAAGTGTGGATTTGAGCAGGAGTTTGTCAATCCTTGTAATAGTCTAAAAATAAAGATAGAAACTATGCCGAAACCAGTTTGGCTCAGTGGATAGAGTGTCAACCTGCGGATTGAAGGGTCCCAGATTCGATTTCGGTCAAGGGCATGTACCTTGGTTCTGGTCACATCCCTGGTAGGGGGCGTGCAAGAGGCAGCTGGTTGATGTTTCTCTGTCATCAATGTTTCTAACTCTCTCTCTCCCTTCCTCTCTGTAAAAAATCAACAAAATATATATTTTTAAAGATAGAAACTACATTGTGAGAAATAGTTTTTGCTTTTGAAGTGAAATGTAAGTGCTTCTTTAAAGGCTTTCAACTTCATTCATTGGTCCTAATGGAAATGCAAATTAAAGTCTCTTAATAGGTGCCACTTCATACCCACTTGAAAGGCTAACTATATATAAGACATACAGTACTAAGCGATAGTGAAGATGTGGAGCAACTGTAACTGTATTGCTGGTGGGAATGTACCTAAAAGGTACAGATGCTTTGGAAAATAGCTTGTTTGCTTCCTAAAATAGTAGATATACATTTACCTGTGACCCAACTGCTCTTCTCCTCAATATCTATGTAAAGAAAATGAAAGTCTTCTATTTAGAATAGCTCCCAACTGGAAACAACCCAGATGCTTATCAGCTGGTGAATGGATAAACAAAATACTCTTTAGCATCAATGCAAAGGAACAGAGAACTGGTAACACGCTACAACATGGATGAACCTCACAAACATGTTAAGTGAAAGACACCACATGCAAAAGATCACATTTTGTATGATTCCATTTATACAAAACTAAAGGCCTAGTACATGAAATTCATGCACAGGGGGTGGGGGCACGAGCACTCAGCCCAGCCTGCACCCTCTCCAATCTGGGACCCCTTGGGGGGATGTCTTACTGTCTAAACCAGCAGTTGGACACCCCTCTCACACACAATTCAGGACCACTGGCTCCTAAATGCTTGCCTGCCTGCCTGCCTGATCACCCCTAACTAACCTCCCCTGCAGGCCTGATCACCCCCTATCTGCTCCCCTGCCAGCCTGATCGCCCCTAACTGCCCTACCCTGCTGACCTGATCGCCCTCACCACTTCTACCTCGACCCCTGCCACTGTGGCTTTGTCCAGAAGGACAACTGGATGTCTGGTCTAATTAGCATATTACCCTTTTATTAGTATAGATGTCCAGAAAAGACGAAGAACAGAAAGCAGATCAGTGGTTGTCTGGGGCCAGGGTAGGACCTATGGTTGACTGCAGTCAGATTGAGGGAACGTTTTGGAGTGAGGAAAATGTTCTCAAAGTAGATTGTGGTGAGGGGTGCACAGCTCTGTACATTTACTAAAATTCATTGAATTATTCACTGAGAATGAATGCTTTTATGGTATATACATTGTATCTCAATAAAACTGTTAACCCACACAAACATATCTTCACAGTATATTAGGTTGCTTATATCTTTAAAACGATTGCCTTTTTTTTAGATTTAAAAATATTTATTTTTAAAGAGAGAAAGAGAGAGAGAGAGAGAGAGAGAGAGAGAGAGAGAGAGAGAGAGATCAGTACAAGAGGGAAACATTGGATTGGCTGCCTCCTGCACATCCCCTACTGGAGATGGAGCCTGCAACCTGGGCCTGTGTCCTGACAGGAAATTGAATTGGCGACCTTTAGATGCACGGGAAGACACCCAACCAACTGAGTCACAGTGGCCAGAGCTATTGCATTTTTAAAAGACATCAGAATTGGTAACTCTTAAGAAAATGCCAATATTTTAGTTGAACTTTGTGATTATTTGATTCCCCTTTCCAATCTCTTCAGTAGCCCATTACTGTCTAATTCACACAAAGCATAAAGAAATCTGGGATGATTATTGATGCATGTTGTTTAAACAAGCCTTTTTGTCTAATGTAGGGATTTTCTTGGTTTAAGGTTCTCTCTGGCTTTTGCTGGTTCAGGTGTATGTTTTTTGTTTGTTTGTTTGTTTTTTGTGTTTTTGTTGTTGTTGTTGTTGTTCATCACAATATCTACCTCTACAGCTTTGTTCTTAGGCTGTGAAACATTGCTTCTTCTTGGTAGTGGCCTCAATTTAATCCCTAATTCTTTTTCCTCTTTCTATAATTTAAAAAAAGAAATTAATCCTCACCTGAGGATATTTTTTCCCATTGATTTTTAGAGCAAGTGGAAGGGAAGGGGAGAGACATACAGAAAGAGAGACACATCGATTGGTTGCAATTGGAGCCTGCAACTGGGGTATGTGCCCTTGACCAGATTGAACAAGGACCCTTCAGTGTTAGGGCCGACATTCTATCCACTGAGTCAAACTAGCTAGGGCTTGGCTTGTTTTAAAACTTTGTTGAGTTGGGGCCAGAATAGCCTTTTTACTAGGGTGAGTTTAGCCCTAATTCTAACTTGTGGCCTTTCTGGGCTCTATGCCAAATGCCCCCTAGCGTTCAAAATCTTTCTACTGTGGCTGGTTGTAACTCTTGTCCCTGTATGAGCTCTGTAAATTGTTCATTCTACACCTTCTTTTCCAGTAGTAGTTCTTTCCCAGATAGTATATATGTATATATGGTCCCTTGGAGTCTCACCTGCATGTACAATTTAGTATTCAGTCAAAGAGGAGGAGGGCAGGGGGGAAGAGTCAGATTTCTGAGTTCTTTCTTTGGATTTCTTCCTTCTCTCTGGCCAGCAAATTCCAGTTGTCTCAGCTTCTCAGCTTCTTATCTCTATCTCTGGAGAGGTGGGAACAGGTGATATTGTGGAGAGCCGTTCTTTTTTTTTTTTTTTTAAGATATATATATTTCAGAGAGGAAAAGAGAGCATAAGAAATAGAAACATCAGTGATGCAAGAGAATCATTGACCGGCTACCTCCTGCATACTACTCTGGAGATCGACTGGAACGGAGCCTGTAACTGGGCATAACCAGGAATCAAACCATAACCTCCTGGTTCATAGGTCGATGCCCAACCACTGAGCCACGCAGGCTAGTGTGAAGAGTTTTTCTTGCTTAAGGAGTTTGAATTTTATCTTGTAGGGAATAGGGAGCCAATGAAGGGTTTTAGGCAGAATTAGGACCCGATCAGTTCTATGTAGTTTAGATTCATATTGAGTGAATGAAGAATTGTAGAAAAGAGACTGGAGGTAGCTAGAGCACAGTTAGGAAGCTATGTGGTGGACAGACCTAGGGGGAGATAAAATAAGGCATTACTGTGTGTGCTGCCTAATTGTATGGCTCACTCCATTACTTCCCACAGGCCTCTATGCAGACACCATTACATGAAGCTTCTCCTGACCAAAAGGTCAACCCCAGCTCCCTTCCTTATCCCCACCCCCTTTCCTGTTTTACTTTTTTTCCTATAGTACTATTCCATATTTATTCTATTGTAATATGATTTGAAATCTTATAGGGCTAGGGTTTTTTTTAAATCTGATTTGCTCAGTCGTTTCTCCAATATTGAGATTAGCATCTGTTTTATAGTAGACTAGAGACCCAGTGCATGGATTTGTGCACCAGTGGGGTCCCTTGGCCTGGCCTGCACCCTCTCGCAATCCAGGACCTCTCGGAGGATGTCAGAGAGCTGGTTTCAGCCCGATCAGTGCAGGCCAGGCTGAGGGACCCCAGTATGCAAAGGGCCTCTAGTATGTATATAAGAACTTTGGTTAAAGTCTTCCCGTCCTCTCCCACTTCCCTCTTAGATTCATCAATCCATTTTATGTTCCCATGCCTGGGGTTTCCACTCCTGCATTGAATGTCTGTCCCCTAGTGGTCAGTGCACATTATAGCTACTGGCTGGTCGGCTGGTTGCTTAGGCTTTTATATATATAGAATACTCAGTAAATATTGCTGAATGGAAGAGTGAATAGGTTTGAGAGACATTTCAAAGATGAAAACCATATTCCAGGAAAGGGGTAAACACAGTAATCTTCAGTTAGTTAATTAAGCAGTTTATGCCTTGAAGGAGTAATTATTTAGTTGGGAATGGAAATTGACTCTTCACATAAGGAAGCTAAGGAAATCTTCAATAGGTAATGGATTTGGGGAATAATTCTAGCAATGAGCTAGAAATTTCAGTTTCTGTCAATCTGATAGCTGACTTAAACCCCATTGCATCATGGATCAAAATTACAATAATGATATTTAACATTTATTGAGTGTACACAAATGTATGTGCTTTAGACCTTTTAAAGTATGCTTTTGTTGCCTCAGAAATCCCAGGGTTTTCCATTTTAAGTCTGAATTTTAGATATATGAATTTCTTTACAATATGCTTATTGTAAAGACAAGAGCTACTAATTCTAATGACATTATTGCTGCAAGGGACATTTCAGTTTGAGATTCCTGGTTTAGGATTTGATAGCCAGGATTGTGTGTTGAGGAATTAAAGGGGATTACATTATGTAATTGGGTAGGCAGACTCTATAGTATAGTCCTGATATGATTGTGGTGGCACTCCATTTTAGATTCTTGGGATTAGATTTGGAAACCGTCTCTTTATTGATGTGAATTTGTGAGTCTCCAATTTCTTTGAGTATGAAGAAAATCCTGTTCTGCTTTCTTTCTTATTAGCAGGAATTTGAAACTCGGCTGCCTGCCTGGCAGGTCCATGTGGAAGATAGCATTGTCGGTATGTGGGAATTCAGGCCTAGTGTTTTCAGATCTTCTGAATTTTCAAGAGAATTCTAATGTGAAATCTTTTGATTTTCTACTTTTGATCAATACTGTGGGCCTTGTGGACCTTGAGGGCATGACTTCTGGTTTGGAGACTGAATTATGGATCTGGATCTAGAAAGGGTGAGGGGAGGGGACAGGAGAGTTCATTAATTTCGTGTTCAGTAAAAACCTTTTCAGATAAATCCAATTCAATCACCACATTACTACAATCAAGGAAGCTGATGAACTATCCTATATAATAAAAGGCTAATATGCAAAACAACCAGTTGCTATGATGCGCACTGACCACCAGGGGGCAGACTCTCAATGCAGGAGCTGCCACCTGGTGGTTACTGTGATTCCACAGGGGAAGTGCCACTCAGCCAGAAGCTGGGCTCATGGCTGGCAAAGCACAGCAGTGGTGGCGGAAGCCTTTCCCGCCTCCTTGGCAGCATTAAGGATGTCCAACTGCTGCCTAAGCCAGCAGCCAGACATCCCCCAAGAGCTCCTGGACTGAGAGAGGGCACAGGCCAGGCTAAGGAACCACCCCACCCCACCAGAGTGCACAAATTTTGTACACCAGGCCTCTAGTAGATTGATAAAATGTGAAACCTTAGATAACCACAAATACAGGGAAAACTAAAAACTATAAGACCTTTCTTTGCTTGGAGTCTAAGAGTATTTCAATAATCTATCCAGCTGACCCATATGTTAAAAAGTTTATATAATGTGACAAAATGATAGGTAATACCTGAGCAGTAGAGATCATTTTGTCTTATAGGAATTGGGGAAGAAAAACTCACTTTTGGTTAGGGTTCTTATAGAAGGATTCTTGAGGGAGAATACATTTGCTCTGAATTTTTCTCACATGAGTAGGACTTATATAAGCAGAGTTGTTAGTGAGAATTGCATTATCTGAATGTAGGTCTGTGGAATACAGGAAGTTAACTAGTTTTCTGGAGAGGAGGAATCTTTTAAGGGTGTGATGTGGAGTATGATGTACCACCTAACTTTGTTAAGCTCTGATGTGCTAGTGTTCTACAAGTGTCACTGATAGAAATGTTGAGATATAACTTGTTGAATGTTTGGTTTCTTGTAAATAAAAGGTTATATAAGCAATCTTGTGTAACATCTCATTCATTCTACCTCCTCATTAGATGCTCTTCTATTCTCTCTTTAGATAATTCCACTGATGTGAACTTACTATTTTTTAAAAAAAACATACAAACAAAAAAACACACAAAACCCACCATGCTAATTATATTAAAGAGATATTCCCTCTTCTTTTAACTTTCTCAAGCAGGACCTGCTGGGGGTCTGTCTCTGAAGTGACCTAGAACAAGTCTGCTTTCCCCCTTACCCTAAGAGTGTGTCTTCTCACACCTGAACATGGGAATTATGTCTTCCTTTAGTCTGTTCTGGTCCAGGCTACGCAGTTCCAGTGCTTTGATTTATTCTTTCAGTGGTAGCATTTCAAACCACTATATCCTGAATGCTATTCTCCAAAGTATCCCACTCTATTACTGATACTTTAAAAATTAATTCTTTAAAATTGAATGGAGCATTCCAAATGTCAAAGAAATAATGAATATGGCTTTTAGTGATATTTGTACTTATTAAGTTGGCTAGATAAGCAAAATTGATAAGCATCCTTTGTGAATCTTGTCATTGTCTAAAATTTCAGTCGGGTCAGCTTTCTTTCTTTCTTTCTTTCTTTCTTTCTTTCTTTCTTTCTTCTTTCTTTCTTTTAAAAAAATATATTTTATTGATATTTTACAGAGAGGAAGAGAGAGAGATAGAGAGCTAGAAACGATGAGAGAGAAACATCGACCAGCTGCCTCTTGCACACCCCCTACCGGGGATGTGCCCACAACCAATGTACATGCCCTTGGCCGGAATCGAACCCGGGACCCTTCAGTCCGCAGACAGACGCTCTACCACTGAGCCAAACCAGTTTCAGCAGCTTTATTTCTTATGTGAAAAAAAGCACACTGGGGGAGGGGTGACAGGAAAAGTGATGATCATCACACAGATTGTTGTTTGGTTCTTGGTACTGCCAGCTAAGTCCAAGAGAGCAACAACATCATTACGTAGTTTGGCTGTATTAGAATAAGCTCTTTGTGATGTATACATCCATTATAGAGCAGGATGGAGTGGGATCTTGTTAAAACAGAGATTCCAAATATTTCTAATTGTGAAGGTTTTATAACCTTAAATCTTTAAAATTAAAAGAAGTGATAGTATTTGGATATAATGTTTGATTTTGGTAGTTGACAGCAGTAATTGATTTATAACATCATTCTGATATTGCTTTGTGTTTTACACATACACATACTTTGTGGTTTATTTTTGGATAATTCCTGTGTACAGGAATTCCACAACCACAATATCAATTTTATTTGTGTAATTGCCAGGAATGTTAATAAAAATTAACAAAGATCACCAACATATATAAAATCATCACTAAGTTTTTTCTTCAGATGGTGGCATTCTAAATGTTAGGATTATAATTTGACTTAATCTTTTGGTGTGATTTATTATTTAAATAAGGAATGAGCATAAGCCTGATGAGTAAAAAGAAGGAAGTGAATATCTTATTCATAGATGCAACCAAATCATTTGTTGCTTCCAGGCTGTCCTCTTCCTAAAAAGCACATCCATCCATGTTGGTCCATGTTAACTGATGGCTGTTAACATCCATGTTAACAGATGGCTGTTAACATCTTCAGTAACTAGACAGTCACCATGTGGGAAGCAGCCTTTGTTTCAGGCAGGACTCATCAATGGGTGCTAAGATTTGTGGGTGAAAGTGTGGTGAGATTCTGTATTTATGTAGTCTCAGTCTCCCCACAAGAAAAAAATGTACAAAGGGAAAACTAATAGTGTTACAATGGAGGAACCTAGCAGATACAACTTGTAAACCAAGTGGTCAGAGGTTACCATCCTCAGTAATGAGGCAGGGACATCATCATGTGCCTCTGGTATGACGCACTGAGCAGGGCGTGGTATCCCTTCTGTGTTGTGCTTGCCAAAGTGCATAACCTGAATTTAGTCATGAGGAAGCATTAGACAGATTCAGATTAAGGGACATTCTACAAAGTAACTGGTTAGTACTCCTCAAGTGTCAGGGTCACGAGAGTCAAACTGTCCCAGATTGGAGGAGACGTGACAGTTGTATGCGATGTGTGATCCTGCACCAGAAAAAGTCATCAGTGGGGCAGTTGGCAAAAAAAAGGCTGGCTCTAGATCATTTAATAAATCGTGTTGATGGTTAATTTCCTGGTTTTGATCATTATAACTGGTAATATGAGGTGTTAACATTTGAGGAAGCTGGATGAAGGGTGCACAGGAACTATTTGTACTATTTTTGGAACTTTTCGTAAGTCTGAAGGTATTTCAAAAATGAAGTTAAGCCACAACCACAATATCAAGTAATTAAACTCAGCTGAGAAACTAAGACTTTCATGCTTTTACCTTGTGACATCTCTTTTGATTGGTTAGGGGTGATATTCCTTGCTTCCTAAATCTCCGCTGTGATCTGGTTAGCTGAGGTTTCTTATTGAGGAATTTTGGGATAAGTGAGGCATTGCTGGATTAAACTGCAACTACATTTTGAAAGGCATTGTTTAATTAATTAATTTACTTATTTATTTTTGTACAGAGCTGTAATTACATCTTTGGGTTTCCAGTGGCTCTGTAGGTTATTTGAGCTTTGCTCTGGTAGCCACCAGAATCCCTGACTGGAAACTTAGCCCTGTAATTAATTTACTGGTCTTTTTCTGTTTTTATTATTATGTTCTGAGTACAGGTTAATCCCATGAAGTCTTCTGCTATGTCATAGATGATCAGATTTAGTATTTGTTGGTTGTTGCCTAGGAAGAGCTGGCTTTTGTATAAAAATATTTTATTTAAAATTGCAATATTATACCAAATATCTTATTTTTCTCCCAGAAAAGACAGGTTGGAGTTTTTGTAAATAGAATGAATAAGTAAACTTACATTGGCATAGGCACCAAGTGGTAATAATTAGAATGGGGCAAATTAATAATGGAAAAATACTTCTGTTAATGGAAGTAGTTATTAATATATGACTCATAGATTCTTAAATCTAGAAGAAACTTGATGCGGCTGTTTTGACCATTGTGGGAGAGGAAAAGAACATGGACTTGGGAGTTAGGTGACCTTGTATTGCATCCCAGAGTCATTGCTGCTTATTATTGTATCTTGGACAGGTCATTTAGCTTTTCCGAGCCTTAAGTTTCTCATCAATAAAACTGGAATAATAGTAGTGGCTTGCACAGTTATTGTGAGAATTAAGCCAAGTAGCATGCCCTGTGCCTGGTCTAATTTGGGCATTTCATGTGTGCTGGCTGTGTTCCGACCTCCAGCCAGGTTTACAACTAAGCTGTCTGCAATTGATGAGACTGCTTTGCCTCTAAAGACCTATAAAAAGATGATGGCATATGTCAGTACCTCCTAGTGGTATTTCACAAGTCGTTTCCTAGGGAAGGTTTCCCATATCTCTTATTCCAGAGAAATTATTTTCATTTATATGTTAGCCACATTAGCTATTACTACAAAATCTGTTAGACAGCTGTCACTCATTTGTGAGATGTTCCTTTGTATTCTTACTGAAATTATCTAATACAAATAGCACATTAAAGTCATTTTAGGAGAAACTGTTTTATGAGACAAAAGACAAGAAGATTTACATGGAAGTAAGCATTTCCATGTAATTTTCGGTTTGAGCTGGCATTTTGATCCTCCGAGAGAGACCAACTATTCCTAAAGGTCCAGTCATTGTTCCTATTTCACTCTAGTTTCAAAAGTACTTTTATTTATTCTTCAGTTTCCTGATTTTGATATTGTACTGTTGGTTTGTAAGTGAACATAATTGTTTTTAGGAATTGTACACTGAAGAGTTTAGAGCTGAAGGGGCATGTCTGTAACTTACTCTCAGATGGTTAAGAAAGAAATAACATATGTGTGTATATGTGTATGTCTATATATGTATCTATATAGAGAGGAGGAGTGTGGTGGGGAGCCAGAAAATGATGTATTAGCCACGGCAGTATTGCCAATTGGTGAATTTGGTTGAGGGGTGTTCCTTGTGCTTTCCTTATGATTTTACTCGTAAGTTTGAAACTATCTCAGAGTTACATTGGTTTGAATTATATTCCTGTACCTGAGGAGATGTAAGTGGCAGTTTGGGGACGGAGGGAGGTTAGAGCAACCGAGGGAGTATAGGAAGTAATAAGTGAGTAATTCAGTAAATTCACTGCAAAAAAGTTAGTTGTTCCTTTGACTTATTTTTCTTCGAATTCATTTTGTGTAGAAGGGCCTCTGTAGAAAGAGAGGAAGCTGCTGCTGTATCAAAGCAGAGAAAACTAATTGGAAGTGAAATAAGATGATAAAAAGTAAAGATTTTTAAATATGTATTTATAAGACATATACAAGGATAAAAGAATATATAAGGCAGAAATATTAGTATTTTAAAAAATTAAATTGAAGTAAAAATTAAAATTAATTTTTCTTCTACCATAGAGGCACAAGTTAGTTTTCTGTAATTAGTACTCTACCCTACTAGTTAATAGGTATTAATTGACCCTATATTTTAAATTGCTGTTTGGTTTTAAAGTTAACATTTTTTAGTCTTAATAAAAATTTACATGATATTTATTATTTTTTTACCCTTCAAAAAGAATCTTTTAAACTAAAAAAGTTTTTCTTGAACCTTTTCCCTTTTCTTTCATGTCAATGATGACATCTCTTTGGGGAACTCAGAAGCCAGCCAAAGGTAAGAGATTTGGTATATTATGCAATGCTTGTAAAGATCTGGGGTACATATTTTTCAAGTACTGGCAATTTTCTTCTCAAAGAGTATTTTCCCGTTGCCACCTCGGTAAAAGTAATCAGCCTATTCATAAATTCGAAGCCATTTATTGGCATAAGAGGGACTGGAGCTTTATGGAAAAACTGTATTTGTACTTTGACCAATTATGGCCAGTCTCCTGGCAACAGCAACACAGATTCCTTTTGTGCTTTGCTCTTCATCATGGATTGGCTCAAAACCTGTTGTTCCAATCTGTGGTCAGAACTGCACTAGGAAGACTCATCTTTGTTGTTCCCAAGACAGCTGGTGACACATTCTCAGGCCAACAGAAACCTGCCCTGGCCCACAGCCTCCTCAGAAGGGAGCATGCTTTCATCTTAGATTTGAGGCCAGATTCTAAAGAAGCTTCCTTGGATTGCGTCAGTTCCTGTATCTCAGGGAATTTATAGGTGTGCCAAAGTGGACACCAGAACTATATTTTTGAATTGTCCATTCTCTGAAGTTACTTGAAACTTTCCAAGAAATTCAGATTCTTATCTGCATTCTTAGAATTTTGTTTGAGTTTTAGAGTCCATAGTTGAGTTGTAATTCTGTCCTCTCTTGTTGCTAAAATATCTACAGCCCTGGCTATTTGGGACTCTGAATGATTTTAAAAAATAGTTTAATATGGTACTCATTCCTTTATATATGCAAAACTAATTTTATTCATTTTATGTCTTTTTCTCTATGTAAAGGTGTTGGACTATTATTATTATTTATTTGAGAGTGAGAGAGAGGAAGGGAGAGGGAAAGAAACATCGGTTGGCATGCATTCTAACTGGAGATTAAACCTGAAACCTGGGCATGTGCTCTCTGATCAGGAATTGAACCCGAGACCCTTCTGTGTATGGGACAACACTCCAACCAACGAAGCCACACTGGCCAGATCGGTGTTGGATTTGTTGTTGTTGTTGTTGTTGTTGTTGTTAGAACAGGGGCTGGAGATTTCAGTGAATACATGAGGAGACATCACATGACTATTTTAAAACTATTTATGTTTTATTTAATTAAACTATATACTAATGTTTAAAGAAAATGTGTTTATACAAAAACTATGAAAGGACCAACACCATGTTATTAACATCTTGGTTACCTCTAGGGAGTGGTATGCTTGGTGAATGGGAGGCCTTTATTTTTTACTTTATGTTTCTGTGTTATTTGACTTTGTTATAATGAATAAGTGTTTCTTCTGTGGTGTTTGAAAAAAGTTTTTATTAAAATAGTTAAGGAAAAAATGGTTGTTTAGAAAGGAAAGGGCTTGTCTGCTTTAGGAAATCCATGGCTGGAAAATTCTTGTAATAATTTATAAAATTGCTAAAACTTAAAGAAGACTATTCAGTGTTGTTAGTAAATATGAATTGAGTGTTCATTAGTTTCCAACTTTGTACCAGGCTATGGGACTCAAAAAATTGGGGGAATAAAGCTCATTTAGCCTCATAGTAGAGAGCCTACTGGTGAACAGACTTTGGCTCAAAGGCTAGGTTCAACTCCCAGCCCCCCTTCTTCCCTTCCTGCCAGCCACCAGGTTCTTAACTTCTTTGTTCCGCCATGTCCTTTGTAGCTCAGTGGCCTAGCATGGACTTATCAGCTATTATTATAGTTGCTTTAGTGATAGCTTTTCATCTGGAAATGAGAATAAGAAATTCAGTTGTTTAAGGAATCCCTAAATTAAAAAGAGAAAGAAAAGAAACCAACTCATAATAATAGAGAGAGGAGTGCCTTTTAAGCCCGATCCTGGTGATGGTGATGGAACCTGAGACGCTCAGGCTCCCAGAAGAATCAGGGTGGTTCCTACTTAACCTCATTAAGAATAGGAGTAAATAAGATGATCAGAGATGAGAGTTGAAAGCTAAAACGGAAGAAACTTAGTTTGAGCTTCACATTTTATTTCATCTTAGCCTGCTGAAATGGTTCTCACCCTGGTTAATGAATGTACTTGGAAAAGCAGCCCCTACCTGAAATTCTTATACACAGACCTTGGAGACAACCTTCCATCTTCCTCCTTCTTTTCATCTTCTTTCTGTTGGAGAATTGCTGACACAGTGAACCACCACCATTATTGATAGACACATGTTTTGCTTTGGAAAAATGTTGAGGATTAGTTGCAGCTGGATGGTAGCTTCTGGGCTTCAGGGCTCCTGTCTCTTGCGTGTTTTAAGCTCCTGGGCTTCTGCTTGCCTTTCTGGGCTGTGTTCTCCATCCCAAGGAGCACATGCCTCCTCTGCCTGCTGTTTTGCACAAAAATGGGTGTTCTGATCCTTCCCTTCTGGAAGGTGTTTTTATTTTTTTTTAATTGATTAATTTATTCCTAGATACCAGGTCCAGGATCTCCACACTCTGGTCTGGCTGTATAGATTTTTGTACAAATAATGGGATCATGGTCTAAACTTATGTTAATATATGAAAATTTTCTTATTGGTCTTTTATAATTTTAAAGCTATACAAAATTGCACATGGATGTGTTATAATTTATTTAAAGAACCTGCTATTTTATAGCTATTTTCAACTTGCTATAGTAATTATCTTTACATATTGTTTTTTTGTAAGAGAAAATTTATTTGGTAAATCACAGAGGTAAAAAAAAAAGTAATTCCTAGAAGAAATGGGCTTAGAAAAACAAGCTTTAGAGGTAAAGGAAGGGCCATGGAGCTTGGGAGTGAGGAAGGTACTTGGGGCAGGGAGAAAGAAGGGGTAGGGGAAGGCTCAGGAGAGGAGAGGACCTACATTTTATTTTTAAAGAAATCTTTATTAGCCTTTTATATACACTGAATTGCCAGATTATTATGATCTCTGAACGCATAATAATCTAGCCACTCATTATATATCCTATATAATAGAAGACTAATATGCAAATTGTACCCTCAACCAGGAGTTCGACCAGTAGGCAGGCCAGCCAACCGACCTGGCCAGGCTGGCTGGATCCCACTCATGCATGAATCCACACACCGGAGATATATAAAATGAGTGGCCAGATAATAAAATGCTAATATGCAAAATGTCCCCCTCGGAGTTTGACCATGAGGCCGTGAGTTCGATTGCTCAATATGAAATGCGCTGACCACTAGGGGGCAGCACGTAACAAAGAAAGGCCCCAACCAATAGCTGACAGCCTGGGAAGCGAGGCCCCACTAGCAGCCAGAAGGCCCTGATCAGCCCTTATTGCCAGCCTGGCCTAGGGACCCTACCCGTGCACGAATTTCATGCACCAGGTCGCTAGTAATTTAATAGTCTTCATTCTGAGACAATGTTTTTATTTCACTATTATGAACAATGTTATCAATGTTATGACTTTGTTATAATATTATAAGTATGTTAAGTTTTCTTTTAAAAAAAAGTTTTGCTCTTAATACATACTATTATTTTTATTTTTCAACAGGTGTTTGCATATGATCATTGTTTCTGGTCCATGGATGAATCTGTCAGAGAAAAGTATGCAGGTAATATCCATTAACTGCTGATAATACAGAAAGGTGTTTTACTGTTATTCTCTATAAATTATCATACTATTATTTTGTGTAACTTTAAAAACTGTATAGAGAATCTCCTCTAGTCTTTGCTGTTTTTGTATTGGTTGGGAAATGAAAGCTTCACAGTGAGCTGTTCTTGGTTTAAGGTGATCAAGTTAGATTGATAGGATACACGTTTGAGGTTATCTTACATGCATTCGAGGCCTTATCTGGCACCAGTCGCACGCAGTAGCCACTTAGAGTCCCTTAGATGTCTGTGATGTGGTCTAGAGAGGCAGCTTGGTGTAACGAATGCAAAGCCAGGGAGAAAATGAAACCTTGAGTTTAACCCAGGCCCTACTTCTGACTGCCGCTGTGACTTTGAGTAAATTACTTACCCTTTCAGTGTTCTGTTTTCTGTCTCTATTGAAAAGTAATGTACAATGTTCTTTGTAAATTTGCTCTGGAATTCTGTTGCTCTCTTTGATGATGACTCTCTCAAGCCCCCTTTCACCACACGTTTAGGACTACAGTGACAGCCTTTTGCCTTTATTCCTAACTGCTTACCACACCTGTTTCTGAGCAGTCACTCTTAAATATTGAGTGCCAGACTTGTATTGACTTTTATCATGAGAAACAGCAGTACTACAGCTGTTTCAGAAAGTTAAGGTCAATTTGGTCTCGCTGGCCCAATGATGACTTTAAAGAATGCCTCAGTGTCGGAAGTATGTTGATGATGTACTAGTCTGGTAAATTAACTAGGAAGTGAGGCATAATGGAATGCTATTTATAGCATTTAAGACATAACAAACATAACAGCATCCAGGCCCCTCATATTTACAGTGTGTCCAGATCTCAGTTCCAGTTTGTGAGGGCAGAGGTGTTTTCCCAACACCACCACCGAGCAACGCTGCAGACACCAGGTGCATGTCCTACAATTCAACAACATTCTGACACAGTCTGCCTGGAGATAGCATTTGATCCCACAGGTTAAGGGTTCACTCCTACAAGACTGCCCCCACTTCCACACCTCACTTCAGACACCAATCACAAGTCCAGGTTGTTACTCGTGCTTCTGACCAACCAGTTGTAGATTAGAGGTTCCAGTGATTTCCCCCCCTTGGACCAGAGACACCAGTCGCAAGTTCAGGTGCACCATTCTCCCTAAATTTCCACATGATCACCAACCTAGAATCTCTCCAAACCCTGTCCTTTTCTGTTTTAATAGAGACCCAATGTACATCTGTGCACTTAGGGGAGGGAGAGGTCCCTCAGCCCAGCCTTTGCCCTCTCACAGTCCGGGAGCCCTCGGGATGTCCGAATGCCGCTTAGGCTCCTCCCCACCACCACTGCTGCGCTCGCCTGCAGTGAGCCTGGCTTCTGGCTGAGCAACACTCCCCCTGTGGGGGCACACTGACCACAGGGGGCAGCTCCTGCGTTGAGCATCTGCCCCCTGGTGGTAGTGTGCATTATAGCGGCCGTTCATTTCTCTCGTCGATTTGCATGTCAGCCTTTTATTATATAGGAATAGAGACTTCAGTACATGATTGATTAAATTATTGGCCACTGATGATCGATTCTATCTCCAGCTCCTCTCTTCTCCCTAGAGGGGAGGTGGACTGAAAGAAAGTTCTAACCCTCTAATCACATTTGATTTAGCCTGTAGCATTTGACTCTATTATTTATGTTCATGGTAGAAAGCTAGAAGAAATTTTCAATATCTTCCACTCTGTTCTAGCTGGTATATATTATGAACCCTGTAATTTAAAATTGCCACTGAGTAAAGAACAAAAGAGCCCCTAGAGAATTGCTGCTAGTCACCATAGACCGCTGGTTTCAAAACCTTGGCGACAGAAGTAAAACAGACTACCCGTGAATTATAGAGAGACTTGAAATTTTGTTCCAGAATAGTATTTTCTGCCTGGTAAGGCTATTTTTGCCTTAACATCTTGTTTAAAAAATAAATGTTTCCAGTGAAAAAATTACTGAGGAAAAGGGAGAGGGAATTTATATATATGATTGTTTTGAACTCATTACCTATTGAATAAAGCATTAGCTGAATGGTATATAGTTAATTTCAGTTCCACCTAGGTCCCAAGCTTAAATTTCAGATATTTATAACCACAGTTTATAGTATTAGTAGTTCATTAGTTGTTTTTTTTTTTAAGCATTGCAGAAGATTTTTGGTCAGTGTTTATTAATTCAAGTTCATAGTGTCAGGAATTTTTTACTCATTTTCTCTCAGGTACTAACTAGAAATATCCTGAAGAACATTAGCCTTTGGGAACATTCATCAAGTTTAAAAATATTTTTATGGAGAGAAGCTGACAAAAAAGTGCATTTTTGAGTTTGTTTGTTTTTTTAATTGTTCATGTATAGATTTGTCTTAAAACATTCTTTCTTTTTCTTTCTTTCTCTCTCTTTTAGGTCAAGATGATGTTTTTAAGTGCCTTGGGGAGAATATTCTTCAAAATGCTTTTGATGGCTACAATGCATGTATCTTTGCCTACGGACAAACTGGTAATATTAAATGATATATGTTGTTGTTGTTTTAAGCTTTAAGGATTATGGTAGAAAATATACCAAAAAGGATGCATATTGTTAGCATCTTATCAGTTATGATTGATAAGGAGCATTTTGATTTCTGTACCTCTGTGGTCACTGTACTTAAGTGAAGGAGTCACTGTTTTAAGGATATATTGTACCCTTGTCCAATTGAAAACTGTTCTTTGTGGAAAAATACTTATGATATTGTTAAGAAGCAGAGTGTATAGTTGTTATAAAGGCTGTGGCTCTGATCCACGGTATTCCAGCTCCAACCCTGTTTCTGCCATTGACTAGCAGTGAAACTCACCCCTCAGTTCCCTTGTCCATAAAACGTTGATAATTATAGACCTTTCTTATTGGGTGGGTTGTCCCAATGAGCTAACATGTGAAAACTTTTAGAAAAGGCCTGCTACATAAAAAGTGGTGTATTAGCCCAGCCAGCATGGCTCAATGGTTGAGTGTTTATCTATGAACCAGGAGATTCCTGGTCAGGTCACATGCCCGGGTGTGGGCTTGATCCCCAGTGTGGGGCATGCAGGAGGCAGCCAATCAGTGATTCTTTCTCATCATTGATGTTTCTCTCTCTCTCTCCCTCCCTCCCTCCCTCCCTTCCTCCCTCCCTTCCTCCTTTCCCTCTCTTCTTTCTCCTCTCACCCTCCCCCCTCACTCTCCCTTCCTCTCTCTCTCTGTCAAATCAATAAAAAAAATAAAAATATGTTTATAAAATTACTGCTTATTAAAAAAAGAAACAGAATTATACTAAGGAGTGTGATTGATTTGATTTTTTTTCTCCCTATTTTCTGGTGTTTTCTACATTGTCTATAATAAATATCTATTTTTGATACAATGGAGAAAATAATTTTATAATAGAATGAGATTATTCTAGTTTCTACACTATTGTCAAGGGTAGTAGGTTACTTTGCTCTGGGGTCTATAGAGATAATTTTTGTGGTATGGTTAGTGGTTGATAACAGGCACAATAGTATTATTGATCATATGGATCTTCCCTATTGATTTTAGAAAACTATTTTTCAGTCGTTTGAGGTAACTTTTTAAACTCTGAAGATGCTTAAAGAAGGTTTTTGTTTTCTTCTTAAAGGATGTTTACTTTTGACTTTTCCACGTGCAGTAGGAAAGCTTCTGTGCTTAATGGTCTCATCATTATATTTGGGTATATTTCTCATTTTATTTAGGGCATTTTCCTAAGTGCTAGTAATTTATTTTGAGCAATGGAAAGAGGTTTATGTATTTTAGCTTCTCAAAGAGACAGTAATAACTACAATTTTCATTTTTTAGGATCTGGAAAATCTTATACCATGATGGGTACAGCCGACCAACCTGGATTAATCCCAAGACTTTGCAGTGGACTCTTTGAACGAACTCAGAAAGAGGAAAATGAAGAGCAGAGTTTTAAAGTAGAAGTGTCTTATATGGAAATTTATAATGAAAAAGTCAGAGACCTACTTGATCCCAAAGGGTAAATGACTTTGAGACTTTACTATTATATATTTATTATATATTTATATATACTAATATTTATATACTATTATATATTTATTATGGACTAAAATTTAAATTGACTTAAGTGAAATTTTTAAAAAAATGAATGTTAATTGATTTTAGAGAGGAAGGGAGAGGGAAAGATAGAAACATTAATGGTGAGAGAGAATCATTGATTGGCTGCCTCCTGCATGCCCCCTACTAGGAATTGAGCCCGCAACCCAAGCATATGCCCTTGGCCGAAATCAAACCTGGGACCCTTCAGTATGCAGGCTGATGCTCTATCCATTGAGCCAAACCAGCTAGGTAGGACTTGTGACATTTTTTACATTGAACTCTAGCAGAGAGGTTTTTTTTTGTTTGTTTGTTTTTTTTTTTTTGTTTTGTTTTTACCTAGTTATTTGTGATTTTATCTAGTTTTCTAGCTACTGTTTTTGGGATTTGCTATTAGTTGCATTGAGTGGCTTTCTGTAGCCAATTCTGGGGTTTTGAAGTTCGGGCTGAGATGGGGTAGGGAAGTGTGGGTGAGCAGCACCCATTTGGGTTATACTGCCTTCCTCATATGCATCCTCATTACTTAGTATCCGGATAGCTGGTGTCCTTAGTCAAGTAGGCTGTCATTTTTTTAACCAAGAAATTTCAGGAGGAAATCAGTTGTTTGTTTATAGACTGTGGAGAGAGACAAAGGCATAAGAAACCTGTACTCTAGGATCATTAATTTTAAAGATTCCTAGATTTTAAAAAAAAAGTCCCATTTTATTGCGTAGACTTTGAGATATTAGAAAGATTAGGCTCAGAAGAATTAGCCTTAAAAATGTTGTTCTCACTCTGCAGTCATATTTGAACCTAATGGAGAAGATAAGAGGTATCTGAGGCAATCTGTTCACTGCACCCAGCATTTTCTGAATTCTGATTTTAGGGAAGTGTAACAGTGAGAGAAAGAAACAGATAATAACCACAGCTTATGGCTGTGGATGCAGACACAGTGTCCAGGAGGTCAAAGGGCCAGTGAGCTGAGGCTTAGAGACAGTGCAGAGAGTAACAAGGGGACAGGGAGTTATGTTTGGATGAAGATGGCCAAGGAAAGACGGTCTTAGAGGCAATGAATCAAAGTGATTCATTGCGACAGCTGCTCAATCACAATAAGTATCTTTGCCTGGAGATGGTGCTGAGTTTTGTGCTGAGTTGGAGTTGGTTGACAGAGAAATCAGGTGAGAACCATTCGAACACAGGGAGAGCCCATGCCAAGCATGTTTGGAGAAATCCCTGGTTTGGAGAGTGACCAGCTGTCCAGTGTGACTGCCAGAACAGGGCGCAAAAGGAGGCCAGACATAGGAAGGTTGTGGCCTAAACACCCACATCTTGCTGAATAATGTGCCCTCGTACTTTTTCTGGCTCTACCCTGAAAACTTGGTCTTGCACCTTCATCTCTGTGAAGACCATCGTTTTCTTAAAGATCCAGCCTAGACCTACTCAGAAATTTTTAGCTGGTTTCAGTCTTGTGTTTTATGTCTCACTGTACGTGTGTGGCACAGCTTAAATTTTACAATTTTTTCATGGTCTTTAATAATTTCTTATATGTTTGTCTTGTGTATAGCTTAGTAATGAACAGCTTGGGCTTTGGATTTATCTAGCTCTGGATATAGGCCCATTAATTGTTACCTATTGAGCAAGGTCCTTGTGCTTTTTAGGCTTCACAGAGTATGGCAATATTACAGAATATCTCAGAGGATGTCGAAACTGGTTTGGCTCAGTGGATAGAGCATCGGTCTGCGGACTGAAAGGTCCCGGGTTTGATTCTGGTCAAGGGCATGTACATTGGTTGTGGGCACATCCCCGGTGGGGTGTGTGCAAGAGGCAGCTGGTTGATGTTTCTCTCTCATCGACGTTTCTAGCTCTCTATCTCTCTCCCTTCCTCTCTGTAAAATATCAATAAAATATATATTTTTTTAAAAGAATATCTCAGAGGCTGTTGCAGGTAGACTGAGACGCTACACTTGAGGCCTTAGAACCTTTATGTTGCATAGTAAGTGCTTAATAAGTGTTAGCTGTTGTTATTGTTGTCTCCCCCATGGAAGTTCTTGACTTTTTTTGTAGTGTTTCTGAACAGTTGATGTAAATAGATAAAAACTATAAAAGTGAGCCCTAGTCGGTTTGGCTCAGTGGATAGAGTGTTGGCCTGCAGACTGAAGGGTCCC
This sequence comes from Vespertilio murinus, assembly GCA_963924515.1. Classification (NCBI taxonomy): domain Eukaryota; kingdom Metazoa; phylum Chordata; class Mammalia; order Chiroptera; family Vespertilionidae; genus Vespertilio; species Vespertilio murinus. The sequence continues at coordinate 71,627,519 of OZ004708.1, forward strand.
AGGTTCGATTCCAGCCAAGGACATATGCCTGAGCTACGGGGTCGGTTCCCTGGATGTGCAGGAGGCAGCCCATTAACGATTTTCTCTCATCATTTGATGTTTCTATCTCTCTCTCTCTTCCTCTCTGAAATCAATAAAAAAATATATATTTTTAAAACTATAAAAGTGGTATTTTTTCAGTGAAAGACTATTTGAGAGAACTTTGCTTTGTTATTCAAGGACTAATTTTATTAATTCTGCATGTACTATGTGTAATAATGTAATTCTGTTTTTATTTATTTTTCTTAGTTCTCACTCAAGGATATGTTTTTATTGATTTTTAGAGAGAGTGAAAGGGAAGAGAGAGAGAGAGAGAGAGAGAGATGAGAGAAATGAGAGAGAAACAGTGACCAGTTGCTTCCTGTATGCACCCTGACTGGGGATCAAACTGCAAACCTAGGTATGAGCCCTGGCAGAGAATCGAACCTGCAACTTTTTGGTGTACCGGACAATGCTCAAACCAAGCCACCCAGCTAGGGCATAATGTAATTATGTTTTACTCGGGAGATAATACAGTACATATTATTTTTAAGATAAAGGGAAAAAGAGAAAGGAAAAAGAATATATCCTGAAGTCAGAACTAGATTAAATAATTGTCCTGTGTCTATTTTATGCAGTTTCATCACAGTAAGCAAAGTTTTTAGTGGTTGATCCTAAGGTGCTAAAAGAGTCAAGATCACTAGAAATATTAAGTTAAATGAAATAAAAATCACTTATAATCTCACCATCAACAAGTATTTTTACATTATAATGATTTTATTTTTTAAAGATTTTTTTTTTTTTTTTTAGTAAAATTCACAATCAATCATCAGCAAATATTTTAAACATTTGGGTTGATATCATTAACTATGCTGTATGCTCTAGATTTTTGGCAAATGTCTTTCACTGGGTTTATCAGTACTTTGTTTGCTAAGAGGCTTATTTTTTAACTAGAGGCCCAGTGCATGAAATTTGTGCACTGAGGGTAAGGGGTTCTTCATCCCAGCTGGCGCCCTCACACAGTCCAGGATGGGGAGTGGACCTAAGTTGGCAGTCAGACATCTCTCTCACTCCTTACCACCTGCCTGCTTGCTGCTTCTTATCACTCAGCTTGTTGTTCCTTAGCGCTGCTATAGAGGTGGGAGAGGCTCCTGCCACCGCCGCTGGGCTCACCAGCTGTGAGCCTGGCTTCTGGCTGAGCAGTGCTCCCCCTGTAGGACCACACTGACCACCAGGGGGCAGCTCCTGCATTGAGCGTCTGCCCCCTGGTGGTCAGTGCGCCTCATAGTAACTGGCCATTCTGATCGTTCTGCCATAATGGTTGCTTAGGCTTTTATTATATAGAACATGAATGAGTACTTAATTTTATCGAATACTTTTCCTACATTTATTGAAATGAGTGTGCGTTTCTCCCCCCTCCCACCCCTATTAGTCTATCAGTGTAGTAAAGGCCATGAATCCTTTTCCAGTTTTAAAAAAAACACAAAACAAACCATCTGGCAACTCTGAGATAAGCCCAATTTTAAGTTTTTAAATCATCATCAGATTCATTATTTGTCATCTTTTATTTTTATTCATGATGGAGGTTGTATGAGGTTGGTCTGTAATTTTTCTTTCTTGCACAGTTAACATTTATTGAGTTTCTGCTCTCTGTCCCACATTCTGTGAAATGACAAGTAGACTGTTTGTATTATTTGACTTGGCATTCTTTGTGGTAGCAAATAGACATCCCACAGTGTTCCCTTTTGAGAGATGTGATATTTTACCACATTGTGAAGTGTTTGTTACCAGTCAAGATTTTAAATTTTGGTTTAAATTCTTCTGGGATCAAGTCAGTGGTTTTATTTTTTGGGGACCTTTGTTGAATTTAGTATGTATCTTATGGAGCATAGTTGAGTCCTTTAAAAAACAGGTTATTGTATAAAAATCATTTCTTTGTTTTTAATGCACAGAAGCCGTCAAACGTTAAAGGTCAGAGAGCACAGTGTGTTGGGACCCTATGTCGACGGACTTTCTAAACTGGCTGTCGCAAGCTACAAGGTAAACAACATCCTTTATGTAATTCAGTGTAGCAGGTTTTTGTTGTTGTTGTTTAATTTGTGATTATTATTTTTGAAATTTAAAAAGTTACAGCAGTGCCACTAATAAATTACTTTTTACATAATTTTTTACTTAAAAAGCTGTATATGGCTGTCAGGACAGTTTAATTGTGCGAGAAGGTGTACATTTGCAAAAATACCTGTTCTTCTTTGTAAGACACACTTTTTTGTGTGTTTTACAAGCTCTGAAATTGTGATGTTCCTTACAATGATAAATATCAGCTTTTTGTCCTCCCTGATAGCACATATAGTAAAGTTGCTTATGATTGAGTGGATATAATGAAATACAGCGTACGAGGTGAGAGGATGGAATTCAAAGCCTGTTTCTAATCTGAGAGAACCACTGCCTTTAGTTCTTGTCATTTTCAAACTCAGGGTTCTGCTTTGTGTGAATGCAATGGGCTTTGCGCACTGGGGACATGGGGGTGGGGTGACATGCTGTGATGTAATGTACATTGAATTGAGAGTCTGAGAATGTTGATCCAGTGACACTTAATCCTTTTGTTCAATTCCTGTTAGACTCTGGGTTCTTTATTCCCCCTTACCTACCCTCTTTGTCCCAGTTTTCAAAATGGAAATTAGTTTTATAGTCTTGACTGTCTTAGGAGGTAGGTTCATTTGTTTCTTTGTTCATTAGTGAGTTCTATCATTTAGCCAATGACACTTTACTTAGTAAATATCTATTGAATATCTGTCATATGCCAGGCATTGTGCTAGATGCTGAGGATATAAAAAAGAGAATGAGATGGTCCATTACCTCAAGCTGGTTACAGGTGTTATAAAGTTATTATGAAACAACATGGTTTTAAGTGCTGTGGTAGATGCATATTTGAGGAGGGGTCCCTAACTTAAATGGATATGTAGGTGTCCGTGAAGGGTGGTGTCTGAGAAGGCTTCCTGGAGGAGATCAAATGGGATGATGTATGTGAAAGTCCTTGAAACTCTAAAGCAGTGGTTGCCAATCTTTCGGACTCATGGACCACCTGTGGCCCGTGGACCACCGGTTGGCGACTGCTGCTCTAAAATATGTATATAATGTTAGGTATTGTTGGATCATTTGAGAGCATATTTATGCAACATTGGAGAGAGAGCAAGATTGTTTTGAGAGCTAAAAGGAGATTGGATGCTAAAAAAATTAAAAGGCTCAATTCAGAGCTCATGCATGAGGCAACAGATTAGAGACCAATGAATAAATGTAGGCTGAAGAGGATAAGCTTTTACGTTAAGCCTGAGGATTGTCAGACTTAATGGTTCTAAAGTGGATTTAGAATGGAACTAGAACATTGTGGTTTTTTTTCCATTGTGGGGCCTATTTATATATTTTTTTACAGTTAATATTTTCACTTTGAGGCACTTTATTTATAATGTTGACTTTTTCCTTAAGCATTATTTTTTAAAATTTATACAGCAAAATAGAACCTTATAGTTTTCAAAGATTTTTATAAGTGTATGTCAGGATTATGTTTGGCTACATATAACAGAAAAAAATAGTAGAATTTAAGTTCTTTGGAATATGAATTATTATGTTTTGACCATTCTGTGTTCTCGGTATCTTAAAATGTACCTGGCACATAGTAGGTGTTTTCAATATATATTTGAGTAAGTGAATGAAAGAATGAATGGTGAAATGGCTGGTAGAGTGGCCCTAAAGACTGTTTGGAATCTAGATTCCTGCCAGCTCTGTGGTAATAACCTTATTTTTATAGTTCAAGGTGGCTTTTAAAACCAAGATGCAACAGCATGCCTACCCCCTTTAAGCATAATTCCCAGTGACCTGTATTGTACTTTACCTCTCATTTGCAAAAACTTAGTCATATGGCTAGACTGAACTTCAAGGTGTCTGGGAATTGTTGTCCCTTAACTATGCTGCAGCATGCTCACTGAAGATTAGGTTCCTTTACTGGAAAGAGGAGACTGGATAGAAGGAGGCAGCTAGTGGATTCTTACACCTGTCATCTTTCTTGTTCCTAAATTAAATCCTTATAATGTAGATGAGGTTATAGCTCTGCATTGTTACTTTGAAACTCAAATTCGGATTGTTTAAGTAAGTGTTTTAGAGCTTGTAACATTTTTTTAAAAATGAAGATCCCATGATCTTTCTCTGTTGCATCATGCTGTCTCTGTTTTAGCAGAAATGCCAGCAAGTAGTGCAGAAATTCATCTCTTGAAGTTTTTATTTTTAAAAATAGGTCTGGTAAGATATACTCCAAGGTAGTGAGGTGATGCTCTGCCTGCTTGAGAGGTTATAAGTTATTTTTGCTTGTTGCTTATTCCTGTAATCTAATTTGATTTAACAGTTAATATTTATTACTTTTATAATTAAAGAAACTAATTTTTTTTCAAACTTCTAAATGAGATGAAGATTGGCATGACATATTTGTCCATTTTCTGAGACTCAACATATGATGTCTAAACTTTTCTAATTATCAGTCAAAGCGGCCACTTTATTTACACCTACAGAAAATAGTGTATTGTATTTGTTTTCATAGGCCTATTGGCTGTTGTATTCTGTGAGGTTTAATTTTCACTGAAAAACAAAGTGTAAAATGTCAACTATGCCTGAATAAGTAGTGAAACTTTTCATGTATTTCCTAGTGTAGCAGAGTTTTAATATATATTAGATGGATAATGAAATGTATGTCTATGACTTGTTTTCACTTAGGATATTGAGTCTTTGATGTCTGAGGGTAATAAATCTCGTACAGTTGCTGCAACCAACATGAATGAGGAGAGTAGCCGATCCCATGCGGTCTTCAAAATCACCCTCACACATACTTTGTACGACGTGAAGTCTGGGGTAGGTGTTCAGACTTTAATTTGTAAAGTGGATCATGGTTTATCTTATTCCCTTCAGGTGTTAGATGACTAGAAGTCCTAACCAAACGTGTGTATCAGTTGGGACACAGGACAAGAAATAAAAGCTACTCTTGGTAGACAGAAAGAGATTTAAAGGAGGGATTTGGGGGCTTGAAAAGTTGTCGGAACATCTGAGGAGGAGTGGGTTCTAGACTGAATCTCTAGGAGAAACTTCCAGAACAACACAAAGTTTATTGACCAGGATGCTGCCCCCGAGGCCACCACTATGCTGTGGCTGTGAGTTCCAGGCATACCCCATAGCTGTGATCCAGGACAACGTACTACCACGATCCTGCATGCCAGCAAAAAACCCCCAAAATAAACAAACAAACAAAGAAACAAACACACAAAAAGGGGCAGAGGATGGCTTTTGCTTTACTTCTATTTTCCAAATCTTAAGCAAGTGTATCTGACAGAACCCAGGTCAGCCCATAACCCTGGCCTGCGAGGGAGACTGAGAAATGTAAGTTTTAGCTCTCCACCATCTCCAGCTAAAGAAGGCGGAGCAGAAGTTATACAAGCAGATGGTCCAAAGTCTTTGCCACAGTATCCCCCCCCCCCCCACGGCATTTTTTTGAGCTTTGAACTATGATGGCTAATGGCATATAAGCTAATGCTAATACTCTAGCTGATTCAATGGAGATACTTTTGAAATATTACCTTCTGCTAAGCAGCTAAGTATTAGAAGGAATAAATTGCACTGGGGAAACTGGACTATAAGTTGCTAGATTTTTAGAATTATATTTTTGAGTATTTGGTTTTGAAACTTGTAAGAGTTAACAGAGCCAGAGACACATATGCTTCTACACACTGGAACATCTCTGTTGACTTACACATTTGTGTTTTCCTCTTTTAATATGAATTTTTGCATATTTTATTATGATGCCCACCCCCAGCAAATAGATTTGAAATACCAGAAGCTAAAATAATTACCCTGGCAAAGCACGATATTTTGGCAGGATTTTTGTTTGCTGAAAGCTTATTTTTCTTCTATTGCCATCACAGCAAGATTAGTGTAACAACCAAAAGTTCTTTGTTTCCTATTTCCTTTTTCAGCATAAAACAAAAAACATACTGAAGACTTTTTTTTTAAACCAGAAGTACTTTTGATTTGGAAAGCTGAATATCCTTTTGCAGCAACATGCTTATTTATGGAAATAAATATGAATGTATGTTTTAAAGGAAAGTTTTAAAAAATGACCCAGTCTATAGAATTTGGCATTGATTTCCCACATTTTTTTTGTATTGCTGCTGAAAATAGAATGTTGATGTATGATTTAACATAAAACATTTTTATATGAAAATTTTTATTTTTCAGTTACAGTTTACATTCAGTGTTACTTTGTATTAGTTTCAGGCGTACAGCATAATGGCTAGATGGGCATACACTCACAGAGTGTTCCCCTGATATTTTCATTACCCACCTGGAACCATGTATTTATTATAATACTGGTGACTGTATTCCCTGTGCTGTGCTTTATATCCTCATGTGTTTTGTAACTACCAATCTGTACTTCTCAGTCCCTTCGCCTTTTTAGCCCTTCCCTCTGACAGCCACCAGTCTGTTCTCTGTATCCAGAGTTTTGTATAATTTTGTGTTTACAGGATTGTACAGTTTCCTCACAGTGATTTATAGCAACACAAACTAATTTTGAAAAAAAAAACACCCACTAACTCTTTAATAAAGGATTTCTTTAATAAACTCATTCTATAAAGATGGTATCACCTTTTATATTCCTTAACTGTGTATTAGCATTTGTCAATTTACTTTCCAGACATCTGGAGAGAAAGTGGGCAAACTGAGCTTGGTGGATTTAGCTGGCAGTGAGCGGGCCACAAAAACTGGTGCTGCTGGTGACAGGTTGAAGGAGGGAAGCAACATTAACAAGTAAGTCTTTCAGGACCTTTGTTGCTTTGGTGTTTTAATAGCCAAACAGGTGAACTTCTGTTGTTATTAAAATAATAAGATTCTAGGCCGATTAAGGCTATAATGGTTTTGAAATTTTTTCAGATGTATATTGTTTTATGAGCTTGAACCTATTTTATGTTCTGGTCAGATATCTGATGGGACTGAGGAGTATAACCTCAATCAATCAGAGGTTTCTCAGGAGTGGCCTTTTGAGATTTGGGGCTTGGAAATTCTTTGTCCCTAAGAGTGGTCCTGTATATTCTAGGATGTTTAGCGACCCCTCTGGCCTCTACCCACTAGGTGGCAGTAGTATCTGCCACCTCTCACCCCCCACCCCAAATTGTGACAACCCAAATTATCTCTACACATTGCCAGCTGTTCCCTGTAGGGGTACAGTCAGCCCCAGTTGAGAACTGCTGGTCTAAGTTATAGATCAGAACAAAGGTAATCGGTCTATCAGAGTCCAGCCGCTGACCGTGACCTGGGTGTCACTGAACAAACAGCAGCATGTATACTGGCCACATCTGGCTTTCCTCTTATGGCTGCTGGTGCTTATTTATTGCTAGAGATTAGGGATTTATGAAGTACTATTTTATTCACCAATTCTTTCATATGGCTATATTTTCTTCCTCGGGCTAAAATGTTAGCTCCTGTGGGCAGGAATTTTTCTATCTTTGTAGCTACCAGAGGGACACATAATGAGATAACCAGTCATCAGTAACCAGCTGGAGATCATAGAACACCATCACGCAGATTCTGTTATTATCCAATGTAGCTTCCTTTCTTAAAGTTATGTGGTGTTCATGTCATTATCTTGACCCAAAGGTTTACAGCTCACATCTTTATTTATAAAAATGAAAAAAAAGGCCAAGCTAAGCAGTTTTATTGCTTACAGTAATATTAGAGGGATATCACCTTTTAGAGTTTATGTATTTTTAAACGGAGCAGCAAAATGCTGACAACAGTACTGTTTTCTTGCAGGTTCAAAGGCATCTTGAGGTTCAATCTTTGTGTTGAAACATGATACTTGATATACTTGGTTTTTTATGATTGTTTTGGTTTGTTGCACCATGCAGGTCCCTCACAACCCTTGGTCTAGTTATCTCAGCCCTGGCAGATCAGAGTGCTGGCAAAACCAAGAATAAATTTGTTCCATATCGTGACTCGGTTCTCACTTGGCTGCTCAAAGTAAGTTTTTGTTCCCTTCCTGGTTTACTCTTGGTGGTCCATAGCAGGAAGAATAACGAGTAGAACATTAGTCCTTTCCAATGATCATTTCCTCTATCATTAGGCTGTTAGATGGTAACCATGATTTTAATTCATTAAGCACAGGTTTCTTCTTGATTCACCAGAACTGGAAGCAGTGGGGGTTTGGTGCACACTGGATCCCACAGTTTTAATAGAAGAAGGACCTCATTCTAATCTAATAGGCAAGTGAGTCATAGGAAAGCAGTTTCTACCCTCTTACAGACCCAGCTGGACCACTGGTTTTCTTACAGACGCCCTTTATTTGGCATTGTTTTACCTTCCATTTTGGTTTAACTTCAAGATTACTCATGACCACTTTAATTTGCTTTCAGCTTCTTAAAGTGTTGTTTAAGAATATAGAGCAGGTCACATAATCATTCACTGACTGACTCAATGTCAATGAAAGAAATGTAAATAAGAAAGAAACAAAACACCTGTGTGAAGTGCCGCGGAGAACATAGTGGAGTGCGAGGCACTGCTTGCCCTCTCATTGCTCAGAGTTTGGTAAGGGAGATATGATCTGTACATAAAACATTGTAACATGAGTCAGTGATTCCATGAGAGATAATAATGACCTGTAATAGGAGTTTGGGGGAAAGAGACTATTTCCAGGTTTCCCCTGGTCTTCTAGGGTCCCGTTAATTTTGATGAACTGAATATTGGCCTGGGAGTTAGAGGATATAAAATCTAGTGGCAGTTTAACTCTTTATAGAGGGGCCAACCTGCAACACTATTTTCCTACAACCCCTTTTTTCTGAAAAATGCAGTAATCATTTATGAACCCTGTTTAGTCTTGTGATAGCTAATTTTCTCCTTGATCAAGATTTATGTATTGAACACCCATTACTCATTGTGCCAGGGTTTGAGAATATAAAGATGAGTTAAATATATGTTCCACAATTTTGACTTAGTCCATGACATATTTAGAGAATTGTGTAAAAGGAGTAGGATTTTCTTCTAGTTTCTACACTCTCTTAAAGGTTTCCTGGTATTCAAGTTTACTTTTTAGAACTCTGCACACCTTTTGAACGTGCTTTATTAAGTGTAATTTGCCACAGTAGGAAATCAGGTATGTTACTTCTTTTGGACTAAGTGAAGTAAAATTGAAATTTAAAACAAAAGAATAAACAAACAAAACTTTAAAAAATAACTCTATATTTTATTTTTCAATTATAGTGACTATTATTTTATATTGGTTTCAGGTATACAACATAGTAGTTAGACAATCATATACTTTACAAAGTGTTCCCCCTGATATTTCCAGTACCCTCCTAGCACCATACATATTTATTGCAATGTTATTGGCTATATTCCCTATGCTGTACTTTACATCCCCATGACTATTTTCTTTAAATATATTTTTATTGACTTCAGAGAGGAAAGATAGAAACATCAGTGGTGAGAGAGAATCATTGATTGGCTGCCTTCTGCACGCCCCCTACTAGACATCGAGCCCACAACTCAGGCATATGCCCTTGACCGGAATGAAACCCGGAACCCTTCAGTCCGAAGGCCAACTTTCTATGCACTGAGCCAAACCGGCTAGGGTCCCATGACTATTTTCTTTTTTTAAAAATATTTTATTGATTTTTTACAGAGAGGTAGGGAGGGGGATAGAAAGTTAGAAACATCGATCACTTGCTTCCTGCCCTGCACACTCTCCACTGGGTATATGCCCGCAACCAAAGCACATGCCCTTGACGGGAATTGAACCCGGGACCCTTCAGTCTGCAGGCCAATGCTCTATCCACTGAGCCAAACCAGTTAGGGCTATTTTTGAACTACCCATCTGTACTTCTTAATTCTTCATCTCTTTCAACCAGTCCCCTAACCCTCTATCCTTCTGGCAATCACCATTTTATTCTCTGTGCCTATGAATCTGTCTCAATTTTGAACAAACAAAATTTATTAAAAACTATTTCTAAATAACTCTTGAATTAAAGGGATATTACAAAAACATTTCACTACTAAGGAAATAATTGTCCTGGTCTTCATAAGTTAATAATTAACCTTTAAACATAATTTGTTTAATTTCCAGAAGAAATCTCAATAAGATACTTACTTCTTCCTCAAAGTTTCCACAAAAACATATCCTAATCATTCATGGCTATTCCCTGCCTGTGCCTGATTTAAAAGACAGAATAGTCATTATCCTATTGTTTCAGTGTTGCTACTTCAGTCCACTTAAATAAACAATAGGAAATACCTTTTGTTCGTTGGTTGATATAGTTAAAATGGCCTAGGTAATTAATGGCCATTCCATAGGCTGAAGGCCAGAAGAACTTGGTAGAATCAGGTACCATGCTAAGAGCTTCACGTACATTATCTCAGTTACCCCTGGAAGGTAAACGGGCGGTGTTCCTGTTTTACAGATGAGACATGGAGACAGAAAAAAGGTTGGAATGGAGGGTTTCACTAGCCATCTTCTTTGTGTAGGCAAAAGGTCATCAGAGGTTACTTTTGATTAGGAGGAGACGCACTTGACTGTTGCCAGTGTTGATAGCAACTATTGGAAATATACTTGAACTTGAGGAACAAAACAAAACCCTTTCTTTAAAAATTCACTTTATATTCTGTTTAGTAAAATTAGGTTAAAATTGTAACTTCTATGTATAAATTCTCAAGCTTAAAAAATTAATACTTTTTTTCCCCCTTAAAAACTATGTGACCTTCCTTATTCTGTTTGACTTTTGCATCAAGATCCTAAGTAGGGGCATTTTTGCAAAACATAATTTTGGGATTTAAACAGTTTTCTCAAATGCCTCTGGGAATCCATTGAGATGCAAATCATTCTCCTTTGAAGTGGCTTTTATGTCCCTGTTAGTTTTTCCTTCTTTAATTCTTAATTAGTCTAACTCTCCCTGATCCTTTTTGACCTGATATGATTCTGGTGTTCTCCAATGTAACTTTAATTAAACTTATAAAAGTGCTCATCGTATATAAGACTTGCAATTTCTTTGTAAAGCTTTTTTTCTTCTTCTTTTTTTGCATTGTATTTGCGTTATAATTTGCTGTGCTTTTAATGTTCATAACATCTGAGAGTTGGAGAAACTCTGATACTCCTGGTCAGGCATAGATATGAGTGCCCTTCTCTCAGGGGCCGTAGAGTGCTTACTCATTTGGTAAGTGGCCTGTGGAGAACCATTTTGTATTAAGATGATTTGGGCCTCTGTGTGTAATCTTATAAATATGGTTCTCAACATCGAGTAACTTCTGGTAACAAATGCTCCAATAATGATTATCTTTCAAATCCATCCACTTTTCCCCATTCTTATTGCCACTTACATAATGGAGACTTCATCTCTCGCTTGCATGATTGAAACCTCTCCCTTAAGCTTTCTTAGTCCATTTTGTTCTTTACAGTTAGGTTTCATTTTCTTTCTATATTAATACTCTTCTTAAACTTAAATCTCTTTAATAATTTTCCAGAAGCCCTTACAGTAAAGTCCAAATTCTTTAATGACTTGTTACTTACTAGGCCCTTTATAATCTGTCCACACCCTACTTCTCATTGTTCATCTTTTGCTCTTGATATTATCAATTCTAGCTAAGTGACTTCTAGGACTTTGCTCTGACTCTAGAACATTCTTCCTCCTCTTTTCAGTCTCCTACACCGCTCTCCTTCCCTTTGGCCCCAGTGATGCTTACTCATCTTAAGGTCTCAAATATTGCTTTCTTTGGGATCTTCCCTAACCTTTCAAAATTGGGCTTTCTGCTCTTTCTGTTTTCCCAGACCATACTGTATTTATCCCTACTTTAGTTTTTATCCTGTAGTATTTGCTCACCAGCATCTCCCTCTAGATGATAAACTCCATGAAGAGTTGAAAGAATTAATAATTTCAATTCTGCTCTGAATTAACATTATGACCTTTGGTTAGTCATCATTCTTTCTGGGTCTCAATTTCTCTTCTGTAAAATGAAATAATTTCATTAAATGACTTCACAGATTTCTTTCAGCTTTAAACAATTCTGACTTCCAAAATTAAATTTCTCTCCTAGGTCCATTTAATTTGCAGTTGCTACATTCGAAACAAAGCTCAGCTGATTTGCCTAATTAAGCAATTAAAGAGTAAACAAGAAGTTTCATAATTTCTCCTTGAAAGAGTGCCAGGTCTTTTGTTGCCATTTCCTTTTTGCTAATGGCCTGAGGCCATTTTTGAATATAAGCATATTGTTGTTGCTCATGCATAAGAGCTTTTAAAATATCAAGGATTTGTTGTTTGCCAGGTTTCCTTTTCTCAGCACAAATTGAAGCACAATGTGCATGCTTTCTCCTTTGCCACTTATTGTTACACATCCCCTTTTTCCCAGCAGTATTTGCTGTTCATGTGGGCTAACAGAATGCCGGGGTTCTTGAAGGGCAGCACCCCACCACGGTGCTGCCAGGGAGCTGAATTGCCGCCTGAGATGTAATTCCTGTGATCTTTATATATGGCATTGGAATTTCATTAATGTGCATGGGATTCTTCTTGACATTTTTCTGAACGTTCCAGAGCTGGGCACCAGCAATGTGAGATCAGCATCTTGAAGTGAATAGTGAAGCACACACTCATACAGGCTTCACAGAGATTGCCTTTGCTTCCTAAAGCCCAGATGACTTATTTTTCCTTCCTTTTTCATGCATCAGTGTATTTCCTAACTAGATATGATCTTAGCTATGTTTTCTGTGTAAAACCAAATTTTCAGTAATGGACGAATAAGCGGACATACTGTCTGTGATTATTGAACTGTCATGGACACCAGGGAATAATTTTGTTTCTGGCTCTAGGACACAATAATTTGGGAAGATGTCAGGTCACCTTACTTGCTCCTCAGGTCCAATCAATCATGTTGGACTTGAAGGCAGAATACAGTTGTATTAGAATATTGTTCAATTTACTAGTTCTGGATCTTTAGCCAGAATATTTAACCTTCTTGTCAGAGTAAACCTCTGATTTTTCATTGGTAGAATGAGGAGACTAGTAATCCAATTCACCAATGCTGAGGACAAAATAAAATCTATGCACAAAGACTATATAGATCACAGATGCTTGAACACATTTTAGATATATTGATATTGGGAAAACTTTGTATCTTCTAAAGTAAGAATTTTATGTCATTTAATGCAGCCCAAAAGTAATGTTGGCTTTCTTATGATTTAATGAATTCCTTATTATTGGCCTGTTTGAGTGTTTTCTCTAATCTTGAGACTATATTTAGTGATATTCTGCTACTGAAAGAGGGTGTTGAATTTATTATCTTGGGTAATTCTTCTCATCCTGGGATTGTATATTAGAGTGTGAGTACTTATCTATTGCTATATGACATATTACCCCTAGACCTTATCAGGTGGAAACAATAATCATCTATTATCTCACAGTTTCTATAGGTCAGGATTCCTGGTGTGGCCTAACTAAGTGGTCTGGCTGGCTGCAATCAGAGTGTCTGGGGTTGCAGCTACCACAAGGCTTAATGTGGGTCGCATATGCTCACCTAAATAGTTGTTTCCAAATTCATTCCTTTGTTCCCTTCAAGGGACCATCTCACCTCATGGCAGTGGTGAGAGAAAACACCCCTCATAGAAGCTACAATGTTCTTATAATCAGAAATGACATGCCATCACTTCTGCTGTATTCTATTTCTTAGCTGCAAATAAACAAGTTCTGTCCACACTCAAGGGAAGGTATTACTACAAGGAGGTGGAAAGCATTTTAGAGGCTGCCTGCCACAGCCATTGTATGGTGAAGTGGAGTGGGGGTGGACATGATTTCCCAAGGCTAGTTTTGTGATTCAGTTATATTTAGTTATTTTTAATATTCTCAAGTGAAAGTGGTATTTTGAATTTGTTGGAGTCTATTCAAACCCCCTCTCACTGTACTTTCTAGTCTCAGTGTGATGAGGGTGAGTGAGTACCTTTTGTTCGGCACCCTTGTCGCCTGGCCTGTGGAAGTGGTTGTGTAGAATATAAAGTGTATTTTAGTAGCTTTAGAAGTGGAATCAAAGGGAGTAAAATGAAATACCTTCAATGTATCTTTTGTTTAATAAGACTGTAATTATACCTTTTTGTATAATTATAATTTTAAAAAATGTACAAGATGATTGATCAGTAACACCTCCTGGACCATTATTTAGGCTTCTCGGAGATTCCAGGTACAAGGCCTTGGATTGTAGGTAATCATTCTTTAATCAGATAACAGTATCACAATTGTTCAGTTCCTTTAAGGAAGATTTTGTAGGCATTTAAGAAATCATTCTTTTTTATTCTGAGTAATCGGCTGACTTACAGCATCATGTCTGTTAAAAGAGAACAAATTGTCTTAAAATTAATTCTTATTAAACTAAAATATAGGTAGACTTTATTTCTCTACCCATTCTCAAAAACCAAAATTCCCTTTGCAGAAAAGAAACTTGGCAGGAAAAAAAGATCATGGGACAGAGAGTCAGGATACCTATATTTTAGTTCCAACTTGGTCCTTAAATACGTGTTTGACCTTGGGATATTATCTGACCACTTCTGATTTCAACTTCCTCATATGATGTTCTCTACCAACTTTAAAAATGCTACTCAATTTCTCCTTCTCTAGGACAGTCTTGGGGGCAACAGTAAGACAGCCATGGTAGCTACTGTGAGTCCAGCAGCTGATAACTATGACGAAACCCTTTCAACTCTTCGGTATGCAGATCGTGCAAAGCACATCGTGAACCACGCTGTGGTGAATGAGGATCCTAATGCACGAATCATCCGAGATCTAAGAGAAGAAGTAGAAAAACTCCGAGAGCAGCTAACCAAAGCAGAGGTATAAGGCACAGCTGAATAATGTAAAAATCTAGTAAAGCTAAACTTGAGTTTTCTTCCCCTTTAGCCATAAGTGATAATTCACTTAGAATTTTTAAATTTCTTATAGGAAGAGAGATTTGAGATAAGTAATAAATAAAGGAAGACAGACAGATTATCCTAATTGCCATTTAGAGAATTTTTAGAGGTGTTAAAATATCTAATGGGAAGAAAGAATAAAATGAATTGAGATACTGTTTTGTTCTCTAATATAGGCAGCAGACAAGAGAGAAGATGTGTAATAGAATAAGGGAGAATAAGAAAGACACTTGAAAATGCATATAATTAAATTTTAGTGCAGAAAATGGTGGAGAATGGGCACAAACTAATTGGAAGAAGAAACAGACAGACTTGTGTTTATCATTTCTTCACTGCTTGAAGTCAGAGTGGAAATCTTAAGGAGATCTTTCATACCTTAATAATCTATTTTTGCCATGCTGTGGGTTAAATTATTTTGGAAAATATATTTTATACCAGCAATACCTATCTGTTTAGTGGTATTCTGTGTCCAATATTCTTTGAACATTCTATGTGTGGTATTTATGTTCCATAACTGACTTTTTGTTCCATAACCTACACAATTCTCAACTACAACGGAATGCTCAGCCTTTTGTTGTAAGAGGAATGCAATATCAGAATCATGATTCCTCCTCTAGCCCTTCCGTTCCCACAATTTGCCAGCACTGTGGGACTCTTTCCAGGGGTGGGACCATAGTTTTCTTCTTTGTCATAGCCTGCATTCTGGTAGTAAATTGGTAAAATACATGGTCAAAACAATTATCTTGATCATATTTTTGCCTGTTGAATTTTATCCTATGTTTAAGGAATAATCTTAAAGTTCATCAAGATTCTTTGACATTTTGTGTCTGTTCTTGATATTAATAACACCATCTAGTTTGCTACATGTACAAATTTAGTCTGTGTATACTTGGATAAATACCTGAAGTTAACAGTAAAGACTAGAATGAATCATGTATGACTTTAGATATACAGCTGAAGGGGATTTGAAAAATAAGCCCTTGATACCTTGAACTGTCTCGTTAAACGTTGGAGGAAAAGGACAAAGTTGTCTCCCTTTCAAACCCATCCTGATGACTGGATTTGTTTGTGGGATCCACACAGTCGGGCTGCTATGCATCAGTGGCAGTCTCAGGTAGATCAGAGACCTCAGGGAGCTGCAGAGCTGAGAGGAGGCAGATGGTTTCTTCTGGTTTCTGGATTTACATAATTTTTTTTTAGCACATCGGACAGACATTTCATGAAATAAACATTTTGCTTATAGGCAATGAAGTCTCCAGAGCTAAAAGAACGGCTGGAAGAATCAGAGAAGCTAATCCAGGAAATGACTGTGACCTGGGAGGAGAAATTAAGAACAACCGAGGAGATTGCTCAGGTTTGTGTTCCCTGATTTAGAGAGAAACCTCACGGCAGTTTGTGCCAGGGATCTCAGAGGGCGTTTCTGATTCGGTTTTAGTTTTCTGGCTTTGAGGATGGCAATCTAGCACCATTAATAAGAATCTAGTGCCAAGAGTTTATATTTAACTAACTTTATTTGAAGAATAAAAAAAGACATGATTACAATTAATTGTTCATCATGTAAGAAATAATTTTTTAGGGTCATAAAAAAGTTTTTAATAAAGAATTACTTTGTAGCCTCTGGCTCTGAACATCCAATTCTATTAAGTGTTTTGTAGACCTGAAGAAATTTGCCCAAACCACAAAATTATTAATAGAAGATACCAGGTTGTGAGGATCTTGCTTCCATATGACAACTCAGTAAAAATAATGTAAAATTCTTAAATCTGAGGTTACTCTATTTTTAGAACACTTGATATTGAGTTGTAAAATCTTAGGGTGGAAACATTAGCATTTGGAGAAAATCTTGAAATGTCCAGCTAAGTCATAAAAGACTTAATGCTGTGGCTTTCCTGTTAGATGATTCATTCAGCCTCTGTTTTAGAAACATATATGATAATGTGGAGCTCAGTATCCCTTTAATCAGTCTTTTCATGATTGGACAACTCTAATGTACCTATTTAATAGAAATCTTTTATTTTATTTATGCTCATTGGCCTTAGTTTATTCTCCCAAAACTAAAAGAAAAAGTATACCAATTTTATTAGTAACTAATAATAAAATAGCCAATTGGATTCACATATGTGTTGTGGTCTATGCTAAGCACATTTTAGTATTTTATTTAATCCTCCCAAAAACCCTGAAAGACAATTATGACCAGATATTTAAAGTCATCTCTGCCTCTTTTCTTCCTTTTTTAAACTTGAAAATCTCTCCTGTTTTCAGCTGTCCCCTGGATTGGCAGGTACATAGAACTTGCCATTTATTTTGCCTCCCAGTAGATTACATCTTTAAATGTGCTGTCCAGAACCAATCTATATATATATATCAGAAGTTGTAGGACACTACTATTATGTAGCTTGAAGTGGGATTTTTATTTATAGTAAAGCAAACTAGAATTTAAGTCCATTTAAAAACATTTTTTATTATAGTCAACTTCAATATTGGTAAGAGAAGAGTATAATAAATCCACATATACTCATCACCCAGTTTCATTAAAGATCAATATATGGCCAATCTTATTTTATCTGTGTCATCACATTGGGTTATTTTAAAACCTTCTCTTCAAATTACAGAGAAGACAATATACCAAGGTATAAACTTTATTTCTCATTACATATCTCACTTTTTTGTTTTTCATAAACTATATCATTCCAATAATTGTTCGGTTGGGAACTCATTTGTGTGAGCTTCTTTGAGCTCTCCAAAAATAAAACATTGACTTTGAAGTGCTCTTGTGCTTGGATTGCTTTGCTGATACAAAAGAGGGTAGGCCTAAGTGAGATTGCTGTGCTAGCGAATTTTATCTTTAGCATCTTTCCTTACCTAGCTGTTCTCTCCCTCTTGCAGATGTCCTTTTTGGGGACTATGCCTGATTTTATCCAATTCCTTATCTTTCCAAGCCCCCAAGCTTCAGTGTTGCTGAGCTTTCTTCTCCTCTCTCACTGGATCTGTTGATCATTGATCTCCTTCCAAAATTGCCTTACAATCCCTGAAATGTATCTCTGGCAGTATAGCCAGAAATTGTTAATGAAGTCTTCTGCGATAAAAACGGTCCGTGGCCAGATAACTTTGAGAACATCTGGGTAAACTAAGTTAAATAGATTTCATTTTTTGAAGGACTTACCACATACCTGTCCCCAGTCTGGGCTCTCAGAGTCCTCTATGCTCTGTGGCAGCTTCTCTAGTGTGCCAGCCCCACGCATCTCTGCCATCGAGGTCCAGGACAGCTGTCTGTATCCTTCTGACCCTGGAGTCATGCAGTACTCTACTATTGTTCAGTTTTTGTGTGTATAGTTTTATTATCTAATGAGTGAGTAAGGTTCTCAAGAAAAAAGGCCTTACTTTTTGTTTCTCAAGTGGGTGTTCAAGAATATTTTTGAATAAACAAACAGAACTCAAGTTGACTAATTTCATTTTTTTTTCTATTGAAATAAAAACCTGGATATGATCAGGGGTCAGCAAGTATGTTTCTTTTCATTCAGGATCAGTCTTTAATTGCCTACCCAAATTCCTATGTAAAAGAGCCTCGCCTCAGAAAGGACTACACAACTTATGTCAGAATTGCTCTCCCTGTTTTAGGACCATGTTATTTATCAAGGGTAATCATTTCTCAGAACTGAAAGCTGAAAACTCTAATGTATCATGCTACACCAATCAGAACTTCTGAAAGAACCCTATAGTGTTTTTTGTTAGAAGGGAGACTTGATTCAAAAACCCAGAAACAAAATATCTCTACTTTTGTAATAGAATACTTCTAGGCAAAATGTATTGAGTGGGTGGCAGTGGCCATATAAATTAGGATGGTATCCCTAGAAACAGCAAGATTCTGAAGCTGTGAGTTAATTATAGTGCATATTTATTGTGTGGCCCTAATTAAATGACTTTGCATATTTTGTCTTTCCCCAGAGTCAAAAGTCCTTGGTGGCTGTGACTCATTACTGTTTGCTATTTATAATGGCCAAAGACACCTTCCTCTGCCCCAATTCATACACCTTAATTATAGAGCATCAGCTGCAGGATTCATATGTACCCATTCACATGCATACATTCATATTTTGAGGATTTAGAGACAGTAGGCACAGAAAAAGAAAGATTCACATCCTTATGAAAATAGCACTTGAGTGCATATGCAGGTTTTATTTTGATAATTTATAAGACCAATTTTTGAATGCTCGCTGTGTGTTATGCTTTGAGCTAGGAGTACACCTTGGATAAATGGGATCCATGCAAGTAAACAATTACCAGTTGAGAACAAGTGTGCTCCAGCTAGAATACAAAGGTATAAAGTCTCTTAAGCTAAAGAGAGCATTCTCCACACTTGCAGGGACCTGGAAGATGTTCCATGTAACTGCATTATAGGTTTTGAAAGTAGGAGTAACAAGTTGTGATGATGAGGGTACATGAAATAGGCCAGATTGAAGGGCCTTGTGGACTTTGATAAAGAAGTTTGGCTTTCATCCTGGCTGGGGAGTCACTGAGACATCAAGTAGCAAGTGTGTTGAAAACTTGGCTGTTTAGAAACATCACAGTTGAGTAAAACAAATGTGCATTTGCTCATATATACAGAATTAAGTGAGAAAGATGAATTCAAGATGTTATTTTCAAGAATGAAAATTGAGAACTCAGTATACTTGGTTGTTATTTGTAAGGCTTTATTTTTCAAAATGAAAAAGTTTTAATTAATAAAGTAAAATAAGATTACATAGTTCAGAAAGAGAAAATAATGCTATATATATATATATATATATATATATATATATGCCTAAGCAATCTGCTGACCATTTGGTAGCTATGACATGCAGTGACCACCAGAGGGCAGATGCTCAATGCACAGGCATAGAAACATGGAACAGATCGATGAATCTCAGAAAGGAGGGGTAGGGGGAATGCGGAAAGAGTTTAACCAAAGATCTTATATGTATACTAGAGGCATGGTGTACGAATTCATGCACCGGTGGGGTCCCTTGGCCTGGCCTGTGGGGATCGGGCTGAAACTGGCTCTCTGACATCCCTGAGGGATCCTGGATTGCGGGGCACAGGCCAGGCCAAGGGACCCCACTTATGCATGAATGCGTGCACCAGGCCTCTAGTAATCTATAATGCCATGTTCTAAGTAAACATTTGACTTACAAGGCTATTCAATAATTACTCTAACATAAGATCCTTTATATCTCCCTGCATCAATACCTATGGAATTAATACTTCTCTAATACCTTTACAGGAGCGGCAGAAACAACTTGAAAGTCTTGGGATATCTCTTCAATCTTCTGGAATTAAAGTCGGGGATGATAAATGTTTCCTTGTTAATCTGAATGCTGATCCTGCTTTGAATGAACTTCTGGTTTACTATTTAAAGGTGAAGTAATAGGCTTTGCTACTGTTTCCTGTCACGAAATAGAACAGTGTTTCACAGCATTTTTTTTTTTAAG
Source organism: Vespertilio murinus (assembly GCA_963924515.1). Classification (NCBI taxonomy): domain Eukaryota; kingdom Metazoa; phylum Chordata; class Mammalia; order Chiroptera; family Vespertilionidae; genus Vespertilio; species Vespertilio murinus. The sequence continues at coordinate 71,647,970 of OZ004708.1, forward strand.
TTGGAGAACTATGCTTATTCCAGATAATGAATTAGCCAATTGTTTTTATTGAAGTGTAGAAAAAACTTGGGTTTCTGGAATAGTTTCCCTTTTTAGTTTTTGAGTGATGTCATTCAACCTTGTGATATAAAAAATGATATTCTGATATTATTTCTAACACATTAAGTAGATTAGTTATTATTCTTTAATTTGATTTATACCAGAGAGTTAAATAGACAACTTTAAAGCTTAAGAATTGACTTAAAACTGATTTATTAGTAGACTGAACCTTTTGTGGTTTATATGAAGCATGCCTTTGTGTGAGTGCTTTGTTAGCTTGCAAGAGGAAATGTTTGAAGAAAGTTATATTCACAGGTTCACTTGATATGAAAGTTGTGTTTCCAGTAACTAGGAAAATTTAAAAATTTGGATTATCAACTTATAAAATAAGAGAATAGGTCACTTAGAGACTGGAAGGGTCAGAGTGTGAAACAGGAATAAAACAAATACTGATGTACATTGAAAGCTATAAATAGTGGGACACATCAGGAAGAAGACAAAAGACAAATTTATGAATCCTGAGATTATATAATCATGAGGAGTGACCCCAAATTGTTTTTTATCAAGTTCAAAGCATGAGTTATATAATTCTAACAGGAGGTTAATAAATATTAGTAGGAAAATTTCCCTCCTCATAATATATTTGGTTTTAACTAAGGTGACTAGGAAAGTAAAGGCAAGGAACTGGTAACGTTGGAAACTGCTTTAAAATTATAGATTGTGTGCTTTCATTTCCAAAGAGACTAAAGAATTCATGACGTTTTGGCTAGTTTCCCAGTTTTTATCAAAGATATCCTGGGATAACTACGTGGTGTAATTTTGAATACCATGTTTTATTACTGGTATTATAACTGTGGTTAAGTCCTGTCTTTGATACATACAATCGTGTGGTTATCAGGTATTTTGCTGCAGTGGGAGCAACACTGTTTTTAGTCCATATTACCATTTAACAGAAGTCTGATCTCCAGTCCTTTGCCAGCCCCTGCAGATGTTTCCTCTATAAATGGAAGTTTTCTCTGTCTGGCTACCTCACAGAGTTCCTGAGAGGATTAAATGAGATTGTATATATGGAAGCTCTATATAAACAGAAGCACTATGCAAATATAAAATATTCTACATATCATTTTCACATTTGATAGTCTCTGTGGTACCTTATGCATATTATCTTTGTCTATTGAAAAAATATGATGTATTCTCTCTCTCACTTCCTCTCTCTCTAAAAATCAATTAAATTTTTTTTTTAAGTCTTGGCCAGTGTGGCTCAGATGGTTGGGCATCATCCCATGCATGGAAAGATTGCTGGTTTGATTCCTGGTCAGGGCACATGCCCGGATTGAGGCTCAATTCCCTGTAAGGGGGCATGAAAGAGACAGCCAATTGATGTTTTACTCTCACATCGATGTTTCTCTCTCTCCTTCTAGCTATCTCTCTCTCAAAAATAATATGACGCATTATCACATCACTTAATGTGCTTCTAGACAGTGTTGGCAGCACTTTGTTAGAATGTCAGCTGTAGATATTCACATGCTTTAGGAGAGATGGAATCTTAGAACAGGACTTGAAATATTCTGCCCTTTTTACTTCTCAGAACTACACATTCTTTCTCTTTCTGATGTGGAGAATTTCAAATTGGAAAACACAAACACAGACACCCAAGAAAAAAACTGATTCATATCTGTTCCTTAACTAAAAAGTTAAACAAAGAAAGGATTTAAAGGCTTTTGGAGGGTAGTCAAAATATTTCTGGCTGCCTTGTGAGGAGGTGCTGGGGTTCTGTTTCAGACTGTGTGGTGAACCCTGTCCTGGCAGGATTTGAGGTAGGGTGGGTTTCTTCACTGTCCAAGCCAACCCCATGACGAGAGTATATTCATGACCAAGCACATTCAAAAGGATGATCTCAGTCCAAGAACAGCTTTTGCTTCAGTAAAGCTGAACCGTGATGTGGGACGGAGGAATTCGGAGGCTGTGTATTTTGTGTGTTTTTTTTGCTTTCAAATTCTCAAGTCAGTTGAGATGCTGGGCAGATGACTTCACATCTCTTGGCATCCCGCTTGTAAAATGAGGGTCCTGGAATAAAATACCTCTAATGTTTTTTCTACTTCCAAGTTGTATGGTTCTCTTCCAGAACAGTACCTTCCATTTATTTGTTCTGTCCAGAACTGGCAGAGGTGAAGTAAATTCTAGTTGCCATGATTTAGTAAATAACGTTGGCACTGCTACCGCTCATGAGATTCTATGCACGGGCAGATGAACACAGGGCGAATTTATTGAGGTAAATAGTGAAAGTGGTGGTGATGATAAGGATAAAGATGTCTCAAGGGAGTACGCCAGACAACACTTAGATAAGGAACTCCCATAGATATTTTGCAACATTGAAAGCACAAAGGATAAAATGACCGAAGTTTAGACAGGAGTATGACACTTTGCCAGCGCATGGACCATAAGCTCACTCCGTATTGTAAGTTATGCATTGAGAAGATGGCAAGCACTGTTCAGACAACTCTAGATAAGCTTTATACAAAGAAATACAAAATGCTTTAAATTTCAGTGCAGCATCTTAAATAAATGTGTCACTGGTTTTTCATTTCTCTATACATTATAGCAATAAGAGAATTCTTAATGTTGTTATAGACATTTTTAAAGGTCATAGGATAATTGCAACTTTTCCCATTGATTAGTGAGGTCTCCTTGCACAGTTATTTTTATGTCCTGTGCTCACATGCAAAGAAAGATCTACCTGAGTTCTGAGGTCAGCTTGGAGATTCATTCCAGCATGAGCCAAGCTTCTAGAGGGAATAGCTGCTTCCCCCACCTTACAAACATTATGGTAGTAATATATCCGCCCCCCCCCCAAACCCCCTTAAAAAGCTTTATGAAGACATATTAGAAAAAGAAGGGGGTGATGGTTACCATCCTAATTCAAACGTGCAATAATATTCATAGTTAATATTTGGTATTTTTATCTGTATCCTCTGGGTCTATCCCCATATGTATGTGTATGGATTTATATTGATAGCATATTTTTAAATTATAGAATTGGTGTCATAGTGTGATTGAGTCCAATCATGCCTCTGAATCATCCACCAAATCTTTCAGGAGAGCTATTTTGCTTATGTAGTTCTGGGTCTACTCTTTTCACAAGTCAGCTATTTCATAAAGTAATTTTTAAAAATTTCAATGACAGTTGACATACAATATTATATTAATTTCAGGTGTACAGCTGACTAGATATTTATATAACTTATGAAATGATCACCCCAAAGCCTCGTACTCCTCTGACACCATACACACAAGTCAGCTATCAAAGGCTGGGAAAACAAGGGTGATTCTGAAGGATTTGAGGCATATTACACATATGCACACTTGTACCAGTGATTTAGTAGAAGCTTCAAAGCACATGTTGACCCTATATCATAGCTCCCATTGACAGAAAACTTCATGTTATTGTTACCAATCACTAATTGGGGTGATCAGAATGTCAGGGGCAGCCTCCATTCTCTCTCTTTTACTCTCTCTAAAAATCAAAGGAAAACATTTTCTCAAGTGAGGATTAACAACAACAACAACAACAAAGGTTGCAGCGGAAAATAATGATTATAGTAGAGGTATTAATATAAAACTATAGTTTTCAGTTTAAAAGTATAACTCAACTCAGTATATTATTCCTTAAAAGAAATAGAACTTGTCAAATGATTTTCAGAGAAAGCCAGAAATTCCCCACTGTTCCATTTGCTTTAAAAATCTCTTAGCTAAGGTAATGGATTAATTAATGTAAGAGGGCTCAGAGTAGATTATTTCACTTTGTATACATGTAAGAATGTGGTATTAATCAGTGAATTTGATTTCTTTGTAGGAACATACATTGATAGGTTCAGCAAATTCCCAAGATATCCAGCTGTGTGGCATGGGAATTCTTCCTGAACACTGTATTATAGACATCACACCAGAAGGCCAGGTTATCCTGACTCCTCAAAGAAACACCAGGTAATGTACTTGAATTAGTGTTAACGTCACAATAATTTTTAAGAAGAAGAAACTACACCAGTTGCAGGATATTTAGCCTTGGTTTGTTTTTAAGTTCACTTAATGAAGATATCCAGTAATATTGTAGGTGGCAGGAAGGGCATCAAGAGTTACACCAGACCTGGGTTCAGCAACCTCAGTACTTGAGTTCTGGCTAGGAAAGAATTCACAGCCAAGACTCAAACTATAAGAAAACATTTATTTGGAAAATCAGAGGTATAAGAAGTAATTTGTAAAGAAAATGGGCTTAGGAAATAAGTTTTAGAGGTAAAGGAAGAGCTCTAGGAACTTGGGAGTGAGGAAGGTAATGGTAACACATTTGGGGAAGTGGAGCAGGGGAGGACAGAGGGAAAGGCAAAGGCATAGGCAGGCTCAGGAGAGGGAGAGCAGCTAGGTCCTCCTTTCCAAGGTTTTAAGGGTGGAGATTTTAGGGAAAGCTCTAGCAGTGTTTCTTAAACTTCTCTCATGATGAGAATCACCTGGTGGAGCTGTTAAAATACAGTTGTATACTTAACTAGTGTTCTAAGCTTAGAGCACTAGTTAAGTATACAATTTTACCAAATGTTCCCAAAAATTCTAGTTTAGCACTTCTTAGTTGGGATTCAGAAATCTGTATTTTAACAACTCCACCAGGTGATTCTCATCATGAGAGAAGTTTGGGAAACACTGGCATAAGGCATTACCTTTACCCAGAAGTTTTGACTTCAGGTTAAAGACATTAGTACATTATTAAAATGTTTTTAAAGTGTTTTTCCCTAAGAGTAGTGGTCGGCAAACTCATTAGTCAACAGAGCAGCAAACCTCAGCTCATGAGCCGCAGTTTGCCAACCACTGTGCTAGGGGAGAAAAGGTCACCGTGGGGACCAGGTCCCACCCTACAATTGTCCTTTGCTAGGCTTTCCATCCTGTACCTAGCCCATTATCTGTGCTCTGCTCATGTCTGTCTACTAGTAACTGCCTCCCACAGTTAGTTACCAAATTCTTTATGTTAACGTTTTAATCTCTCTTAAACCCATCCCTTCCTCTCTATACCCACTACCGCAGCTTATTTAAATAAGGCCCTCATCAGATCTTCACTAGAACCCCTGCCAGCACCCTAATCTTTTTTCTGCTCTATCTGCTGTACAGCCAAGTGACTTTCTACTATTTTTTATACAAAATTCCTTACATCCCTCCTATTTTTTCCCTATGCTTCTGCCTCTGCCATTTCTTAAGTCAGTTAACTTGTAAAGTTCTGTCATTATCTACTTTGGGAAACTCCCTGTTTGATCTAAGTGAATGGCCCCTATTATGTATTCTCAGTGTACCTTATATTTCTGTGTTGTATTCTTATGGGCTGTTAATCTTTATTACCCCATTGGACTGAGAACTCTTTGAAGACAAGGACCTTTCCTTTTTTCATTCTCTATCCTTAGCATGTCATATAAGACTAGTGAGTAAGTGCTCAGTAAGTAATGAATGAATTATTACATTAAATGTTTGTCAGTTGTTTTCTTAGCTATGAAACTGTTAACTATCTTGTTATATAACTGTCTAACTTATAGGTGACTAGAGGCCCAGTGCATGGAATTCATGCACTAGTGGGGGGCGTGGCCTGTGGGGTCAGCCCACTGTGGAAACGCCGCTCATCCCAGTCAGCTGAACAGCCTCCCATTGTGGGAGCGCACTGAGAGAGGCAGCTTCTGCATTGAGCATCTGCACCCTGGTGGTCAGTGTGTGTCATAGCGACTGGTCGACTGGTCATTCCGGTCATTCTGCTATTCAGCCACTGGGCTTTTATTATATAGGATGATTAACTGACTTATATTGATCTTCTGAATTTTGATCTATTTTATCATGTGATATTTAAAAAATCATTAATATCATCACTAATTTCATCTAAAAAGTCTTTCTATTGGAAAACTATCAAGCTCCTGCTGAAGGATATAGCTGAGAAAGGAAAAGAAAGAGCAAGCCTGGCTGGCATGGCTCAGTGATTGTGCAATGACCTATGAACCAGGTCACAGTTCGATTCCTAGTCAGGGCACATGTCTGGGTTTTGAGCTTGATCCCCAGTGTGGGGCGTGCAGGAGGCAGTCTATCAATGGTTCTCTCATCATTGATGTTTCTGTCTCTCCCTTTCTCTCTGAATTCAATAAAAGTATATTAAAAAAAAAATAAAAGAGCGGAAGCTGGCCTGGCACTCCCAGCTCTCGGCATGCTATTTTCCTATTAAATAATCGCACAGAATACACCCTCAAGGCAAGGTCACTCTGTGTGATAATAAAGTGAGACAAAGCAGGCCACATAATAATTTTGTTTCAGTGCAAACAAAAGACAAGGTCACTGTGCCACACACAAAATAACAAAACATCTCCTCTTGGCTGATGTGAGCCACTCCTTCACTCATTACAACTTTATCCTCATTCTGGTCTCCCCTATATAGGTAAGATTTCTGAAAAATAGCTCATCATAGAATTTACTCCTGCTTTCTGACAGTATCCTATAGAGAACCCCCACTTTTTTATACCCTCTCCCAGATCATCCTGCAACAGGTCCTCAACTCCCTCTCACTGGTGCCCAGGCTTCCTAAGGCGTGTCTTTCCCCTTTGCATGAGTAATAAACCCAACTTGTTCAACTACAGGAATATTCCTGTGGTCTGTAGTTGTTGGAGGACGTTGACACAAGTTTTCCAAAACTCACTTGAGAGCTTGAACTTTGCAGTTGGCAACAAGTATTGTCAGTTATTTTCCTCGAACTGAAAGGCTGGCTTTGTTTATTTTCAGGAAAATGTCTGCCAAAAGACCACTTTGTATATGTCTTTGCCTCAGATAGCCATCATACTTTGGAATGTATTAAAGCAGTGCTTTTTGTGTACTTCTCATTTTGTCATCTATGTTTAAAAAGTTGTGTACTCAAGAGTCAAGATTTCATACAAGCCATAATTTTTACTGCTTTGTTAAGAACATTCACAAACAAAACATTTCTTTATGTTTAATATATATATATATATATATATATATATATATTTTTTTTTTTTTAAATATATTTTAAATATATTTTATTGATATTTTACAGAGAGGAAGGGAGAAAAATAGAGCTAGAAACGTCGATGAGAGAGAAACATCAACCAGCCGCCTCTTGCACACCCCCAACCAGGGATGTGCCCGCAACCAATGTACATGCCCTTGACCGGAATTGAACCCAGGACCTTTCAGTCCGCAGACCGATGCTCTACCACTGAGCCAAACTGGTTTCGGCTAAAATATATTTTTAATTCTTCATTGTTTAAAGGGGGACATATGTCCCTTTTCCCCGCCGCTGACCTCTCCTCAGCCATTCACACCCCCCAGCACATGCCCTCACCCCCTATTGTCTTTGTCCATTGGTTATGCTTATATGCGTGCATACAAATCCTTTGGTTGATCTCTTACCCCCCTCTGCCCTGCACCCTTCCCCACCTTCCCTCTGAGGTTTGACAGTCTGTTCGATATTTCTATATCTCTGGATCTATTTTTGTTCACCAGTTTATGTTGTTCATTATACTCCACAAATGAGTGAGATCTTGTGATATTTATCTTTTTCCAACTGGCTTATTTTGCTTAGCATAATGATCTCTAAATCCATCCATACTGTTGTGAATGGTAAGAGTTCTTTCTTTTTTACAACAGCATAGTATTCCATTGTGTAGATGTACCACAGTTTTTTAATCCATTCATCTGCTGATGGGCACTTTTAGGCTGTTTGCAAATCTTAACTATTGTAAATTGTGCTGCTGTGAACATAAGTGCATATATTCTTTCTGATTTCTTGGCCTATAGTCCTAGAAGTGGGATTACTAGGTCAAATGGTAGTTCCTTTTTAATTTTTTGAGGAAACTCGATACTGTTCTCCACAGTGGCTGCACCAGTCTGTATTCCTACCAGCAGTGCAGAAGGGTTCCTATTTCTCCACATCCTGGCCAGCACTTGTCATTTGTTGAGTTGTTGATGATAGCCATTTTGATAGGTGTGAGATGGTATCTCATTTTGATTTGCATCTCTTGGATGATTCATGACTTTGAACATATTTTCATATGTCTCTCAGCCTTCTGTATGTCCTATTCCGAAAAGTGTCTATTTAGGTCCTTTGTCCATTTTTTGACTGGATTGTTTATCTTCCTTTTGTTAAGATGTATGAGTTCCCTATAAATTTTGGAGATTAAACCTTTATCGGGTATAACATTGGCAAATACCATGTTTCCCTGAAAATAAGACAGTGTCTTATATTAATTTTTGCTCCCAAAGATGCGCTAGGTCTTATTTTCAGGGGATGTCTTATTTTTCCATGAAGGAGAATACGGTACACATTTATTGTTAAATGAAAATAAAGGAAATTTATTACCTGTATACGGTATGGTAGTACAGTAGTTGTCAACACAAACCAGACAAACTGTGAATCCTGGGGGCCTTATTTTCGGGGAGATGCCTTATATTTCACTCAGAAGGAAACCTGTAAGTAGGTCTTATTTTCAGAGGATGTCTTATTTTTGGGGAAACATGGTATATTCTCCCATGAAATGGGCTTTCTTGTTGTTTTGTTGATGGTTTCTTTTGCTATTCAGAAGCTTTATTTTGATGTAGTTCCATTTGTTTATTTTCTCCTTAGTTTCCATTGTTCTAGGAGCTGTATTGGTAAAGACATTGTTATGACATATGTCTGAAATTTTGCTGCCTATGATGTTTTTTAATTTTAATTTTATTATTTTTTAAAATTGATTTTAGAGTGAGAGGAAGAGAGAGAGAGAGAGAGAGAGAGATTGATTGTTTGCCTTCCACATCACCTGAAACCCTTAGGTGCATGGGACAGCATTCTATCCAACTGAACATCTCGGCCTGGGCAACAAAACATTTTTTGTTTTTAGATTATGAGTGTGCAGCAGTGAATGATCCAATGACTACAAGTAACGTTTGGTGCCACTTCCTTGATTTGTGCTAAAACATCAGCAGTTTAGTCATTGCAATACAAATGTCAACACAGTGAAAAAGGGCAGGTTAGAGTTACGTTATAAAATAGCTTTGATTGTTGGAAACCCCACATAGAACGTACTTTGAGAACTGTTATATTTATGCTTAACTTCCATAGCTTATTTTTTAAAATTGATTTCAGAGAAGGAGGAAGAGAGATAGAGACATGAATGATGAGAGAGAATCCTTGATCAGTTGACTACTGCACCCCCCACACTGGGGATCAGGCCCACAACCTGTGCATATACCCTGACTGGGAATTGAACTGTGACCTCTTGGTTCATAGGTCGATACTCAACCACTGTGCCACGCTGGCCGGGCTGCTGTAGCTTTAAAAAATAAGCCTACATATGCCCTGGCTGGTGTGACTCAGTTGGCTGGGTGTAGTCCTGTGCACTGAAGGGTTGCTGGTTCAGTTCCTGATTATTGGCACATGCCTAGGTTTCCGGCTAGATCCTCAGTAAGGGGCATGCAGGAGCCAGCTGATCAATGATCCTCTTTCATTATTGATGTTACTTTCTCTTCCTTTCTCTTCCTCTCTGAAATCAATAAAAATATATTTTTTCAGAAAAGAGAAACAACCACAAATCTGATTAAAAAACAAGCAAACAAACAAACAAACAAACAAAAACTAGCAGTATAATGCCAGCAAAATGCTTTGGGAACTTAAAGAAAAGTACTATAAGCTGGATGGCAGCCTTTCATGGGAAGTATAAACCAAACTGGGCTTGTGAGAGCTGAATAAGATTTGGGGGAATGGAGAAGAATGAGAACCCTATTTCAGTGTGTAGGATGTGTATAAGCCTGGCTTTGGAGGAAGAGTCAGCCATGTTTAGTGGACCGAACCTAAGGTTTTTTTGTTTTTGTTTTTTGGTTTATTTGTTTGTTTTCTGTTGAGAGTTCACTAGAAGAGGGAAAGGAGGAGATAAAGAGGGCTTTTGTTGGACCTTTAATGTTAAGGTAAAGAACTTGACCTTTAGCCCTAGCTGTCTTGGCTGGGTGGATAGAATGTCATCCTGCAGACTGAAGTGTCACAGGTTCAGTTTTGGTCAAGGGCACATGCCTAGTAGGGGTATCTCTCTCTCCCTCTCCCTTCCTGTCTGATATCAATAAGAATATATTTTTTTAAAAGAACTTGACCCTATGTCTAAGCTAATGAGTTATTCAGCAGGAGAGAGGCATGATGACACTGGTATTACAGGAATGCCAGTTTTATAGGGGTATGCATTATTTTCTATTTATTTCCTGCCCTCTCCAAATTCTTCATTTTATATTCTTCCACCCATCATTTCTTCTGTTTAACTCCATTGTCAAGGTAAACAGTCAAGTGGACTTGACAAATCTTCTCTGTATTGACAGGATCTGAACATTTTTCTATGCTGTGGTCAGTTACAGAAGAATTTAACATTGCTCTAATTTCTTATTACTGATATCTGTAGCTACTTCCAGTGTCCCCTTGGTTGACTGGCTTTTTTTTAATTTATTTACGAGATGGACATACTTATTTCAATTGTAGTGAATACTGCTACATTATTTTCCTATTTTTGGCTGTAACATTATATAACAAATTTAGAACTTTGAAAAACAGAGGATAATTATTGTCCTTAGTACCATAAGCATTTTAGGTAAGTTAGCAAAAGGGTATATATAAATAATAAAATTCACCAATGGCAGGCTTTATTTTGGGGAACTGATTAATTCATTTTTTCTAGTAACCAGATCTCTGTGATCCTGGAAAATAAAAGGATAAAATGTGATAATTGTTGTTTACATGTTTGACCTGTTCTTCCCACAGAACATTTGTGAATGGCTCTTCCGTGTCCAGTCCTATACAACTACACCATGGGGACAGGATATTATGGGGAAACAACCACTTCTTCAGGTATGACAGTATTCATGGTTCTTAAAGAGGATTATTGGCGACTGTACTCTGAAATAGAAGAATATATATTGAAAAGTGAATATAACTCCATAAACATGATATATTTTAGTATATAATATTTACTTATTTTCTAAAAGTGTATTTATATACTATATTCATAGAAGGGCAAAAGTAGGTGTACTGTTGTTCTTATGGAAAATAATATAATAAAAATAATACAAAAATAAACTGTTTCTCATACTAATAACTGTAAACCTACGTTTGCCCCAGCTGTATACGTGTTTGCTTGTAGCCCAAGAAACATATGAACCATACACTCAGGAAAAATGGTTTACTTACAGATTTTTTTTCCTTTTTTATTTCTCATTGGAAGATGATTGTTTTCCCATCTGCTATAAAAATTCATTATTTTTTTCTGACATGCTTATCTTTTTTGTTGTTTATTAAAATTAAAAAATATATATATTTTATTGATTTTTTTTACAGAGAAGAAGGGAGAGGGATAGAGAGTTAGAAACATCGACTCAGCTGCCTCCTGCACACTTCCTACTGGGGATGTGCCCACAACCAAGGTACTTGCCCTTGACCGGAATCCAACCTGGGCCCCTCAGTCCGCACGCAGGCCGATGCTCTATCCACTGAGCCAAACTGGTTAGGGCTGTTCATTAAAATTTTTATAAATAGGGATTGTATTACTTTTAGTTGCAATTAGCAGCAGACTTGACTGTAGTGACTTAAATAGATAGTTTATGTTTTTTGACAAAACAAAAAGTTCAAAGGAAAATGGCTGTTGGCATTGGCTAAGCCCCTCTAAAATGTCATGGCAGAAGTCTTGTCATTGTCTTGACATTTTTCTTAGTCTAAAGATGGCCACACCATTCCAGAAGTCTTTGTTGAGTGCCCAGCAACCTTCCACTTAGGTCTCATTTGCTGGAATTTGCTTCTTGGCTGAGAGAGAAGCTGGCTGTGTGCAGACCTGGGACTGCACACATTGTTTCTCATACAAAATTGGTGTTCTGTTGGCAAGGAAAAGCAGCTGGCTATCGTATAAAATTAAAACCCCGTCTGTTTCACTTTCTGTAACTGGTGATTGTGTTTCAAATATCAAACTGATTTTTCCCTATAATTCGTGAAGATCCTTTGCTTGTAGGCCAGATGATATTTTGATTATTGAAGAAAGGGTAGAGGGGTACAAAGTGTGTGGAAATGTTATTTTTTTTCTCTCAAACTAAATCAAGTATAAATTGCTTGGCTTAGTACTCAAAGCCTTCATATTTTGGTTAATTTGATCTTTTCAGAGTTTATTCCTCACAACTAATACTATACAAATTTTGTGTATCCCTATGTTGTTTCATTCATAACTTCTTCTAGCTTGTGATAGTTATGTGGCATTGTATCATATTTCTGTTGTAATTATTTGCATTAATATGTGTGTTTTCTTTCTACTACTTGAATATAAACTGAGTAATCACTTTATTTTAAAATGATATCACCTCTAGCAAATGCCAGTATTTAATGAATGAAATGAATGTGGGTATCTTTATTTTGAGAGTGATCTGTTTTCCCCTAGATTGAATTTGCCTAAAAAGAAAAAGAAAGTCGATCGAGAGGACGAGGAACAAGATACCTCCATGAAGAATGATGCCAGTTCTGAGCAGCTAGATGTAGACGGAGACTCCTCCAGCGAGGTATCCAGTGAAATCAGCTTCAACTATGAATATGCACAGATGGAGGTTACCATGAAGGCTCTGGCTAATAATGGTGAGCATATGTGTTGTGCATTTTAGAATCTATTTTTAGATTGAATTAATTTTAAAAAATATATATTTTATTGATTTTTTTTTTACAGAGAGGAAGGGAGAGGGATAGAGAGTTAGAAACATCGATGAGAGGGAATCATCAGTCAGCTGCCTCTTGCACACCCCCTACTGGAGGTGTGCCCGCAGCCAAGGTACATGCCTTTGACCGGAATCGAACCCGGGACCCTTCAGTCTGCAGGTCAACGCTCTATCCACTGAGCCAAACCGGTTTTGGCTGAATTAATTTTTTTATTGAAGTAGAGTTGGTATACCATCTTATGTTGGTTATATTAGTTTCTGGTGTACAATATGGTGATTCAACATTTTTACACGTTACAGTGTGAACATCCCCTGATTCTAGTTACCACTTTAAACTTATCACAAAATTATGGACTATATTCCCCTTCCTCTTTTCACTCATCCTCCCTTCCCCACCCCCTGCTAATTATCTCTTTGTTCTCAGTTTCTTTTAAAGTTGGTGGAGAGTTAAAAATATTTATAACTGAGATGCTTTAAATGTTAAAAAGGAATTCTTTAGTTGTTCTCCTTATGCTATCCTTTTTTGTCTTTGTTTTAATATATTACATTTATAAAAACTTGCATTCTTCCTGCCTTGATCTATGAAGTACTGCACACTATGTTCTCATTGATAGAATTTCTCAGGTTTGAAGCTTAATTATCACTGGCTCATTATTGTAGTGGATTTCTGGAGCATTAAACGGTCTCTTAGGTTACATGTAGAACATGTAGACCTGCTTCTTCTGTAAGGAAGATAGTTTGGCATAGATCGGCAGAACAGAAGATAAGTAACTTTGAGCAAGGAAAGCTAAGTTTATTCCAAACCCTCTTTAAAAATCTTATTTTTATTAGAATGACAAACAACAATCCTATATAATAAAAGTCTAATATGCAAATTGTCCCCTTGGCTGACATTCAATTGGGAATTTTACTGGGAGACCAGGAGTTTGACTCTCACTATGACATATGCTGACCACCAGAGGGCAGTGCAGAACAGGGTGGGCATCAGCGACTTGCTGTGACCTCTCACTGGCTACCTGGGGGCAGGGGTGACAGGGATGGAGGTGTGGTGAGAACTTGGGGTGTCCACCGAGCTCGCTCTCACTCCCCCTGCTACCCTCCACTGGGATGCCAGGGCTCATGTACAGGGGAAGCCCCCACGCTCAGGTGCTGGGTGCCCTCGAGGAGCCTGCCCCACACCTATGCAGCCTCTTCTGAGTGAGCTGGGCTGCAGCCGGCCAGTCGGGCTCCCCATGGGTTCATGCAGGAGCTGGTCTGCTAGGCTGGCCAGGAGAGAGAGCGCTGCCCACCCAGCTTTCGTGTGGCAACACTGGGTGGCCCAGAGACCATGCTGCACCTGGATGTGCTCACTGCATCTTTACATGGGGACTCAAGCGCTGTGACTCAGGTGGAGGAGGGAACATGGGGGTCCAGGGACCCAGGTGCTGCCCAGGGCCCAGAGGTCAGCTGGGACCTGCCCTTCCACACCAGATGCTCATACTTTGATCGCCGGCGAGGACTGGCAACCGCATCCATGCGTGAATTTCATGCACTGGTCCTTTAGTATAGAATAATACTTGAAATAGATTGTGTTGTATAGTTTACCTTTTATTCATTATTTACCTTTTTAAAAATCATGTGTAGATCCAATGCAGTCAATATTGAACAGCGTAGAACAACAGCACGAAGAAGAAAAACGATCCGCATTAGAGCGCCAGAGACTTATGTATGAGCATGAATTGGAGCAGCTACGAAGAAGACTGTCTCCTGAGAAACAAAACTGCCGCAGCTCCGACAGGTTTTCTTTCCAGTCCCCCAGCGCTCAGCAGCGATTGAGACAGTGGGCTGAAGAGAGGTAGGTGGTGCCTTGGGCCTTCATTGTATGCATATAACACCTAGGTTAAGATACAAAGTGGAAACATATATATTACTTTGGAAAGAATCATATTAGAAGAGAGTGGCACAGCTAAGAACCACTTGGCATTATCTTTTTATTCTTTCATTTTTGGAAAACAAAAAAGGGAAATTGTCCATTTATACTGACTTATTTAAAGCTGCCCATGTTTGCTGCTGCCCTGTTTTTAGTTGGTATGGCTTTTGGATGTGAATAAACAAGTATTTGTGTTTAGAAATTACACTCTACTATTGTATTATACTTTAGGTTCTGGAGCTTGGGTAGATGCTTTTTAGAAAAAGGAAAAAAAAGAAAGGTGGTTATCTGGACTGATTAGCTCAGGTAGGTAAAGCATGGTGCTAATGAGATTCAGATTGCAAGTTTGATCTCTATACTGGCTAATTAGCATTGCACTAAAATGTCTTTTTCGTGGTTACAGACTGTACGTAACTAACCTCTTGCTGTTCAGAGTTGGGTCTGCAGACAGGCAGCATCTCTGTCACCTAGAGATTGATAGAAATAGGGCATTTCAGGCCCCTCAACAGACCTACTGAGTCAGCATCTTCAGTTTATCAAGATCCTCGGTTGATTTGTACACAGTCAAGTTTTGGAAGCAGTGCCCTATCCTAGGGCCTGTGTGTTACACCAGTGAGAGCCAGTGCTTACAACATAGCCCAGATACAAGCGCATGCATGGGTCGGTGTCAGTGATGTATTCCCTGTGTGCGAAAGACAAGTGTAAAGCTTGGTTGGCAGTTTGGCATTAACATGTCATGTACTGTATAATATTCTCATGTGCTGCTTGATGGTTATCTCTCCCTCCCCCTATTATTATTATTATTTTTTTTTCTTAAAGAGAAGCAACACTGAATAACAGTCTGATGAGGCTAAGGGAACAAATTGTTAAAGCCAATCTGTTGGTGAGAGAAGCTAATTACATTGCAGAAGAACTGGATAAAAGAACAGAGTATAAAGTAACCCTACAGATTCTGGCCTCCAGCCTCGATGCCAACAGGAAGGTGAGGTGGTCATTAATGGAAAAAATAGATATTGTTGAATAAAGCTGCTGTAAATTTCACTTGTGTTTATTTAAATACCAGTGTGTTTGGCCTCATCCCTATCTATACCCCCACAATCCAGATCTTTTTACACTTGTCCTCCTCTATTTTTTTGTTAGAACTTTATTTTGCTTGTTGGTATTTGTAGGACAAACCATGGGTGCAGTTGGAATTCACAGATGAAAAGTATTAGAGGAAAGCCAATCATAGTGAAAGGTATAGGCCTCAGTTTCTTTCTTTTTAAAAAAAAAATTGGTAGCAATGATATTTTCTATTTTAAAAAATATATATTTTATTGATTTTTTACAGAGATGAAGGTGAGAGGGGTAGAGAGTCAGAAACATCGATGAGAGAGAAACATCAATCAGCTGCCTCTTGCATACCCCGCACTGGGGATGTGCCCGCAACCAAGGTACATGCCCTTTGACCGGAATCGAACCCGGGATCTTTCAGTCCGCAGGCCGATACTCTATCCACTGAGCCAAACCAGTTTCGGCAGGGCTCAGTTTCTTTTAGAAGACTAAGAAGAGCAAGGTTGTTTGAGTTGGAAAAAAACTGAACTGGGGCTATTTTTTCCCCATTAAGCATGACTGCAGCCCTCTTTTGTGTATCCCGGCCTGGGCTCTGTTGAAAGGAGCAACATTGTCTAGGGCAGCCGGGTCAACACCTAGAAGTAACTCTCTTCTCCTGGACGCCTGATATAGTGTGCTTATGCCATTTTTTCCCCCTAATAGATATGATGTACATTGCTGTGGGTGAACAGCCATATATATATGAAAGCCTAAGTAACTGAATGACCAGTCAACCAGTTGCTATGATGCACACTGACCACCAGGGGACAGATTCTCAATGCACAGGATCGGGCTGCCTCCTATTTGGATTGGGCCTGTGGGGACTGGGCCTGCAGGGATCAGGCCCAAACAGGCTATCCAATATCCTCTGAGGGGTCCCAGATTGTGAGAGGGCACAGGCCAGGCTGAGTGACCCCATCAGTGCATGAATTTATGCACTGGGCATCTAGTTATTAATAAATGGCTACTAATCCCCTCCATTATTTATTTAATAGGTTAGCATTTTCAGATTTCAGCTAGAAAGAGGAGTTGAACAAGGAAGCATTTCTTAAGGAGATAGTCTCCTTAGGCTGGGTCTTGCATGCTTTTATCCAACAAACCTTTTTTGTACTTGAAAATTCTTTTAAAAAAATAAATATTTTATTAAATTTTTATAAAGAGGAAGGGAGAGGGACAGAGAGTTAGAAACATTGATGAGAGAGAAACATCAATCAGCTGCCTCCTGCACACCTCCCAGTGGGGATGTGCCCGCAACCAAGGTACATGCTCTTGACTGGAATCTAACCTGGATCTTTCAGTCTGTAAGCCGATGTTCTATCCACTGAGCCAAACCGGTCAGGGCTGTACTTGAAAATTCTTATTTTATTTAATGTCCTGTCCATGCTGTGATGCTGTTTTTTTCCTGTCCATGCTGTTTTTTTTTCTGGTCCTTATTCCTATTTTTTGTTTTTGATTTTTAAAAAATATATTTTACTGATTTCTTACAGAGAGGAAAGGAGAGGGATAGAGAGCTAGAAACATTAATGAGAGAGAACCATCAACCACCTGCCTCCTGCACACCCCCTATGGGGATGTGCCCGCAACCAAGGTACGTGCCCTTGACTGGAATCAAATGTGGGACCTTTCAATCCACAGACCAATGCTCTATTCACTGAGCCAAACCAATTTCGGCTTACTCCTGGTTTTGTACCCACCAATGTCTGGCAATTTTTGGTAAGGGACAGAAATTTCTTCTTTTTCTTTTTCCAGTCCCTGTCGTAGTTATTTGCAGTAGAACCATGTCATAATGCATATTGCTCATTGCCATTTAATCCCAGTTCTGGTATTGTCCCCCTGAAAAGCTACTCCCTACAAATCACCAGTGAAACTTTTGTATTTATTCCCTACCCAGCTGAATATAAGGTGAAAGGGCCTTTGCTGTAGGTGAGAGAAGGATGATTTTTGACCTTCTGAATTCTAAAAGCTTTGTTTCATTATGTAACTTCTCTTGTTTTTATTTATTTATTTATTTATTTATTTATTTATTTATTTATTTTTGAAATGATTGTAGGCAAGATGTTAAGCACTATTACTATTGGTGTATTTCATAATTCTCCAAAGTTCTAAGTAGACATAGCAGAACAGTTGATAAATATATCCAATAAATCTAAATTTGATTAGATAATTGGCATTAGATACATTGATATCTCTGGGAGAGATAAACAGGGGCATTTTGTTTCTACTTTGTTGTTTTAGAAAGTTTAAATATTTTTCTACATACAAAACACATTGTTTTTAATGAAAATTTTTAATGAAATTCTTTTTTTGAGGTGAAATGTACATAACAACCATTTTAAAGTGAACAATTCTGTGGCATTTAGTGCATTCACAGTCCTGTGCAACTAGCATCTCTGTCTTATACTGTTTTAATTTTAAATTTAAACTATATATATTTTTAAAAATGATATAATTTATTGCCTTTAAATGGGTAAATAGGATACTTCTTAGTTTACTCTTGTAAACATTTTGTATTTTGTATGACATTAAGATGTTACCAGAAAAATTTAAACCTTTGGAAAGTGAAAGGTACTTTCTTAACCACCCCTCCCAGCGAAACATCCCCTGCCATTCAATATTTATGACTTGCTTTCTACCCACTGATATTCCATGGTCATATGATGGCCTATATAAAACATTTCTACTCCCATTACACATGGTCTTGTCTTTTGTATTTTAAATTTACATTTATATCTGACTGCAATATTTTAATTTTAGTTGCACTTGGATACAAAGGCACTATATTAAGCTTTGAGATTTCTGGGAAGCTCTGCAATGAATTGAATAACGAATGAGAGCTGTTTCAGTTTGGTTGATGACACTTGACTGATAGGTATAGAATGTTTAGAGTGAACTTCCATTATGGATATCTTCATGTTTTACTTAGTGGCTCTCCCTATCTTTGCAGCGAGGCTCTCTTCTTAGCGAACCTGCAATCCAGGTGCGAAGAAAAGGAAAAGGAAAGCAGACTTGGTCCTTGGAAAAATTGGACAATAGGCTGTTGGATATGAGAGACCTTTATCAGGAGTGGAAGGAGTGTGAAGAAGATACTCCAGTAAGTTATTTGAGCAAAATTACTTAGCTTGTACTCAGAGAAGGAACCAAGCATTTCGGAATGAGCCTACCCATTTTAGGGGAAAATTGTTCATTTTTCCAAAATAGTAAGCTTATTTCTTGGATATTTATTTTAATCCCCTAAGTTGTTTAGTTAACCAAAAATTTTAATAACTCATTGTTCTGGCATTTTCTTTAGTTCTCTGCCTAATTTTGTATCCTCTGGATTTCTGGTAGAATTTTCTATATTCCATACTCCTGTAGGTGTTACTGTTTCCATCTCCTGGACTGCACTGTGAATTTATATAGGACAGAGACCATGTTCTTCTCCTTTCTCAACACTTTAACTCTGTAGGCAATACACCTACAGTATTTGTTTTGTTAATTAAACATCACCTTAACATTTATACTATTAGGAACATATTTTGAAGGTGTCTTGACCTTAAGTAGGTGCCATAGATATGGACTCTGGTACCATCCCCTCAAGTTGCCATTTTTCTCATTTAGGCCAGCTGTATTTAAAATAGAAAGATGTATTGTGCATATTTTTACATATTTTCAACACTCCTGTGTTCGCATAGAGTTGTTTTAATTCCTTAGCTTCTTGTTTTTCAAAAGGTTTTATTTTTTCCAAATTGACATCAATAAAAATGAATTTTTACTTTATATGACACTAGAGGCTCAATGCACAAAATTCGTGCAAGAGTTCCTTCCCCCAGCTGCGAGTACTGGCTTCCCTCTGACACCCAGGACCTGGGCTTTCCTCCAAGCCCTGACTTTGTCCAGAAGGTTGTCTGGAAGGACGTCTGGTCTAATAGCATATTATGTTTTTATTATTATAGATGTTTTTCTTAAAATATATTTTTGTTTTCTTGTGCATTCCTCTCTTATTTCAACATAGAAATAAAACAGCATTAATAGCAAATACAAAAAGACCTACCACACCACTCTCCTTTAAGGGGTCACTTCTCATTAGCAACATACCTTATATTCTTAAAAAAAATAAAATAAAATTATATATATATATATATATATATATATATATATATATATATATAAAATTGATTTTTTTATAAAGAGGAAGGGAGAGAGATAGAGAGCCAGAAACATCGATGAGAGAGAATCATCAGCTGCCTCCTGCACATCCCCTACTGGGGATGTGTGCGCAACCAAGGTACATGCCCATGACCGGAATCGAACCCAGGACCTTTCAGTCTGCAGGCTGACGCTCTATCCACTGAGCCAAACCGGTTGCAGCAATACCTTATATTCTTGTAGGAACAAGTAGAATATATATAAATGAAAAATAAAGAGTTCTCCTATACAATTTTACTTTTTTTTTGTAGTCAGTGTATGTCTTCTATGTTTTCATGGCAAGATTTCCAGGTAAAGGAGAAGGAATGATAAAAGTAATGACTTAGTCACAGGGATGTAAAGTATAGCATAGGGAATATAGTTAATAATACTGTAATAACTATGTATGGTATTAGATGGGTACTAGACTAATTGGAGTGATCACTTAATAAGGTACATAAGACACCACTATGCTATATACCTAAAACTAATAGTATTGTATGTCAACTGTAATTAAAAAATAATTTTTTAAAATTAAAAAAGAAAGAAAAATAATGGCATTATGGGGATTCCTCTCTCATGGGTGAAGAATTCTGACCATTTATTCTAAAATAGGAATGGGGAGGGGAAAGAGTAAGCACAATACAGTGCTATACTTCAGCTGAGTTTAATGACTTTATTAGAGTGCATCAAAAAGTGGTGGGTTGAATTCATTTTATTTTAATAGATTTTCTGAGGTTGTATGTTCCGAATCTTTTTGAAGGTAATACGGTCTTACTTCAAACGTGCCGATCCATTTTATGATGAGCAGGAAAATCACAGTCTCATTGGGGTGGCGAATGTCTTCCTTGAGTCCCTCTTCTATGATGTGAAGTTACAATATGCTGTACCAATTGTCAACCAGAAAGGAGAGGTTAGTGTCATATGCATGCCTTCATCCTGCAGAGAATGGTTCACTGAACAGTAGAGTATTGATAATATATAGTTATCATTTTTTATCAATAATAACAAGCAATAGCTGTATGTGTTATTAATACCTGTGTTTTTATACTACCTTATGATGATTATTCCAAGTACTTTGGAAGAAAGGAACTATTAGAAGCTAGGCTTCTAAATTCTCATTTACCAGTAACCTAACCACTTGACTCTAAAGCAGAAGAAATAACAAACTCTGGAAAAAGGACCTGCTTTTCCCTCATTGTTGCAGGTGGCAGGTCGGCTGCATGTCGAGGTGATGCGGATCAGTGGTGACATTGCGGAAAGGATTGCCGGAGGAGATGACGCCGCAGATACCTCCTTTGATAAGGAGACCCACGAGAACAAACTCACATGCATGGTAAGTCCCCATTTCATTTCCAAGTAGGATAAGTGTGATGGATTTTGAGGATTGTAGGTGTTAAATTGAGGATGATAAATATTGTGTTCTTTTTCAAATTTTAAAACAAGCTAGCGTGAAGTAAATCTTTAGTATTTAGTATTTTATCAGAGAGTAGAGGCCCAGTGCACAAAATAGGTAGGGTCCCTAGGCCTGGCAGGTGATCAGGATCTGTTGGGGCCTTCCAGCTGCCAGCTGGGGTCTTCCTTCCCTGGCTACTAGTTTACGGTTGGGGCCTTTCTTTGTCCTGTACCGCCCACTGGTGGTCAGTGCATGTCATAGAGAACAATCGAACTCCAGTCTCCCAGTCGAACTCCCAAGGGGAAAATTTGCATATTAGGCATACACACACACACGCACACGCACACACACACACACACACACACACACACACACACACACTCTAGGGATCCAGTGCAGGAATTCGTGCACCTTGAAAGGAACTGTGGACCACAAGGCTGCAGTAGGCACAGGAGCAGGTCTTGGCCCATCCTCCGTGCCCCTGCCTGGCTCCCCGCCCCCCCAGTTCCCTGTCTGCTAGCAGCCCCGCTCCTGCTGTCACTGCTCCCACATGCTGACGGTGCCAGCCCAACTTGCACCCGCTGATGTTACAGAGCGATTGGGGCTGACACCAGCAGCAGGTGCAATCAGGGCTGGTGCTGTCAGCGGGTGGCTGTTGCCTCAATTGCCCCTCAGGAACAGCGGGAAGTGGAGGAGCCCTCAGGGGTGATCAGGTCTGGCAGCCATCACTCTCACCCGCTGCTGGCGCTGAGTGATCAGGACCAGTTCCAGGCACCATCAGCAGATGCGAGCAGCAGCTGCTGCCCCAATTACCCCTCAGGAGCAGGAGAAGGTGGAGAAGCCCTAAGGCACGATCAGGGACAGCAGCAGCCACTTGCACTGCTGGCGCCAAGTGATTGGGACTAGCACCAGGCACTGGCAGCAGGTGTGAGTGGCGGCTCTGGTACAGGCTGCGGGTGCAAGTGGGGCTGGTGCGGGGCAGCAGGTGCAAGCACCAGGCAGGACTGCAGCATGTGGGAACAAAGAATTTTCAGTAACCACCAGAGGCTTGCCTGGATGACAGCGACTGGCACCCCACCTTGGTCTGGCACCCCTGCTCACCTGCTCCACCATCCTGCCACTGCCAGTGCCTGCCATGTTTTGCACATTCCCCCTGGTGGTCAGTGCATGTTATAGCGACCAGCTGTTCGGTTGTTCCACTGTTCAGTCTATTTGCATATTAGCCCTTTATTATATAGGATAGATTCTGATGTCCTGGTTAGCCAGGTACTTATACTACCTTCTGCTGTGAAGCCTTGGAGAGGGTACCTCTATCCTCTGGGCCATTTCACTCCAAATTTATATGTTTATTGGGAACTTTTTTATAGAGAAGCTCAGTTTTTTCACACAACTCAGGTGCCCCGGCCTGCGGGGCAACAACGAGGGCACGCAGAAACCACCTAAGAGAATGAATCAAACAAGGAGCGCGGAAGAATGGAGGCAAGACAGGATTCTGATCAAGCCTCGTTTCTTTATTGAAGCGTGGTGGTTTTTAAAGGCTCAGAAGGGGAGGAACAGGATAAGGAGTTGCCATGGGGTAATTGGTTGGGGATTGGGTTTCGGTCCTTAGCTGATTGATTATTCTGATGTGGGATTGTCCTGGGGTGATTGGTTGGGGACTGGGTATCTGTCCTTACCTGATTGGTTATTTTGATGTGGGAGGTTCTTCTGGCCTTTGGCGCACGCGGGCTCAATCAGGAAGTAGGGCTGACCAGGAAGTGAGACCGAACTCTTGTTTTTATGGCTCCCGGCACTCAGGCCTCTTGATTCCTACTGATGATAGAAATGTATTTCAGCCACAGTCCTGTTCCTATACTCTTGTTCAGTCACTCCTCACCCTATTTTTTAATGATTTTTTTTCTGCCTCTTTCCCCATGTGCCTTTGCCTATGCTATTGTCCTGTCCTAATTGCAAGCCCTTTTCTTCCTGCCCTAGGATGAAAGCTGATATTGAAAGTAGGCATTAGCTGTCAGGCATGGGAAGTTGGCTACTTTCTGTAGATCTTTGCATATATTAAGAAGGCCTCATATGGTTTTTTTGTTTGTTTTTTTGACAATTGGAAATACACATTTTTAATAAGAAGAGAAATGGTAGTTGGCATTGTATGAGGCAAAGTGAATGTGCAATTGAGAGAAATTTGTCAAATACCAAGTAAGGCACTACAAAATCATTCTTCTAAAATATGTTTTAAGTCAGTTGCTTCAGGGGATTCTTAATTCCCTAAAAGGTTACTCTTTATTTTATTGTACTTGTTTTGCTACCATCTCCTTTAAGGTTATAGGATTATCAAAGATGGAGACATAGGCTTGATAACTCCGTATGGCCCATTTTATTTTATTTATTTAAATATATTTTATTAATTTTTTACAGAGAGGAAGGGAAAGGGATAGAGGGCTAAAAACATTGATGAGAGAGAAACATCAACCAGCTGCCTCCTGCACACCCCCTAATGGGGATGTGCCCGCAATCAATGTACATGCCCTTGACCAGAATTGAACCTGGACCTTTCAGTCTGCAGACCGACGCTCCATCCACTGAGCCAAACCGGTTTTGGCAGTGTGGCCCATTTTAAAGGTGATGAACCAGTAAATGCAGCTGTGTGAAAGATCAACTGTGTGAGTTTACTATTAGTAATGTAACTCAAAGGACACTATCTCATTTGGAAAATTTATCTTTATCACTGTTAAGAAGTAGTATATCCTGGGTAACAAGCTTTTTAAAAAAAATAAAGTTTAAAAATCTGAAGGTTTTTTTTTTTTTAGTGAAAGATGTTAAAAATAGTAGTGAGAAAAAGTGTTATTGATCCTCAATCAACCTTTCTGAATAATTATCAACTCATAGTCAGTCTTGTTCCATTCGTACACCTAAGCCACTCCCGCACTGACTCCTTCCCTTGGATTATTTTTATGCAATTCCAACCATCATATTTCATCCTATATAATAAAAGCCTAATATGCAGATCTACCAAACTGCTGAATGACTAGCAGACAGACCGGTCACTATGATGTTCACTGACCACTAAGGGGCAGACACTCAATGCAGGAGCTGCCTCCAGCCTGCAGGCCCCAACCGGTGGCAGCAGCAGGGAGTGTGTCTGGCAAGCGGATGATGCCAGGCCAGCCAAAGTGGTTGCCAGTGGGAGGGTCCCCAATTACCCCACCATTCACCCCACAGATTGGCCCTGATCTCTGGCCAGGCCCAGGAACCCTACCCATGCATGGATTTTGTGTACGAGGCCTCTAGTCTATAAACAGTTTAGTATCTCCAAAAGAAGAGTACTTGCCCTAGCCAATTTGGCTCAGTGGATATAGCGTCGACCAATGGACTGAAGGGTCCCAGGTTCCATTCCAGTGAAGAGCACGTACCTCTTTGGAAGCTCGATCCCTGGCCCTGGTGGGGGCACATGTGGGAGGTAACCAATTTATGCATCTCTCTCACATTGATGTTTCTCTCTTTCTATTTCTCCCTTTTGCTTCCACTCTCTCTAAAAATCAATGAAAAAATATCATCAGGGAGAATTAACACAACAAAAAAAGAGTAATTAACAAGATCAAATAAAACTAAAATATAATAAAAAATGCTTTCTTAAATATCACGAACTGTCCAGTCAGTTTTTTTTTTTTTATTGTCTTAGTTGACATGTCTCTGAAGTCTGTCTTAATGTTTAGACTCAGTCACTTGTGGTGTTCTTCCTCTCTGCTTCTTTTTTGTCTCTCATTCTCTCTTATCCTACAATTTATTTTTAAAAATGGGCTATTATCTTATATTTTCTCAAAATCTTCATTTTACTGATTGGTATTATTTAAAATGTGATGCTGTATTTTTCATTAATTGCCATGTAGATATGCAGGCAATGTATAGGGAGAGGAGTAGAGAAGATACTTCATTATTTTTTTTATCAGAAGGCACATTATGTCTGGTTCTCTTTCAAGGTGGTTAGTGATCTTTGGTGTTCATTACCTAGACATTTCATTAGTTATTAGAGAAGAATGATGCTATAATTCTATCTTCCTTCAGTTATTAGCTGGAATACTTCTATATAGAGAGAATATATTATCAACTATTTTGCTACGGTAAATGTTCCAGGCTCTCTCATTATTTACTGATTTTCAAAATAATGAATTGATTTTCCTACTAATATTCAAAAGCAGCCAAGGAAGTTTCTTTTTTTGATTCTAGTTTTGATATCATTATGAACTTTTAGGTTTAAATATATTTGATGTGTTTCAATCCATTGTATTCATTGCCTAGTTGAAGTTCAGACGATCCCATCTTTGGCCTGTGGGGCCTCTTCAGTTGGTTTTTGAGTCCTTTGACACAACCTTAATCCTCATAAACTCTGCTAACTTTCTTGTATTCAGATACGATGAATAATCTGGTTTCCCCCTGTACATTTCCTCTCCTAGACCTGGAATAAGTCATTTCTCCAGGGAACCTGATTCCTTTTAATGGAAAGTGGTTTTTAGAGACCATATTCTGAGCATATAATAGCCTTTTGTATAAAAGGAGGAAGATAAATAAACTAAGTGATAGCAAACAAAATGTTATTAGAAAAAAAACAAGCCAAACCTGTCTGGGGACACTTTTATTGCATGGGTAAAGCGTGTCGCCAGCCCACAAAAGAAGCCTGGGTTTATTTTTCTGGGGTGAAAGAAAGTTTGTACATATTAACATATTGATATTTTCAATTACATTAGATACAATTAGTGTATTTTAACATTCTAAACCACATCAATGTCTTCTGACATTGTTGGACTCCAGTATCTTGAGCAGTAGTGAGCTGATTGAAGTCTGTGGTATCCTGACACCTTGTGGTGATTTTTGGTTTCTGTAGGCAAAAACTAAAACTGTAAAAGAACCCCAAACCTGTTTCTAGATATTCCTCATTCTGTTATGTCCTGTTATTCTTCATTCTTGGCAGTCTCATTCCCAAGAAATTGCCTGAAGGGAAAAGTTTAGTATATGAAACCTTGTTTGCTTATTTATTTTAACCCCAAAACTGAGATTGATGTCTTAAAAAAAAAAAAAAAAAGGCTTTCAGGTGGAATTCAATCACAAGGAGGTACATATTGAACATCTATTCACTCAAAGCCTTTTCTTTCATTTCATTTTATTGGTAATTGTCATTCCTCACACCAGTATCATTAGCTAGCTATCCTGTTATACCTAGGAGAAAAACTAAGCCTAAGAAAACTAAAATTAATTTTAAAAGTAATTTGCTCAAAAACGGAGCTAATAAGTGGCAGAGATTTTTATTTGGATCTATATACTCCAAAATCTTATAATCTTCCCAAATACCACATTGCCTCAATTTAAAGAATATAATAATCACTTTTTACACTTAATAAAAAAGTGATAGTTTTTAAAATTTAAGAAAAAAGTAATTGCTGAATTCAGATTGCCGTATATGGTTCGGATGAATGTAATGTATTAGTCAATTCATCTTTCATAGCCTGTCAGGGAATTACCATCTAGATTTTCAAACTCTTGTTGCTGTCTCAGGAAAATATGGATAATAACAGGAGTTTTCATTTATTGCTTAGCCATTATGGACCTGGTAGAGAAGAAAATAAAGTCATTTTCCTTGTAAGATTTTATGTTGCATTAAGACTTCCTCAAGTGCTAAGACTATTATATTTGTGTTTGCTGAACTACATCAACTTCTCACACATGTTCAAATCTACTTTTGTTAAATTTATTTACTGTATAGAGTAAATAACATGCAAGGAAGAGACCAATTGAAGAGTAAATAAATGCTCAGTCAAATGAAAGTTGGCCTAATCAGTTATAAAATCAGAATTTAGTTTCACTTAATTAATTTTAGGGTTTAGTTTCCTTCATAATTGGAGGAGTTTTAGAATATTACAACTTAAAACAAAAACTTCAGCTTAAAAAATCAATTTGATGCTAGCTGTCTAAAGAAATATTTAGAACATTTGGCTTCTTTAAAATCTTATTGGCATTTCTTTAATCTTCACTGTTCACCCCTCCAGATCTCTAACATATACACTCATGAGGCCTTTAGAGTTTTCCCCAAAATGCTCCAGTCACATGTCAGTCTACTTAGAACCTTGTTAAAAAGAAACAAAGTATCTTAAAGTATCAAGTAAATGATTTTTTGCTTATTGGCACGTACACATTCTTCATCATTCTTAACAATTCTGTGTTCTTATGGTATTCGTTAACCAAATTTTATCATGGAATAGTGTTGATATTTGAGAGCTTTCTTCTTCTGAGTTGATTATTGTTAATCCTAGAGGCCCGTGCTCAAATTCATGCATGGGGGGGAGGAGGGTGTGGTCAGCCCAGCCTGCACCCTCTCCAATCCGGGATCCCTCTCACAGTCTGGGACTGCTGGCTTCTAATTGCTCACCTACCTGCCTGCCTTGTTGCCCCTAACTACCCTCCCCCTGCCAGGCTGATCACTCCTAACTGCTTCTGCCTGCCAGCCTTATTGCCCCTAACTTCCCCCCTCTGGTGGCCTGGTCACCCTAACTTCCCCCCACACACACACCGGCCTGGTCCTCCCTTACTGCCTCCTCCTGCCAGCCTAGTCATCCCCAACTGCTCTCCCCCCCGCCCCCCACCTCCTGCTCTTGCTAGCCTGATCATCCCAAGCAGCCTGCTGTTGAGTCGTTTGGTCATCCCTCACTAACCCCCCTGCTAGCCTTGTTGCCCCACGCAGCCTGTGTTTGGTAATCTGTCATGTTGTTTTGGTTGTGACGGCCCCTGGCTTTTTATATATTAGGATAGGATGATTATGATGATGTTATAATAAATTAGAATTTAAATGTTTTTCATCAGTCTATAAATGCTTTTGTTACCCTTGTCAATCTCTTGCTAAATATGACTAGGGCAGAAGTACAGTCTAGAATGAATGAGATTTGGTCAGTACTGGAATCCATGTCTCTGATTAAGTATTTCTTGAAACTCTTTGAGTTAAAAACTAACAGAACCTTCCTTTTCCTTCAGGTTAAAATACTCCAAGCCACTGGGTTGCCACAGCATCTGTCCCACTTTGTGTTCTGCAAGTACAACTTTTGGGATCAACAGGAGCCAGTAATGGTCGCACCGGAAGTGGACCCCTCATCCTCTCCTGTCAGCAAGCAGCCTCAGTGCATGGTTGTCTTTGATCATTGCAAAGTAAGTGTGTCTTCCAGACTTGGTCAACATTTAATTACTCAGGTAGACACAAAACAAGAAAAGGAACCTTATTTAGTTGAATAATTTGGTACCGATATGTGTCTTGGATCAGAGATTCTTAAAATGGTGCTATATAAAAAATCTAAAGTGTTATCAGTACATTACACATCTTAAACTTACACAATGTTACATGTCATTTATATCTCAGTAAAGCTGGGGGAAAAACAAAACTAAACCAAAGTGCCAATGCAGTTAACTCCTCCATAATCAAAAGTTAACTTTTGTGTGAATACATACACACATACACACTTACATATGTGTGTGTGCACGTGTGCTCTTCTCCAAAAGGAATCAGGTTTTTATATTAGACCAGAGGCCCAGTGCACAAAAATTCGTACACTGGAGGGGGTGCCCCTCAGCCTGTCCTGCGCCCTCTCACAGTCTTGGAGCGCTCAGGGGATGTCCTACTGACAGCTAAGCCACAATCTGGACTCTCTCTGTGGGAGTTGGTTGGGCTCATCAGGGAAGACAACCCCCATCATCCTGCTGCTGCTGCTGCTGCTCACAGCTTCCAGGGCTCATGGCTGCCTGAGCCCACAGCTGTCTGAGCTCACGCCTGCCAGGATTCATGGCTACCTGAGCCCATAGTTGCCTGAGCCCATAGTTGCCTGAGCCCACAGCTGTCTGAGCCCATGCCTGCCATGAGCTCTGGGTCTCACAGCCACCAGGGCTCATGGCTTTCTGAGCCCTGGGCCTCGCAGTGGCCTGAGCCCACGGCTGCCATGAGCCCTGGGCCTCGCAGCCACCAGGGCTCACGGCTGCCTGAGCCCACAATTGCCATGAGCACACGCCTGCCATGAGCCCTGGGCCTCCCAGCCACCAGTGCTCATTGCTGCCCGAGCCCATAGCTGCCCGAGCCCACAGCTGTCCGAGCCCACAGCTCTCTGAGCCCATGGCTGCCTGAGCCCATGCCTGCCATGAGCCCTGCCTTCACAACTGCTGGGACTCATGGCTGCCTGAGCCCAGCACCATGTAGCACCAGCCCTCTGCCTGTGTCCACTCCAGGGCCACCTGAGCCGCCGTGCCTGCTTGAGCAGGGCCCCCTGCCTCTGTCTCGTCTCTGCTCTAGGCCTCATCTGCGCGCGCAACCTTCTCCTGTTTTGACCCGTTGTGGATTCCCAACCTTATTTGCATACTACTTCTTTATGTAGAGAGATTACTAGAGGTCCGATGCATGAAATTCATGCAAGAGTAGGTCTCTCAGCCCTCTCTGCCCTGCCTGCCTCATGGCCCTGCCCCCCAACCACTGGTCATTCCAAAAGGTTGTCTGGAAGGCCGTTCCACTGTTTGGCCATTCGGTTGATTTGCATATTACACTTTTATTATTATAGATTGGAGAAATTGTCATCTAAAAAGGCTAAGACACCACTGTTTTAGAGAAAAGTAGAGACAGAAAAGAGATAAGAACTAACTTTAATGAGTACCCAGTGCTCTGCTAGGCACTGATATTATTCTTTCATTTGACCTTTACCATCATTATGTTTGATGAGGGTGCTTTTTTACAGCAGAAGAAGCCATTCAGAGAGACCAGTTTGCCCATGGCTGGTAACCAGCAGAGTTGGGAATGTCAGAATTTAGATCCCTTTTTTTCTACTGGCACAGTTGACCTATCTCATTTTTTTCAAGAGTAAAATCTCTAATTATTTAAAATATAGAAATACCTTTAGTGTATTAAGATCAAGAGAGAGTGAAAGAGATGGAGATTCTATCACTTTTACACATAAACTGTTTTAGAGCTTAATCCTAACTATTGCAAAATGCTGTCTTAAATCTATGTTGTAAAGATAGACAGGGTGGGCAAATTTTTTTTTTTTTAATTTAAGTGATTTTTTTTGTACTGATGATCATTTTTTCTTTTCTATTATTGGAGATAACTTCCTAAAAATTGGGAAAAATATTTTTCCAATACACAGCTACATTCTTTTATAAAGACATCATAGATCATTGTTATAATTCTTTTTTGTTATATTATAATTCTTAATATAATTGTTTATACTTTTTAAAATTGCTCTCAAAGTATTGCTAACAAAACAGAATATAATGCTGGTCTTTCATAATAGATTTTCAAGTGAAACATTTTTTAAAAAATTAGAGGTTATCATTTTTAAAGTAAAGAACCTTAGACCATCTGAGAATTCATTATGGATGTAATATAACAGCAGTTCTGTTCTATAACTAAAACAGTCTTCTATTTTTCTTCTTCATGAAGTATATGATACAAGTTATCATAAGATAAACAGAAAGTGTTTCCTCTTCTGTGATTTTTTTTTTTTTAGGAGTTTTCTGTTAACATCACTGAAGACTTTCTAGAGCACCTTTCAGAAGGGGCCCTGGCAATTGAAATATATGGCCATAAGATGACCGACCCACGGAAAAACCCAGCCTTGTGGGACTTGGGGATTATTCAAGCAAAAACACGTAGTCTTCGGGACAGGTGAATTTTGGAGATCCATCTAATTTTCCACTTACAATTTTTACAAATTACTAGAGATTAATACTGCCGTTTCCTGGGCATTATCACTAGTAACAGATGGCATTGTTGCCAGGGCATTAATAGCACAATTAAACTTCTTTAGAGGAGTGAACTTTGAAGTATGATAGAAGAAAGTTAATAGATGGGTAGTTAAGTATACAGAGTGAAATATATTTTTGGAGAATAGATAGCTTACTATGAATTACTTCTAATTAATCAACTGTGGAGAAAAGGGATCAAGATATGCTCTAGAATTCAAGTTTACTTATTTTTCCTTAGCTCAAAGTTCTTTTCACCTGGCATCGGTGATGGGAAGAGGCAGGCTTATTTGTTGACCAGGATTTTAAAAGAAGATTAAAAAAAAAAAAGGCGTTAAAAGGAAATGACTGAAAGAGCACATACATTTGTACTTTTGATCTATTTTTAAATGAAAACCAGATGTTCTTATTTTGCAGTTAGAAAGTTTTAGCAAATTCTGCATTAGACATTGAGATTTTTTCCCGATTCTCTTTTTTATGTGAGCAAAGATACTTGTCAAATTCCTAAAGCATATATTTATCTACTTATGAAAAGATAATCACTGTACTTGCTCCTGTCCCACTGGTTACAATGTTTAGATTTTCAAATAATCACTGAAATAGGTTTATAGTTATCATACCTTTTTAAATACTTTTTTTCATTGATTTCAGAGAGGAAGGAAGAGGGAGAGAGGGAAGCATAGATGATGAGAGAATCATTGATTGGCTCCCTCCTGCAACTCCCCCTATTGAGTATCAAGTAAAAACCTGGGCATGTGCCCTGACAAGGAATCGAACCGTGACAATCTGGTTGATAGATTGATACTTAACCACGGAGCCACACCAGCTGGGCATCATACCTTTTTGAACAAAATAAAAGAGCCATTTCTGGTTCTGGTGTTCTACATGTTCAGAGAAACTCCTCTAGTAATGAACTATGGAAATGACCCCTGAAAGTTGTAGTCTTAGTTCTGATACTATTTGTTTAACTTTGCTTCCAATTATATTTGCTAATATGTACTTGCATATTACTTATTGAGCTACAGATCATTCTATTTCACTACTCTGTTTGGAGGTCATTATCATTATTAATTCTCATGCAGGAGCATAAGCTGCCTGTATTGTCATAGAAATGTATGATTTTCCAAGAATTTTAACTATTTCCTAGATGGAGTGAAGTCACCAGGAAAATGGAATTCTGGGTTCAAATCTTGGAACAGAATGAGAATGGTGAATACTGCCCCGTGGAGGTAATTTCTGCAAAGGACGTGCCTACAGGAGGAATCTTCCAGCTCCGGCAGGTAACAGATTTATGAATGTTGTTCTGAATGTTCACATTAAAGTCTTTGGTACCATAAAGCTTACTGTTGGATTTCTTTGACAGAAATGTCAGTGATAATTAAAGTTAGACTGGCCAACTCCATTTCTTATGATAAAATCCTCTCTTACTACATGTGTATTTTCTTTCATCTTAAAAAATGATTTATTATTTCTATTTATAATATTTTGAAACCAGTTTCTGTTAGATTTAAGTAATAAAGAGATAAGCTTTAAAGAACAACTTAACATTGAATTAAAATAAAACATCAAGTAACATTAGAATATTTACAAAAACAAGGAGAAACAGTGATATGGTAGGAAGAACAAACCTCCAGAGTCTAACCTGTTAAGGTTTCCCATGAGCAAGTCCAGTGACCTCTCAGAACCTTTAATGGAATGGAGGTGGTGATAATACCAACTTTGTAGGGTTGGTGTGAAGATTAGAGATATTGTCTATGAAGCCCTGTGCTTGGCACATGGGAGGTGAGAAGTAATGTTTCCTCCTGACACCAACCAATGCTCTGCAGACATTAGTGGGTGTCCTACTGTTCAATTCAGTTTTTACCTTACCTGCCAGAGTTAGCCCAGAGTCCTCAGGTTTCAGGGCATAGACTTAATCACAAAAGTGCCCTTGCTTCTGATTCTCATGCCAAGTATCGGGTTCCCAGGTTACCCATACTTCTGTTTGACTTGGTTGCAGTCAGGGGCTCCCATAACACTCCTCCAAGGGTTTGATAAGTTGTAGAATGACTCACAAAACTTGGGAAAGCCTATTACATACTGCTACCAGTTTATTATAAAAGATACAATGCAGGAAGAGATGCATGAGTCAGGTATGGGATGAGGAATGAGGAACTTCATGTCTTCTCTGTGTATGCCACTCTCCCAGCGCTTGGATTTGTTCATCAACAAGGAAGCTCTCTGAACCCCATATTTTGTAAGTTTTTATGTATGTTCCATTATGTAGGAATGGTTGATGACACCATTTGCCATTGGCCATAATTTCCAGCCCCTCTCTCTTCTCTCTCTGAAGGGTGAGGCTGAAAGTTCCAACTTCTAATCAAGGCTTGGTCTTTCTGATGACCAAATTATCGGGGGGTCTGCCAAGAGTCGTCAGATTAAAAGTCACTTTATTAAAAGATGCTCCTATAACCTTTATCATTCCGGATAGTCCAATAGTTTTATGAGCTGTTTGCCAGGAATGAAGGACAAAGATCAAATATCTTTTTATGATACCACAGGAGGAGTTAAATAAATGCTACTAGGCAGATATGATACCTTCCAGGAATCAATACAGCAGGAAAATTTGTGGGTGCCGTTACTTGAATTTGTGGGTGCCCCAGGCAGGTTGTAATCTGGAAAGTGACTATGTTGCTAACTACAGATGAGAGAATATCTTAATAGAATTTACATGGTAGATTTGGAAATACTCCTTTTTTGCCATGCTTTATATTAATTCATAATTTAGTAGAATATTGCATCCTATGATAGTTTCCATACGTTAGAACAATAGTCAAATATTAGAATAGCTCTAGTAAATGAATGTTCATTTCATTCATAGCAAAATATGAGAAAAGGTTAAAGGAAATAGAAAGTTTTCATAAATATTTAAGTTTCTAAATGTTTTAATAGGAGGGAGATGAAAAGCATTTATTCTCTAACCCCAGCAAATGAATTTTAGCAAATTCTTCATGCATGTAAGGTCAAGGAACTGAAAGCAGAGGAAATTAGTTTAAATTATAGCACGAGATATAGACATAAAATAGGGTTCTTAAGGGTGTGAAGAACATCTTTTTCTGAACATCTGTTAAATCTAAATATATCCTTGTTAGATGCCTTAGAAATTCATCTCCTGGAAGGCAAGACCAGATAATTTTCTGCGGTTTAGTATAAATTGAATACTTATGTATTTGTCATACTTCTGACAACCTATATTATAAGTGTTTAAAGGTAGGCTGGGTTTATCAGGAAAGACTCTTTTTGAAGCATGTGCCTCTTGATCGGGTTGCTGAAAGTATTGTGCAAAGGCTGGAGATTTTTTCGTATGTAAAGGACATGGATGAAGAGTAAAGATACAGAGGTTGGAATAAAGTAGAAAGTAACTTTACCCTATTTTATGTCTATATCTCGTGCTATAATTTAAGCAGTGACAGAAGAGGTTGTAGCTAATTCATAGAGGGTGTTGATGGTAGGCTCATTAAATTTAATATATTTCAAAATTGGAACCTACTGTTCTTGAACAGGAAAATGGGAGAGGAAACTGGTTAGGTTAACATATGAAATTGCTGTTTTATAGTTAAAAAATGGTTAAATATCAGCAGTTACAAGAAGTTCAGTTGAAAAACAAAAAGAAATTCAGTGAAACTATTTAAGAATATTGATCAAAGCTCTTCCTGTGGGACATTGAGCCATTACTAGATCTTTTCCCTCCTTTCCTTCCCTCTCCTTATCTTGAATCCTCCCCAAAGTGTATGTAACACTTAAAATAGATCACTTTCTGGCTTAGGCAAAGTAAATAATTATCTAAAGTATTTTAGACAATTAAAATGTTTTCTGAGGTATTCTTTCTACAAAATACCTGATGCATCGTCCTTGGAAAATATGAAATCAAAAGACATTTGTAACTTATCTTTTCAAATCAGTCATTGCCTTAGTTGACTTTACTGATAATGCAAAGCTCTTGGAAATTAAAATCTGATAGAAGAGGGGAAGAGTAACTAACCTGAAATTGTATATTCAAAATCCATTTTTTAAGTTATATTTTTAATTCTGTAATTTATAAACCAACTTTGAAGTCAGTAATTTGGGAATGCTGAAGGTTTAAAGAAATGTATTGTTTCATTGTAAATATACAGAGATGCACATATTCTGGGGGGGAAATGTGCCTAAGAAGGGATATTCTCTGATCAATTCTTTATTTTGCAGCTTGGTTAAACTTGTTTTATTTGGGGATTAGACCAATGAATCCAGGATAGTATTAATCATTCTTATTTTTATTTTGCTTATTACTTAAAGCAGATCATATTACATAGGCTGGGTTTGGTAATTTGTTCTTTTTTATATTTTTATTTTCAAATGTATTTTTATGGATTTCAGAGAGGATAAGACAAGGAGAGAGAAATAGAAACATCAGTGATGAGAATCATTGACCGGTTGCCTCCTGTAAGCCCTCTATTGGGGATTGAGCCTGCAACCAGGCATGTTCCCTGACCAGGAATCAAACTGTGACCTCCTTGTTCATAGGTCATTGCTCAACCACTGAGCCACACCGGCCAATCTGCTCTTTTCTTAAAAGTCTAGGTAACATCTGTCACTATAACATCTGTCAGTATACCCTCTATATTTTAACTTAAAATATCATGTGTATTTTTACAGCTACATTTTATTATATATAGTAGAGTTTTAAGCAGTTAACAATATTTTTACATTTGATTATATAACCAGGTTTTATTGTCTAGCTATTTGAGTTTCTCTTGTTAGAATGTTTTCTTTTAACATTTCTTGTTAAAATGTGTAAGCCATATATTTGTTCTGTGACTTTCTACTTGCTTAAAAGCTAATTTATCATGATTAGTTTTTCAGTTTGTAGTATGCTATTTTACATTTAAAATATGAGGATAGTATCTCCAAATTAAATGCTTTTCCTAACATCAGCCTGTAGAGGTCTCTGTAAACCAAATTTTTACAAATCAAACCAATTTTAAGAGGTAGTTGAAATTGTCTGTGTTCAGGGGCAGTCCCGGCGAGTACAAGTGGAAGTGAAAACTGTGCAGGAGTCTGGGACGTTACCACTGATGGAAGAAAGTATATTGTCCGTTGGCATTGGGTGTGTGAAAGTTAGAGCACTCAGATCCCCGAAGACACATGAGACCTTCCATGTGAGTTACTGGGCCTATTATGTTCTTGTAAAAGACCCATTATGTGAGCGTATCTGGGAACCTGTCAGAAACTGCCTTCCACGAATAATTCTTTCAATATTCCTTTTGCTTTCTTTTGCTGTCTTTTTTTTTTTAAACCTGGTATCTCACTGTACCAGACTGTTGGTTTTGTCCTGGTACGTGTCAAGCTGAGTCTTAATCAAACATCTTAGCCTCCAGAAAGTCCTCAGTGCCTACTCCTGATTAACCTCCTCCTCCAATACCACCCTCTGCAGAAACCCCCTACTGTCTTGTAAGGACTGTCTGCCAGCAGGTGTTTGATTTCTCCTGGGGAGTGGGATTGTAAACCCAGCAGGGGAAGTATTGTACTGGTTCCGGAAAAGGTTAAATATGTGTACTTCACTTTCCTATGAGAAGCTCAAGGTTTTACTCCAACCTTCTGAAAACTATCAAACCAAGAGTGAGGGTGAGCATGGACGGGAGATGAAGCAGTATATTATTCATTAAATTAGAAAATATGAAGTCTGGGGAAAGATTCAGGTTGTTTATCATTGCCTGATGCTTGGATAATTGTTTTGGTTCTGCATAATGTATTTTTTTTCTTTTAGGAGGAAGAGGAAGACATGGATAGCTACCAGGTAACGAAGCACCTGTTAGCCTCATCACATAAGTTTGATTAAAGTACCCATTCCTGAGTCTTGCTATACTGTTACTTAATAATAACCCAATTAATTTTTATTCAAATATGGCTTTTCCTCAGATTAATACAGTAGGGAAGAACCAGAGTGCCATAGACTGTAAAGCCATAGCCTGTACAATCTGTTTAGGTGGGGAATCATTTGTGACCTTTATCCTTTTCCTAACCTGCAGCAGCTCCCCACCCAGGTTTCCTACAGATCTATTTCTGCATATTCTCTTCCTTATTTGTTCTGTCCTTGCTTGGACTCACCCACCCCTTTCCCCGATTACAGCTCTGTCACACTGCTCTACAGTCAAGCCATGCTCCTAGATATTTGCCTTACTTTAAGCCAGGTCTTGCTTCTTCCTCTTCATGGAGTTATAGGGATTTAGTTTTATATCTCCTCCTGCCCCTCCCCTTTTCCTAATCTCCTGTAAAATTCTGTTTATGTCTGTTAAGTTTTATCTTGTTAGTCTTGTTAGGACTCTCAGAGCTCTTTGGATCCTGATTATGTCATCCAGTGTAGTCACTCTCCTGGTTTTGCATCATTCTAATTTGATAAAAATGTCTGCCTTCCTATATAAGTCACTAATAAAAATACTGTATCAGAGAGGGTTAAATAGAAAGTCCTATGGCACAACAATAGAGATTTCTTTGAAGCTGACATTATTGCATCAATCACTGTTCCTTGTATGTGATATTTCAGCCATTTCTGATCTCATTCAAGTAGACTCATTGTATATTTCTCCATCATGTCCACAAGAATGTCATGAGCTATTTGGTTAAGTGCTTTAGTGAAATCCAGATACACACCATATCTACAGCATTCCGCTGATCTACCCAGTCCTGCACCTTTATTACAAAAGGAAATGAGGTGAGGTCTACAGTCAGGTGTCGACTGGCAGAATTGTTTGGCTGTTGATAATGCCCCTGTTCCCACTCCCCTCCCCCCCACCAAACCAAGGGAGAGAAGAATGTTGTTTGTGGAGACTAGTAAGCATGTTGAAGACTGTAGTGAAGAACTTTGAAGAATTCTTACAGCGGTCCTAAAGAATATAAATATGAAGGTTATTGATAGCATTTGTAATTTTTTTTCCCAACACTGAGACTTTGGAGGAGATCTTACTTGTGAGTGCTTGGAGTTATGCACTTTGAGCCAATAGAAAAAAACTGGTTCTGGATATCAGAGTAGCTTTTCAGAAAGTCTTACTCTGGAACAATGATGCTTTAATTTCTGAAAGTTACTGTTCTGGATAATGGCGGGAGCCAACTAGTGATGATAATAGACATCTGTATATATATAAGAGCCTAAATGACTGTTGCAACCAGAATGGCTGGAATAATGTATTGACCAGTCTCTATGATGCTAACTGACCACCAGGGGTTAGATGCTCAATGCAGGAGCTGCCCCCTGATAATAAAACTCCCACAGCCAATCTGCAGCCCTTCTCCCCCAGTTGCTCCCTCCCATCGGCCCCAATATAACTAGAGGCTGGTGCACGAATTTGTGCATGGGTGGGGTCCGGCCAGCCCACTCCAATTGGGCTGGGCCAGCTGGGGGGAGCAGTCATGGGTGTTTGGCTGGCTGGCCCTGCCCCATGGTCAAACTCCTTGTCAAGAGGACAATTTGCATATTAGCCTTTTATTACATAGGATACTTAACATTTTTGAAGCATATTAGAGTAAGATAAGATAGAGCATCGATTTTAGATATATCGCCTAAACATTATATTTACTGTCATTTCCCTTGTTTTCTTCCAGGATCGGGATTTAGAGAGACTACGTAGAAAATGGCTAAATGCATTAACAAAACGTCAGGAGTACTTAGATCAACAACTGCAGAAGCTTGTCAGTAAACATGGTAGGAAAAGCACATTGAATATTTCTCTCCCCCATTTGTAGCCATGTAAATTAGAAGTAAATGATCACATCAGTTATGGCGATGGCAAGAGCATAGGAATGTTATTTGTGTCATAGCCTTTCCAAAGAACATTTATATAATTGGAGTGATGTCTCTGCATAGGTCTCCCTTGGCCTCCACCAGAGAAAGAGAAAATATGGTACACAAAATAAACATT
The DNA here is from genome assembly GCA_963924515.1 of Vespertilio murinus. Taxonomy (NCBI): domain Eukaryota; kingdom Metazoa; phylum Chordata; class Mammalia; order Chiroptera; family Vespertilionidae; genus Vespertilio; species Vespertilio murinus. The sequence continues at coordinate 71,686,986 of OZ004708.1, forward strand.
GTTGCCCAAACCGGTTTGGATCAGTGGTAGAGTGTCGGTCTAAGGACTATGAAAGGTCCCGGGTTCGATACCGGTCAAGGACATGTACATTGGTTGTGGGCACATCCCCAGTAGGGGGTGTGCAAGAGGCAGCTGGTTGATGTTTCTAGCTCTCTATCTCTCTCCCTTCTTCTCTGTAAAATATCAATAAACTATATTTAAAAAATAAATAAATAAAATATATTTACCAAATAAACTTTGTCCCTCAAAAATAACTTCAGGGAAGACGCTAACATTTCTTGATTTCTTGTCCAAAGTACTTAAATCCTCTGGAAGAAATTATTCTTGTGCTCTTCCATTGTAGGCCTTCCACGAATTGAATATGGCCTCTGTAAAAGTATACCAGCCTTGCTAGCTTATAGTTTTTTTAATCATAATTTTTTAAAATCATGAATTCAGGAAGTTATAAGTTTCTAGAGAACCTTCATCAACAAGTAACTGAAATATAGACAAATCCTGTTGATACACAGGACAAAAGTGTAAGTAGTAAGTAAAATAGCCCTGTCTGATCATCATTCCTGATGTTTTAGATAAAACAGAGGATGATGCTGACCGTGAAGCTCAACTTCTAGAGATGAGGTTGACTCTAACTGAGGAGAGGAATGCGGTCATGGTCCCCTCCGCCGGCAGTGGGATTCCAGGGGCCCCAGCAGAATGGTATGCACGCTGCCACATGTCTCCTAAAGTTCTGGCTGCTCACTAAGCCAACTGCTTTCTGTAGGAATTTTGCCTTTGCTTTAATTAATGGGAGGCTCATTGCAGCATATGGGGGAACAGTTGTTTGAATGAGAGGAAGTGTTTAAATTATTTTCATGAGTTGGAATAACTATGGCCTAAAATTGTTTTATTAAATAATATTGTTATGGGCTCAAATAATTAAGATTTCTGAGAATCTAAATCAATATTTAGTATCAGTGCACTTAGCATTTAAAAAAATAGTTAATATGTTAATTACTTGGGTCATTCCCTTAAAAGACCATTTGGTCATCATAAAATTGCATCTCTAGGACTTTTTAGTTTTGGTGCTTGTGAAAACTGTACTGTCAGCAGATTTCTGTGCCACTTTATAGAAATTAAAAATAGTAAATGAAGCCATATGGGGCCCTTAGGTATATAATTTTATAAGAAAGTAACTTTAAACAAGGAAGCCTCATTTATAAACAGGTATATGCGTCTTAGAAGACGGAGTTCTAATTTCAGAGCACATGATAATTACACCCGAGAGCACCCGAGAAGAGAGGCAGCACTTACTGTCAGGGCTCTGTGGCATCTCTGATGTTTATTACAGCAAACCCAGAGTTATTGTTGGCTGGCTGTGATTAAGGCTATGGCACCATGTCCGTGCTGCTGAGACTGTCTGCTTTATTTGAGATGCTATTTGTTCCTTATGTTTTAGGACCCCAGTTCCTGGGATGGAAACACACATTCCTGTTATATTCCTTGACTTAAATGGTAAGTTAGGAGGTGCTTTTGGGAGGCTTACCTCTGACGCATTACTGTCCATGTAACACTTAGATTCTAACAAAGGGTGCAGTTGGGCAATTCTGTAGTCCTAAGGTTCAGGTTCACTTTATGTGTGCCAAAGGACTTGATACTTGACCAAGAATGAACTTTCTGAAAGAGTAGTATTTTTGTAACAGTGATAGGTATATTTCATCATGATGTGTTCTCACATTTCATTCTACAGCCTGCACTGCTGTGTGCATGCTTTGTTCTTTCCTCAGTTTAGGAAGGTAGTCATGTTTTCCTGCACTTAAAATTAAAGAAGAATTTTTAGAAAAGGCTTCTCTCTGGAAGGGACTGACTAGTGATTGCTTATGTAGCCTGTTTTCTTTTATCTGGTGCTTCCTTAACATTGCCTACTAAAGTTATCACTTCTTCTGTGAGTTCTTATGTCATGTGTTTCTACCTTGCCTATTTTTTAGTGTCATTTTTTTTGTCATTTTGTGATCATGTAAAAATATTTTGGATATGGTACATTTTATATATACTCTATCTGAGGAGGAAAATAAAAATGAAGAGGTAGATTAAATAGCTAAACATAAGTTAAAAGTCAGCAGTTGCATTCCTAAAACATGTGCAGAAGAATTGTGTATTAAAATTAACTATGTTAAATGGGCAAGATGGGATGTCCTCAGGGCCTTTCTTTCACTGAGCTGGAAGTGAGTTATGATATCTGAGGTTTTTCATATCTTATGCTGGTTAGCTTATTTAGACACATGGGAGAGTTTCATACACACACACAGTTTGAAAGAATACTTAACCACTTCCACTATCTGTCCACCTGATAGGGTTTTAATGTATCGTCAAAGCGCTTTCTTCTACCTTGTTCTCTTGAGCCTTGAACCTAAAGGTGACTCTGACCTAGTCTTATGCTGAGTTCCTGGATGGGTGAATAGGTGAGCTGTGTGTGTGTGTGTGTGTGTGTGTGTGTGTGTGTGTGTGTGTGAGAGAGAGAGAGAGAGAGAGAGAGAGAGAGAGAGAGAAGACTAAGCCTAAAGAAGACCTGTTAGTATGGATATTCCTAGACATATCAGGAACTTGTTCAGCCTTATGCCCATTCTTGATCTGCCTAAGCCCACATACTAAAAAGATACACTTGATACCTACTTACAGCTTATGGACAGGGAGTTAGGAGGACAGGTTTGGAACTGAGTAAACAAAGGGACAGTGACAGCTCAATGTGGTTTTTGATCCTGGATTGGAACAATGGAAAAATTTGAGCATGGACTCTATCTATATATATAAAAGCCTAAGTGACCGAACAACCAGTAGATCGGTCGCTATGACATGCGCTGACCACCAGGGGGCAGATGCTCAATGAAGGAGCTGCCCCCTGGTGGTCAGTGTGCTCTCACATTGGGAGCACCACTCAGCTGACCAACAGGCACCAGACGCAGGGCTCACAGCTGGCCGTTGCAGCCCCGAGACCACAGCGGAGCAGCAGCGAGCCTACTGAGCTGCGAGCGGTGGCAGCTGCAGGCGCAGCAGGGCCAGAATGAGCAGGAGTGGCAGGCAGGAACAGCAGGCAACATTGGACTGCTCATTTTGGCCTGATCCCTGCAGGCTACGCCGAGGGTCACCACCAGTGCATGAATCCATGCACCGGGCCTCTAGTATTATATAATTGGCTACAGGAACTAGAAACCCCTACAGTTCCTAGTTCCTGTAGCCAATTGATTCTTTTAATGAACTCAGCTGTCAGATAATCGGAATCATTCTTGCTTCTACTTTTTTTCAGTGCACTCTCAGGGAATTTGGGTTATAATCTTATCATTAACATTTATGGACTGACCTTGAGTAACCTCTTAGGTATTTTGGCTTCAGTTGCATTTCATGTAAAATAAGGCATAAAGGTAGGAGATTGGGTAAGATAATTTCTTGAGGCACTTTTTATCTCTAAGATCTGTGAACTATTTAATGGTCGTCATCCTTGTCATATAAGATTTTAGAGCCAAAGGAAATGAAATTTGAGGCAGAAGAATTTTAATACCAAGCACATTGGAATTTAACTGGTAGGGGTTATCCTTTAAAATGATCTTTGTACGTAATGGAACTTTCTTGCTTTTAGCGGATGATTTCAGCTCTCAGGATAACCTTGATGACCCAGAACCTGGTGGATGGGATGCTACCCTCTCTGGGGAAGAGGAGGATGAGTTCTTTGAATTGCAGATTGTCAAACACCATGATAGAGAGGTAAGTAAAACATAACTCAGGAGGACAGGATGAGAAGTAGTTTCCTTAACCTTTCCCTGAGCCTTTTGAAAGAGCCAGCAAGGTTGTTATTTCAGTGCAACATTTCTCCAGAAATGTTAAATGGAAACGTTTCATTATGGCTTCCAGAAAGAATGGACCCACTTCCAGAAGGAGTGGATCATCAGATTAGTCCACACGCCACTTACTTCCTCTCCTGGTGAAGGCTGTGTGTTAGTGTTCATTGTTCAGGTCTGCAGAGCCCACTCTCTAGGGAAATACTGCTGAAGTGAAGAGGTAAAATGATACCATACCTGGGATTTGCTTTGAAATTCTTCAGTTAATACTTTCTAAAAAAGGAGAGTGGGGGCAAGAATCCATGAATCCAGTGTGGTAAAAATCCTAATAATGTTTGAATTCGAGTGATGGGTATACAGTGGGAGTTCATTTAAAACTTTGAAGTATATTGGGAAAATTATAAAATATTTTGAGGAAGGGAGGTTGATGTGATGCTTTGAAGAACACATGGCCCCTTAGGGGTATGCCTAAGATGTACAACCTGGGTCTGACGGGGGAAGCAGTCAGATAGCCCACCCGTGGCACACTCTGTAACAGATGATGGCCCTTCCGTAGTAGGTCAGTGTCATGTTGATAAAGAAGGCTGGGGCACCATTTCAGATTAAAGTAGAACAAAGGGACCATGACAGCTAAATGTAGTTTGTGATCCTGGATTGGAACAATGGGAAAACTTGAGTTTGGATTCTGTATTATGTCATAGTATTGCATCGATGTGAAATTTTCTGAATAGGATAATATTCAGGAAGTAATTGGATGCCCCTGTTCTTAGATAATCGCTAAAGTAGCGTTATATGTCTATAACTTACTCTAAAGCAATTCAGCAAAAATTAATAACGCAGGGTGTGTATGTGTTATGAGGAAGAGGGAAAGGAAAAGTGGCCAGTGTTGTGTTGATGAATTAACAGTTGATGAATCTAGATGAACGATAGGCAGGAGTTCATTGAACTGAATTTGCAAAAAAAATATTTTATGCTCATGGCTGGCAGGTGAGCATTTAAAAAAAAAAATTCAAATCCAGCCAGCAGAGAACATTCTGCTCTGTATTCCCAGCCGAGGGTGGTCAGGGCCACACCCTCATAATCCACAGTCTTCAGGCCAGGGCTCTTAGTAGACTCCCTCACGACGGGCTCATTCCACCTCAGCCCAAGCCAAAGTGTCTCTTGGTGAGGTTTCTTGTTCTTAGGAGAAGATGGGAAAGCATGTTCTTTCTGTCTCCTCTGCAGGTGAAAGCGGAAGCTTCGTGGGACTCCGCGGTGCACAGTTGTCCTCAGCTCAGCAAAGGCACCCCTGCGGATGAGCGAGTGTTTCTGATTGTGCGGGTGACGGTCGGGCTCAGCCATCCAGCTGACATGCAGATAGTGCTGCGCAAGCGAATCTGTGTCAATGTGCACGGCCGGCAGGTGAGTCGCTCATCCTGGTGGAAGAAATGACTGGAAGCAGGGCGGGACCGTGGAGTGACCACTCCGGCCTCCCATCCCACAGGCTCTGTGCAGCACCGCATGCTTCTTTTCAGGGGGCTGTTCCCGGCCTGTAGCTGGGCTTGCTTCCGTTCCAGGGCATGTCACCCTGACTTTCTCCGAGGCAGTAGTAAATCATTACGTTGGGTCTTTGTTATGGGATAGGCACAACTTACAGCCATCTATCGGGTGGTACAGAGCCTTGTCACGGTGAAGCTAGCAGTTTTTGTTTTTGACTTTTCATCTGGGCCCTCCAAGATGAGAAGGTGCACTGCAGTGAGCCTTTGTACTTCTTACCCTTTGCTTTCCATCCCTTTCTTTCCTTTCATTCATCTCTCTGAATTGGCTGATTCATAAATTTGGGACGTGGACTCTTATTAGGCTTTGGGGTAAGAGATGAATAAGCAATAGCCTCAGTCCGTAAAGAGCCAGTGTCCATTGGCATGTGTCCATGTTTAAACAGGTGACCCTGCTCTCCCGTGACAGTGCCCTGATGCGGGTGCTCACCACGTGCTGGGAGAGGGCAGGTGCAGAAGGGAGAGTTCAGGCTGAGGACGTCGGGGAGACCTGAGAGAGCACGTTACATGTGAGCTGCTTTTTTTGCAGACAAGGAAGGAGCTGTTGGCTGTTCCGTGGAGGGCGCGGGAATATGTGCTGGGGTGGTGAGGATGGCAAGGGCGGGGCAGGCTGGGGGACCTGGAGAAGCAGTTGCTCTGCAAAGCCCAAGGCCGTGGCCAGCATGGCTGCAGCTAGATTACGAAGGGCCTTGTGCCACATGAAGGACACCTTTAGTAGAACGTTTCTGGGTGGATATAAACTCTTTCCGTTATTGATTTTGCAAATACAGGATTTGGGAGGTTGATTCTAGGGATTCTTTTTAACTGCCTATGCTCACTCTTTGAAGGCCTTCCCAATACACTGACCAAAACCAGAACAGACGAAAATAAATCTTTTCATTTAAAAGAGCACAGTCATGGTTGACAGAGTCCTAGATGTAATCGCCACCCCTAAAAATTAATCTTTAGTTCTAAATGTCACACTGATATCAATCTTTGAAATGAAGACTGGTGGTGACGCTGTTAAAATTGCAGCTCTTTAGCTGGGCAATCCAACATCAATAAAGCCCAGGTCGTCGGGTTAGCCAGAGATGCATATGGTGTGTCTCCCATTCACTCTTCTCTTCGTCTCCCTTTTCTCGGAAGGCTTGATGGATTAAAATCCACACGCTGGGGAACATTTTGAAGAGTTATTTGCCATTTCAGAACTAGAGATTCTGGTTGCCAAACACTGAGACCAACCTGGTACAACCGAGACTGATTGGGTATTGGCCCTACAGGATATTTAACAGAAGGGGTGCATCATGGTGCCACCAAGTTTTTTCTACATTTCTTGTTTGTTTCTTTTTATTTTTTGTTGTAGGGACAAGGACTTGCCACATTTCTCCCCTGGTTGAAATGATTTGATAGTATCCAGTTGATACTGAATGAAATGATAGTATTTTAGGGCACAACAGTTTTTGTCCCAATTTCAGGTATTTCATTTCTAAAAACAATATCTGTATAGAAAGAACAGGGACTTCTTTAGGAGCCTAATACATGCAAATCAGCTTCAGTAATTGCATAGACATAGAAGACAATGGGAGATGACAGCAGCACCCACACGCTCCCTCCCTCCCCACCTGGCCACACACACCCATTAGAAAATAGCTGTAGCTCCTCTCTGGCCAGTGGGACTGACTCAGCTTTGTGGGCTGTAGTCGAGAGAGTGAAGGGATGAAGTAATAGTCTCTTTGCATTCTAAAAGGTTAACATCTCTTTTAAAAATTAACTAAAGATTACTAAATAGGAAAGAAGTTACTCAGTATGTTTGTGAAAATATGTATTCCTAAGACCAAGCAGTTTGATTTTTCTGTTTTCTTTGGGAGTTTTCACATATTTCCTGCTTCCCTTTTGTAAGAGGAAAAAGGTTCTCTGTTAGTTTAATATTCTCTCTTCTTCTTATCTTTATTCACCAATTATATTCTGCCCTCATCCTTGCTCTCTTCAACCTCTACAGGATGTTCAGTCTTAGCAGCATCTTTAAATGAGTCATCTATGCATTAATTCAACAGTTCAATTCTTAACTGCAAAGAGCACAGTCAGCATAAACAATGACCATGCACTCTTAAATCATCCTTCATAACGATCCTGCTTTGGTCAAGAATTTAATGCCTGAACTTGTCAATATTCATGGTACAAGATGTCTATCGTACTGGAATAAAAAAAGTGTAAGAGTCACCAGTCCTTGCTTACATCTTAGTTAGAAGGTCATTTTATTGTGTAGAAGTTAACAGCCTTATTTCTGAATAAGCAGAGTTGAACCGGATGCCTCATGTCAGTTTCCAGAGGTTAGGGTCTGTGCTTTCAGTGTGTTGGGAATATAGGACCTATCACCCATTGCACACATGTAGACACACAGATATCTAAAATGCACTAAGACAAAGTTGAGGGACCTGTGTTTGGTGATTTAGACTTCAACTTGCATAGATTGGAAGTATGTTCTCTTTCTTTTTGGTTGGAGTGAATGCAGTATCATTTACGCTGTTTCTCTGATTATATAAATTCAGTTTTTGAGGTGGGAAACCATATCTTCTATTTTGTTTTTCTAGGGTTTTGCTCAGAGTCTCCTAAAAAAGATGTCTCACCGAAGTTCTATTCCTGGCTGTGGAGTGACTTTTGAGATTGTCTCCAATATCCCAGAGGTGAATGATCATATGAAATTTGAACTTACTAAAAATAAACATGTTAAAAGAGATAACTCCCTGAAAAGCCACCTATCTAAAGAACATGTACTAAATAGAAATGTATATTCAGGGACATGCTATAGGTCTTTAGAGGAATTTCCTAAGCTTGACTCAGTAAAATGTACTTGTGTCTCCAAAGGTTCTGGCTTTAGTATTTTGTTAAAGAAGAATATTGCTTTGAAAAGCAAATTGAGCCAGCCCACATGGCTCAGTGATTGAGCACCAACCTATGAACCAGAAGGTCATGGTTCAATTCCCATTCAGGGCACATGCCTGGGATGTGGGCTTGATTCCTAGCGGGGATAGGGGAGCATGCAGGAGACAGCCAGTCAATGATTCTCTCTCATCATTGATGTTTCTGTCTTTCCCTCACCCTCTCCCTTCCTTTCTGAAATCAATGAAAATATATTAAAAAAAGAAAAGCAAGTCAACATCTTTTCACTGATAAAAAATAAAGAGGAGTAAGAGGTACAAACTTCCAGTTATAAAACAATATCACAGAGATATAATGAATAGCAGAGAAAATAGTCAATATTATCATAGTAACTTTATATGTTGGTAGATTGTTACTAGACTTATTGTGGTGACCACATTGTAAGGCATATAAATGTCAAAGCACTGTATTGAACACCTGAAGCTAATTTAAGGTTATATGTCAACTATCCTTCCTATATAATAAAAGCCTAATATGCAAATTGTCCCCTCAATTGAGAGTTTGACTGGGAGTTTGATCAGGGGGCGGGGCCGGCTGGCCAACTGCCCACAGCCCCTCCCCCCAGCCAGCCCCACCCCAGCTGGTGGCAGCAGGTGGCTGGGGGAAGGGAGGCCCTGCCTGGCAGCCACTAGGGACCCTACCAGTGTACAGATTTTGCCTAAGTGACCATTAAGACCTGTCCACTGAATGACCAGTTAATTGGTTGCTATGACGTGCACTGACCATGGGGGGCATATGCACAATGCAGGAGCTGCCCCCTGGTGGTTAGTGTGCTCCCACAGCCAACCTCCAGCAGCCAGCCAACCTCCCCCTGGCCGGCCAGCCTCAATCAGCCCCAATCACCAGCCAGGCCGAGGGACTCCAACCATGCACAAATTCGGGCACTGGGCCTCTAGTACTTTAATAAATAATAAACTTTTAAAGAGACATAAGGTAATATTGTAACTCTCAAAGGGAGCCAACATAACATGCAGAGATTTAGGGTTTCATTTTGGAGCCAAACAGAAATCTTGTTTCTTTAACCTATTAGTGCAATGAACTCTCATAGGTTACCCTGAGTCTAAATGTTTTCATTTATTAGAAAAGGTTAGCAATACCTTCCAAAGAGGGTTGTTTTAAGAATTAAATGAGACAGTATATACAAATTATTGTGCACACGCTAAACTATAAATTGTAATTGCTGTTATTATTATAGTTACTATTGTTATTTTATTATTATTTCTCTTTATGAACTAAGTGACATATTCACAGGAATTTAAAAAATCAAGCTTAAAATTTCCCTGACAGAAGGTTATTGGAGGATGCAGTTTATGCTTCCCAGTGTTTAATCCCTGATTGAGAGACTTATTAACTGGGCGCTGCTCCGCTGGTAATGGAGGCCTTCAGGACATGAGAAGGAGAAATGAGGGGCCTACAGAAAGGATTTGATGACAGAGAGAAAGAGGGCAGTCCCTCTCTACACTCAGTGGCTGAAAGCTCAGTGTCTCTACACTCAGTGAGTGAGTGAGGAGGTGAGACTCCTTCCTCGGGAGTGGAGCACGGAGCGTGAGCCCTGGGGCTCGCCTTCTCGCCTCACATGCCACCCACGCCAGCCCCCTTCTCTTTATTTGAGGGGTTAGTGTGTGTTCATTGATCCTGTTGAGTATCTGAACAATAGATGGAACTATATATATTTTAATACAGAGAGCAGTTTTTGGAAGAGATTTCTTGTAGTGCAAAACACTTTTTCTTTCAAATAATGTCAAATAGTAACTTGTTTTTTCCTGGATCTTCAAAGTGTTAGACTTTCATAGTAAATATTAACTGTTAAACTATTTAATTTGGAGCCTGCTGAACAAATGTTAAGTCTGTTTTCAGAGTTAGACTACCTGCAAAATCTTGGCTTCATAATAGATTACTCTTTGCATACTTATATGTTTAACTAGAGACTTGTTGTTTATTCTCTGCAACTGAACGTTTTGTATGTTTTCCTGGTTGTTTCAGATCTTAACTCTATAAGTGGTTTGAGTGTAGTTGAGAAACAGTGACAGCTATAATGAACCATCTCCACTTTTCCTTCTTCTCTTCCTCTTTCTGTCTCCCATGACGTCTCCCCTCCTATTTGTAGTTTTCTTATCTTCTTTAAAAAGTGTTTTGATTCTTCAGGTGGTATGGTTTTCAAAGGAAATGTGAGGGAAGGAGCTGAAATAGAAATATAACTTTGTGTGTTTGGGCTACCTGCTAATAATTAGCTAAACACATCAGTTGGCAAGTATAATTTTTACATTGCCAAATTCTGATGATAAAGTAAAAGGGAAAGTGGGTCTTAAAGCCTACAGTGAAAGGACTGTAATTAGTTTTTTTTTTATTTTATTTAAAAACAAAAAGATCCCTTAAGCCCTGGCCATTGTGGCTCAGTGGGTTTGATTCAGGTTCACTCCCCACCCCAGGCTGGGGTACTTGTAGGAGGCAACCAATTGATGTGTCTCTCTCACATTGATGCTTCTCTCTCTCCTCCTTCCCTCCCTTTTTCCACTCTGAAAAGCAATGGGAAAAATGTCCTCTGGTGAGGATTAGCAACAACAAAAAGATCCCTCGAGAGGCTAGTTCTCATCATGAAAAAACCCCAGAAAGTCCTTTTGTGTTCCATATTCATAAAGCTGTGAGGGCTTGGTGGCAAGAAGTGTTCATAGGCCAGAGGGCAACAAGATACATCTTCACTTTGTGTGTGTGTGTGTGTGTGTGTGTGTGTGTGTGTGTATAGCAATGTGAATGCTTTCATTGCTGGTGGGAGTATAAAATGATACTCCACTTTAGAAAATAGACACCTACCCCATGACTCAGTAATTCCATTTCTAAGTTCTTACCCAAGAGAAATGGAAGCATATGTCCATAAAGACTTGCACAGGAATATTCGTAGCAACTTCTCAAAATAACCTGAAACAAGAAACAACTCAAACACCCATCATCAGATGAATGGATAAATAAATTGTGGTATCTCCATTCTGTGGAATCTTGCTCAGCTATACAAAGAAATGGACTATGTGAATGAATCTTAAAATTATGCTGAGTCAAAGAAGCTAAATACAAAAGAGTATGATTTCATTTATTTGAAGTTCCAAAAAAGGCGAAATGCTTAACATGTGTGGTCAGAGAAATTATCTTGCCTTGAGGAGGGCTGGGTTGATTGTGAAGCCCATAAGTGAACTTCCTGAGGTAATGGCAATGTGTTATGTTTGATAGGTGTGTGGGTAACATGGAGACATATGTGTTTCTTAAAACTTAAGTTTCCCCTTTCTTAGAAAGTCAGGATAATGTCTGTACCCTTCAGACACTGAAAAGTGTTCTGTGTTGAGTGGAAAGACAAATATTACTCTAGCCTTGCCTCTTTTGCTAATTATGTGGCCTTCCTCTTTCCTCATCAATGAAATGAAGATGATTTCTTCTCAGGGTTATTAAAAGGTTCACATGCATTACTATAGGAATCAAACATTTAGCCATCTTCCAAATTCTTCCTTTTTTATCCATCCTAATACTCATTTATTATTATTGTTTACTAATATATTTTTTTAATCCTCACCTGAGGGAATGCTTAGAGGGAGAAAAGGTGAGAGAGAAAAGGAGAAAGAGAGAGAGAGAGAGAGAGAGAGAGAGAGAGAGAGAGAGAGAGGAGAAACATCACTGTGAGAGAGAAACTTCAATCAATTGGTTGCCTTCCACATGCACCCTGGCCAAGGATCAAACCTGGAACCCAGGCATGCGCTCTGATCAGGAATCGAACCAGTGACCTTTGATGCACAGGATGAGCTTAATCAATTGAGCCCCTCCAGCCGGGCTCTAACGCTAATCTAAATTTTTTAAAAATGTTTTTGGAAGTTGGAATGTGTCTTATAATTAATGATATCTTAAAATTAGTAAGCAGACATTTTTCTCCTTAGAGGTATATAAAATGATGGGACTTTTTCCCTTGAAGTTTATGGCATCTTAAGATGCAGTGGCATATGGATATATATTCTCTAGTTTTTGACAAATTCACAAGTAAATAAAGTATCTGATTTTCCCTGAGCGGAATAATTTGTTATGAACTAAGTTTGCTGGAAATAAATACATTAATAAAATCCCACCCCGACTTGTGTATATCCCATTTATATGCATGGCCCGTCCATGTCAGACAGAGGAGCAGGGTTGGGCTGTGCTGGAAAGCACAGGGAGAATTTTCCTGGATATTTCTCTTCTTGGTCGGCTCTGCCGCTCCAGAGTTGAGTGTCGAGACCAGTTGTAGAAGCCGGTGCACCTTGGATAGTCTGTGGTGGGCTGCTTAGCGAAAGTGCTGAAACCCACCCTTCTTTCCACTCTTATTCCCACCCCCATGTCTGCCTCTTACTAGGGTTGTTATCTAGCTGTTCCCCAGCTCCTCATTCTTCTCTCCTGCTCCTCAAGATGCCTTCCTGCCGAAACCGGTTTGGCTCAGTGGTAGAGTGTTGGTCTGCGGACTGAAAGGTCCCGGGTTCGATTCCGGTCAAGGGCATGTACCTTGGCTGCGGGCACATCCCCGGTAGGGGGTGTGCAAGAGGCAGCTGGTCGATGTTTCTCTCTCATCGACGTTTCTAGCTCTCTATCTCTCTCCCTTCCTCTCTGTAAAATATCAATAAAATATATTTTTTTAAAAAGATGCCTTCCTAAAATATAGTGCTTGTTATATTTCCAACTAGCCCACCAAATCCTTTCTAACCAGTAATGCTTTTGTTTACAGTGGAAATCAAATAGAGAACAGTTTTGTTGAGAATGCACTATTTCAGCTACGTTGTGTTTAACTAGCCTTTCAAAGCAACCTAACCACCATTTATACCGTGATTTCTGTGGGAAAACGCATTCTGGGTTCCAGAAGCTGACTTGACAATGGAACCTGGGCCTCTATCCCATTTGTTAGCTCAGTACTCTGTGTGTACATGTGTGTCAGTGTAGACCAAGATGCTTTTAAGACTGTTTTCTTCTGCAATGTACTTACTTTTAATATATTACTTTCCATTCTCCAGGATGCCCAGGGCGTAGAGGAACGAGAAACATTAGCGAGAATGGCAGCTAATGTGGAAAACACGGCTTCTGCTGACTCCGAGGCTTACATTGAAAAATACCTTCGAAGCGTGCTGGACGTGGAGAACTTGCTCACTCTGGATCGCATTCGCCAGGTCAGCCCGCGGCTTTGACTTTCGGCATCACAGTACCGTTATGTGCAGACTTTGAAGCATCTACTTAAGTGGAGCATATTAATTTAGCCTTGCCGGTGAAGTCTGTGAAGATACAAGAGTTACATTTGGAAAGTTATTGTTTCCAAGGCACCAGTGTGGTATCTAGTTGCCTCAAAGTAATGGGAGAAAGTATTTAACTTTTGCTGGCTAAAGAATCATTTATAATATTCCTTCACCCTGGGCAGTAATTTTGTTAAAGAAATATGCAGTAGTGAGGTATAGGGTTCCTTTGCTTAGCTGGACATGCCTCCCGCAGCCATAGAACAGTCTCCAGACAGGAGAACAGAAATGCCAGCAATAAACCTAACCCTCAGGGAGACCCTAAACCTCATGCTGCCTAGCAGTGAGACTTTTTGCAACCAAACACACTAATGAAAAATAAAAGTGAATGATTTGATTTTCATGACCTTTCTCCTGGGACTGACCTCTGCCAGCTTCAGTATAGAGGAGAGAAACATCCAAATAGCCTTCAGCTCTGTAGCTAACACAGAAGTTGTAATGGGATCACTAGTCATGTGCAGTTACAGCCATTATATATAGAACTAGGAATATAGGTGTAGGAGGTCACTCAAGGCTTGCTTTCAGTGATATTGCTTCGGAGCGTGTCTCTGATACATAGTTTTCCTCTGGTTCTGACTGGCAGGAAGTTGCGGTGAAGGAGCAGTTGACCGGCAAAGGGAAGCTGAATAGGAGGAGTATCAGCTCTCCCAACGTGAACAGAGTGAGTACATGGCATCCCATTCTGTCTCCTGCCTGTGTCTCCTTCCTCTTCTCTTTCCTTGAATAGCTCTTCCCCATCCTTGTCTGAATGGGGTGAAGGGCCTCTTTTCTCTTCCCTGGAGAATCTGCATGGCTCTCTCCCTGCCATTCCTGATGTCAGGGAGAAGTACCATTTAAGTACCTCTCTGATGTTTCTCGTTTCTTTAGCAGCGATGCCTGTCACAGTGACTGGGTGTTCTGTGACCAAGTGCCTAGGGCAAGCCATTTGAATTTTCTGGACTAAATTATTTTTAAATTGATGAGAAGTCTGGGTTAGGTTTACAAGCTCAATTGCTTACAGGCCATCCAGGTTAGTATAAATGAATAAAATAAGTTTATTTCATAACAGTGTATTAAGTTTTTTTTTAAGGCATGAATGTATACTTTATGTGCATTTTAAACATGCAGATAATTCTTTATGAGAAATATGCCTGTGGCCCTGATTTACCTCTTCTTTCTTTTGATAAAGATATGGATATAGGAAACATTGTACCTTTGTCTGGACTTTCAACCAAGAAAAGCCACAGTACAAGCATTGTGACAAAGAACAGCTGACCCTCAGCTTTAGCCTTTGAGACACAATAGTGATGAGGGCCCTCCCGAGTAACTGAAAGGCATCACTCGTGCTCTCAGACTGAACAGTTGGGAGCATTCTCAGAGGTTAAGAAGTATCACTTTAATTCAGCATTCATCTCTCTCATTCCTTCAGAAAATGATGTGTTTAAATGTATTGAAACATGCTGAGATTTTTTATTTAGAATACTATGATCTAAAATAGCTTGTGTGTATACATTTGCTATGAATACCCAGAAAAAGGAGTCATAAGGTCAGGATACATAATTTAACCAGTAACCCGGTATCTTTTAAACGGAAAGGGATAAACGAATGAAGTGTTTCTTATTGAGGCCCAGTTGGTTGTTTCCTCAATATAAACTGGATATCTGATCTTATATAAACCTCCCTTCTTCAAATTGTGGCTAACGAATTCGATGTAAAAAATGTGCCTTCCAGTCCCAAAGTCTACGTTTGCAGCTGTGGCCTTGGCAGCCTGTCTGCTACTACCCAATTGGAACATTCTATTGACTCGGTTTTCAAAATCTTGTATTCCCAGGGCTGTAGATTTATGTACTTTTACACATAAAGGACTAATCTCCCTCCTTATTTCTTCTTCAGTTGTCTAGCAGCCGACAAGATCTCATTCCTTCTTACAGTCTAGGCAGCAACAAGGTACGTGTTTATAACTATTTTCTGTCTGTCTCAGACCTATTTCCCCTTCAGCTCTCCTCCCAGTGACCACACTAGTTTTGCAGGCCCATATCTCTCCTACTCTTCTATGCATGTGGACTTTATTGGAATGTAGAATGGAATGTGTTTAGAGTGTACTTCTTTTTATCTGATAGAATATGATTTAATAGGTCTTCTTGTTACTCTAATTTTTGGGGGGTTCAAAAACAAATTGGTTATTAAGTTCATATGTCTGTTTAAAATACTCTTCTTGTTTGTGTCAGAAAAGGAAATTCAAATCAGAATTTTAATAGTAAAATACTGATATAATGATTGAAAATGTATAAGACTTATGAAGATGATACCTAAAAGTTAGTACTATTTGTTAGAAGAAAGAAAAATGAGGGAACAGAAATTTTGTTAGCTGGAATTTATTTACTTGTTAATGTATCTTTCCCTGATGAACAGTTTTAAGCATACTATATCATTATTATTAACATTATTGTTAACTAACCGGGATCTCTTGAAGATGTCATAACTAGATGTCACATATTACAGTTTTGTGTCTGATATTTTTTGAGGACCCTGGTTAGATGTTAGCACTCTCAAATATGGATAACATGCTCTGTGTTGATATCTTAATCCTTAGGAGTTGAACAGTGGGAGGGATTTCTCACCAAGGCTAAGCTCGGAGGGCAAGTACAGGACAGGAGCTGGCCAGAGCTCAAAGAGGAGTCCTCAGAGAGGGAGGAAGGCCCGTAAGGGAGAGTGGCTTGGAAACTGGGGGAGAAAGGGTTCCAGATTCTTTAGAGACATAACGTGAGGACTGAAAGACTATTTTGGATGTGACAACTAAGAGTGTATTGGAGAGCTTTCCCAGGACAGTTTCTATGAAGAGCTGGGTAGAAGTTAGCTGGACATTTCATTTAAATGAGTAATTATAATCTTACACACTTCAGTTACTCTTCCAGGACTTTCCTTGTTTGAGCCATCATTTTAAAAAAATATATATTTTATTGACTTTTTTACAGAGAAGAAGGGAGAGGGATAGAGAGTTAAAACATCGATGAGAGAGAAACATTGATCAGCTGCCTCCTGCACCCCCGCCCCCAATGGGGATGTGCCTGTAACCAAGGTACATGCCCTTCACTGGAATTGAACCTGGGACCTTTGAGTCCACAGGCCAATACTCCATCCACCGAGCCAAACCAGTTTCAGTTAAGTCATCTTGATTTCTTGGGGTGTCTGAGTAACTTAGCAAAATTGCGGAAAGCCTGATTTCCATCCTCTCAGATTTTCCCCATGTCAATGTGCTGTCCCAGCAACAAGGATATGGATACCTCCACTCCATTGCAATATATATTTTCAGTAGGCATTACTTCAAAAAAGTTAGATACCCTTTCTCCCCAGTTTGCAGTCTTCCTCAGCCAAGGCAGTGCCACCCTCTGACAAACATTAGAGGTGTTGTCAGGGAGAGCGGAGGGGCCAGCTTGCCATTGCGAACTTTGTTCCCAGTGCAGCCGTGGAACGAGCCCTAAAAGGGTATCAGGAATAGCTGGGCTTCAGTCAACTTCTGTCATTGTCCTGTGCTTGATTTCATATCTGCAGCTTACTAGTAAAAGGATGTTCACTGTAAATATTTCTCTTTTCTGAATCCAGCGTGATGAGAGAGCAATCCAATTCCTGAGGAGGGGCGGCTAGGGATTGAAAAAAATGAAAGCAAGAGGCACAGAGATAGAAGGGAAAAGCTGGGACCAAGTGGGACCTCTGTCCTCTGACATGGACAAGGGCAGGGACAGGAACAGTGACCCTGAGCCAATACAGCATGTTCATTTTATACAGCAAAAAATAGGAAGTTTTACTAAAAGTCAAGACAAAGGAGATTATGTGCATTCTTGTATGGGCTAGAGTCATATTCATTCCTGGTACTTGGCTGGATTTAAATAACAAAACCCACCCCCTGGCACCTGAGATGAAGATCAAGCTAACAACACTCTTGCCCAGCCGTGGGCAAACTACGGCCCACGGGCCGGATCTGGCCCGTTCGGCTGTTCTATCCGGCCCGCGGAGCCGAAAGAGCGGAGGGTTCTCTTGCTCTTCCCTCCGCTCCTTCACCAGCAGCCCAAGATGAGAGTGCCAGCATGGTCAGGTTGCTTTTGTTCCGGCCCTCCGGTCCAGTTTAAGAACCCATTGTGGCCCTCGAGTCAAAAAGTTTGCCCACCCCTGCTCTTGCCTTTTGGCAGAGTGTTTCCAGGATGTGGTTTTGTCAATGGCCACTGGATTCAACTGACAATAAATAAAGAAATGCCCATGTGCCTTCCCAGGTGATCTCTACAGTTTACATATCAAAATTAGAGACTTTTGCTTTTCACTAGGGGAAAGGTAGAGAAAAAATGTTCTAAGACAGATTTTTATGAAGGGACCTGTTTTAGGAATAAGGAAATTCATGTGATAGAAGATTATAACTGTGATGCTCGAAAACAAAGTGGAAAGAACACTAAGCAACAGAGTTTTGATTTCAGACTCACTTCAGTAAGAGTACAGGGTGTACCGCCACCCCCCACCCCCGCCCACTTTCAGAAGGGGGGCCCCTCGGTAGTTTTATCATCCAAAGCAGAGCATATTAACAGATTTTTAGGGAAAATAAATATTTTTAAAATTATATTTTCTTACTAGTAAGAAAAGATCCCCCTTAACTCCCTCCCTACTGCCCCAGCATTAGTAGCAAGGAACAGAGTTTGCCCTGTGACCTTTTAAATGAAA
This sequence comes from Vespertilio murinus, assembly GCA_963924515.1. NCBI lineage: Eukaryota > Metazoa > Chordata > Mammalia > Chiroptera > Vespertilionidae > Vespertilio > Vespertilio murinus. The sequence goes on from OZ004708.1 coordinate 71,705,223, forward strand.
CAATGGAAAAACATCTTCAAATATGGCATTGCATGGAATTCAAAGTTTGTTATTAATGCTACCCATAATACAGTTCCTCAGGATTGAGTAATGTTTAAACTAATTAACATAAAAATGATCTAAATCCTATTAATTCCCTTACACTGCAACAGTGCTTATATACATGTGAAATGATCTGAGGTCAGGGGAGTCCATTGTGGCATTGTCTTTAATGGCAGATTAGAAACAAACTAAATGTCTGTTGGTTTAATCTAATTACCGTATTTGCCAGCGTATAAAACGATTTTTTGGCCCTGAAAAATATGCCTCCAAGTGGGGGGTAGTCTTATACGGCGAGTATATAACAAACTCTGTATTTTTTGTGGAAATGTTAGGGGGTCATTTTATACGCCCAGTCTCTTATATGCCGGCAAATACGGTATTTTTCAGGGCCAAAAAATCGTCTTATACACCGGCAAATACTGTACATACATGTGCAATAAATAAATGGTATGTTGTGCAGCTATAAAAACAGTAAGGAACCCCTCCAGGTACTAATATGGAAATTTAGTCTATAAACTTAGTATATCACCAGGATATACTAAGTAATTAAAATGAAGTGCTGGATGTATAGAAGGCTGCCATTGTATTATTGAAGGAGGGGACCAAGAAGGAAGTGTGTGGCAATTTATAGATTTGCTTATACATACATAAGAAGTAGTATGAAGATATATATGAAAAAGGTAATATCATTTCTTATCTGCCTGGGAGAGGGTGGAAATGTGGGGAACTGAGCAGGCACGGGGAGGGAGGGAGGCAGCTTCTCACTTTGAATTGTGTGAATGCCTTTTTATATTATTTGGTTTTGGAGCATGTGAACAAATGACCTCTTTACAAATTAAATACATTAAAATGTAAACATTTTCTTCTATACCTTTTAAGATGCTAGAAGTTTTTGTTCTCTTGTATTGGTATGTATTAGGTTGAGAGCGTCTCCACTTAGTTTATCCATAACAAATTGAGTACAAAACCCTAAAGGAAAGATGATTGATGAAATTGTTATGGGAAATCTCAGAGACTCCCATTGGTTTTTTTCTTTTCTTTTGGGGACTTCCTGTATTCTTCAGTTTTCAGAGATCCAGGGAGAGGTAATTAATCCTTTAGGTTTGCCTAATGAGGGGGATACAAGTACTATCCTACTACTTAAAACTTACCACTCTTGCTTTTACCTTGGGATTAAGACTGAATTTTTAAATGTAGCTTTTATAAGATGACTAAATTTGACTCTGCTAATTTTTTTTGGGCTCACCCTTTTGTAAAAATAACTTTGGTTGTCAGTATGTATGATTTCTTTCAAATGTTCCTAACAGGGCCTAACATTGTAAAAGTTGCTGTCAAAACAGACCAGGAACTAAGGAATCTTACTGAATTTAGAAGGCTCTGGAATGGGAGGAGTTGGAGTTAATTTGTATTGAGCAAATAGTACAAATAAACATTTGGGAAGTTGTAAGATGTTTTTTTCTGAAGCATGGGACAGGAGAGAGGAGTGAAAAAATGGTAAAAGTGCTTTAAGCATTCTTTCGACGGCACCGAATTTAGCTCAGTGGACCATCTTGGTTTCTTTGCACAGAAGTGTTTAATGTTCAAGAGAGTTGAGTCAGAAACATAATTTTATCATGGACTTGATGATGCTTAAAATGCTAAAAGATTGATTTTGAAATGATTGAAGATTATGATTACATTAGTTACACCTACCTTGCCAACTTCATGGCTTTTTCTGGGTTGTTTACATTAATCTATGTATCTGTCCCTTTGAGTTTGATTATGAAACCAGACTTGTACAGTAGAATTTGATGTGCTGTGTCCTTTCCTGTGTGACATTGGAACACTCAGGCTAGCTGAAATAACGTGTAGAATCAGGGAATGGCCACAGCATAGGTTTAGGACTCCTTTCTCTCCTAATTTTCAGTTAATGTCATGGTAGAGAGTAATCATTTGGGGACAGAGTGACACTAAAAGGTGCAGCAGGAAGGTGAGAGGGAATAGTCGGGATACTAAAACAATCCAGTTTGGCCTGTACCCCTTTGAATCCAGCCAGTCATATTTCACATTTCCTTATTTATTGATGCTTGTTACATATTAAAATTGCAATAGTTTTACTGAACTCCACCAAAATGGAATTTTGTGAACCATTCCCAACTTATAAATTCACTTTAGGGCCTAAAATAAATCACTCTTAATAAGCTTTTCAATTAAAAAATATAAAATACCCCCTAATAACAGTGATGTTGCTATTTATTATTACTGGATATTACATTATGATTGTTAAGGCAATTTTTTTTAAGATCAAATGAAAACTTAGCAAACTTTGTATGACTAGTCTACCAAGATGGGCTCATATTTAGGTGCAGAATTAATTTCAGCAGATTGTTTTTTTTCCCCTCTGAAAACACAATGGAATACTACTCTGCTTGCTGTAAAAAGGAAGAAAATTTTACCATTTAAGGCAGCATGGAATGACCTGGAGAACATTATGCTAAGAGAAATAAGCCAGTCAGAGAAAGAGAAGTACCATATGATTTCACTCATACATGGAATTTAATGAACAAACTGAGCTACCAAGCAAAACAGAGACAGAGCCATAAATAGAGGGCAGGCAGACAGCCCTGGTGGTGGTCAAATTTCTAAAGCCATTTGAGATGGAATTATATTTTTAATAAGTTTACAAGATAGAGTTTGTCATCTTCCAATTGGAATTTTTGATGCAATTAAAAGCAGCCAGCAGCTTAAATGAGTATCTGGTTAGCAAAACTGAGTTGTATGTTTTGGCCACATTACCTTCCTGAAAACTGCCCTGAGTTAGTTTGTTAAGGCTAAAGCCAAAGGTGCCTTGTTACTCCACCTTAGAACGTGAAATGCAACTTCTCTTTATATACCTCTGGTGCAGGTATCTAATCTTCCACTTCTCTGATGGGAAACCAGACCTCTTTACAGAAAACCCAAAGGTTCTGTGTCTGTCTGAGGAGCCGTGTGGGAAAACGGAGGTGGACGGGGACTAAACCACATTCCAAGTCAGCTGAGAGACTCTGTGCTTCCCTGTTCAGTTTGCCTGTAAACATGGCTGTCTTCAATAGGGTTTTATTTCCTTGAATTCCACCTTTGTAGCCCAAGTAATCTCTAATACATATGAAGTTCCTGTAGGGATCCAAAACAAAGCCAGAGTTTTCTCTTGTACCTCCTCATCTGGGCTGATTGAAGTTCAATAGGCAGGCAGAATGTTGAAAACAGATCACAGACTTACTTTTTTAGATTTAAAGGTGTAGATTACTGTGAGAGAAATTAAAACAAAACAAGAAAAAACCCACCATACTCTTGGACTTTGAGAACTGTGCTCATATGATTTCACTCACATGTGAAATTTAATGAACAAACTGAACTATGAACAGCCCAGCGGCCCATTGTGTGGCCAAGTGCCTTTTATTTGTTGTCCCGAGTTCATCTCTCTCTAAAGTACCTTTAACAGAGATGCTTCCTCCCACCCTCAACATTTCAGTAAAGGGAGCCAGGCATATACATTGTATTGGAAAGACACAAACCCTTGCCCTCAGGGGGCACAGTGTATAGCTAGACCCTGAACCACAACAGGTTTCATTTCTGGCAGGAGAAGGGGCACGCACTGCAGGAGAAAGGGACGTAGTGAATGGTGTCGGCGGAGTGTTTCCCCAGAGGCCTGTGGGTGTCTGAGAGGACGGAGGAGTGTTGTTCCCAGTTCATCATCCACGTTTGTTCCCTCCAAAGCAGGGCTCCTTCCAGCCCAGAGTGATTTGTGTCCTTGTGTCTGGTCGGTAAGGCCTGGGAATAGTTAGCATTCACGATTCCTCAAGGTTACGATGACTGTGAAGGTAGATGGATGAAGGGAAATGCGTCTCTGTTTTTCATTATCCGATAGGCCAGCAATATGGCTAAGGCGGTATTAATTAAGGTACTGCACGCATCCTTTCAAATGTTCTCACTTGAGGTATTTGAATATATGAGACAGTAAGAGTTATTGCTTTCATTCTGATTTGGTAGTAGCATTGTGTGTGGGAGGGCCAACTGGGAGAAATTACTCGGGGAGCTGGAGGGCTCCGCGAGAGCCTTGGGGAAGAGGTGACACCTGCGTTATTTGTCATTGGACCATTATGCACCGAGCAACCGAGGTGCCGACTCCAAATCAGCTCCTTAGTTTTCCTAAGGGACAGAGTGCCACTCTGTCAGCTGCCAAACAAGGCAGAAAAATAGAAAACCTGAAAATAAATCTATTCACAAAGTAAGTAAGTTGTCTTCAAAACAACCCTGCATGAGGCTTCTTCCCTCCGCGGAGCTGCAGGGGCGGCGGCCCTCGTGTCCGGCCCCTCATTGTGATGTCCCAGAACACGGAGCTGCAGCTGCCCGGGCAGCACAGATAATTACATTTCAATGCAAAGAACATTAATGAAACAGGCAAGTCTGTAAATCAGTGTGTGATTCCTACGCTCCTCCCGTGAAGTATTTCAGATGCATGGTTTCCCGAATCGTCTCTCGTGTCTGTTTTTGTTTCCTTGCTTCCTAACGCTAAAACATCATGCCATTTTTTTTTTAATATCAATTGCTGAGAGAGTTCCCAGGGAAGAGTGTTCTCTCAGGTAAACAGGATCCAGATCACTTAGGGCTTATTGATTTTATGATCAGTACTTAGGTTGCCGCTAAAAGCAGATAGGCTTCCAGTACACATCTGAAATCTAAGAGGTCTTCCCGCTGCCACCCGTCTCCGGGCGCAGTGAAGACCTCGCTTTGCAGGTGATCACTAATGAGAGCTCAAGTGGATCGCCGGGGTCACGCATCTGTGAAACACTAGCCTGCATGAATATAAAATACCATTATTGAACTCCAGTGATTATTAGAGGATCAAAGGGAACTTGAAGCATTTAAGAGATTTGCATCTCATCTCCATTACTGGTTTTTGTCCCTGCAATGTTTGGTTGGAGTTTCTTTCTGTCCCAGGTGGGACTGATGTTCAAAGTGCTCCGATGGTATCACCATTTTTATGGCCCACCATAAGCTTTAGGGTGGTGAATTAGTCCACCACCCAGCTGGCATTGTGCAGGATTATGCCATAACATCTCTTCCACGGGAATTTATAAAATAGGTTGATTTTATAAATCAACCAATAAAACTTGTCAATCCAGAGACTTTCATTATTGAAACGTGTGATTGCTTGATTTGGGTTTCACTGGAACTTATCTTTAATGTCTATTTAAAATGAGAAGCATGGTAATGTACGGTTGTAGAATTTTTACTTCTATGATGATATGTAAATGGATGGAAAGAAGCACCCGTGGAGAAGAGAGGAGAAACACCTGCCTCCACTGGAGTTGTTCCTGAGTCGGGAATCTGCCGTGAGAAAGGGCATCTCCAGGCAGAAGTCAGGAAGGCACAGGGAGGCTTTCGGAAGGAAGGTGTTAGTATATCCATATTGTGCAGGAAGCTGCATCCTGTAGTAGGAAGAATGTGAGGATGGAACTGAGGAGACTCTAAGTGCTAAACTGGAGGGAGATCCAAATGTGAGGTGTCATTCCACTTGAGAAATGAATGCTCTAAAGTAGTGGTCGCCAATCTTTTAGACTCATGAACCACCGGTTGGCAACTGCTGCTCCAAAGGTTTCCTTAAACCAGCAGTCGCCAACCTTTCGGACCTCACAGACCACCAGAGGTCTGCGGACCGCTGGTTAGTGATCGCTGCTCTAAAGAAGAAAAGTATGTCGTCAAACTGATCATGTCCTGTCAAGGGAATAAAGTTTTAGTGATGTATAACAGTCTTTTCTTAAATGTCTTTAGATTTTTTTTATTGTTGTTAAAGAATTGATTTGAATCAAAATTACCAATATTGTCTTTATAGGGCCGGTGGGAAAGTCAACAGGACGTATCACAAATTGCAGTTTCCAGAGGAGCCGCTCCAGTTGCCCCATCCCTCCCTGGTTGTCCCCAGAATAACCATTCTCCTGATCCAGGTAAGTTAGGGTTTCATTTGCCAATCACTGTCATGAAGTTCCAGCAGCTTTCAGAAATAGTATAAGTCAGGATTTCCTACCAGGTAAACGTTGTTGTACTAGTTCATGCCCATCTATCTGAGTGTTTCACTTTGTCTTAACATGTGGAATTCCACTGATTTCTGAACGTTGAATTTGTCTTGCATTCCTGTGATAAACACTTCTTGATAGTGATATGTTATCCCTTATATTTGCTTGATTCCTTTTGCTGACATTTTGAGGATTTTTGTGTATATATTCTACACTGAATATCTGTCAGTACTTTACTCATAATAATAATAATAACAATAATAATAATAATAATAATAATAATGTCTTTGTTAGCTTTTGGTATCACGATTATATTGGCCTCATAAAATGACTTGGGAAATATTTTCTTATTAGTCTTCTCACAGAACCAACATTTAGTTTTATTTTCTGTTTCGTTGATTTCTGTTATTTCTTCATTTTATAAATTTTGGCATGCTGTGCTTTTATTATTACATATTCAAAATATTTTCTAATTTCCCTCTGATTTATTTTTTGAGCCATGGATTATTGAGCATGTTAATTCATTTTCATATATCTGTGTGTGGGGGGTCTTATTGATTTCTTATTTAATTTAATTATAATTAGAGAACAGACTCTTTAACGTTTCAGTCTTTTGAAATTTCTTGAGCCTTTGCTCTGTCTTGGTGAACATCCTATTTTCACTTAAAAAGAATGTCTATTCTGTTTTGGGGCATCGTGTTCTGGGTATATCAATTAGGTCATCGTGCTTGTGATAATGTCATTGCTGTCCTTATTGGCTCTTTTGCTATTTGTTCTATTAATCACTAAGAGGAGGCATTGAATCTCCAAGTATGATTGTGAAAATTGTCTATTTTCCCCTTTAATTATATGTGTTTTTTTCATCATTCACTTAGAAACTCTGCATTAGATATAGACACATTAAGGGTTATTATTTTTTCCTGAAGAAGCAATATTTCTCATTATGAAATATCCCTTTATATCTCTGGTAATAGTTCCTTTGAAATATGTCTTGCTTGATATTAATATAGCCACATCAACTTTCTTTTGCTTGTTTGCACGGTGTATCTTTAGCCTATATTGTCTTTAAATTAAAAGTGACTGTCTCGGAGACAGCATATAATTAGGATTAGGTTTTGTTTTAAATCTAGTCTGACAAATTCTGTCTTTTAATTAACATCTTTAGTTATTTTATATCTAATATTATTATTATGTCTGCCATGTTGCTATTGGTTTCTATTTAAAAAGAATTTGTAGAGAGAGATGTCAACTTGTTCACTTGTTGACTTACTGATATATTCATTGGCTGATTCTTATATGTGCCCTGATTGGAGATGGGACCCACAATCTTGGCTTACCGGGACTATACTCTAACCAACTGAGCTACCTGGCAAGGGCTGGTTTCTATTTGACCTTTTTATTTATATCCCCCCCCCTCCTTTTTGTCTTCTTTTAGTTTAACTGTGCCAGAACCGAAACCTAACATTATCACTGGTAATAAAATGTAAAGGGAACTGGCCAACCTTGATGGCTCTGAATGGTCAGAGCTATTAACTCATTGACTCTAGGTTGAGTCACTAGTGATAAAATGTAAAAAGAACTATCTAACTGAAACCAAACATTGTCACTATTGTTAATATGCAAAAAGAGATGGCCAACCTCAATGGCTCTGAAAGGTCAGAGCAATTAACTCATTGTCTAGTTGATATAGTAGAGCTTGAGGCAACTTTAAATTGTTAATGGTATGTAAATTCTTGTTAATTTTCTGTTGCTGGAACTTTTCCACCTAAGCGATGTCTTTGTCTCAGAATCTCAATAAAAGGAATGGCAAAAGGCCAGATTGGTGGTGAGTCTTCCCACTAGAGGTTGACTCCCCGCCTGGCCCCCATTTTCCCAAAATAACTCTTTTCCAATCTCTTCATTTTTAGTGTATGGCCTTCTCCAAAAACCGGACCCTGAGTGTGGGTGTAAGGCCGGGGAAGGACCCCCTTCCCCTTCTTAACTGACTTTTCCAGTAAGCCCTGGTTAACTGACCTTTCCAGCAGACTCTGGTTTGGTCACCGTAGAGGTATTTTATCTGTTCCTGGAATCAGCCTGAGGGATCAGCCTGCTAAGACAGACCATCCAGCCTCCTTAACTGCAGGGCCATCGCTATTTTATCTGTTTCTGGGAGGACTATAGCTGTATTTTATCTGTTTCTGGGATCGGCCTGCAAAAACAGACCATCCGGCCTCCTCGGGAAATGAGTCAACTGTCAACTATTATGAGCCAAATATTAACTGTTAACATAGTTCCCTGATTCACAGACCACCTGCGTGTGGTTTTTGCCTTTATAAACTCATGTCCTGCAATTACTCGACGCTCCAGTCAGCCAGCACTTCCCTCGGGTTGCTGTCTGCCTGAGAAGCCCCTGCGCTGCGCTTGTATTAAAACCTCATGCTTTTTGCATCAAGTTTCCGTCTCGGCGTTTGACTTGGGGTCATCGCCCACTCCGTCGGACTCACCGGGGGTCTTGGGATCGTGTTAAGGGATCCCACAAACTGAAAAATATATTTTAGACAATCATATACTCTATTATGCTGTAAACCTGAAACTAATACAAAATAATATTGAATATAAACTGCAATTGAAAAATGAAAATAATAAAAAGAAGAAACCCAGTGGGGGAGGATGGAGAGTTGCTATAGGATCTCATAGCTATAAATAAAATAGTCACCCCCCCCAAAAAAAAATGATAATTTAGTGTTTGATTTTATTTCCTGTTTTGGCTTTCGGGTAGGCCTGTATTTGATTGATTATTTAGGAAAGTCTTTGCCCAAGGACCCTTGTCTGCATCCTTGACCCTAGTCACAGCCTATGAATTATCATCATCTCCCACTGCACACATATAAGAGCCTTGCAACAGTAATTCCATCTGACTTTTCCCTCCCTCCCTTATTTTGTATTGTTGTTGTTGTATATTCTACTTTTTCAGATGTTATGAACCCATTACAGTGTTACTTCTTTTGCTTTAAAATAACCACTTTTAAGAAAATAAAGACACCAGAGAGAATCTTTTCTATTTTCCTTCATAGTCATTATTTCCGGCATTAGCCAGGCCTTCCTGAAGATCTTATCCTCTTCTGATATCATTTAGCCCAGGAGTATCCTGTATCATTTCTTATTGTGTCATTCTCCCGGGGAAGAATGCTCTCCTCTTTTGAGAATATCTTTATTTCACCTTATTTTTTAAGGATATTTTCTCTCGATAATTTTGAGTTGACAGTTTAGTTCAGCACTTCACAGATGTTACATTATCTTTTAGGCTACTTTTCTGAGGAGAATTCAGCCATCATTTCTGTCAGGTTTTCTTTACTTAATGTCTTTTCTTTTTTATTTGCTTTCAAGATTTTCACTAGGACATATGCTTTCAAGATTTTCTTTTTAGCAGTTGGACAATGTGTGCTAGATATAGTTTTCTTAATATTTATTATGCTTGGATTTCACTGATGCTCTTAGATCTGTAGGTTGAGGTTTTCAAGAAATTTGGGCAATATTCAGCTATTAGTTCATTAAACTTTTTCTACTGGACTTTTCTCTCTTTCGAATCCTTCTGTCCAATATTGTACATGCAGGTCACAGGAGCTCTATTTTTTTTAAAAAAATTATATTTTTAATCTTTTTATCTTATTCTTGTTTCTTCTGGTTGGATAATTTCTTTTGCCATTTCCAGTTTTCTGATAAGCACATTTAGGGAACTTTTTATTTAAATTACTAGAGGTCCGGTGCATGAAATTCATGAATGGAGGGCAGGAGTTTCTCAGCCCGGTCCCTGCACCCTCTCCAATCTGGGACCTCTCAGGTGATGTCCAACTGTTAGTTTAGGCCCCATCCTGGCCTAAACCAGTGGTTGGACATCCCTCTCACAATCTGGGACCCCTGACTCCTAACTGCTTGCCGGCCTGATTGCCACCTAACTGCTCCTCTGATGGCCCCCAACTGCCCTGCCCTGCCAGCCTGATGGCCCCTGACTGCCATCCCCTGCTGGCCTAATCACCTCTAACTGCCTCTGCTTTGGCCTCCACCACCATGGCTTTGTTCGGAAGGAAGTCATATGTCCGGAAGTTGTCAGGTCACCCAGTCTAAGTTCTAGAATTTCCATTTGCTTCTTTTTTTTGTAATAGTTTTACTTTCTCTGCTGATGTTCCCTATCTGTATGTTCATTAAGACCACATTCTTCTTTACATCCTTGGACTTGTGTAGAGAAGCTTCTTTAAAGTTTTACATGTTTAAGCCAGCATCTAGACCATCTCATGTTCTATTCTGTTGACTGCTTTTATGCTTACTATGGGTCATATTTAATGAGTTTTTACAAATGTATTTGCCCATTTAACTGACACCCATACAAAGTAGAACAGATTTATGTGACTCCCCCTGATCAGCCAATTTTCTGATTTCAGATTAGTTTTGCTTGTTCTACAAGTTCATATAAAAGGAATCATACAAGCCCTGGTGTGACTCAGTTGTTTGGGCATTCTCTGGTGCACCAAAAGGTTGCTGGTTCTATTTTGGTCAGGCCAAATGTCTAGGTTATGGACGTGATTGCCAGTGGGGGACATGCAAGAGGCAACCAGTCACTGTTTCTCTCTCGGTGATGTTTCTCTATTATCTCTTCTTCTCTCTCTCTAAAAATCAATATACTATTCTTAAAAAAAAAGAAAAAAAAAGAAAAGGAATCATACTATATTCCTTTTGTGTTTGGTTTTTTTTTTCTCTCTCTCTCTCACCATTTCTATTCAAACCATCCATACTGCTGTATGCATCACTAATTTATTCTTTTTTACTGCTGAGAAATATTTCATTATCACAATTGAATTTATTACCATTTTTAATCAGCTCTATTTATGGGCATTTGGTTTCTTTCCAGTTTTTAGCTACTACGAATAAAGCTTGTTCTTGTATAAGTCTTTTTTGTGAACATTTGTCTCAAGTAATTACCTAGGAGTGAAATACTGGGATATAGAATACCATCTTGCTTTAAAATTCTGTAAAATGTATATCTGTCTATACTAATAAAAGGGTAATATGCAAATTGGTCAGGATGCCCTCCCACAACAACTGAACAGCAGGCTGTGTGGGGCGACCAGGCTGGTGGAGGTGTGTGGGGGGTGGGGGCAGTGAGACGCTACCAAATGACCAAACAACAGGCTGCATGGGGCAACCAGGCCAGTAGAGGAGCTGTGAGGGGTGACTGAAAGACCGAACAGCAGGCTGCGTGGGGTGACCAGGCCAGCAGGGGAGGCAGTGAGGGGCAATCAAACACCCAAACAGTAGGCTGCGTGGGGTGACAAGGCGGGCAGGGGGGGCAGTGAGGGGCAATCAGGCCGGCATGGGGATGGCAGTTGGGGCAACCAGCCCGGCAGGGGGGACAGTTGGAGGCGACCAGGCTGGCAGGCAGAGGTGGTTAAACAGTCAGACAACCCCCAAGGGGTCTTGTATTCGAGAGGTTGCAGGCTGGGCTGAGGAGACACCCTCCCGTGCACGAATTTTGTGCACTGGGCTTCTAGTCTGTGTATATAATCAGTTATTTGATTTACATATTTACCACTTTGCTTTGGTCATTATTGCCATACTGTATTGTCTTATACCACACTGTATTCTTCTGAGTTTAGTTTCTTGTTAATTATATCCATCATTAGTGCTTTTAACAATCATTTTTAGTGAAAAACTCTTTATTTCTTTTATACACTAAAGTTTTTATTTTGCTCTCACTTTGAAGATTCCTTTTACTATGGAAAAAAGCAAGCATACAAAGTAGAAAAAGTTCCATAATATACCTTCTCAAGTACCCCTCCAGATTTCAAAGTGATCAGTTCCTCACTAGTCTTATTTATCTGTATGCTCACTACTTCTTACCCTCTAATGACTATCAAATCCCAAATATTATTTTATCTGTTATATTTGTACATGTATCTCTGAAACAGTAACCACAGTAACATTTTACTCCTAAAAAATTAGCCCTGGCCACGTGGCTCAGTTGGCTGGAGCGTCGCCCCACACACCAAAATGTTGTGGGTTGATTCCCTGGTTACATACCCAGGTTTCAGATTCAATACTTAGTCGAGGGTCTTGCAGTAAGCAGCCAATAGATGTTTCTCTCTTGCATGGACATTTCTCTCTATCCTCTGGTGAGGAAATAATCTATATATATAAAAAGCTAAGTTGCCAGCCATTTGTCCATCTGACCAACTGGCCGACTGGCTGGTACATATAATGCGCACTGGCAATTGAAAATAAACATTGACTTGCACATGTGCAATATATAAAAAGCTCTTGCTATAAAGCTCTTTCTTCTAATTAATTTCCTTTGAATGTGCACGAATACATGCACTAGACCACTAGCAATAATAATAATTACTATTATTAAGTATTATCAAATGTCTTGTTAGTATTTCCATTTCCACAACTGGATAAAAAATACCTTTTATGTGTTTTGAATGAAAATCCAAGTGGGGTTCATCCATTGTGATTAGTTGATAGTGTAAGTCTGTTCAATCCATGTGCTCTTCTCAATCTTTTTTTCTCTCCATTGCATTGTATTTGTTGAAGAAACTAGGTTTTTGTACAATAGACTGTACATTCTTATTTTTGCTGGTTATGTCCTCATGAGGGACAAGATTCTCTGTAAATTGGTAGTTAGTTGTATAGCCTTGATTAGATTCCAACTAATTTGAGGGAAGGACGGGAGGGAGGATAAATGAATGGGTAGTTTGATGTGCTTCCCTCAGGAGACACCTCGTGTCTGTCTCTCTTTTTGTGATAGATGCAGCCTTTGGTTGACAATTGGCTAGATATTTACTTAATTAGGAGTCATCCTCACTCTAGAATGTTAGTTTAACTGCATATAGAACTCTAGATTGTCCCTAATTTCTTCCCCTCGGCATTTAGATGATTATATCTTCTGGCTCTTTATTTATCTTAAACTTTTATTCTGTTTATCCTTTTTCTTTCTGTTTGTTTCTCTCTTCCTTATTTTTGCCTTCTTGTAAAATTGTTTGAGCTTTCTGAATTCAGTTTTAAAAAGATTATAGATATCTCTTTTCTTTATTTTTTAGTGATTGCTCTAATGCTGACAAAACATCCTTACCTTTCCATAGGTTACTTAGATTTATTATTAACAATACTTCATGTAAAATGTAGAAACCTTAAACTGTGTAAGTCCACATACAACTGTACTGCCAGTGGACTGGAGTAATTTCAGGGTCAGAGTGGAGTAGATACCGGTGGCTGTGTACTTCTCTTTAGGCAGTATCCCTTACAAGTTTCTCAAGATGACTTGCTTTAAAAACAGTGTTATGAGGATATAGTGTTTTGTCATTTATGAGTTGGATTCGATTTCCTAAAACGTTAGTTTGATTCACTAAGGAGAAAGGAAATCTTATATTGTAGGCATTATCTGCCCATTTGATCCCATGCTTTGATAATTAAGAGCACCTAAGAATATGTGTTCCCTCTTGTAAGAACAATTAGAACACTACTCTCCTCCTGAAAGGTCATTTCATCATTTTCATGAAGTAAATAGCATGAAGAATTAAAGTTGAATAAGACATAGCGCCTGACTTCAAAGACTTTAAAGTCTACATGGAGTGCTACGTGTGTGTTATCAGCTATGTGATTTAAAAGTGAAAAACCAGTTAGTGACAGGACTGTGGTTGGGTGACCCTGTGCGTACTCACAGGAACACTGGAGATTAGAACATTTTAGAAGTACTCCAATTGCTGCTATTTAATTGGAAAAGGAAACCCCACTGTGTTTGGGGGGTAACTATAATACTGGTTTTTTAATATTAATTTTTAAAGACTACCTTTTTAAATTATATTGTTATATTTGCTTTTAAATGATCCTTGTCAAATTTGCAGTTAAGAGATGTCTTTGTAATTGTTTTTCTTCTCCTTTCAATATTTGACAGGACATAATAGCCTAGCAGCCTCCTACCTGACCCCAGTGAAGTCCTTCGTGCCACAGATGCCCAAGCTGCTGAAGTCCCTCTTCCCTGTGCGCGACGAGAGAAGGGGCAAACAGCCATCTCCCCTTACACACCAGGTAAGAGCATCAAGAAAGAACAGTGAAGCTGAAACCGGTTTGGCTCAGTGGATAGAGCATCGGTCTGCGGACTGAAGGGTCCCAGGTTCGATTCCAGTCAAGGACATGTACATTGGTTGCGGGCACATCCCCAGTGCGGGGGGGAGGGGGGGTGCAAAAAGCAGCTGGTCGATGTTTCTTTCTCATTGACGTTTCTAGCTCTCTATCCCTCTCCCTTCCTCTCTGTAAAATATCAAAAATATATTAAACAAAAAAAAAAAAGAAAGAACAGTGAAGCCCTGGCCGGTGTTCTCAGTGGTGAGAGTGTCAGCCTGCACACCAAAAGGTCATGAGTTCAATTTCTGGTCAAGGGCAGGTACCTGGGTTGTAGATTCCAACCCTGGTGGGTGCATGCGGAAGGCAACCAATCAATGTGTATCTCACATCAGTGTTTCTCTCTCTCTCCTCTTCCTCTCTCTCTCTCCCTCCCTTCCAGTCTCTCTAAAAATCAATGGAAAAAATATCCTTGGGTGAGGATTAACAAAATAAAAAGAAAGCAGCAGTGAACATTTTTTTTTTCTGACCAAAACAGTACTTTATGTTGCACTGAAGCTGGAGGGAGAGAGATGCCAACAATGGGGGTGGGGTGGGAGGGGTAAAAACCGGGCTTTTAGATCTGGTAAAAGCTTGTGATAATTTCTCTTCCCCTCTCTTCAGAGATAACAGAGCTGTTTAAACTTATTGACACACTCAATCCTTTTTGCTTTTAAAAAATGCCAAGTACACTCCTAATGTGATTTATGGTAATATCACTTAGAGCAACAATAGTAAAATTTATGAAGTGCACTTAGTGTTTCTTGTGTATTGCCAAACAGAAAATGTAATTCTATTTTTAATTCTTGATTTCATTTCTCATTTCAAACAATTTCGTATCACACTGCTCTTCCTTCTCCACCTTTTTCCCCTCTACTGTGGTTTTTACCTGTTCTTTCACTTAAAATATTAAAAGTGATCATTTGTCTTATTTCCCGTTTTTCTCTGAAACTCAACTCAGCCTTAGAATAAGTTTTAGAGAAAATGTGAAAGGGCTTTCCAAATAATCAGGAAACTGCTCATATGAGATGGTGAATGGGAAGCCTGTTGGCAGTGCAATTTCTGGGCTTATATAGGTGTGCATTCAGCAGAAATTGATAAATGAGGATTTATTTATACTCATTCAAAAACACATACAGTGCAGGTTCGGTTTTTGAAATAGGTCTTTTGACATCAGCTTCTCCACATTCACTTAAATATTCAAGTTACAGAAATGCAGGTAAGTTCCTGTCTGAGACCTTAACTACTTAAAAGAATCTTCTGAGTTCATGAATGCATATGCAAGGGCAATGGTGTTAGTTTTGTAAGGCTGCTGTGCAGATATATAATATTTTTAGCCTAGCATTATATAAACACATACATAGCATACATGCACACATACTGGATGAAAAAATTAAACACTGAGATTTTGGAAATGTTTAACTAAATTTAATTAGGCATACAATTGGTGTTTGACAATTATCAAAATGAATCTATGACCATGAGAGCTAAAAGAAATAGCAAGTCTGATACTTGGTGGGGTTAGGATGGGCAGAGATTATTTTCCCAAGGGTTTGTTATTACATTCAGTATTCTGTTCTGATCTCTCACATCGTTATTTAGTATGATTCACGGGCTATGTCAGAATTTCCATGGTAACTTTTTAAAAAGGTAACTAAAAAATATATACAGCCGAAACCAGTTTGGCTCAGTGGATAGAGCGTCGGCCTGCGGACTGAAAGGTCCCAGGTTCGGTTCCGGTTAAGGGCATGTATCTTGGTTGCGGGCATATCCCAAGTAGGGGGTGTGCAGGAGGCAGCTGATCGATGTTTCTCTCTCATCGATGTTTATAGCTTTCTATCCCTCTCTCTTCCTCTCTGTAAAAACTCAATAAAATATATTTTAATCAAAAATCAAAAAAAAAATATGTATACAGCCTGGTCTCAAGCCATGCCTCACCTGGGGCGCCTTATAATCAGCCTCTATAAGCAGCCAGGTTGATTCTTAGTTACATTTAAAGCTTGCTAGCCACTATTTTTCAATTGCTATTTGGTGAAAACAGTTATAGACATTAAAGGAAATCAGAATGGCATTAGAAATCATTGACTCAGCCCACTATAGTTATAATTATTTTTAAAATATATTTTTATTGATTTTAGACAGGAAGGGAGAGGGAGGGAGATATAGAAACATCAATAATGAGAGAAAATCATTGATCAGCTGCTTTCTGCATGCCCCCTCCTGGGAATCGAGCCCGAAACCCGGGCATGTGCCCTTGACTAGAATTGAACCTGGAGATCTTCAGTCCACAGGCTGACACTCTACCTATTGAGCCAAACCAACTAGGGCCAGTTATTATTTTTTAAAGCTTCTCTGAGTTTTTGATGTAGAAGTCAAGTCATGTGCTACAATCAAAAATTGTTTTTACTGTTTCATAGTAAGTGATTGTTTCTTCTGCAAGAACAATAATGTGTCAGAAACAAATATAGTGATTGGAGGATAACTGTAATTTGTAATGTCCAATTTAAGAGAGTTAATCTCACAATATTTAGAGCAGTATTTGCTCATTCATTTTACTGTTTTTGAGCATATATGAGCAAAAGTGTTGGGAAAAGTGGTCCTAAGTGTTAAATATTTCATAACTAAATGGAAAGATAAAGCTGGACTTAACAAAGCCAGTTTGGCTCAGTGAATAGAGTGTCAGCCCTCGGACTGAAGAGTCTCAGGTTGGATTCTGGTTAAGGGCACGTATCTTGGTTGCAGGCTCGATCCCCAGCCCTAGTCAGGGCATCGCAGGAGGCAACCAATTGATGTGTGTGTCTCACATTGATGTTTCTCTTTCCCTTCCCTTCCATTCTTTCTAAAAATCAATGGAAAAGTGTTCTCGGGTGAGGATTAACAAAATAAAAAAGCTCTACTTAGCAAAGATGCCCAATAGTAGGTCTAAAATATTCCAACTGTTCATGAACAGAAGGCTCTTTACTCCAGGCCATCGGGGAATTGCACCTTCCCGCACCATCGCTGTCCCGGTCTGACGACCTTCTAGCCACAACATGCTGGAGACACTTCGTCTCTAAGCTTTATTCAGCGCTGCAGCATCTGCCAGGTTCCCTTCTGCAGACTGCTCAGTCCCTCTTGATTGCCTTTCCTGGGCCCGCTTAATCCATAAGCCACTGATACTCAGGTGCCCAGAGCGCTAGCCTGGGCTCTCTCTCTAGTTCTTTGCTTGGGTAATGCCATTCAGCTCCATGGCTTTACCTGTTCATGCACTGACACTGCTCACATTTCCATCTCTAGCCCAGGCGGCCCTGAGCTCTGACTTTGTGTATCTCACTGTCCATTTAACTTCTCCATTTACATACCAGGGAGGCATTCACAGTTTATAAGTCCAAAACATTACTGTTGCTTCAGCTCACAGTTTGCTTACTTCCAGCACACAGGATACTTACTGAAACATGAGCATTTTAGGGTGTAGCACAACCATCCACTCTGCTTACCTCTTAAAAGTAGTGCACCAGTGAAACGGTGTAGGTACCATTCCCAATCCAGTGACCTTTGACCTTCTCTATTTCCCATCACTCATCATGCTATTCTTGACTCTTGGCTGTTGCAGCAGCTGACCAGTTAGTCTGTTTTTGCCTCAGGACAGTCTCTCATTTGCAAAATAGCCGGAGTTATCTTCTACACTCTTCCATTAATTCATGGCTGGAAACCTTCCACTGTTTCTCACTGAAATGGAATTAAGTCTAAATTTCTTCCTGGGTGATGCGGTCCCCTGATCTTTACTTGTGCTCCCTTTATTCTCCTTGGTTCACAATACTAAGCCATGTTGGCCATTCTTTTGTTTGCTTGTTTGTTTTAGACCTCCGTAACACATCAAGTTCTTTTTGGTCTTAAGAGGTTTTTTTTCCCTTTCACTTGGACTGCTCTTTCCCACGTCTTTTTTATGGTTTCTAGGTCTCCCTTAGAACAGTTCACTACTAGTGGGGCCCCGAAAGGCTCCTGTGAGGAAGTATGTGTGAGTGTAGAGTGGCCTTGAACAGCCAAACTGACACAACAGCCTCCCCATACACAGTGCACTGGGTCACCGTCCTTAATTTTTCCCTTGGGAGTTACTCTTAGATCTCTATTTTTATTGATTATCTCTAGAATGTAATCCTTGAGGACAAGGGAGTATTGACAATAAAATGACATATATGCAGATTATAATATTAGATAACTTATATGTATAAGAGTCATAAAGTAGCATAAAGGACTCTGTTTATAGTTATAGTTTAGAGGTGAGAGAATCACATCTGAGTGGAGATTTGAGATATCAAGACATACTTAATGAACGCTTTTTCCTGGATTGATGTAAGTTTTACTAAAGAACCATTTCCAAAGGAGTGAAAAACTTTGTGTATCGTCTTGGATTTAGTTGATCAAAGATGGGTGTGTTCATTTCAGATCATGACTGTCTCTGCTAGAACTCTAAGGGAAGAAAATTCTTTTAAATGACAGTATCAATGTAGGAGTCCCACTACTTGGGCCACTTTAAATGTGCTTTAGGTTGTTATACCTGAGTGGTGTTTTACCCTTGGAAATGCCGCCCTTTAGTGCCAATGGAATCTCAAAGTATCAGCAATAAGAACATGCTGCATTGGCTACTTTAGTGTTCCCCAAATTTTTACTCTAATGGCATCCCGTTCACTTGGAAATCAGAGTTGAAACCTGAAAGTTGAGGTCCTGTTTTTGATAATCTAGCCTTCCCCTCCCTCTGGAACCTCCAAGTCTTCTAGGGACATTAAAAACTTAGAGAAGCTTTAAAAAATAATAACTGGCCCTAGTTGGTTTGGCTCAATAGGTAGAGTGTCGGCCTGTGGACTGAAGATCTCCAGGTTCAATTCTAGTCAAGGGCACATGCCCGGGTTGCGGGCTCGATTCCCAGGAGGGGGCATGCAGGAGGCAGCTGATCAATGATTTTCTCTCATTATTGATGTTTCTATATCTCCCTCCCTCTCCCTTCCTGTCTAAAATCAATAAAAATATATTTAAAAAATAATTATAACTATCGTGGGCTGATTCAATGATTTCT
The DNA here is from genome assembly GCA_963924515.1 of Vespertilio murinus. Lineage (NCBI taxonomy): Eukaryota > Metazoa > Chordata > Mammalia > Chiroptera > Vespertilionidae > Vespertilio > Vespertilio murinus. The sequence goes on from OZ004708.1 coordinate 71,724,486, forward strand.
AATGCCATTCTGATTTCCTTTAATGTCTGTAACTCTGTCTTCACCAAATAACAATTGAAAAAATGGTGGCTACCAACCTTTAAATGTGACTAAGAATCACCTTGGCTGCTTATAGAGGCCGATTATAAGGCGCCCCAGGTGAGGCATGGCTTGAGACCAGGCTGTATATATATTTTTTATTTTTATTTTTTTATTAAAATATATTTTATTGAGTTTTCCAACCAAACTTTGCCCTCGAGTTTTCTCTGCTATTACTCAGGAGTTAAAGGGAGGGGAAGTAGGGGTTCTAGGCTTACTCCAGACTTAACAGGTATAGGTTAATCAACTATATCTCATAATAAATGCTTCATCATTCTTCGGTTGTCTTGCCAAGCTCTTGCTTAATGTTGGGAGCCCAGAAGTGATATAGTAATCCCTGTGCTTGAAAATAGTGCAACTGTTAGCTCCCTCTTCTAAATAATGTATTTTTACCACAGTAGCATATTATTGTGCTCTCTTTTTTTAAAGGCAAGTATTATTAGCCCATCATGCTTCTGGTCAATTAGCATTACCTTTTTTTCTGTTTATTTGTGTACAATCTTGTCAACGAGTTCTCTTTCATTACGATGCTGTTTAACTGAGGTGTAAAAATACTTAAATAAGGAACTTTAGATTCATTTATAAAATTTTGCATCTTGATTGTGTTGTAACATTTCTAGGCTATCAAGGTATTTTTGAGTGCTTATTTACATGTTCTAGCTATCATCTACAAATTTTCTTTAATATTTTACTGATTTTTTACAGAGAGGAAGGGAGAGGGATAGAGAGTTAGAAACATTGATGAGAGAGAAACATCAATCAGCTGCCTCCTGCACCCTCCCTCCCCCACTGTGGATGTGCCCACAACCAAGGTACATGCCTTTGACCGGAATTGAACCCGAGACCCTTGAGTCCTCAGGCCGACACTCTATCCACTGAGCCAAACCGGCTAAGACTTATCTACATATTTTTAAAGGGTATAATCTGTCTGTGTTTGAGTCATAATCAAAATACTGAACATTATAGGCAGAAGGGAGAACCCTGTCATATGCAACTAGAGGCCATTTCTCAAATCACAGAAGACAGAGCAACACATTCAGCTCTATATATTCAGTACCTTCCACCTCCAATCCACATTTCTTCCTCTGCCAGAGAGATTGTGTATGACTTCATTAAGTACATTATGGAAATAAAGGGACACCATGATCATGGGCTTCCTCTATATCACCAGTCTAGTTAGTCTAAAACAAAAATTCATGCTGATGGATGTTCAAGATCACCCTATTCAGTACCTGGCCCTGCCATAGTGTGAGGTGTGACTTCTCAGTAGTGTAAGGACTATGCAAACAGTGAATATTGTTCTCTCTTTGATTCTCTTTTTTATTTGCTGTTAATGCCTTGTTAGTTCCCTAACTTTGGCAGCCTTTATAAATAATCAATAACAGACTAAAAAAATTATAGGTTTTAGAATGATATCAAAGATAGAATCCATGCCTGAACTGGTTTGGCTCAGTGGCTAGAGCATCAGCCTACAGACTGAAGGGTCCCAGGTTCAATTCCGGTCAATGGCATGTACCTTGATTGTGGGCACATCCCCAGTAGGGAGTGTGCAGGAGGAAGTTGATCAATGTTTCTCTCTCATCAATGTTTCTACTCTCTATCTCTCTCCCCTCCTCTCTGTAAAAAAATCAATAAAATATATTATTTTTAAAAAGATAGAACACAGAAAAATAGAAATCAATGCTTATACCTAAAAATAAAAACCAGTCTGGATCAGTTTTACAATATAGGAAGGGATGAATATTGACATGAATATTGCATAAGATAGTAAGTAATTGTAGTGTTGCTTAAGATTTATCATGTAAACAACACCCAAAGAGAACCCAAAATTAGTTTGCAGATCAACACACAATACATGGTAATCAAATTGACCATGTATGATGGCATATTCTTATTCCTTCCCAACTCCCAACTTTTTCTTTTTTCTTTTTTTTAAAATCATTTTTAAAGCCATTTTCCCCTAACTACAATGAAAGGAATTAAAACTTCTTTCTTCTCCTGTTTCTGTTCATGTTTGGTTCGGAGACTTAAAAACGCCTTCTCTGGAGCATTCACAATAATGAAGAAAGTCACTAATCCACCTAAACACTGCCCGGTCTTCTTGGGCACGATTAGACCACAGTCAGATTGTTGCCCTGGCTTCTGGCTATGTGACACTAGAAATCCGTTGACCAGTTGGAAGGATTTCAGAGAATAACATCCAAAATGATTTATGAGGAGAGATTAAAGGAGTTATTTATAGCTTGACCAAACAATGACTGAGAGAGCTGCCTGTAAAAGCACGCAAGGCAGATGGACACTGAAGGCGGGAGGACGCATAGAGGCTGGCTCCTGCGGCCGTGGCATGAAAGGCACAGAACGACAGAAATGAAATTAATGAAGGGAATGGTAGCAGCTGTGGATAAGTCAAATGGTGTATAGATAGCAGGATATGCTCTTAAAAAACTATGGGATTTCTGTCACTTCTGTTTTTAAAAAAATAAGATTTTGAGCGTATAAAAATAGCCCAGGTAAGAACTGAGGAATGGAATAGGTCTTGTTCCACTTGTTCCTCATATTTTCATTGTTCAAGTAGGTGGAATAGATGCAGAGGTTGTATAATGAGGGAATGATTGTTATTAAAAAAAATGCTTTTAATCAGAGTGTCCTTGACATTTTCAAACAAGAATGTTCAGTTCCCTTCTTCATGCAAAGATACAACCCCAGCGAAACTCTAATGAAAAGATTGATGCTTATTAACTTGTTCCTTGGAAGCAGCAGGTTCTTAGATCAAGGTGCCTATGGTTTGGGAGCATTGTATTCCAGTGTTTGCAAAGACTGGTGATCTTTTCTTGTAAGGGAGAAGTTAACAGTTTATAAGAAGATTTAAAAACAAAGATTCAAATATTTCACAAAATATTTTGATTTGACTATTTTTATAAAGAAAGACTCATGTGTCTCATTTTTATGGAGATATATTTTTGTATGTCATCGATTTCTGTCTGAGTCCCAAAGATGCAAAGACACCGCATTGGAGGAGGTGACAGCTGTCTTTGACCTTCTGGTGCAAGTTTAGTAACTAATCTGGAAAATAATGAACTGCAATTAATGAAATCTGTACTCATATTCAAGTGTGTTTCTCAGACTGCACATACAATAATTGAAAGAACTTCCTGCTCTCTAATTAATTAGATTGAATTAATTTGGCATAATAGCTTTTCTCCTGTACCTAGGAGTTGGTGTTCAGATGAAGCTATTTATGTAATTCAAACTTAGGGACTCCAAATGGCATCTTTGGTTCATGTGGGGAATTAAAGAGTTAATGCTCGAGTTTAATGCCCACCATCACGCACAGTCAGAGACAGTTCCGGCCTCTCTTTGTTTCAGTGTCCTGCACTTTGCTCAGGACGGCCTTGTCAACCGCAAGGAATTGTCTTTCTCCAGTTTCAGCACAGCTTCCGGTGTGGGAGATGGGCAGAGCCTCGAGAGAGAGCAGCACCCTGCACATCTGTGGTGCTGATTAAAAAGATGCCTGTATGGTTACTTCATCTTTCACGGCAGTGTTCCTTCCACATATAAAATGGGAAAACAAACCAGCCACTGGTCCTTGCCTTGTGTGAAGGCGCTGCTTGAGGCTGCTCATGTTCAGGCTCCCTTGATGAAAGGGACCACATAAATGCTGACTCCTGTGTCTGGATTAAGGGTTCATCATCTTAACTAACTCAACTTCGGAAAAGGACCTGGTTGTGTTCTCTAGCCTTTGGTTTGCCTTTATTAACTCAGGGCCTTGAACAAATAATGTATCTGAGCATTTCCCCCTGTAATTTAGTGCCACACATAAATGCATTTAGGTATGGTATGCTACATTCACTGCTCTTGAGTTAACAGAGGGAAGTTTGCACAGGCCTTCGGGCATGTGGACTCATGAAAGTCAAGGCTTTTCCCTCAGTTGCTCTAGGGATGAATTCTTAGGCGCACTCTCTGATGGTAGGAGATGCTTATCTCTGCTTCAGTTTTCCAAAATCTTAATATGTTGCTGTCTGTCTTTGCCCCCAAATACGAATACTGACGAAGTTGACTTCAGAATCAGTGTTACTAACCAATCTGGAAAAGAATAAAAATAAGAAAGTTCCCGAGGCAGTAGACCTCAATCTGGCTGTCATTTTTCAGAAACTGGCATCGTGTGCTCTTGTGTGATTCTGTGGGTCAGGGATTGGCAACATTTTTTTTTTTTTTTTTGGTAAAGGGCCAGACAGTGCTATTTTAGCTTTGCAGGCCATGCGGTCTCTATCGATACCGGCCAAAGGCAATACTGAACAAATAAGTGGCTGTGTTCCAATAAAACTTTAGAACGCTGCGATTTGAATTTCATGTAATTTACATAACAAAATATTCTTTTATTCAACAATTTATTTTTAAAAATACATATTTTATTGATTTCTTACAGAGAGGAAGAGGGAGGGATAGAGAGTTAGAAGCATCGATGAGAGAGAATCATTGATCAGCTGCCTCTTGCACACCCCCCACTGGGGATGTGCCCGCAACCAAGGTACATGCCCTTGATCGGAATCGAACCTGGGACCTTTCAGTCCGCAGGCCGACGCTCTATCCACTGAGCCAAACCGGTTTCAGCTTATTCAACAATTTAAAATAAACACCATCCTTAGCTGCTGATATGGCTTACCAAGCTGGTAACAGTCTAGGTTTGAACCCTATTTTTACATTTTGAGATTAAACAAATATTCTGTGTTTTAAGTAAACATCATTCATCCTTCATATACATTTGAAAAACAACCATTATTTTGGATGAAGTAAATATTACATTCTCTTTTTTTAAAATACAAATTATTTTTTTCATATAAATACTTAAATAAGGTTTAACAATTAACATGTAGACGTTTCAAAAGTAACCTAACTAAATTCTGAAAATAAGAAGCTCTATCTTTTCTGACAATTCCAGAAACATTAGTATTTAAAATTTTCTCTATGTAGTACCTCTAGTAACTTGAACTAATGCGCATATTTTATAGTGAAATAAAGTCTGTTTGGATGGTCCGATTCACTTTTATCCACTGATAAAATAGTTTACTTGTTGATGGGAGAAATAGACCTTTTAGTTGTTTGTGTAATTAAATAGCAATATCAGGTGTTAGACCCCAAGTGCCTATATTTGAGGAGCATAAGGACTGTGCTTGGCTCTGCTCATACTGTGTATCCCCAGCTCCTGGCACAATCTTTCAAACAAAGTAGGCACCTGGAGCATATTTATGAATGATAAATTAATAAAACCTAAGGTTCTTTGTTTGAAAGAAATGGAATTAATGTATCTTGAATGGCTTTGGGACTGCTAAATACAAGTAGAAACTTCAGATTTTTTAAGATCAGAAGCATTGTTGATAGTTTTAAAATGTGCATATAGTCCAGCCTGGGTATAATGCTCAGTGATTGAGCGTCGACCTATGAACCTATGGTTCAGTTACTGATCAGGGCACATGTGCAAGTTTCGGGCTTGATCCCCAATGCGGGGCCTGCAGGAGGCAGTCGATCAATGATTCTCTCTTATCATTGATGTTTCTATCTCTCTTTCCCACTCCCTTCCTCTCTGGAATCAATAAAAAAATATATCAATAGAGAGTCATATTAACTTAGGAACCATTAGAAAATGACATTAAAAACTTTGTCAAATTCAGGAGAAGGGATGATTATTAGGAAAGGTTCATTTTCAAACAAAGAATTGTGTCAGAAAGTTTGTGTTTTTGAACAAGTGATTATTTTTGGCTTCAATTGATATTTCTTCTCCCTTCTTTGTAGAACTATGCCCAAATTTCAGGATGTCTGTTCTTTTCCAAATTCTTTGTAACTGTACAGTTCAGCCTTCTTTGCAGCACCTAAATGATTGATTTATTCACTTACCTGCTTATTCATTCAACAAGCATTATGTGTGGGGATACAGAAATGAATGGACCATAATCCTGCCCTTCTGAGAGCTGGGTTTGGAGGAGCCCCTTAGAGACATAAACATAAGTGGATTGATGTTACAGATGTGCCTGGGTAACTCACTGAAGGCAGTGGGCATTTCTACCTACAGTTTCAGGAAAAGTAGGTGGTGCTTGAGCTGAGACTTAAAAACAAATAGGCATCCACCAGGGGGAACATGACTCCATAGGGGAGGACCAGTGAGAGAAACCTTTTGCAAAGCCGAGTCCTGAATGGGTTAGCAGAATAAGCCAGGAAGAGCTGCAGCCTCACAGAGAGGTGAGGGTCTTTCATGTCATGCCAAGGAGCTAAAGCTGCTCTTCTAGGCAAAGGCGTCCCCAAAACAGTTTTTATGCCTCATTATGAAATTCTGAGCTAACCTCTGTTTTCATTCATTTGGCCTGTGAAAGCCAGAGTTAAAAATGACGAGATAGGATAAGAGAAGTGATTATCATCTTTCCCCTGGAATATTTCTAAGCCATTCTTTTGCCTGTATCCTACCCTTTGGTTAAGTTTTAGTAATGCCCAGTGGATAGCGTGATTGCGAGTTTACCTGGTGCTTAAAACTCAGTCCTTTTCCATCTCTGTCACTAACTCACTGGGCTACCCGCCTGCATTTAACCATTAGGTAAATATCTCTGAGCCTTGATTTCTTGCTGTGAAATGTAGATAATTATACTTATATTCACTGGCCTCATGGGACTTCTCCTTAATATTTATAGCTCAAAATACTTTGCAGTCATTTTTATTAATAGTTACCAGATGTGTCGTAAGGATTAATGAGCTTATGATCTGAAATGTTTTGAGCTCCTGAAATAGGAGGCAACTGCCTGCACAGGGGATATGCAAAATAGCATTAAAATGCAAACAATACACATTTGGAAATTTGAGCTGTTATGTGTGAAGGACAAATGGCACACTGTAGATTTCAGTATACTTTGCAGGTATTTTTGGTGCCCTTAATAAGGTTGCTGAATTAATCACAGGCCATTTCCAAAAATAGAAAGCTAAGTACCGCCCACCCCTGCATGCGTGCACACACGCACAATGAGCCAGGAAGAGCTTAGAAATTAATTTCTAATTTCTCCTAATTTCATCAACTTCCTGTGCTTCATGTTTGACTCTGTTTCCTCCACCTTTAACTATTTTCAAGTATTCAACATCTTCTTTATATATCTGAATTTTTATTTCTATTATCTTTTCCTCTAACTATACAAATTCAGACTCTCTCTTTAGCTCGCCACCAAACCATTGAAGCAATTTATTTGTTGATTTCCCCACATTTTGTTATCTCCCCTATTTAAGGATTCATCTTCCATATGCACAGCTCTGATGACCATCTCACTCAGGAACCTTTGGTTACTCTTTCCTGCCTGTGAAAATCAACCATGTGCCAACAAGGCCTCTCTGCATGGCCCCTGCCTCCCTTCCCTCTGCTCAGTGCTGGCCAGTCCAGATCCTTCTCTTCAAAAAGTCCATTCTAATATCTGTCCTGTTTCTTGACATTTTACTTACACACACACATCCTTCCCACAACAAGCGTGCCGGTCTGTAGAGAGCAAAGCCCGTGCCTTTCTGACCTCCGTGTTCTTCACGGTGTCATTGCAACTAACGCCTGGTCATGGTGGGACCTGCCACGTCCTTGTTAAACGGAAGTTCACGGTGACTCACCGCCCGTCACCTTCTTCATGCAGGCGGTGTTATGGGGAAATTTGACATGGACAGAGCAGAGAGGGCCCTGTGGTGAATCTACGTACCTGTCACCCAGCTTCGATAAGAATGAGCATGTGGCCAGTCTCGTGTGTCCGTACCCCTCTCTCACGAGCATTGCCCCGTCAGACATCCTCTGTTGTAGAAGAATCTTGCTGTGACCCTGCTTGTCCAGAGCTGGAATCTGGCAGACACCACTGCCTAGCACCCCCCAGAGGGAGGCACCCCAAGTTGCTGGTGCATGGATGGGAGGAAAGGATTGTCATAATGCTTCTGACCCACTCAGACATGATCTGACCTAAGTTTTGACATCATTTTTTAGCCGTTTCAGTCATTCTTGTTCTGGTTCACATTTTTCTCTCAATGGGGTTCGCTGGTCTCTTTATGAAACACGCTTCCTGATTAGGAAGTGGCCGCTGAGTGTGAGTGACGGCGATAGGAAACCCGTGAGGGCAGACGGGAGGCGCTCAGCCTCGCAGCCCGGAGCCCTGGAGCCGGTGGTCCTCCGGGCCCTGCATTGTGTCAGAGCCATCTGGTCCTGTAATTCATTTCAGCTAATATTTTTTAAGCGTTTACTGGAATTGTGTAATTACTCTGAGTCATAAAGAAAAGTGTAAATTATGTTTCTCTGCTTCATTTGGGAGGGCAGGAGTTACATCATCGTAGAAGAGGTTTCATCCCGGTGCTGACGTTCCATCATTGGTAGCATTTTTATACATTAAGGGGGGAATGTTTCCTCCCAATCTTGTCTATTTTAAATAAGATCTAACTAAAGAATGAAAATATTTTGGAGTTTAAACTTAAGGAATGTTTTCTCTACGTGTACTAAGAAATACGCTCTGAACACCTTCCCACGTGTGGGAGACTTCAGATAACATGGGGACCGAGAGCCTGAGAGAGCGGCCCAGCAGCGGAGGGCTGGGGGGGTGGGGGGGTGGACACACTCCATGGGCAAGCTGCTGGCAGCAGAGGAGGGACAGGCGGGGCTTTGGGAGCGGGAAGGGTTATGTGCCCTGGGAGTTGAGGGAGAGCTGGAGGCCTTCCTTGTGCAGTTGCTGCCACCAGGGCATCCTCCCTCGTCCGCCCCGTTGCCACCCCCAGGGCCTTTCTTACACACAGCTCTGACTCTGGTCCCTGGCCTGCAGCCCAGGAGCTCCCGTGTCTGCAGGTGAAGCGTGTTCCCGTCTTGTCCCTGGGTCCTTCCATCTGCTAAGCCTTGTCTCCTGCCAGTTCCCACTCCATCGCCTCTGCTCTGTGCCTCTTCTCAAGTCTTACCTCCAGCAGAATGGCTCCCTCTAGCACTTTTCTCCCCAACCAGCCCCAAGGCCTGAGGGCTGCTTAGTATGCTCTGCAGGAAGCGGTGACTTGGTGCTGTCAGCTCAGGCCACCCCCCCCCCCCCCCCCCCCCCCCCCCGCCTCACGGAGCCATTTTGTCCCAAGAGGTTGGCCTGCCTGGGAGGAAGCAAGACTCTGGCAGCCCAGCCTCAGTGCCCTCAGACTTTGTCCAGGGAGAGTCCCCGGCATAGGAGCCTCAGACACCCAGAGACACCCGGGGAGGACCTGCGTGCTTGGGGCGACAAGGGAGATGGAAGGATATGGAATCAGTAGGTCAGGGACCTTCTGCTTTTCTTCTGGACACTCGTACTGCACGCGAACCAACTTCAACTTTCACTGCTCGTGTGAGGGAGGACTAGGAGCCCGAGTCTGTTCTGCCAGGATGGGGCCCTCTTAGAAGTGGGCATTCCGAGGTCCCGACTCCTGCATGGGAGCAGGGAGACCTGGTGGGGGGGCGGGGGGGAGCGGCTTTGTTGAGGGAAGAAGGCAGAAGCGGTGGATTCCCAGTTCTCGGAGACAGTCACATCCCCTCCGCAGTCCCACTGCCCTTGTAAACCAGCCGCTACTGAGTGAGTTCCTGACTGTCTCCTTCCTCTGACACCCCCTTGCCTGGTCCTGGTGCGAGTTAGTTCTTCATTCTTTTCCTTTGATGCTGCTTGAATGGCGTGCCCACCAGTACCGAGGCCCTTTCTTGTGATGTTGCCTGTGCCTCTTATTCAGACCCCAGTCACTCACTCCCACCTGCTCTGTTGCTGCAGTCTCATTAGGGATTTGCCCACTTTAGTCGTTAAATATTTCTCCAGCCAGTTTGCCTTCCACCACCAGATCCTTGTCCCCAACTTCCACACTCGCCGCTCAGGCACCGTGGCGGCCCTACCAGTCACCCGATGAGGTTAGTTTCCCACCGAAGCCGCTCCCCCTCTGCCTCTCCTGCTCTGTCTGCCCAGAGCCATGCCCCGGCTCCCCTACGCCTCACATCCTGTGGCTGCTCACCAGCTTCCTTTTACTCTGTGAGTTTCCCCGGCCACCGAGGCTTGGTCTGTAGCCACCTCCTGCTGCAGCCTCTCCTGGCCTCTCCTGTCCCAGTAACTTCTCCCCGGAGTCCTGAGACGCGGAGTGTACAGACACAGCCGTGTGTGGGGACGGGAGGGGAGCCGCGTCTGAGCCATCATGTGCATTGCTGGCGTCAGCCTCTGTCTTGGGTTGCTAGATGTGGGCTCGGGGAGCTGCTGGTTCTGCTCCTTATTTCTCCCATGTCTGTGGAGAGTGTGGCGCCCCAGGCACCCGGCAGGCCTGGTTGGCCATGACCTGTTGGAATTCCTGAAAGTTGGCGGGCTCTGCTGTGTGTGCATCGGAAACACTGCTGGGCTATCTGTTCCGTTCTTGATCTCTCACGCCCGCCCGTCCACTTGTTTCCTCAGCCGGTGCCCCGCATCACGGTGCAGCCCGCCCTCCCGGACCCCAGGACGCCCAGGGTGGCGGAGGTGAGTCAGCGGGTGGGGGGGGGGGGGGCACCCGGATGGTGGGTGGCCCGATGCTGTGAGTGTTGAGGCCACACTGTGGTTGTTTTATTCTAGCATTGCCATTTTGATCATTAGCCACAATATAGGCCACTGTCTTCTCCCTCTCTATTTTCCTGTTACACTGCTATTTCCAACTTGTTAATCATATGATTGCTAAACTTTGAGGTGCTTAGCTGCTGCTGTCGTCTGCTGCTTTAATAGCCCACCGCCAGGCGAGGCGAGTTCTATAAACAGAGCAACCTCCTCATTCCAAGTGTGTGCTTAATTCTCAGTTTTGCATTTCATCCTGATCCTCGGATCTGCGTGAAAAGACGAATGCCGAGCTGGGAGGGAGCGGCCTCTTATGATCTCCCGCAGATGAACAGCACTTCTGGCCTTATGAATAGCAGGTCTATTTTCTCCCCCTGTGCGCTCACTCTCAGGAAATGCCATCTCTTCGCGGGAAATTTTTATTTATTAAAACAACAGCAAAAGCCAGATAATTGGAAAGGAAATTCAGACCTCATGAATCCACTCCTTTCGAAAGGGCCCTTCCAGTCAGTGCCCTTGGCATCGTGAGCTTCACCACAGATACACCACGGCCCCTCCCGTGGGTAATGCTGGTCACGCTGCCCAGGCCAGTGGGACCCGGGGGGAAGGGGTCCCCTGCGGGCGGGGCACCTGACCTGGCACCGCCTCTGCCCCGGGCCGCCCCGCTGCTCCTCACGGTGCCTCCCACGCCGGGGCTTCAGTGCAGCCTCCAGAAATGTCACCGGGGAGGGTGAGGCCCAGAGATGGCAGACAGGCTGCCACTCACACCAACTCCAGTCAAGTGGGAGCAGCTGCCTGCGGTGCGGACGGGAGGAGAGGCTGCAGCCCGCCCAGCGGGAAGGGAAGCAGCAATCAGCCCCCTCCGCCGTCTCTCTCGCGGTGGCTGAGGGTCTGACCCGGGCCGGTGCTTCGCTCACCGGTGGCTCTGGCTGAGCAGAGCTCTGCCTCTCCGGCCCATGCCGTACAGTGACTGTGGCGCCACTCTGGGCCTGCCTCATAGAATTCCTGCGGAAGCAAACAGGCTAACACCAGGGGCACCAAGGGCCCTGTCCCTAGTGTCAGCTCCTCAGGACAGGACCCGCTGGCCCTGGGCGGACGGCGGTCGGTCGGTCGGTCGGTCGGTCCGGCAGTGAGGGAGTCCTCAGGGAGGACTAGGGACCCGCCCCCTCTCAGGGCCACAGCGATGGCTCACCCTCTAGACCCGGGTGCTTTGTGCCTGTATTCTCCCCTGCCCGGCCACTGATGTTAAAAATAAAAGAGAAAAGGATAAATAAAACATGTATAAGTTGCAAAAGAAAAGTGATTGAGGGATTGCCTAATCTTTTAGAGTATTTATGCTGGTGACAGTTATTGATCTATCGGATTTAGTAAATTTTGCAGCCTAGAGATCCATCACAAAAATGGGCTGTTAATCTCAGGAGGTGCCGTTAATTTCGTACCCCGAGAGCGCGCCTTGTGGGGAAGGAGGGCCTCTGGAGACAGGAATATAAATGACGAGCCACGTGGAAACGCGTGATTTATCAAACTGCTGAGTTAAGCCAAGTGACTGTAAGAGACTTATAGATCTCAGCTGTTTCCCCGTTCAAATAAATCCTGTATTTCAAATGGAAAATGGCCATTCCTGTAAGATAAATAATCTTTCCGTAAATATTGGAAAACATATTTCTTTCCTGTGAGCAGCACCCTCTCCACCGCCCCGACCCCATCCCCACCCTGTCACTGTGAACGGGGACCACAAAGATAACCTGCCACCTTCTTCAGGTGACTTAAGCTATCCCCCAAAACACCCCGCGGGCCCCTCAGGAACAGCCGAGTTCAGGGGAGCCGTGGCCTCCTCATCCCCCGAGACGGGGCTTTGTGTGAGCGGGAGAGGCCGCCTCCCGCTCTGTCCTCACGCCCCTCCTGGGCCGCCGCTGCCCGGCTGCTGCCTCCCGGGATCGAGGGCCTCCTCACCGTGACGCGGACCAGCCTCGGCAGCAGCCTGGGCTGGGAGGCTCAGGGAGAGGCCGCGCCCACAGGCAGCCTGTCTCCCTCCTCTCCTGTCAGCCGGAGCAGGCCCAGAGCCCCTTCCTGGGCCCGAGCTGGTGAAGCTGAGCTGACGCATTTCAGGAGCTGCAGTGACATCATCAGCTCCACTTTGTAGGAAAAGGGTTCTGGCCTCTAGTGATGCCCTCCGGCCGCTGGGAAGTCGGCGGCAGGGCCTCTGTTTCCACGGGAGCAAAGTTCTTGGCCTGGGTTCAGGG